>CM019824.1:106680659-107880659 GCA_009763385.1 Coix lacryma-jobi var. lacryma-jobi
GTCTTGTTGTTTTCACGGAGCTCCTTGATGAGAACTGCGCTTGCTGCGTGAGGCAAAGCTGCGACGTATAGCAACAATAGATCTCCCTTGGTTGGGCTGGTTAGGGTAGTCAAGCTGGTCAGATACTTTTTCAACTCCTCGAAGGCCCTTTGCTGCTGGGGACCCCAATTAAATGGAGCATTGCTTCTGAGTGTTTCAAAGAAAGGTAACCCTCGCTCTGCGGCTCTTGAGATGAATCTGCTAAGTGCTGCTAAACGACCAGACAGGCGCTGAGCTGCTTTTTTGGTCGCCGGAGGTTCCATGTTCATGATGGCGTCGATCTTCTCAGGGTTAGCTTCGATTCCTCTGGCTGAGACGATGCAACCTAGCAATTTACCTTCGCTTACCCCGAAAACGCATTTTTCTGGGTTTAGTTTCAATCCGGCGGACCGAAGGTTGCTGAACACCCTTGATAAGTCTGATATGTGGTTTTCTTTTAGTTCACTCTGGACAACCAGGTCATCGACATAGGCGGAGATAGCATGCTCATCCTTGAAAACTTCAGAGGTCATGCGAGCGAAGGTTGAGCCTGCATTTTTCAAGCCTTCTGCCATTCTTCGGAAGCAAAAAGTGCCCGAGGGTGTGATAAAGCTTGTTTTTTCCTTGTCTTCTTCATTCATCCAAATCTGGTGATAGCCTGAAAAGCAATCAAGGAGGGACAGCATTTGGCAACCTGCTGCTCTGTCGACCAGGGTGCTTATGTTTGGGAGAGGGAAATCATCCTTCGGACAAGCTTTGTTCAAGCAAGTGAAGTCCACGCACATTCGCCATTTTTTGTTCTTCTTTTGAACTAGGACCACATTTGAGAGCCAAGTTGGGTATTTGACCGAGCAAATGACGCCTGCGTCCAAAAGAATTTTTACCTCAGCCTTCGCTGCCTCCTTTCTTTCTTCTGACATCTTGCGAAGCTTTTGTTTGATTGGGCGATAGCCTGTTTTGATGTTCAGGCTATGCTTAATCAATGATCTGTTGACTCCTTTTAGGTCCTCTGCGGACCAAGCGAAGGTGTCGGAATTTTCTCTGAGGAAGGTAACGAGGTTGCCTTCTGATTAGGGGTCTAGATTGGCTGAGATGAGCACCTTTCTTTCGGCGTTACCCTCGAAGAGTTCGACTTGTTTGGTTTCCTCCTTTGGCGCTGCCTTCACTGTGTCATTGCAGACTTCACCCTCGTCGCTGATGCCGGCGGTTTGAGGTTTTGACAAATTGTGTACATTACGTTGCCCTGGGCTACGTTTCCTTCAGCTGCTCTTGCAATGTTTTGGTCCCCAAATACTGCAACCACACCCTTCGGAGCGGGGAGCTTCATGCATAGGTAAGCGGGGTGGATGACAGCGTTGAATGCATTTGTGACCCCTCGGCCAAAGATGGCATTGTATGGATAGAACATGTCGACGACATCAAAGGTTATGTGCTCAGTTCTGCAGTTCGTTTGGTCGCCGAAAGTCACAGGCAAGGATATTTTGCCAACCGCTCTCACTTGTTGACCGCCGAAGCCGTATAGAGGGTTGTCAGCGGGTTGCAGGAGGTTTCTGTCGAGCTTCATGCTGTCGAAGGTTGAGGCGAATAGGATGTCAGCAGAGCTTCCTGTATCAACCAAGATTTTGGTGACAGTCCACCCAGCAAGGTTGGTTTCGATCACCATAGCATCCGTGTGGGGGTAATCTCTCAGCTTCATGTCGCTGGAATCGAAGGTTATGGGGATGTGAGACCAACGACCGAATTTGTGTGGACCCACGACGGTTACATGGTGCACCCGTCTGGCATGTTCTTTTCTCTGCCGCTTGTTGCCATGGTCTTCATTTGAACCTCCAGTGATAGCTAGTATTACACCGAAGGTTGATGTTGGGTTGTTGATGGTCGTTTGGCTCTGGGTTTCGGGTTTGACAGGTTGAGGCGCTGGTAGAGCGGGTATTGGTGGTGGTGGCGGTAAAGCGTTGTTGGCTTGTTGGGTGGTTGGGGTTTGGGTTTGGGGGGTTGTTGGATATGTGACTGTGTATGGTGGATTTTGGCGTTGTGGGATGGTGGTTGGCTGATAAGAGGCTTGGTTGTAGAGTGGGTGGTGAGCGTAGATGGTTTATTGCGAGGGTAGGCCGTAGTTTATGGGGGTGTAGTGGTATGGAGGATTTGGTGGGTGGAAATTTGGTTTCCTGGTGTGGTTGATGGTTCGTGAGTCTGCCGAAGCGGCTCTTCTGGACTCCTGGAACTCTTTTCCTTTCGCAAAGCATTCACATTGTTTGGTGGTGTGCCCCTTTCCAAGACCACAGAAATGACAATAAATTTTCGCGGGGTCTTTTTGCTGGTTCCGTTGATCTGGCGGGGGTGGCAAACCTTGGGGGTTTTGGTTGTTCAGAGGTTGAGTGCCCCGTCCTTGGTGTTCATTGTGTATTGGTTTGTTGATGGCACCGATGTTGCTTTGTTCTTGGCGAGGGTTGTTTACCCTTTGTTGTGGCCCCGGCTGCGGCTTCTGCTGCGACCTCCGAGCATCGGACTTCGCTCTGAAGTCCGTGTCTGCTCTATAGTATCTTTCCATTGTCTCGTGTAATTCCTCGATTGTGTTTGCCGGCTTCCTGGCAAATTTCGAAGAGCATGGGCCTGGGCGCAAGCCACTGACTGCAGCGAGGATGACAGCCTCGTCGGATACTCCCGGGGTTCTTGCTCTGATTTGGATGAACCTCTGCCAATAATCTTGAAGTGGTTTGCGCTCTTCTTGTTTGCAGTTGAACAACTCAATGGGGTTGCATGGGGCTGGAGTGATGCCTTTGAAGTTTGTGCAGAGCCTGTCTCTTAGATTGGCCCAGGAATCCACTGTTCCAGGGCGGAGGTTGCTGTACCAGGTTTGTGCAATGTCTCGCAAGATGATGACAAAAGACTTTGCCATTGTTGATTCATCCCCACCTGCTGCGGCAACTGCTGCTTCATAGCTCATTATGAATTGGCGAGGGTCGGAGAGCCCGTCGTATCGGGGCAGGTTTTGTGGATTATAGCATGGTGGCCAGGGTTGGGTTTGGAGCATTTGGGAGAGTGGAGACTTTGGGTCATAGGGCATTTGGTGTTGTTGAGGTCTTCGTTGGTTGCGAAGGTTAGGCTCTCTCTCATCTGGGTAGAGTTGGCGATAGTTGGGTGGCCTCATAGGATGTGGTTCTGGGTGAATTGGTGGTGGTGGGGGGGTGGATGGCGACGAAGGTTGTCTTGACCCCGCTCCTCATTCCCCTCTTGCAGCGGGGGCATTTCCTCATCATTCCATCCCTCGGCTTCGGCTTCAGCCGCAGCGAGGGATTGCTCCATTCGGCGAAGCTGTTCCCTGGCCTCATCTGCTCTTTGCCTGATCGAGCGCAACCGGTTGTGCCTCTCAAGCTGATCCAGGCGCCTCTTCTTCTCTTGCAGCTCAGCCTGAAGTCTTTCGAGGGCCTCGAGGCCCAACTCTTCTTCATCTCTCCCATCTCCTTCTCCAGAAGTGTGGGGGTGTGGCTGTGCCACCACTCGGGCCTGGGGGCCCGGGACTTCAGATTCTGGGGTGGCACCCTCTGCTCCCGAGGGTCGCACAATCTCCTCAGCAGGCGGAACCACCGTCGCTGTCTCACTAGCGACGCGTCGGTCCCTTGCTGCGGGCGGTCTCCTGTTCCCTGCCATTTCGAACTTCGATCCCCACGGACGGCGCCAAACTGTTGGTAACACGCTTGCCCCACCTCCGCACTTATGCAGGGGAGTAGCGAAGGTGACCAAGTGTCGGAAGAACAACGAAGGTTGAGGAAACGAAGGCAAGGTTGACGTGGCTCTATTCCCCCAAAACCATTCGTCCCCTTACACTGTTCACCCCTTGGTATTTATAGGGAACACCAAGGGCCACAGGACTAATTACGAAAGGGTACAACAAAGATTCCCTGCCTACACGCAGGGAGGAGGGGCAAAGAAGTAAAAACACGGTTGCAGCGGAAACCCTAATCAGCCTTCCCTCTGTGCGCCGCCGCTCGGTCTTGCCCACCTTTGGGGGCAGACGCGAAAAATTTGACCCTCGACTCTGCTCGCCCTCGAGCCAGCGTCCTCCCGTCGTCTTGCCGAAACCTTCGCTGCAAGCAAAGTGGCCTCGCAAGGCGAGCGAGGGTTGCCCGCCTGGTTGTCGTCGAGTCAACGTGCAGAGAATTGCAACAAAGCCTCGGTGGTCGGATCCGTGGCGAGGGTTAGAAAATGGGTCTGAGGGGTTCGGTCCCTTGAGGAAAAGGGGCGAGCGGGGACATGTGGATCACGCGAAGGTCATTTTTGCCTGCGCTCTGCGTGGTGCCGCTGCCGAGGGTCCTCATCCCCAACATCCACCCTCTTCCAAGGGTCGTGAGCATCACGGTTTCGGTCGCCATTTCTCGGGGTTGATTTTGGGACATTTGGCCAAAGTTTCTGAGAAGAATTTTGAGCTCCCATTCACCCCCCCCTCTGGTCGCCTTGCTAGTGCTTTCTTGGTCCTTCAATTGGTATCAGAGCGGGTTAAGGATCTTCCACCTTAGCTGGTTCCAGATCCACAGAAGGCGACATGGATGGCGGCGTGGGCAAACCGCCGTTCTTTGATGGGACGAACTATGCGTATTGGAAGATACGCATGTCGGCCTATCTTCAGAGCATGGGCTCTTCTGTTTGGGAGATTTGCAACAGGGACGATTACATTGTCTTGGCTGCTCGTGTCACTCAGCTCCAGATCGATGAGCACGAGGCCAATAGCCGGGCACGTAACGCCTTGTTCTCCTGTTTGAGCATGGGTGAGTTTGATCGCGTTTCTCACCTCTCTACGGCTTGGGAGATTTGGGCCACCCTCATGCGCTTTCATGAGGGCACCTCTCAAGTCAAAACCCGACTCTACGAGTCGTTCAAGAGAGAGTATGAGAACTTTCGACATCTGCCTGGCGAGAGCATAGAAAGTTTATTCGCTCGCTTTCAGGTGATTGTCAGCAGGATGAGGGCTAACAAGGAGCAGTTGCCTTTCGACGATCATGAGAGAGCTCTGAAGCTTTTGCACACTCTTGATCGGTCGGTGTGGGATTCCAAGGTTCAGGCGATCATCGAATCGCCTAACGATGAGACCCTCACGTGCGATGAGCTCTTTAGAAAGCTCAAGTCCAGTGAGATTGATGCCATGGCAAGGGCTTCTTATGAGAATCCTTCTGTCCCGACTATGGCTTTCGTTTCTGGTTCTTCCGCTAAACCCTCTGCTGGCTTTGCACTTTCATCTCTATTTTCTTTCACAGAGGACCAGCTGGAGTCTTTGGGAGGCGAGGAGTTGGCTTTGCTTGCCAACCGGTTCACGCGGTTCCACAACAACCGCATGAACCGTCGCCGCGGAGGAGGACGCTCAGGATGCTATGAGTGCGGCGATCCCGACCACTTCATCGCCAATTGCCCCAAGAAGAACAAACATTCGGGGAAGGGCGATCATGGGCACAAGTACGACTCCAAGCGCAAGGAGAAGCACGTCCCCCCAAGGCGCAAGAAGAGGGGCGGCTTCGACAAAGAGTACATCAAGAAGAAGTACTTGGAGAAGGCCCAGGCTGAGCAGCGTGCGTTCTTCGCCACGCTCAGCGACGTCGACGGCTCGGATGATGACTCCGCTTCCTCAAGCGACGATGAGTCCGAGAAGATGAAGAAGATCGAGGACAAGCTCAACGGTCTCTGCTTCTTCGCCGACGACGACGGCTTCTGCACCATGGCGCTTGGTGATGAGGTCGACGGCAAGCTGGAGCACACCCCTCGGAACGACGACGACGACGATGACACCTCCCAGGTATCTCTCACTTACGACGACCTTTCCGCTGAGGTTGAGAAACTTACTGCTGCCCTCCTTAGCCAAGATAAACTGCTTAGGCGTGCTGCTAGAGAGCGCAAGGAGTTTAGGCAGAAGTGGGAGGACACGGTGAAGGAGCTTGAGTTCGCTCGGTCCACCGTGGTTGTGTCGGAGGAGAGTGAGTGTGAGTCGTGCACCAAGCACATGACTGATCTTCTCACTTTGAGGAGCAAGTATGCTGCTTTGGTTGGAGAGGTGGATGAGCTCCGTGCTAGGCCGCAGCTGTTGGGTGCATGCAAGACTTGTCCTGTCTTGCAATCCGAGTTGGCAGAGAAGAATGCCAAGATTGAGTCTTTAGAGAAGGCCAACTCGAGTAGCACTTGTGTCACGAGGTGTGCTTTGTGTGAGGGCTTGGAGATGGAGATTGCCAATGTGAAGCATGGCAAGATGCAAACCGAGGAGGAAAACACATACCTTCGGACCATCTTGTCATGGGTCTCTTGTAGTGAGCCGCAGCTCGGGATGATGATCTCCCAATTCAAGCGAGCTGCTAGAGGTCCTGGTGTAGGTTTTGCTCCGGGTGTTGATCTTTCTGCTTTTGGGAAGATTGGAGAGTCGAGTGGTCTGAACTCGAGTGAGAAGCCCAACTCCACCACTGCTCCCAAACTTACCAAGCTTCCACCCAAAGAGCCTGCTAAGCCTACCACCAAGGATGGGGTGTTTGAGGAACCCCCGAGAGCTCCACCCAAGAACCAAGTGTGGACACCCAAGCCAAACCACCTCAAGAACAAGCTTGACACAATGCCACCCATTCAGGAGGAGTGCTTGCCACAGAAGGGCAAAGTGATCCACACCGACAGCCATGAGTACCAACAACCCCCTTTGCGTGCGGTGAGGTATCATTGTGATTTCTGTGGGAGAGATGGACACTTGAGCGAGTTCTGTTTTCGGCGCAAGAGAGAGGCGCGCCGTGCTCGGGAGATGGACAACCCGGACATGTACCACCCTTTCCATGGTGTGCATGTGCTGAATGTCCAGAGGAGAGATGCTAGGCCCGGAGGTCAAGCTCCCAGGCCTAGGGAGAGGAGAGCTCCGAGGAGAGATGCTAGGCCTAGAGGCGCAGTGCCTCAAGTTGCTAGGCCTAGGCCTCGTAGAGAGCGTGCCCGATGGGGTCCTGCTTTTGCAGGCTACGGACCCCATGGCGGAGGCTTTGTTGAGCGCTTTCCCCCACCGCGTTTGGAGTATCGCGGTGAGCGCTTCTTCCCCAGCGGACCACGTTTTCCTGTGCGTGGTGATCGCTATCCTCGTAGACAGTCTAGGAATGGTTTTTACACTGACCGTTCTTTTGAGCAGCCGGCCCAACACTGGTATTCTTCCTACTTCACTAACCCCAGTGTTGGACCGTATGCTCACCCTATGTCTTTTTATTGATGTAGGTAAAACGGTTGGAGGACATTTGGTTGGTGGATTCCGGTTGCTCGAGGCACATGACCGGAAACGCCAAGTGGTTCTCCAGCCTTAGCCCTGTTGCCGGAAAGGAGTACATAACCTTCGGCGACAATAGCAAAGGTAAGGTATTGTCTCGCGGGTCGGTGCGATGTTGCTCTTGTTTCTAACTTGCATTTTAACCTTCTTTCTGTTTCGCAACTTTTTGATGATGACTATGAGATTCGTTTTAAACCGAATCTCAGTCGTATTTTGGATCCTCAGGGCAATCTTGTGTGTTTGATTTCTCCCTTTGGAAAAGTCTTTTGTGCGAATTTCTCGGAGTCTTTTGGCACTTCTCGTTGTCTTGTGGCTGGACCTTCCTCCTCCGATCTTTGGAAGTGGCATAGGAGACTTGGACATTTGAGCTTCGACTTGCTTGCAAGGCTTAGTTCACTTGGACTAATCCGAGGATTGCCCAAGTTGCATATGGAGAAGGATCTTGTTTGCCACTCGTGTAGACACGGGAAGATGGTTGCTGCTCCCCACCATCCAGTGACTCAGGTCATGACCAAGTGCCCTGGAGAGCTTTTGCACATGGACCTTGTTGGTCCGGCTCGGGTGAGCTCGGTTGGGGGGAAGTGGTATGTGCTTGTTGTTGTTGATGACTTTTCGAGATATTCGTGGGTCTTCTTTTTAGCTAAGAAGACCGAGACTTTCTCCTTTGTTCGCAATCTGATTTTGCGTCTTCAGAACGAGTTCCCTTTGAACTCGATGCGAGCAATTAGGAGTGATAATGGTTCCGAATTCAAAAATTCGGATTTTGAGAAGTTTTGTAACTCTTTGGGTTTGGAGCACCAGTTTTCTTCCCCTTACACACTGCCTCAAAATGGTGTTGTAGACAGGAAGAATCGAACCCTTGTTGAGATGGCCAGGATGATGCTCGATGAGCATAGGACTCCTAGGCGTTATTGGGCCGAAGCTATGAACACTGCGTGCTATATTTCCAATCGCATTTTTCTGAGAGCGTTCTTGAAAAAGACTTCTTATGAGTTGCGTTTTGGTAGACAGCCCAAAGTGAGTTATTTTAGAGTCTTCGGTTGCCATTGTTTTATATTGAAGAAAGGCAACCTGGACAAATTTGAGTCTCGTTCTTCTGACGGTGTATTTTTGGGTTATGGCACTCACACTCGCGCATATCATGTACTTAACCTTGATACTAACCGAGTCATGGAGACATCAGATGTCACCTTCGACGAGACTCTCATTTGTCCCTCTTCTCGTTTTGAGCGTGCAGGTGATCATGAGGTTGGTGAGCCTCTTTTTGATGACGAGGACGAGGGTGCTGAAGGTATGGATGATCCAGCACCCCCTCCACCTGCCGTGCCGCAAAGAGCGGCTTCTATGACGACTCACGGCCTCGACACCTCTTCCTCCTGGGGGCCGTGGGATCCGCCACCCCGAGCGGTACCATTTGTACCCGGGGAGGCACCAGCTGCTGTTGAGGGGGAGGCTACTTCAGCTCGGGAGGCGCCATGACACATTCAGCGCCAGCACCCGCCTCAGCAGATGATTGGCAGCATCGACGAACGGGTTACTCGGTCCAGGTCACAGCACATCTCTCACTTCGCTCATTCTGCTTTTGTTGCTAATTTTGAGCCCCGAGATGTTGGACACGCTTTGACGGATCCGGATTGGGTCAATGCCAGGCATGAGGAGTTAGAAAACTTTGAGAGAAATTGGGTTTGGGTTCTAGTTCCTCCTCCTCCTAACTGTAATCCTATTGGGACAAAATGGGTTTTCAAAAATAAACAAGGAGAGGACGGCCACATTGTGAGGAACAAAGCGCGTCTTGTGGCCAAGGGTTATAGTCAGAAGGAGGGGATAGACTTTGAGGAGATTTTTGCTCCTGTAGCTCGTTTGGAGGCCATTAGGATACTCTTGGCTTTTGCTGCATCTAAAGGTTTTAAACTCTTTCAAATGGATGTCAAGAGTGCCTTCTTAAACGGCTACATAGAAGAAGAAGTGTATGTTGAGCAACCCCCCGGTTTTGAAAATCCCAAGTTTCCAAACCATGTTTTTAAACTTCACAAAGCTTTATATGGTTTGAAACAAGCCCCTAGAGCCTGGTATGATAGATTGAAAACTTTTTTGCTTGCTAAGGGTTTTAAAATGGGATGTGTAGATAAAACGCTCTTTCTCCTCAGGCAAGGCAAAGACACTTTCTTGGTCCAGATTTACGTGGATGATATCATTTTCGGTGGTTCTTCTCATGCTTTGGTTGCCAAGTTTGCAGATATTATGAGCAGGGAGTTCGAGATGAGCATGATGGGCGAGCTGACATTCTTTCTCGGGTTGCAAATTAAGCAATCCCGAGAGGGGACGTTTGTGCACCAGGGCAAGTACACCAAGGACTTGCTGAAGCAGTTTGATATGGGTGAGGCCAAGCCTCTTCCAACACCCATGTCGATGACGACTGCCCTGGATGCGGATGTGGATGGAGAAGCAGTGGACCAGAAGGAGTACCGAAGCATGATCGGGTCGCTCCTCTACCTGACGGCGACACGCACGGACATCCAGTTCGCGGAGTGTCTGTGTGCGCGCTTTCAGGCGTCGCCGCGCACCTCTCACCGTCAGGCGGTGAAGCGGATTTTCAGGTACCTTCGTTTCTCACCTGAGTTCGGGATTTGGTATTCTGCTTCCTCCACCCTCTCCCTTTGCGGTTATTCGGATGCCGATTTTGCTGGTTGCCGTATTGAGCGCAAGTCCACTTCTGGGACTTGCCAATTTATTGGTTCTTCTCTTGTTTCGTGGTCTTCTCGCAAGCAGTCTAGTGTCGCTCAGTCCACTACAGAGGCTGAATATGTTGCTGCGGCTAGCTGCTGTTCCCAGTTGCTTTGGATGATGGCCACTTTGCGTGATTTTGGTCTGAGCTTTACTCGTGTTCCCTTGCTTTGTGACAGCATGAGTGCCATTAGCGTTGCTAAGAACCCCGTGCTTCACTCGAAGACCAAACACATCGATGTGCGCTTTCATTTCTTGCGAGACCACCAGGAGAAGGGTGATATCGACCTTCGCCATGTCGATACTCATCATCAACTGGCTGATATTTTCACCAAGCCTTTAGACGAATCAACCTTTAATCGGTTGAGGGGTGAGCTTGGTGTGTGTTTCCCCTTTTAGATGGGGGAAACATTTTGGATCTTGTATAGTAGACTGACTTTCTTTCGTTTGTCTTTCTTTTCTTTTGCATTTTAGCATACGCATTTACATTCTGAGCTTCATGTCTATAATCACTAGAATGTAACTATGCTCTATGTAGTATGCTCAAATGCTTATGTTGATGCTAGTAGCTTATGCTCTTTCTGATCACTAGTACATGTTGTGGGCTGAGCTATTTTTGAAATGGTGAATTTGCTTAATAACTTAAAATCTGAAAATGTTCACCATTGAGATATGCAACTAGCATGTGTAGGATGTGTTGAGTTCACTCGTGCTTTTCATATATGCTAGGTTGCTATGTCTCTAGTTTTGAGTCATTCACTTGCTTGGTCTGTTCATATCTTGCTTAAAATTTGAACCAAGTCTTAGTGAATTGAAAAGATCGAGATGGGACTGCTTGTCAACACATCACGGTATCGAGACAGTTTCTCATTGCACTTTGAGTTAAACTTGAGCCGTGTAGTGTATGACCAAAACCGCAGCTTTAAGCTTCTGATTGCTTCGGCATAGGCTTCACTCGGTTGAAAAGTTAGGCAATGACAAGCTTTCAACCTCTCGCAATCACATGCTAATAATTGGACTTGTGAAATTCTTACCGCTGTAACTCCGATATTAATTTGAAATCACAAGTGTATGTTTCATTCCTATGCATGATGATTGAACTTTGCTAGGGGTAGTTCACCTTGTATACATGTTTAGCACTCGTTTGGATTCCTGTCTATACATGTGTAGTGCTATTTTGATGGTGACTCCCTTTTTGGCTAAAAACTGCTCACATGCTCATATGTTCATATTTCATATGTGTGATCAGTTTGAGCCTTTGCTATTTGAGTGCCTAGTTGAGTCATTGGAGTTCTACTGTTTAGAGCATCTTTACACTCTTGTGAATATATGCCTAAAGCTACTAACTTGCATTTCTGACTTCATATGCATGTTGGAAGGGGGAGTTTCTTGCCTTGATGCCTTTCTTGATAAGTGCATTTTCAACTAAGGGGGAGAATTTTTGCAAATCATATACTCCTGGATGTTCAACTAAGGGGAGTTTTCCTAGTTGCTTGCACTTGTCGAGGGGGAGTTTGCTAGTTGTGTTGAGCCTTTGCCTCTATCTTGAGGGACTAGCAAACATTTTTTCAGGGTTTTTCGATTGATTGGTTCTCTTTTGGTTTGGAGTCATTCCAATTGGTTCGGAGCATGTTTGGCCGAAAGGCATTGGTTTTGAGCTTTCTGTGCTAGTTGTGTTGAGCCTCTGTGCCTCTATCTTGAGGGACTAGCATTTCGCTTCAATTTTCATTCGGCTTCAATTGGTTTTGAGCTCTTTTCTCTGGAGTTTCCAATTGGTATCTGCTAGCGGTGTTGAGCCTGTTCTACCTCTTCTTGAGGGCTAGCTTTGCTTTGCTTGGATGCGTCGAGCCGTTGCCCATGTCTTTGGGGACCAAGTTCTTTTGCTCTTTCCACTTGACCTTCTTCGGCTTTGCTAGGCTTTTGGGTCATTTGGTCGAGTTCTCTCTCCTTCTTCCTTCTTCTTCTTTTCATTATGATTTGTGTGAGTAGTTGACAATGCACTCATCAAGGGGGAGATTGCGGATACATGGGTGTATGCCGAGTCTCTGAGTGATGAGTGATTGTCAACGGGTTTGATCGCAGGGTCTTTGGCTTGTGTTGTGCAGGTGCCAAGCACGGAGACAATGATCGAGGGCAAGGTGAAGGTCAAGTTGAGACGGGTCGTGCCGACGGACCGGGTGCGGTGAAGGATGGGCGTGCCGTGCGGCGGACGTGCCATGCCAATGAACCGAGCGGTGAAGGGCGGACGTGAGGCTTGGACTGAGGGACCAGAGTGCCTGAGGATCAGCTGTGGTGGTTGGCAGCCTGGGACAGCGACAAGTGAAGACTTGCGGGGCACGGTGTTGCTCGGGTCGAGGACCTGGCGACACGTGTCGGTGGACGGGGTGCACGGGCGGTGCATCCCCTCTACAGCTTCGGTTTGGTGGTAGAGCCAGGGAAAAACCATCGAGTGGACGGTTTCCAGGTTTGGGCCTCAAAACCTGGGTGCTGAGGGTTTCCGAGTTTGGCCACAAAACTCGGGCTGAGGACGGTTTCCAGGTTTGGGCCTCAAAACCTGGGCGCTGCGGGTGAGTTTGGGCCACAAAACTCAGGCGATGGACTTGGAGGCTGGTTTCCCGGTTTGGGCCTCAAAACCGGGGGATAGCTGGAAAAGGTTGGTTTCCCGGTTTGGGCCACAAAACTGGGGGTGCAGAGCGAGGGCGGCACGTGGCGGCAATCGGAAGGTTGCGTGGAGGCAACGCGGATGAGTTGTGCGGGAGTGGCCGTCGGATACACCTACCACCGAGTTGGTCCAGAATAACCCTAGGGTTTAGCTGGTTCGCTCTGTAATTAGAATAGTGAGGGGTAGAGTAGGAATTGTACATAGACTAGAATTAGGATAAGTAGTCGGGGAGACACCCTCCTCCCCTTATCTCAGTTAGTCATCTCAGTCATTTGCTCTTTCGCACTTAGGGTTTCCTGCTCTCCCATTTACTGCTGTAGCTAGCTGAGATCCGCAGAGAGACTTGCCTCTGTGTACTGTTGATTGTGAGGAAGTGAGACCGTAATCTCATGATTGCAGTGCAGATCGATGACTTGATTCGTGTTTTGATTCGTGTTCTTCGCGTTCTTCGTTTCTTCATGATTTTCCCGTCACTCGATCTCTCTCTCCCGTGCGTCTTTGCAAAATCCGTTTGAATCAACTTGTTCGTATTTGAAAGGAGATCATTTCCACCGAAGGAATTCATCTATCTCCCTATGAGCAAGTAGATCGGGATGATTTCTTTTTTGTGGCGCTTTTTCGTTCATCCACCTTCCTTTTTGATTTCCCGGTGATTTGGTTGAATTGAGCGGATGATTTCTTGGGGATAGTCTCCTAACTACCCCGTGATCATCTTCTCCAAATTTGGGAACTTGGGATTGTGATTTGATTAGGTTTTGGGAGGAGTTTTGAGAAGGGCGATTGAAATCGCCCTCACTAGGCATTGGCAGACAGTCCGCCGTCCCAGGCGCGGACAGTCCACGCGTGATGAGGACATCAACACCAGCGATACATCCTCTCCGACACAACCTATAGCTGGTCCTCTTACTCGTGCTCGTGCTCGTCAACTTACTCATCAAGTGAGTTCCATGATAAGCTCTTGTCCATCTTGTTTAGACAATGGAAACGCGTGCACTCTTGTTTTGATTAGGAACCAAGGAGAAGACCGAAAGGGAGAAGGACTCGCGCTAGCTGGATTCGGACTGCAGCAAAGCACCAACTTGTGACCGCCACCACGGTTGCATACGGATTCGGATTCAGGCGCTTCAGGACTTGTTGGAAAGCTTATCAAGTTTACTTTCATATGAATCAAGTCTCACGTCAATATCTGTTCGGTAGCAGCGGCAATGATCCAATTACCGTCGACAGGTCTTGCTGTCCAGGGTGCTGCGTCACCTCATTTTGGGCTTATGGCCCATGTATCAAGTTGGGTCCATTAGGGACGCGTCCTAGGGTTGGAGGACGACCCCAACACTCTTTTGGTCGTCAATCCATCTACTTATATCCCTCTATAGCCGCCATGGTCGGGTTGGGTTTTGTTTAGATCAAGTTTAGCCTTAGCTACTTGCTTGTAGGCGCGCGTGCAGGATCAGCCGCCCGTCTCCTTGTCTTCGGAACCCCATTGTTGATTAAGATTCAGTTTGAAACCTTCAATTTCATCTTGCAAATTCAGTGCTTGTTTCCTCGTTCTTGCTAGTTCTTCGATTGCTTGCAGGACGGGAGCCCTAGGGGCTGGTTGTCGCGCTCCACAAGATCGTGACGGCTATTGGACGTGGTGTATCGGTTGCTAAGGCGCGGTCTTGAGGGCTGTAGTCGGGCCGTGAACGTCATCTCCATCCACCAATCGAGTTATCCCCGTTTCTCATCGAAAGATCGGGCAAAAACCCTAGCGGGTTCGCATCAGTTGGTAATCAGAGCAAGGTTCTTCGGTGAGAGGCTTCTAATCCATTGCTGTTTTTAATTAATTTCCTATAGTCCAGAAAAGCCAAAAAAAATATAGTAGATTAGTTTTTCCATAATCCTATTAAACCTTTGTGCCTTGGCTAGTACCGTTTAGTTAGGGCTTGTTGAATTTGCGTTGCTTCGGTTTGTGTCGAGTTGCTGGTCTTAGTGTCTAGTCCTTTAGAGTTTCGAGTTCTTGTCACCATCTATACACAGCCGAGTATTACCATATCTTCTCTCTGTCGAATCTGTTGTGAAGTCGGAATTGAACTGTCTGTGGTCTTGGTCCGGATCGAGTTGAGTTCCAATCTGAGTTCCACCAACGTGATAAAAAAAAAGGAAACCGAGTAGAACTCGGCAATAGGTGGAATCCGTTTGTGGTTGGTTCTGAGTGGAAACCGAGTACAACTTGGAGCCCGCTTGTTAATATATCCTGAACTCCGTCTACGTGAGTCCTTCTGTGATCCAAAAGAAAGATAACTCCATACTTGTTCGGCCTTACTCTAGAGAGAGAGAGAGAGAGAGAGAGAGAGTATCTTCTTCTTACCGGAATACCCCTGTACTTTCGGAAAAAGTGTGTGTACCGAATTGCTCCTTTGTATTCTTTTGTTCATATAATCAGTTTTTGAGGTTGCCCAAAAAAAAAAAGAAAAGAAAAAAAAAAAGAGAAAAGAGTCAAAAGAAAAGGGGCTGTTTTTCATATTGATTTTAGGTTTGTTCCACCTTGTTTTCAGGGGTGTGCTGTGGTTTTCCTTTGTGTCCAGGCTCGCGTCTCTAGCACGGTCTAGCCTAGGACCAGCACAGTACCGTCGTCGAACGTTTATTCAGCTCGCCTTTATAACTAACGTGCTGCTAGTTCGTTCCTTGTTTCAGCCCACCTATAGCTCCACATACTCTACAGCTTGACAGGTCTTGTGCCGCAGCACCGATACACTTCATCCATTGCTGAAGACTTGTTGGTAGACGACCCCTCCTGTCAAGCAAGGTAAGAATTGGTAAGAACTTGTGTAACAAGTTGAGTGTGAGAGACTTGCTGTAGCTACATCCTAGTAGTTGTAGGGCTTTTATTTCTTCACTTGCCTTTCTTGTTGTCTTTGTTTTTGAACCATGACAGGGGGAGATGATGATAACGAAACACTACATACACCTCGCACTAAGGGCATCATACAGCATTTTGAAAGGAAGGTGAAGCTGCACACAGAGGGACTTGATACTGACTTGCAGGTGACAAATGAAAAGCTGGGGCAGTTGGAGGCTACGCAGATGGCCACAAACAACAAGCTTACAAGTTTGGAGGAATCCGTTGCTAGTGTGGATAAAAGCCTTGCTGCTCTTCTAAGGCGATTTGATGACTTCCACACCGAAGATAAAGAGAAGCATAAAGAAGAAAAGGAGGGAGATCGAGAGCACGGTAGTCATGAAGATGACTACACTGCTGATACTGAGCATGATGATCCAGACGCTCGTGATCGACGACGCCTACGTCACAACCGTAGAGGTATGGGTGGCAACCGCCGACGCGAGGTACACAATAATGATGATGCTTTCAGTAAGATTAAATTTAAGATACCTCCTTTTGATGGTAAATATGACCCTGATGCCTACATTACTTGGGAGATTGCTGTTGATCAAAAGTTTGCATGTCATGAATTTCCTGAGACTACACGTGTTAGGGCTGCTACTAGTGAGTTTACAGATTTTGCTTCTGTTTGGTGGATAGAATATGGAAAGAAAAATCCTAATAACTTACCTAGAACTTGGGATGCGCTGAAACGAGCCATGAGAGCTAGATTTGTTCCATCTTACTATGCCCGTGATATGATAAATAAGTTGCAGCAATTGAGACAAGGTGCTAAAAGTGTAGAAGAATATTATCAGGAATTACAAACGGGTATGTTGCGTTGTAACCTAGAGGAGGATGAGGAACCGGCTATGGCTAGATTTTTGGGTGGGTTAAATCGGGAAATTCAGGACATCCTCGCTTACAAAGAATACAATAGTGTAACCCGTTTGTTTCATCTTGCTTGTAAAGCTGAAAGGGAAGTGCAGGGACGACGTGCTAGCGCAAGGACTAATATTTCTGCAGGGAAGGCTAATTCATGGCAGCAACGCATGACTACAACTCCATCTACACGTATGTCTACTCCATCATCTAGTGACAAGTCTCGAGCTGCTCCCACAAATTCAGTTGCAAAGACGATGCAAAAGCCTGCTGCGAGTACTTCATCCGTGGCATCGACGGGCAGAACAAGCAACATACAATGTCACCGGTGCAAGGGATATGGACACATGATGCGTGACTGTCCAAACAAGCGAGTTATGATTGTCAAAGATGATGGTGAGTGCTCATCTGCTAGTGATTTTGATGAAGACACGCTTGCACTGCTTGCGTCTGACCATGCAGGTAATGAAGAACAAATAGAAGAACATATTAATGCAGGTGAAGCGGACCACTATGAAAGCTTGATCGTGCAGCGAGTGCTTAGTGCACAAATGGAGAAGGCGGAGCAAAATCAGCGACATATTTTATTCCAAACAAAGTGTGTCATCAAAGAGCGTTCTTGCCGCATGATCATTGATGGAGGTAGCTGCAACAACTTGGCAAGCAGCGATATGGTGCAGAAACTTGCCCTCAACACCAAACCACACCCGCATCCCTACTACATCCAATGGCTGAACAACAGTGGTAAGGCAAAGGTAACTAGACTTGTGAGAATCAATTTTTCCATCGGATCCTACAAAGATATTGTTGAATGTGATGTTGTGCCTATGCAAGCTTGTAACATTCTGCTAGGTAGACCTTGGCAATTTGATAGAGATTCTATGCATCATGGTAGATCAAATCAGTATTCTTTTCTATACCATGATCGAAAAATTGTGCTGCATCCTATGTCCCCTGAAACTATTATGCAAACTGATGTTGCAAGGGCTACTAAAGCAAAGAGCGAGAGCAGTAAAAATGATAAATCTGTAATTGGTAACAAAGATGAGATAAAACTGAAAGGACGTTGTATGATAGCTACCAAATCAGATATTAATGAGTTCAATGCATCCACTTCTGTTGCTTATGCTTTGATATGCAAGGATGCTTTGATTTCAATTGAGGATATGCAATGTTCTTTGCCCCCTGCTGTTGCTAACGTTTTGCAGGAGTATTCCGATGTGTTTCCAAGTGCGGTACCAGCGGGGTTGCCACCATTACGCGGGATTGAGCACCAAATTGATCTTATTCCTGGTGCGTCTTTGCCAAACCGTGCGCCATACAGGACAAACCCGGAAGAAACAAAGGAAATTCAGCGACAAGTGCAAGAACTGCTGGACAAAGGTTATGTGCGAGAATCCCTTAGCCCTTGTGCTGTTCCAGTAATTTTAGTGCCTAAGAAAGATGGAACATGGCGTATGTGTGTTGATTGTAGAGCTATTAATAATATCACCATTCGATATCGACACCCTATTCCACGATTAGATGATATGCTAGATGAACTGAGTGGTGCTGTTGTGTTTTCGAAAGTTGATTTACGTAGTGGGTACCACCAGATTCGTATGAAATTGGGAGATGAATGGAAAACTGCTTTCAAAACTAAGTTCGGTTTATATGAGTGGTTAGTCATGCCTTTTGGGTTAACTAATGCACCTAGTACTTTCATGAGATTAATGAACGAGGTTTTGCGTGCTTTCATTGGGAAATTTGTTGTCGTATATTTTGATGATATATTAATTTACAGCAAATCATTGGATGAACATCTTGATCATTTACGTGCTGTTTTTAATGCACTACGCGAGGCACGTTTATTTGGTAACCTTGAGAAGTGCACCTTTTGCACCGATCGAGTGTGTTTTCTTGGTTATGTTGTAACTCCACAGGGAGTTGAGGTTGATCAAGCCAAGGTGGAAGCTATACAGGGATGGCCTGTCCCAAAGACTATCACCCAGGTGCGGAGTTTCCTAGGACTTGCTGGATTCTATCGCCGTTTTGTGAAGGATTTCAGCACCATTGCTGCACCATTGAATGAGCTTACCAAAAAGGGGGTGCCTTTTGAGTGGGGCAAAACACAAGAGAATTCATTCGACATGTTGAAAGATAAGTTAACTCATGCGCCTCTCCTACAACTTCCTGATTTTAATAAGACTTTTGAGCTTGAATGTGATGCTAGTGGAATTGGTCTGGGAGGTGTTTTGTTACAAGAGGGAAAACCTATTGCATATTTTAGTGAGAAATTGAGTGGGCCTGTTCTCAATTATTCTACTTATGATAAAGAACTCTATGCTCTTGTTCGAACATTAGAGACATGGCAGCATTATTTGTGGCCCAAAGAGTTTGTTATCCATTCTGATCATGAATCTTTAAAACATATTCGTAGTCAAGGAAAACTGAATCGTAGGCATGCAAAATGGGTTGAATTTATTGAATCTTTTCCTTATATTATTAAACACAAGAAAGGGAAGGAGAATATTATTGCTGATGCTTTGTCACGGAGATATACTTTGCTGAATCAACTTGATTATAAGATCTTTGGGTTAGAAACAATTAAGGACCAATATGTTCACGATGCTGATTTTAGAGACGTGTTGCTGCATTGTAAAGATGGAAAAGGATGGAACAAATTCATCGTTAGTGATGGGTTTGTGTTTAGAGCTAACAAGCTATGCATTCCAGCTAGCTCTGTTCGTTTGTTGTTGTTGCAGGAAGCACATGGAGGTGGCTTGATGGGACATTTTGGAGCAAAGAAGACCGAGGACATACTTGCTGGTCATTTCTTTTGGCCAAGGATGAAGAGAGATGTGGAGAGGTTTGTTGCTCGTTGCACAACATGTCAAAAGGCAAAGTCACGGTTAAATCCCCACGGTTTGTATCTACCTCTTCCTGTTCCTAATGCTCCTTGGGAGGATATATCTATGGATTTTGTGTTGGGATTACCAAGGACTAGGAGGGGACGTGATAGTGTGTTTGTGGTTGTTGATAGATTTTCTAAGATGGCACATTTCATACCATGTCATAAAACTGATGATGCTACAAATATTGCTGATTTGTTCTTTCGAGAAATTGTTCGCTTACATGGTGTGCCCAACACAATTGTTTCTGATCGTGATGCTAAATTTCTTAGTCATTTTTGGAAGACTTTGTGGTTTAAATTGGGGACTAAGCTTTTATTTTCCACCACTTGTCATCCCCAAACTGATGGTCAAACTGAAGTAGTAAATAGAACTTTATCCACTATGTTAAGGGCTGTTTTAAAGAAGAATATTAAGATGTGGGAAGAATGTTTGCCTCATATTGAGTTCGCTTATAATCGTTCATTGCATTCTACTACAAAAATGTGTCCTTTCGAGATTGTCTATGGCTTCTTGCCACGTGCTCCTATTGATTTAATGCCTTTGCCAAGTTCTGAAAAAATGAATTTTGATGCTAAGCAACGTGCTGAATTGATGTTAAAATTGTATGAAACCACTAAAGAAAACATAGAGCGCATGAATGCTAAGTACAAATGTGCTGGAGATAAAGGTAGAAAGCAATTGATTCTGGAACCTGGGGATTTGGTCTGGTTGCATTTGCGAAAAGATAGATTTCCAGAACTGAGAAAATCCAAATTGATGCCTAGAGCTGATGGTCCTTTTAAAGTGCTGCAACGAATTAACGAGAATGCATATAAGCTTGATCTTCCTGCAGATTTTGGGGTTAGTCCCACATTTAACATTGCAGATTTGAAGCCTTATTTGGGTGAGGAAGATGAGCTTGAGTCGAGGACGACTCAAATGCAAGAAAGGGAGAATGATGAGGACATCAACACCAGCGATACATCCTCTCCGACACAACCTATAGCTGGTCCTCTTACTCGTGCTCGTGCTCGTCAACTTACTCATCAAGTGAGTTCCATGATAAGCTCTTGTCCATCTTGTTTAGACAATGGAAACGCGTGCACTCTTGTTTTGATTAGGAACCAAGGAGAAGACCGAAAGGGAGAAGGACTCGCGCTAGCTGGATTCGGACTGCAGCAAAGCACCAACTTGTGACCGCCACCACGGTTGCATACGGATTCGGATTCAGGCGCTTCAGGACTTGTTGGAAAGCTTATCAAGTTTACTTTCATATGAATCAAGTCTCACGTCAATATCTGTTCGGTAGCAGCGGCAATGATCCAATTACCGTCGACAGGTCTTGCTGTCCAGGGTGCTGCGTCACCTCATTTTGGGCTTATGGCCCATGTATCAAGTTGGGTCCATTAGGGACGCGTCCTAGGGTTGGAGGACGACCCCAACACTCTTTTGGTCGTCAATCCATCTACTTATATCCCTCTATAGCCGCCATGGTCGGGTTGGGTTTTGTTTAGATCAAGTTTAGCCTTAGCTACTTGCTTGTAGGCGCGCGTGCAGGATCAGCCGCCCGTCTCCTTGTCTTCGGAACCCCATTGTTGATTAAGATTCAGTTTGAAACCTTCAATTTCATCTTGCAAATTCAGTGCTTGTTTCCTCGTTCTTGCTAGTTCTTCGATTGCTTGCAGGACGGGAGCCCTAGGGGCTGGTTGTCGCGCTCCACAAGATCGTGACGGCTATTGGACGTGGTGTATCGGTTGCTAAGGCGCGGTCTTGAGGGCTGTAGTCGGGCCGTGAACGTCATCTCCATCCACCAATCGAGTTATCCCCGTTTCTCATCGAAAGATCGGGCAAAAACCCTAGCGGGTTCGCATCAACGCGTCGGGGCTGGTTCAGACCAGCCGCGGCCAGTCCCTGCTGTTCTTGGCTCGGGTCACCAGCGGACAGTCCGCCGTGCTAAAGCGCGGACATTCCGGAACCGAGCAGGGGGACTTCAGCAACTGTGTGGTTTTGCACTTTTGACCGGCGGACAGTCCGCCACCAGAGCGCGGACAGTCCGGCTTTGGGCGGACAGTCCGGGTCTCCAGGTCCGGACAGTCCGGGATCCTGCTGATTGCTCCGGTTTAGTGCGTTTGCTCTCCCGGCTTGTTCGCTTGGTTTCTGGACTTCTCGTTTGGCCCTGTAGTTGACGAAAGAACCTCTCTAGGTATCTTTGCTACTTGTTAGCATAGGTATTTAGGAGTTTCTCGACGTTGCCATCTATCTACGTCCAGGACTTGATTTTTGGGGTTGTGTTCGAGCCGGAACTTTTGGAGTTTGGTTTGCTTCTTCTTGGTGGTGCTCCGCTGTGATCTTAGGGATCATCCACCCACTTCCAAGGGTCGTGAGCATCACGGTTTTGGTCGCCGTTTCTCGGGGATGATTTTGGGACAATTGGCCAAAGTTTCTGAGAAGAATTTTGAGCTCCCATTCACCCCCCTCTGGTCGCCTTGCTAGTGCTTTCTCGGTCCTTCAGGGACCGAGCAGTGGGTTTTTAGCAGCAGTGCGTTTTTGCTCACTTGACCGGCGGACAGTCCGCCACCAGAGCGCGGACAGTCCGCGGTAGGGGTGGACAGTCCGAGACCCCAGGGCCGGACAGTCCGGGAACCTGCTGTGTCTTTCGATTTAGTGCGTTTGCTCTCACGACTTGTACGCTTGGTCTCCCGACTTCTCGTTTGGCCCTAGAGTTGACCAAGGAACCTCTCTAGGTATCTTTGCTACTTGTTAGCATAGGTATTTAGGAGTTTCTCGACGTAGCCGACAATCTACGTTCGGGACTTGGTTTTTGAGGTTGTGTTCAAGCCGGAGCTTTTGGCATTTGGTTTGCTATCTTCTTGTGGTGCCTCGCTGTGATCCTAGGGATCATCCACCCTCTTCCAAGGGTCATGGGCATCATGATTTCAGTCGCAGTTTCTCGGGGTTGATTTTGGGACATTTGGCCAAAGTTTCGAGAAAAAATTTTTAGCTCCCATTCACCCCCCTCTGGTCGCCTTGCTAGTACTTTCTCGGTCCTTCAATTGGTATCGGAGCGGGTTAAGGATCTTCCACCTTAGCCAGTTCTAGATCCACAGAAGGCGACATGGATCGCGGCGTGGGCAAACCGCCGTTTTTCGATGGGACGAACTATGCGTATTGGAAGATACGCATGTCGGCCTATCTGCAGAGTTTGGGTGCTTCCATCTGGGATATTTGCAACTCTGCCGATTACGTGGTCTTGGCTGCTCGTGTCTCTCAGCTTCAGATCGATGAGCACGATGCCAATAGCCGAGCCCGTAATGCTCTTTTCTCATGCTTGAGCATGAGTGAGTTTGATCGCGTTTCTCACCTCGCTACGGCTCGGGAGATTTGGGCTACCCTCATGCGTTTCCATGAGGGAACCTCTCAAGTCAAAACCCGTCTCTACGATTCGTTCAAGCGAGAGTATGAGAACTTTAGACTTATGCCTGGAGAGAGCATAGAAAGTTTATTCGCTCGCTTTCAGGTGATTGTCAACAGGATGAGGGCTAACAAGGAGTTGTTGCCTTTCGACGATCATGAGAGGGCTTTGAAGCTTTTGCATACCCTTGATCGGTCGGTGTGGGATTCCAAAGTTCAGGCGATCATCGAATCACCTAACTATGAGACCCTCACGTGCGACGAGCTCTTTAGTAAGCTCAAGTCCAGTGAGATCGATGCCATGGCAAGGGCTTCTTATGAGAATCCTTCTGGCCCGACTATGGCTTTGGTTTCTGGCTCTTCTGCTAACCCCTCTGGAGGTTTTGCTCTTTCATCTATCTTTTCTGTCACAGAGGACCAGCTGGAGTCTTTGGGGGATGACGAGTTAGCAATGCTCGCCAACCGGTTCTCGCGGTTTCACAACAACCGCATGAACCGTCGCCGCGGAGGAGGACGCTCAGGATGCTACGAGTGCAGCGACCCCGATCACTTCATCGCCAACTGCCCCAAGAAGAAGCATTCATCTGGGAAGGGCGATCATGGGCACAAGTACGACTCCGGCAAGCGCAAGGAGAAGTATGTCCCCGCGAGGCACAAGCGGAGGGGCGGCTTCGACAAGGAGTACATCAAGAAGAAGTACTTGGAGAAGGCCCAGGCTGAGCAGCGTGCGTTCTTCGCCACGCTCAGTGACGTCGACGACTCGGATGATGACTCCGCTTGCTCAAGCGATGATGAGTCCGAGAAGAAGAAGAGGATCGAGGACAAGCTGAACGGTCTCTGCTTCTTCGCCGACAACGACGGCCTCTGCACCATGGCCCTCGGCAAGGAGGTCGACGGCGAGCTGGTGAACTCCCCTCGGAACGACGACGACGACGACACCTCTCTGGTATCTCTGACCCATGATGAGCTTTCCGCTGAGGTCGAGAAACTTACTGCCGCGCTCCTTAGTCAAGATAAGTTGCTTAGGCGAGCCGCTAGAGAGCACAAGGAGTTTAGGCAGAAGTGGGAGAATACGGTGAAGGAACTTGATTCTGTCAAGTCCACCGTAGTTGTCACAGATGAGGAGGAGTGCGAGGCGTGCACCACGCACATGACTGATCTTCTCACTTTAAGAAGTAAGTATGTTGCATTGGAAGGAGAGGTGGATGAGCTCCGTGCTAGACCCATGATGTTGGGTGCGTGCAAGACTTGTCTTGTCTTGCATTCCGAGTTGGCAGAGAAGAATGCCAAGATTGTGTCTCTTGAGGAGGCCAGCTCGGGTAGCACTTGTGTGACTAGGTGCGCTTTGTGCGAGGGTTTGGAGATGGAGATTGCCAATGTGAAGCATGACAAGATGCAAACCGAGGAGGAAAACACATACCTTTGGACCATCTTGTCATGGGTGTCTTGTGGTGAGCCACAGCTCGGGATGATCATCTCCCAATTCAAGCGAGCTGCTGGAGGTCCCGGTGTAGGTTTTGCTCTGGGTGTTGATGTTTCTGCTTTTGGGAAGATTGGAGAGTCGAGTGGTTTGAACCCGAGTGAGAAGCCCAACTCCACCACTACTCCCAAACTAACCAAGCTTCCACCCAAAGAGCCTCTCAAGCCTAACACCAAGGATGGGGTGTTTGAGGAACCTCCGAGAGCTCCACCCAAGAACCAAGTGTGGCATCCCAAACCCAACCACCTGAAAAACAAGCTTGATGCTATGCCACCTATTCGCGGGGAGCTGTTGCCACAGAAGGGCAAGGTGATCCACACCCACCACCGTGAGTCCCAACAACCCCCTTTGAGAGCGGTGAGGTACCACTGTGAGCATTGTGGGAGAGATGGACACTTGAGTGAGTTCTGCTTTCGGCGCAAGAGAGAGGTGCGTTGTGCAAAGGAGATGAACAACACGGACATGTACCATCCTTTCCATGATGTACATGTGCCAAATGTTCAGAGGAGAGCACCGATACATGCTCCTAGGCCCAGAGGTCCAGAACCTCAAATTCCCAGGCCTAGGCAGGAGAGAGCTCCGAGGAGAGACGCTAGGCCTAGAGGTGTTGAACCTCAAGTTCCTAGGCATAGGCCTCGTAGAGAGCGTGCCCGGCGGGAGCCTGCATTTGTAGGCTAAGGACCCCGTGGCGGTGGCTTTGCAGTTGAGCGTTTTCCCCCATCGCATTTTGAGTATCGCGATGGACGCTCCTCCCTTAGTGGACCACGTTTTCCTCAACGTGGTGATCGCTCCTCCCGTAGGCGTGCTAGGAATGGTTTTTCTGCTAACCGTCCTTTTGAGCAGCCGGCCCAACACTGGTATTCCCCTTACTTCACTAACCCCAGTGTTGGCCTGTATGCTCACCCTATGTCTTTTTATTGATGTAGGTAAAACAATTGGAGAACGTTTGGTTGGTGGACTCCGGGTGTTCGAGACACATGACCGGAAACGCCAAGTGGTTCTCCAGTCATAGTCCGGTCGCCGGAAAGGAGTATATCACCTTTGGCGACAACAACAAAGGTAAGGTGCTGTCTCGTGGGTCTGTGCAAGTTAATGAGCACTTTGTGTTGCGTGATGTTGCTCTTGTTTCTAACTTGCATTTTAACCTTCTTTCTGTTTCGCAACTCTTTGATGATGACTATGAGATTCGTTTTAAACCGAATCTCAGTCACATTTTGGATCCTCAGGGCAATCTTGTATGTGTGATTTCGCCCTTTGGAAAAGTCTTTCGTGCGGATTTCTTGGAGTCGTTCGGATTTTCTCGTTGTCTTTTGGCTGGACCCTCCTCCTCTGATCTTTGGAAGTGGCATAGGAGACTAGGTCACCTGAGCTTCGACTTGCTTGCAAGGCTTAGTTCACTTGGCTTAATCCGAGGATTGCCCAAGTTATCCATGGAGAAGGATCTTGTTTGCCATTCTTGTAGACATGGGAAGATGGTAGCCGCTCCCCACCATCCAGTGACTCAGGTCATGACTAAGCGCCCTGGAGAGCTTTTGCACATGGACCTTGTTGGTCCGGCTCGGGTGAGCTTGGTTGGGGGGAAGTGGTATGTGCTTGTTGTTGTCGACGATTTTTTGAGATATTCGTGGGTTTTCTTTTTAGCTGAGAAAACTGAGACTTTCTCCTTTGCTCGCAATCTGATTTTGCGTCTTCAGAATGTGTTCCCTTTGAACTCTATGCGAGCAATTCGGAGTGATAATGGTTCTGAATTCAAGAATTCGGATTTTGAGATGTTTTGTGACTCTTTTGGGTTAGAGCATCAGTTTTCTTCCCCCTACACACCGCCTCAGAATGGTGTTGTAGAGAGGAAGAATTGGACCCTTGTAGAGATGGCCAGGACGATGCTCGATGAGCATAGGACTCCTAGGCGATATTGGGCCGAAGCTATGAGCACTGCATGCTACATTTCCAATCGCATTTTTCTTCGAGCATTCTTGAAAAAGACCTCTTATGAGTTGTGTTTTGGAAAACTCCCCAAGGTGAGTTATTTTCGAGTTTTTGGTTGCCATTGTTTTATACTCAAAAAGGGCAACTTGGACTAGTTTGAGTCTCGTTCTTCTGACGGTGTGTTTTTGGGTTATGGCACTCACACTCGAGCTTACCGTGTACTTAACCTTGACACTAACTGAGTCATGGAGACATCCGATGTCACCTTCGATGAGACCATGGTTTGTCCTTCTTCTCGTTTTGAGCGTGCAGGTGATCATGAGGTTGGCGAACCTCTTTTCGATGATGAAGAAGAAGGTGCTGAAGGGATAGATGACCCAGCACCTCCTCCACCTGCTGTGCGCAAAGAGCGGCCTCTACGACAACTCATGGCCCCGACACATCGTCTTCCTAGGGGCCGTGGGATCCGCCACCTCAAGCGGTACCCTTTGTACCCGAGGAGGAACCAGATGTTGTTGAGGGGGAGGCCTCTTCGGCTAGGGAGGCGCCATGACACATTCAGCGCCAGCACCCGCCTCAGCAGATGATCGGCAGCATCGACGAACGCGTCACCCGGTCAAGGCAAATCTCTCACTTTGCTCATTCTGCATTTGTTGTTGATTTTGAACCCCGGGATGTCGGACACGCTTTGACGGATCCTGATTGGGTCAATGCCATGCATGAGGAGCTTGAGAACTTTGAGAGAAATCAGGTTTGGGTTCTAGTGTCTCCACCTTCTGAGTGTCATCCAATTGGGACAAAATGGGTTTTCAAAAACAAACAGGGAGAAGATGGCCATGTTGTGAGAAACAAGGCCAGACTCGTAGCCCAGGGATATAGTCAGAAGGAGGGGATAGACTATGAGGAGACATTTGCTCCTGTAGCACGTTTGGAGGCTATTAGGATACTCTTGGCATTTGCTGCATCCAAAGGTTTCAAACTTTTTCAAATGGATGTCAAGAGTGCCTTCTTAAACGGCTACATAGCAGAGGAGGTGTATGTTAGACAACCCCCCGGTTTCGAAAATCCCAAATTTCCAAACCATGTCTTTAAACTTTACAAAGCTTTGTATGGTTTGAAACAAGCCCCTAGAGCCTGGTATGATAGGTTGAAAACATTTTTGCTTGCTAAGGGCTTTAAAATGGGATGTGTAGATAAAACGCTCTTTCTCCTCAAGCAAGGCAGTGATACTCTCTTGGTCCAAATTTACGTGGATGATATCATTTTTTGTGGTTCTTCTCATGCTTTGGTTGCCAAGTTTGCAGACATTATGAGCAGGGAGTTCGAGATGAGCATGATGGGCGAGTTGACGTTTTTCCTCGAGTTGCAAATCAAGCAAACCCAGGAAGGAACGTTTGTGCACCAGGGCAAGTACACCAAAGATATCCTGAAGAAGTTCGACATGGGTGGCCAAGCCTCTTCCAACACCCATGGCGACCACGACGGCCCTGGATGCGGACAAGGAGGGAGAAGCGGTGGACCAGAAGGAGTACCGGAGTATGATCGGGTCGCTGCTGTACCTGATGGCGAAATGCCCGAACATTCTGTTCGCGGTGTGTCGTTGCGCGCGATTTCAGTCTTTGCCGCGCACCTCTCACCGTCAGGCGGTCAAGCGCATTATGAGGTACTTATCCTTCTCTCCAGAACTCGGGATTTGGTATTCTGCTTCCTCCACCCTTTCCCTTTGCGGTTATTCCGATGCCGATTTTGCTGGTTGCCGTATTGATCGCAAGTCCACTTCTTGGACTTGCCAGTTTATTGGTTCTTCTCTTGTTTCGTGGTCTTCTCGTAAGCAGTCTAGCGTCGCCCAGTCTACCACGGAGGCTGAGTATGTTGCTTTGGCTAGCTGTTGTTCCCAGTTACTCTGGATGATGGCCACTTTGCGTGATTTTGGTCTGAGCTTTTCTCGTGTTCCATTGCTTTGTGACAGCACGAGTGTGATTATCGTTGCTAAGAACCCCGTGCTTCACTCGAAGACCAAACACATTGATGTGCGCTTTCATTTTCTGCGAGACCACTATGAGAAGGGTGATATCGACCTTCGCCATGTCGATACTCATCATCAGCTTGCTGATATTTTTACCAAGCCTTTGGACCAATCAACCTTTAATCGGTTGAGAGGTGAGCTTGGTGTGTGTTTCCCCTTTTAGATGGGGGAAACACTTTGGATTTTGCATGATACACTGACTTTTTGGTTTCAGTTGTTTTTGCTCCTTTTTGATTTCTTCGTGCATCTTTTGCATTTCAGTATACGCTTTTACATTCTGAGCTTCATGTGTATAATCTGAAGAATGTAACTATGCTCTGTGTAGTTTTTGATCCGATGCTTTATGTTGATGCTGTAGCTTATGCTCTTTCTGATCACTAGTGCATACTATGAGCTGAGCTATTTTTGAATGGTGAATTTGTTAATGAACTTAAAACTTGAAAATATTCACCATTGAGATATGCAACTAGCATGTGTAGGATGTGTTGAAGTCACATGTGCTTTTCATATATGCTAGGTTGCTATGTCTCTAGTGTTGAGTCATTCACTTGCTTGGTATGTCATATTCTGTTTAAAATCTGAACCAAGTTAAGTGAATTGGAAAGATCGAGATGGGTTTGCTTGTTAGCACCTCACAGTTTCGAGACTGTTTCTCATTGCACTTTGAGTTAAACTTGAGCTGTGTAGTGTATGACCGAAACTGTTGCTTTAAGCTTCTGATTGCTTATGCATAGGCTTCGCACAGTTGGAAAGTTAGGCAATAACAAGCATTCAACCTCTCGCAGTCACATGTTGTTTTCTGAACTTATGTAATTTCACCGCTGCAACTCCGATTAAAATCTGAAATCACAAGTATATGCCTAAATTGATATCAGCATGATGTTTGAACTATGCTAGGGTAGTTCATCTTGTATACATGATTAGCACTTGTTTGAACATCCTGTCTATACATGTCTGTGCTATTTTGATGGTGAATACCTTTTCGGTTACAAACTGCTCTTTTGCTCTCATTTCAGACTTAGTGATCAGTTTGAGCGTTTGCTAGCATTCTGTGCATTTTTCTGAGTCATCGGTTCAGAACTCTGTAGAGCACCTTTGCACTCTTTTGAGTATACTCCTGAAGCCCCTAACTTGCATTTTGCCTCATTTGCATTTTGGAAGGGGAGAATTCTGCGTGTTGGCAAATTTTGTTGGTGCATTTTCCCAGGGGGAGAAATGTTTCTTGATTAGTGCATTTTCAACCAAGGGGGAGAGATTGCAAATCATAACCCTTGCTTGCACTATTTGAGGGGGAGTTTTTCTTGCTTCCTGTTGGCCATAAGGCATTGGTATCGAGCTTTCTTTGCTAGTTGTGTTGAGCCTCTGTGCCTCTGTCTTGAGGGACTAGCATTTTTGCTTTGATATTTTCAATTGGTTTTTGCTAGCGGTGTTGAGCCTGTTCTACCTCTTCTTGAGGGCTAGCTTTGCTTTGCTTGGTTGCGTCAAGCCGTTGCCCATGTCTTTGGGGACCAAGTTGTTTCGCTCTTTCCACTTGACCTTCTTCGGCTTTGCTATGCTTTTGGGTCATTTGGTTGAGTTCTCTCTCCTTCCCCTTCTTCCTTCTTCTACTCTCATTATGATTTGTGTTGGTAGTTGACAATGCACTCATCAAGGGGGAGATTGCGGATACATGGGTGTATGCCGAGTCTCTGAGTGATGAGTGATTGTCAACTGGGATGATGCGCGTGTTCTTTGGCTTGTGTTGTGCAGGTGTCGAGCACGGATGCAGTGATCAAAGGCGAGGTGAAGGTCAAGTAGAGACGTGCCGTGCCGATGGACCGAGAGTGGCGAAGGGCGAACGTGAGGCTTGGACTGAGGGACCAGAGGCCCGAGGATCAGCTGTGGTGGCTGGCAGCCTGTGGCAGCTACAAGTGAAGATTTGCGGTCATGTGTTGCCTGAGTCGTGGACTTGGAGACACGTGTCGGTGGACGGGGTGCACGGGAGGTGCATCCCATCAACGACGTCGGTTTGGTGGTAGAGCCAGGGAAAAACCATCGGGTGGACGGTTTCCAGGTTTAGGCCTCAAAACCTGGGTGCGGATGGTTTCCGAGTTTGGCCACAAAACTCGGGCTGAGGACGGTTTCCAGGTTTGGGCCTCAAAACCTAGGCGCTGCGGGTTTTGCTGAGTTTGGGCCTCAAAACTCAGATGCTTGGTGGGCTGGTTTCCCGGTTTGGGCCTCAAAACCGGGGGTTGGCTGGAAAAGGCTGGTTTCCAGGTTTGGGCCACAAAACCAGGGGTGCAGAGCGAGGGCGGCACGTGGCGGCAATCGGGAGGTTGCGTCGAGGCAACGCTACGAGTTGTGCGGGCGTGGCCTTCGGATACACCTACCACCGAGTTGGTCCAGAATAACCTTAGGGTTTAGCTGGTTCGCTCTGTAATTAGAGAGGCGTAGGGTAGGAATTAGAAATTAGGATAAGTAGAGGGAGACACCCTCCTCCCTTCCTATCTCAGTCATTTGCTCTTTGCTTCTAGGGTTTCCTGCTCTCCCAATCCCCTGCTGTAGCTAGCTGAGATCCGCAGAGAACCATACCTCTGTGTACTGGAGATTTTGAGGAAGTGAGGCCGTAACCTCACTGTTGTAGCGTGTGGTAGCCACACGATTGCAGATCGATGTGTTGATTCGTGTTTTGGTTCGTGTTCTTCGCATTCTTCGTTTCTCCACGATTTTCCCGTCACTCGATCTCTCTCCCTACTGCGTCTTTGCGAAATCCGCTTGAATCAACTTGTTCATATTTGAAAGGAGATCATTTCCACCGAAGGAATTTATCTATCTCCTTACGAACAAGTAGATCGGGTTGATTTCGTTTTTGTAGCGCTTTTTCGTTCATACTCCTCCCCTTTTGATTTCCCAGTGTTTGAGTTGATTTGAGTGGATGATTTCTTGGGGATAGTCTCCTACCTACTCCGTGATCATCCTCTCCAAGTTTGGGAATGTGGGATTGTGAGTTGATTCGATTTGGGATTGATTTGGGTGAAGGGCGAACAAAATCGCCCTCCCTGAGTGACCGCGGACAATCCGCCACTCAGGGCGCGGACAGTCCGCGCGTCGGGGCAGGTCCAGTCCAGCCACGACCAGTCTCTGCTGTTTTTGGCTCAGGTCACCGGCGGACAGTCCGCCGTGCTAAAGTGCGGACAGTCCGGGACCGAGCAGTGGGTTTTCAGCAGCAGTGCGTTTTTGCTCACTTGACCGGCGGACAGTACGCCACCAGAGCACGGACAGTCCGCGGTAGGGGCGGACAGTCCGAGACCCCAGGGCCGGACAGTCCGGGAACCTGCTGTGTCTTCCGGTTTAGTGCGTTTGCTCTCACGGCTTGTACGCTTGGTCTCCGGACTTCTCGTTTGGCCCTAGAGTTGACCAAGGAACCTCTCTAGGTATCTTTGCTACTTGTTAGCATAGGTATTTAGGAGTTTCTCGACGTAGCCGACAATCTACGTTCGGGACTTGGTTTTTGAGGTTGTGTTCAAGCCGGAGCTTTTGGCATTTGGTTTGCTATCTTCTTGTGGTGCCTCGCTGTGATCCTAGGGATCATCCACCCTCTTCCAAGGGTCGTGGACATCACGATTTCGGTCGCAGTTTCTCGGGGTTGATTTTGGGACATTTGGCCAAAGTTTTGAGAGAAATTTTTGAGCTCCCATTCACCCCCCCCCTCTGGTCGCCTTGCTAGTACTTTCTCAGTCCTTCACCGGACCGCCAGTTCCCCTCTTGAACTGACTGATCATCATGCCCAACTGCGGTTCACTGCATGACACCCAACTCAGAATGGACCGAAGGTATGTGTTTTCCTCGGTTTGCATCCTGTCATGCCGACAGTTGGCAATCTCAAGCTCCATCCCTGCGCATCGCTCAATGGAGCGAAAACGGTGCTAACTGAGGTGGCCTTCAAGGCTACAGCAAGCTTGGCACTAACATCTGCCAACTCAGTTCGCAAGCCCGGACAAAGCTTGCATGCACCCAGCAAAGAAGACCTCGCCTTCACTTCTTCCAGCACCTTCTTCAGGGAGGCACACTCATGACACTCACCCACCAAGTCTAGCCTACTCTTCAGCTCATCATACACCTCGATCAAAGAGGCACACTTGGTTTGTAGGGTGGAGAAGTTTATCATGTGTGTGGTGCACTCATCGCACTCCTCCTCATCGGTCACTTTCACCTCTGACCTAGCACTGTCAAGCTCCTTAAGTGCCTCACCTAGCTTGGCCTTAAACTCATTACGCTCTCTAGCGGCACGCTTAAGTTGCTTGTCCTGAGCGAGAACTATCTCGGCCAAAGAGTCACGCTCACTAGTAAGATGATCGACAAGAGAAGAAGTCGATACCTCGGATGCGTCGTCATCGTTGTCGGTGTCGGCATGCCTGTCCTGGCCCTTGCGGTCCTCCTCATCCAAGGCCATGGTGTAGAAGCCGTTGGTGGAGTTGCCAAAGAAGCAGAGTCCATTGAAGCGTTCTTCAGTCTTGTGCTCGGACCCAACAACGCTGGACTCACCGTCGGAGCTCTTCTCGGCGTTGCTGAAGGTGAAGGACCGAGATTGCTACCAAAGGTGACCAGAGGGGGGTGAATGGGAGCCTAAAAATTTCTTTCAAAACTCTAGCCTCTATCCCACGATTCAACCCCAAATGCTTCGGACACAAAACGTGATGCCCACGACCCTCAGAAAGAGAGTGGATGATCCCTAGGATCACATTGAGGCACCACCAAACAAAACAACCCAAAACTCACAAACTTCGAATAGAGTCCTTGCCCATAAACCTACTCCGAAACGTAGATAGAGGGCTACGTCCGGATTCCCCAAAATACCAATGCTAACAAGTAGCAAAGATACCTAGAGAGGTTCCTTGGTGAACTTTAGGAGCAAATGAGAAGTGCAAAAACGAAGCTGAAAAGCCGGGAGAGCAAACGCACTGAAAACCAGCACACAGCAGGATCTCAGACTTTCCGCGGGTACGATCCTGGACTGTCCGCCCTATTGCCGGACTGTCCGCGGTCTGGTGGCGGACTATCCGCTGGCCAAAAAGCCAAAACAACAATGCTGTTGAAACCTTCCTGGGCAGTCCCGGACTGTCCGCGAGTCACAACGGCAGACTGTCCGCCAGTCAATCCGAACCAAAACAGCCGAGACACGCAACCACTGAACCGGCCAGACCTCGACGCTCGGACTATCCGTGCCTATAGCGGTGGACTGTCTGCGACCTTGCAGAGAGGGCGATTCTGATCGCCTCTCTCCCAAATCTCCCCAAATCTGATCCAAATCAAAATCCCTTGATCCCAAAATTGGAGAAGATGATCACTAGGTAGTTAGGAGACTAATCCTAATAAATCATCCGCTCAAATCAACTCAAATTCCGGGAAATCAAAAGAGAAGGTGCAAGAACGGAAAAAATCACCACGAAACATGAATCGACACGATCTACTTGTTCGTGAGGTTTGAGTTGAATTCCTTCGTTGGAAATGATCTCCTCACTTCAAAGAACAAGTTGGTTCAAGTGGATTCGAAAAAGATGTAGCGTAAAGGGAGATCGAGCGACGGGAAAATTGAGACAAAAAGCAAAATGCGAAGAAAAACTCAAGAACGCGAATCACAATCTCAATTGCCAGCCGAAAAACGTGCCCACGAGGAGACAACGGTACTACGGTCTCTGCGGAGGTATGATTAGCCGTCTCTGTGGATCTCAGTAGCTACAGCAGGGAATGGGAAGCAGGAAACCCTAGAATGAAAATAGCAATGCTTGAGATAGTCTGGAGGGAGGGGTGGCCACTCCTTATATAGCCTAATACAATTATTCCCCTTCTATCCTTACAACTAATGAGCGAGCAGACTAACCCTAAGGTTATTCCTGTCCAACTGGAAGTGTAGTCGATCCGATGGCCACACCCGCACATCCGGTTGCTTCACCTCGATGCGACCTCACCCGATGCCACCACGTGCCGCCTCGCGCCGTCCATCCTTTTCCTGGACCTCCCCCCCGGTTTTGAGGCTGAAACCGGGAAACCTATCGTCCATCGGCTGAGTTTTGTGGCCCAAACTTAGAAACCCGCCAGCGCCCATGTTTTGAGGCCCAAACCTGGAAACCGTCCTCAGCCCGAGTTTTGAGGCCCAAACACAGAAACCGGCATCACCCAGGTTTTGTGGCCCAAACCTGGAAACCGTCCACCCGGTGGTTTTTCTGTGGCTCAACCACCAAACCGAAGCTGTAGAGGGATGCACCGCCCGGGCACCCCGTCCACCGACATGTGTCCCCAGGTCCGCGACCCGAGCCACACCATGTCCCGCAAGTCTCCGCTTGTCGCTGTCCAAGGCTGTCAGCCACCACAGCAGATCCTCGGGCCACCGGTCCATCAGTCCAAGCCTCACATCTGCCCTTCACCGCTCCGGTTCCATAGGCACGGCACGTCTCTACTTGACCTTCACCTTGCCTTCGATCACTGTCTCCATGCTCAACACCTGCACAACAAAATCCAAAGAACATGCGCATCAAAACAGTTAACAATCACTCATCGTCACAAGACCCGGAATACACCCATGTATCCGTAGAAGGAGGCGATGAAGGCGCGCCCACTGGCGTCGAAAGCCTTCTCCAGATCTTCCCTGCGGTAGCCGCCCATCTTCTTCTTCCCGGCCTTGTTCTCCAGCTTGGCCTTGCGCTGAGAAGCTCTTGTCGCGCTTGGGGCAGCTCGCGATGAAGTAATCGAGGTCTCCACCCCCATAGCAGCCCTCACGTGCGCCACCACGCCGGTGATTCAGGTGGCTGTTGTGAAACCACGAGAACCGGGTGATGATGAGGGCGAGCTAATCGTCGTCCAACGCCTCCACCTGCTCCTCTGTCACTGAAAGCAAAGAAGACAAAGCAAAGAGAGGTGGTGAAGCGTCAGCGGAAAGAGTCGATCCACCCTTACCTGAGACCAAAGCTATGGAATGTGAAGATGGGTTCTTCAGCTTGGCCTGAGTCAAGTGATCGATCTCAGTGGACTTGAGATTGCTGAATAGCTCGTACACGGTGAGGGTATCATAGGATGGAGACTCTATGATGGTCGACACCTTCACCTCCCATACCTTTCGATCCAGGGCATATAGCAACTTGAGCGCCCTCTCATGATCATCATAAGGTAGGTTGGCCCGATTGGGACACATCTTGTTCACTATCATTTGGAAACGAGCGAACATTGCATCAATCGTCTTTCCCTCCAACTGAACAAAGTTCTCGTATTCCCGCTTGGATGTCTCAAAGAGTCTGGTCTTCACCTGAGCGGTCCCCTCGTGATAGCTCTGAAGCTTCACCCAGATCTCTCGAGCAGTCTGAAGCTCAGAAACACACTCGAACTCAGGAAGGGAGATGTTGGCCAAAAGCACGTTACGGGCCTTAGAGTTCGCCTTGTGCTGGTTAATCTGATGCTGACCCACACGAGCCACAAGAACCACGTAATCGACATCCTCGCATATCTCCCAAATAGAAGATCCGATACTGTTGAGATAAGCATGCATCCGAATCTTCCAATAGGGATAGTTCGTCCCATCGAAGTACGGAGCCTTGTCGTTCCCTCGATCCATGTCGCCCTCAGGATCTGAAATCGATTAAGGTAGAGAAGATCCTTAACCTGCTCCGATACCAATTGAAGGACCAGATTGGCGACCAGAGGGGGGTGAATGAGAGCCTCAAATTTCAACTTGTGAAATAGATGGCCCTTGTCCCAGAAAATCACCCCAAAAGTGAAGACTCGAACAACCGATGAGTTCACGACCTACAAATAAGTGGATACCCTAGGAGACATCCTAGTGGTACAGCGGAACTACCAGAAAACTCTAAAAACCAAGCGCCAAAGCCATGGAGTAAAACTGCACAAGCAGCAGGTTCCCGGACTGTCCGCGGTCAGAGTCCCGGACTGCCCAGTGAACGGCGGACTGTCCGCCACTGGAGGTCGGACTGTCCACAGGCAACAACTCAGAAACCGAGGTGTTCTAAATCTCTGCTAGACAGGTCCCGGACTGTCCGTGGGTTTGTACCGCGGACTGTCCACCGGTCACCTGACGGTGAACAGTCAGGGGGCTGCGCCTGACTGCCTGTGCTCAAACCTGATGCGCGGACTGTCCGCGCCTGGGGTGGTGGACTGTCCGCCAACGCCTAGAAAGCTAAAAACAGCTCGGGTCAAAAACCAAATTTGATTGCAACTCGACCAAATCAGTTGGGGATTCAACCAAACTTCTCCCAAGTGTTCTTCTATGTATTGGGGTGCTGATCCTAAGAAATCATCGCACCAAACCAAGTCAATCAAGAGAAATCCAAAGAACACTAGAAAAGGGGGAAGAACGAAGAACAAACGCGATTTCTGCCCGATCTATGTCCTCGTGAGGTTAGAGGAGAAATCCTTTGGTGGAAAGAAGAGGCTCATGACATAGAACAAACTGATTCAAGTGGAATCGAAAATCATCTCACGGAGAGGGAGAACGAGGCGAATCTCCGGGAGAGGAAAAACCGAAACATGAAGAACACACAAGAAAAACGAGAATCGATCGGGAATTCAACCATGTCTCGAACCCACAAGACAATAGTGAGATTACGGTCTCACTTCCTCAGAATCTCCGGTACACAGAGGTATTGTTTCACACTCTGTGGATCACAGGCAGCGAGGTATGATTAGAACCTAAGCAAGGGCTAGAGAGAGAGCTTAGGAATGGTGGCTGCCAGGATAGAGAGAGAGAGGAGGGGCTGCCTCTCTTATTTATAGCCTAAATACAATAGTCCCCTTCTACCCTAGATACAAGAGTGAATAAGCTAACCCTAGGGGTATTCCAGTCCAACTCTGCATAGTCCTGATCCGACGGCCACGCGCCCTCCTCATCCTTAGCTTTGCCTCGACGCAAGCCTCAGGATGCCGCCACGTGCCATCCTGTCGACCGCCGCGCCTTCCTCATGGATACCTTTGCAACAACGCAAGCCTCTCCGTGCCGCCACGTGTTGACCGTCCTTTATGGACCTCCCCCTGGTTTTGAGGCTGAAACCGGGAAACCTGTCCTCCTGCTGAGTTTTGTGGCCCAAACTTAGAAACCCGCCAGCCCAGGTTTTGAGGCCTAAACCTAGAAATCGTCCATGCCGAGTTTTGAGGCCCAAACTCGAAAACCCGCCACCACGAGTTTTGAGGCCCAAACTCGGAAACCGTCGAGGGTAGTTTTTAGAGGCTCAACTACCAAACCCGCGTCGTAGACGGGATGTGATTCTCACACCCCGACCACCGGCACCGATGCCGATGCATGTCCAGCCTCCACGCCGGGCACAACGCATTCGCCTTCCTTCTCGGCCTCCCGCCAAGTGTCATAACGCCATCGCCTTCCTCCCAACTCGGCCAATGCACCGCACATCCCCATGTGCTCTTGCTCATTGATGCCACGTGCCAGCTACCACAACTGGTCCTCAGGTCTCTCGGTCCGTCGGTCCAAGCCTCACGTGTAACACCCCAGGTCTTCACCGTCAGGTGAACAGTCAGTTCAGCACCGACATGCTATATCAAGTGACAATGGAGAAAATCAATTGGGTTTAACCAATTGTTACTATTATGCCCAATCAACTATATATAGACTCATCATCAAAAGTTATGAAAGTTCCGTGTTGAGCAGACGACCCAAAAATGTCCCGACTGACGAGAAACCCTAATTTGGATCCTACCAGGTGACCGCTTTGACCAGCGTTGAATGGTATTTTCAGATATTCGCATGTCAGTGCGCCTTAAACGAAAGTTGTAGTACAGATCAAGAAGAACAAATTTTGCTTTATGGCCGAGACCTGGATTGGTGCCAAAAATGGTGAAAACGAGCTCTCAAGATGGAGTACAACGCAGTTTTCTGGCTCCGGAAATTGGTTAAATCTGTACTGCGAAATTAGAATTTCGGTCACTGCGAAGCTGCCGTCAACAATCCTTACCAGGCAAACGATTGGGAATTTGACTGAGTGCCTATAGCAAAAATCGAAGTACTCGTTGAGACGATGACAACAAAATTAGTTTCATCAAAATCGGAGTCCATTTGAGCAGTGTTCGCAATTTGGGAGTTTACCCGAAAGTTTCCGGAAACTTGCCATTTTGGGAGAGAAATTTCTATGACCCTGTGTCGTGGCCGACTAGAGCAGGCCGTGAAGGCCGCATGGCCTCCCTTGCTTGGCCGCGCGCCCCTCTTCTCCTCGGTAAAAAGGCTGAGCACGGCCTCTCTCCCCTCTTCCACTCGGTCTGCCTCTCCTCCCCTCTCTTCTTCCTTGCTGCTCCCTCCTCCTTAGCAGCAGCCTCTCCCTCTCCCTTCCTCCCATGGACGACAAGCTGCAGGGAAGCAGCTCCCCTCCTTGGCGGCCTCTATTTCTCCTCCCTCCTTGCTCTCCTGGTCGTCCAGCAGGGAGGCAAGCAGCAGCAGCCCCTCCATGGCGCCCCTCCCTCTCTTCCTCCAGCTTCTCTCCCCCTCTCCATGGCTGAGTTGATGGAGAGCAGCAGAGCAGCAGCCAGCAGCGCCGACCAACAGCCCCTCCAGCCCTGGCGCCCAAACCCTAGCCATGGCCGACCAGCAGGCAAGCAGCAAGCAGGCGACCAGCAGTGGGCCCTGGCATTCCTAGCCCAAACCCCAGCCACCAGCAACTCCATCTTTCTCCAAGGTCGACCCCCCCCCCCCCCCCTTTTCCCCCTCTCTGTTCCTTATCTTTTTGATGAAAATGGCATATGATTGTGAATTGTGGCTGATTTGGTAAAGTGTATGCTCATGTTCATGGTGGTTGCAGTGTTTTAATGATTAATTTGTGTGCTGTAATGTTAGTCAACTAATTGGTAAATCGATGTATTGCTTTTCTAAAATTACTGCCAGAGCTGATTCTGTTGAGGTGTTAGTTTCATGATTTAAATCTTGTTTGCTGTAGGGTTGGTCAATACAAAAGTTGTAGAGAATTGCATGATCTAGCTGTTGTTAAAATTTGGTGATTTTTGGCCTAGTAGCTGTTGTTAACTTGTGAATCACCTTAAGTGGATATTAAATAATTTGTAGACAACTTGATAACCTTTCTAAAAAGTCTAGTTCTAAGTTCCCAGTTGTTATAAATCTTTATATATGGCTATTTAAGTTGTTGTTGATGTTGTGTAGCAAGTTCTGTCCAAGTGTGGGAAGAGCTGCACTAATCATGTTATTTGACTTTGTTAGCTAATAATTCACCTTTTGCTAATTCTAAGAAAGTTGTTGATAATCTTGTAAGCTTTCTAGAATGTCAAATTGTATGATTATGTGATGTATATTTCTGGAGTTATGCTTTTCTAAAGTTCTGTCAGCTTTTTTGTCCAAGAATTGGAAAGATTTGCTTTGCCTCTGTTTTTGACTAGGTTAACCTCTGAATTAGCCCTTGTATTGAATAGAAAAGTTGTAGGTAATCTTGTTAGCTTTCCAGAAAGTCTTAATTTACCTTGTTTGGATGTATGTAGATCGAGTTATGTTTAAATTAGTGGACTACTGTCCTGCTATCCAGAATTTGAAGTGTGACTTGTGTGTGCAACTTGATTGCTTGTTAGGTCTAACTTTCTTGAGTTAATTAGTAAGCCAAATAACCCTTTAAATATGTGTAACATGCTGGTTGTTTGATGATAGGCTTACTTAGGTTATGGTTGTTAGTGTCTTGCACTAGCTTAAGTTAATTTAACTTAGGTACTATGTCGATAGATCTGGTTAGAGTTGTCTTATATGCCTTATGTTTGCATCATGTGTTACATCCTTTGTTTTCATACATATACATCGTGCACCTCATGCTTGGTACGCTAGAAGATGAACGCGAGAAGTGAAGTGCGTGATGTTGGAGCTAAGCCTGAGGATGGTGTTGGGTGGTCATCCCGAAGAAGGTGTTTGGCGATCCCCACAAGTTTCTGGAGCTCTGATGATCCCGAAGTTGGTGCCAACTAACACTAGCTTAAGTGTTTTTTCCGAGGCAAGCCCCGGAGCATTCTAAGTCTCCTACCATTCTTTTATAAATGCAATCGAGTCAATATAATGATTGTTGCATTAAGTTATAGGATTTGAATGATACCGTTGATGCATTACTTACTTATCCTTGTCCACCAGCAATTATTATCTTGATATCCCTGCTAGGTCTAGGCTCGATTATAAGCTTAGCCCTGCTTAGACCGGTAAAAGTCGGGTGATTTCCTATCTCCCGCATATAGGTGGATATTGATCATGACTAGCCTGGTGCTATCATGGAGATAACCATGTGATAATTAAACTGACACCAGGCGGGATGTAGGAGCAGCTAGGTTCTGTGTGCTAGTAGTCTCCCGTCTGTGTTGCTTAGGACCCGACGAAGGCACACCTCAACCATTTTGAATGCGTCAATCACTTAACAGAGTAGGTCCGGGTACCTCCCGTGAAGCCGAGTAAGGTTATTTGAGCCGGTGATGGAGATGTTGACGCCTAACACCCAGGGCCTCAAATGTACCGTGGGCAACTTTACTGAACGACCTGGCATGGTCCGTGGGGCAGGCAGGGCCTGATCAACCCGGCATGACCGTGAGCAGAAGAGTTTGAGCGACCTGGCACTGAGATAACCCCCGGTGTAGAAGGGCCCATGGCCGTCCCGTGACATGTTCTCGAATTTCTTGAATGGCAGCCGACGGCTACCTAGCGAGGTGTGATCGGGCAAGTGTGCAACATTTTATCCCCAGCTGGGTAAGAATTGATTATAATCGCCATCTCTCCTGGACAGTGAGTAACTTGACTGGGCATGTGTTACCGTAGTAACTTATGGAATTAAAGATGGTTATGGTACTGAATCTCAAAGGCTATTGATGAAATAGTCACTCTTGCTTGATTAATTAGCCAAGTGATTGCTCTAGATCATGTGCAAATCTAGTTAATTAGGCTGATTACATAAAATTGACTGCTAATACTCTAATGATGATTATTTAATAATGAAAATGCTTTTATAAAAAAGGTAAAGTATAGCCAACCCCAGATACAACCTTGCATACTCCTTGGTGTCACTTTATTTCTGGTTGATGACAGGTAAGTCTAGATGAGTACATTCGAGTACTCAGGGTTTATCCCGCAGGTGAAGGTTAGGCCTGCCGAAAGGTGATGGCCAGTGTCTGTGGGCTCGGCAGTTCCATACTTCTTCTCTTTATGCGGTTATTAGAGGATGTCACTCAAGCTAGCAAAGTATTTAAACTTATGTTATGGTATTCATTTCAACGCTATGTTGATTCTTCTAAATTAAGTGGAACTCAACTTGTATTATTATTTGTGTACTCTATTGTAATATTAATTCCGCTGCAAAGCTCTGTGGACTTGATTTGTATTTGCTTGACCATGCGATCTTGGTTGAGATGTTGGAAAAGTTTGAAATCCCTTAGGATTTCATGGACTACCAGGTTTATATGGGCTCAAGTGTGCTAATTCAGCTGCTCGGCAGTGGTTTTTGCACTTGTGCTGTGATAAATTTGGCGGTTCTGTCACATCACGTCCGCCCTTCACCGCTCCCGGTCCATCAGCACGACACGTCTCTACTTGACCTTCACCTCACCTTCGACCACTGTCTCCGAGCTCCACACCTGCACATCAACACAGCCAAGAGACACATGTTGCCTCTCACCCTACCGGTGAGCCTGTTGATCGATCGCTCATCACTCAGAAAGGGAACCACTAGGGCACATATCAACCTTGTGTTCGTAGAACGAGGCACCCCTGAAGGATTCCTCAGGTACCACTCGATTACGGAGTTTTTTTGAGCGAATGAGGCACCCCTCGAGAACTCCTCAGGTAACCCTTGATTACGGAGATTTCCCGAGCGAATGAGGCCCGGGCAACTCGACATCATTCTCGCAAGCACGCAAGTATCATTAAGTCAGCACCAATGCGACCCGATTGCAAGGAACACCTACCAAGTAAACAACCGTGCTAAACCATTAACAACATCCAACAACCAACGGTACTATCACAATTACTACCTAGGGAGTACAAACCACAAAGCCAACACCCTCCCCACTTATAAAATCAAAACGCTACCCAACAAACCCAATAAGACAACGCACAACACGGCAGCATAATAACAAACACATGATCCCCTCTCAAGCCCTCATGCCACCAAGGTCACATCCAGAATGCCACCCGACTCCAAAGAACAACAAAGCCAAGCCGATACCACAAGAGAAAGTGTAATTTCCCAGTATCGAAGTTTCTTAACCGGCCCTAAGCCAACCAAGCCATGAGGATACCACAAGAAAAAACTTAACATCCTCCTAGTTGTGTTGACAAACATAGCAAGAACTTTAGTTAAGGCGCCAAAGAAAAAGGCGCGCAGCAGAGCCAACAAAAGCAACACACTCTTCGTTGGGCGCAGCTCCACAAGCAAAACAGCAGGTCATTTTCTTCGACAAAAAAAGGCAGGCAGTTTTTTTTCCTAAATTAACTATGTATACAATCCAAATATAGCAAGCGAGCCTCGCTAAAGAGATAGGGGGCGTCGCTTTTTTACAAACATTTCTCACAAATTAATTACAAGAGCGAGCCTTACTAATGAGATAGGGGGCGTCGTTGTTTTACAAACATTTCTCACAAATTAATTACAAGAGCGAGCCTCACTAAAGAGATAGAGGCGTCGTTGTTTTACAAACATTTCTCACAAATTAAATTAGAAAAGCGAGCCTCGCTAAAGAGATAGGGGGCATCGCTGTCTTACAAACATCTTTCACAAATTAATTACAAGAGCAAGCCTCGCTAAAGAGATAGGGGGCGTTGCTGTCTTACAAACATCTCTCATAAATTAATTACAAGAGCGAGCCTCGCCAAAGAGAGAGGGGCGTCACTGTTTTTACAAACACCTCACTCAATGCCAATATAACAAGCGAGCTTCGCTAAAGATAGGGGGGCATCGCCGTTATTACAACTATCAAATTACAAAGCTACCTCTGCTAAAGCTAGGAGAACCAACTTCCTCACCCCCCACGTTGTCCTCGTCCCCGACCACCCCCAACGGGACAATAGGTCCCCATAACAAAGGGCGGCAGGGACAATGGGCAGTTCTCCACATAGTACCCTCGCCCTAAACATATAGCGACGGTATTTCTTAGTTATCTCAACAGTCTCTTCCTTTGCAACAATAAGAGCTCGATCTTAGTCAAGACAAAGGTCACTATGCCCAAACAAAAAATTAAATGCCTCATTTTCATCCACATCATCATCATCAAAAGGCTACGAAGTAGAACCAAAAAGTGCACGCATAGCCTGCCGATCCGTGTAATCAGCTTTCCGCCAAAACGAAGCGGATGACGCATTCTTAACGTCAAACTTTCATACCTTCGACCACCAAAAGTTTTCGAAAGACAACGAAGGGCGCTTAAATTTAGCACGCACCCAAGACTCATCAGTGATGAAAACATCCTGACAGTTCATCATTACGGGGGTCACGTCGAGAACCGCATGCACGGTTCCATCAGGAACCTACGCGGCAAACGACCAAATAGAGTCAATACAACGATATTACCCTCGCATCTCACAACAAAAGTTATTTCAAAATCTACTAAGTACAAGACCTCTCTCTCCCTCACACCTAAGCCTCGATCTCGGGGTCGACAACACCCCTGTCGGCTGCAGCAGCCGCCGACGCATCTTGCTTAGCAATAGGATTCTCGGGCGCGTCGGGAACGTTCTCCTCGAACGGTGAAGAGTGAGGGTTCGGGCCGGTGTGCGGGTCCTCAACAACCGTAGAGGCCCCAACATCTGTCGGACCGGCGGCAGTTTTGGAGCTCTCAGGGACATCACCAGCAAAGGACAGCGAAGGTAGTGCTTCCCGACGAGCCTACAATCATTCAAACAATATTAGCCAGTTCTCGAAGATTAAAATAAACCAACGGCCACACCAAAGACAACTCCAACCTGACGGGTAGCCTCGGCTGCCTCCTCAAAGGCAAGAGCGCGTCCGCCACCTGCCAACCAAAACCTCCGCAGGAACCGCATCGCGCAGTTGCAAACGTCAGCGTCACCGGCCTTCATTACACGCACTTCTTCGACGGTCAAGAAAACATGGTTCGGCCTTTTAAACTTGTGAAGGTGCTCGCACTCCGCTTGACGGAGAGTGCTAGCCATCGCCAAAGCACCGGCATACCCGCCAAAGTCTACGACATTCTCCACAAGCGAGCTAAAAACATCAAGCTACGAAGAGAGCCAGCCTTCAAAGGCAGCAACATCAACGGCGGGTAGCGGCTCGCCAGCAGAGCCTCTAGCATCGGTCCAGCAACCATCCATTTTCCTCTTTATTTTCTCCATGCTCGTCCGCCACGACTCTGCCGAGGTAGCCAGATGCGAGGTTAGCTCCGCGATGCGGTTATTGGCTGCCGCCAAATCTTCATTTTTCTGCTTAGCAGCCGAAGACAAGTCAATATTACGGTTGAGAACCACTTGAGCATCCTCGTGGGATTTTTTTCACCTGCCCCCGAGATCTCTGTATCCCTCGATTGCACCACCATCCGAAGCTTCTTATTTTCCTTCTCCAAATCAGCTATCTTTTCCTAAAGGAATGTATCATTATAGCCAGCACAACGACGAACCAAACGCCCAAGAAGCATAAGCTCCGCAACTTTAACATCCATGTCATCCAAGACATCATCCAACGGCTGGTTTGCCAGGCGAAGCTCAGCCTCAGGGATACAGACCCGACCAAAGATGCGACCAAGAAATCGCCGCTCCTCAGGCACACACTGCAGGTGGCACGACCGAAGGTCAGGACTAGTGAACAGCTCCATCTCAAGGTCTGTGACGCCCAGCTTATTAGCATAACGGTGGAGGCTGCTACGGCTTGCGTCATCATAGGGCCTCTTCCCAGGATTTTTTCAACTTCGGGGTCAACCGGAGCCTCGAACCCATCAACCCACACATGCAACCCCACGAAGTGAGAGACCGCCCGATGCAGCGGAGTCGCAACCTCGATCCCGTGAAGCTCCTCATCCAAATCAAAATCAGCCACAGCCTCGATTGATGGAGAATTGACGGTCTTTTCCTGGCTGCCTTCGTCGGAGCTCTCCTCCCTCGCTGGCACACCGCTCCTCGAGGTGCTGGAATCAACCTCTGATGAGGTGCTTTCCGAATCAACTCCTTTCCCAACATCCCTTTCCTCCTCAGAGTCAACCTCGTCATCTGATATCGGCCCAATGCCGCCAACGCGAGGCACACTGCCGCGGGCACCACAGCCTGCACCGGTGAAAGGTCCAAATTGGCTAGAGGGGGGTGAATAGCCTAATTAAAACTCTACAAAATTACTTAGGCAAACACTATTAGTATAACAAATGGCGAAGCTTTTTGCGCTAGCCTAATAGTGTGTTGCAAGCCACCTATACAACAATTCTACCTAATATATCTATGTCACACAAGCAATTAGAGCTAATATCTAATGTGATCACACTCGCTAAGTGTCTTGATCACCAAAACAAAGAGCCCTATAGGTTATACCTTTGCCTTCGGGCCTCTTTGCTCATCTCTTCCCATCTTCTCACATTTCACCAATGGTAGAGCACTTGATCTCTTGAATGCTTGTGGCTATCACCATCCTCTATGGTTGCCACCTTGCTAGCTCCACCACTTGGCTTGGTCACAATCCTTTCTTATAAGCTACACACATGCTTAGCAATAGGATTAGACCAAATAGGTTTCATCAATTAACCAAAACCAAACTGGGGCTTTCAACCGGGTGCCCCTCGACCACCTGCGACACATGCCAATGATGAGGAAGATGACGCGCTGATCATCGTCGTCGCAACGACAACCTTCGTCGCCAAAGTTTTAGCGCGGCTGCCGCTACCGCGCCCCCGACCATGACCCCTCTTGGGGGCGGAAGCAGCGTCATCATCCCCTTTGGCCGAACGTTCCCGCTTCCTCGAGGCATCCTCGCTAGAAGGAGCCAGCCAGTCAGGATAAGGGATGCCGAACATGTCAAAAAGTTGATTAACCCGGCCGCCACCCCCCACTGAGCTATGAATTGCTTTAACCTTCGAGGTGGATAGCTTCCCGACAAGCTCGTCCACCCTCTGATGAATCCTCTCCAAAACTTTCTCAACCCCGCTTTTTCGGTCAGGAAGTATCTTTAGCTTAGGTTCCCAAATCTTGTACACATCCAGTACAGGTTTCTTCAACCCTTTTTTCTCATAAAGAGGGTCATCCTCCACTTCAAACCAGGGTTGTTTCTGGCTGAGAGGCCAAACCTTCGCACGACAATATTCTTCCACCAAATCACAAGCACACTGTGATCGAGCCACAACTCTCAAGTAGTCTACAGCAGCATGAGCTTCATCAGACATTTGAGCATCGGTAGACACATCACCAAGGAGAGGAAGGTCACCACAAAGCTTGGCAACCCCGCTCAGCTTGAAGTAAAACCAACCCTCCTGCCAGTTGCTCGTCCATTTGTTCTTCTGAGCATGTGTTAGGAGCTCTGTACCAGTGCGATGACAAAAGGTAAATACACCGCAAATTGACGAAGACTGGTGTTCCCTTCGCCATCAGTAATCTTCCGGGGCTGCATGTGAACATGATGAGTCCGCACAAAACCTTCGACGTGCGGAACAACATAGATGGAAAGCTTCGTGAAGCACGAAGGCGTAAGTTGATGAAATCTGAGATTGAATCTTTTCAGGACTGATGTCACGAAGGAAGATACCACGAAGCGAAGCCCAGCCACAAAAAACTCCTCAAACAACAACCTCATCAAACTCAGGCTTCAGAACAGTCTCCCCAGTACAAGCCCTTGCCTTTCCTTCTTCGATCCAACCTCGCCTGACAAAGGACCTCAGCTCCGAAACGCAACTTTGCTAAGCCCAAACTCGAAGGTAACCCCACTATCCACAGAAGAAGGGGAACCAGCTTGTGCGGGGCCAACAGTTTGCTTAGATCTGGCCATGGAAACAATACACAACCCTCCCGCAAACAAAAACAGCAAAGGAACCCTCGCTCAAAGCAAATAGAAGCAGCAGAATGGCTAGAGCGCAAGATGGCACGACCGTGCGCCCCCCCACCAACCCTAACTATTTATAGGCCAAGAGACGGGCGGTGGCACCCGGAAAGATCGGAACAAATCCCGAGAACATGAAAAACACGATGCAAATCTCAAAAAAAATCTTTAAAACCGCGAGCGCAAAAAACGGCAAAGACGGACAGCCTGGACCACAAGCAGGCGTGGGCGTCGCTACCAAGGGCCTTCTTTCATTGCCGAACAAGGGACACTGCATGGGCCCATGGACTGTTACTTGCTCCAAGCCAACGAGGGGCTACTGTTGGGGAAAGGGACCCTCGACAGTGACGTCACGCGAGCTACCTCGGCAAAAAACCCTCGCTCTCTCAACCACCACCAGAAAACCCTCGCTGCTTCACGACCTCCGGGTCGGTTTCTATTCTTCTAGTCTGCAGGGAAAAGGACTAAGGGGATGCGAGAAGTCACGAGTGAGGCCTGGCTCTCGTCCTCGATAGCGAAGGTCCTCAGAGTCTCGGTGGGGGACCCGGCTCGGCGAAGGCGCGGCGCGGGCCTAGCGGCAGCTGTTGACACTCGTTATCTATTAAAATTGAAGGATAAATAAATATGAAAAGGGCATGAATTCAATCACCAATAAAGGTTTAGGGTTTTAATTGACAATATTCCACGAGTTTTGGTGAATTGTGATTCTGCAGGGACTAAACCAGGAAACCAGCACTGATTGCTTCCCCTAGAAGGAAACCGACGCGAGATAACGCAACCGGCACGTCAGGAATATTCTAGAAGACTCCAGAGGACACCAGAAGACACTAGGAGGTCGGGCACCGCGGGACCCTACCAGGTGGGATCGACCGGTCCCACCACGAGACCGGCCGGTCTCCCCCCGGGCCCACTGGCTTCCGTCTTCTGCAAGCTTCCTCCACCGCCTCCTAGGATGCATCTCCACTGTCCCTGAAGTCGGTTTGATCCAACGGTGGGCGATAAACGTGACGCGGATCGATGACATGGCGATTCCTTGCCCCCTACTCCACCTCGGGCTATATAAGCAACCCCAGACACCCCTCTCTAGGCATCTCCATCTTCATTATTCATCTCCACATCAGAAACTAGAGTTTCAATTAGAAGTAGAGGTCCCTCTAGATGAATCTCTTCTAGTTCATCTAGAATTAGATCTAGTTCATCTAGTTGTAATCAAGAGCCAGCTATCAAGTAGAAGACTAGTTACCCCTCTAGTTAGGTTTAGAACCTAGTCTTATATTAGAACTAGAAGAGAGAGAGAGAGGAAGAGATCAAGAAGGAGCTCCGGCCTGTCGGATCAACTTCTTCATCTTGTACCTGCGGATTCAAGTTCATCTTCAACTTGCTTTAGCGATTGTTTCGGTAATCAACGTCTATATTTAAGTTTGAGCCATTGTTCTTATTATTCTTAAGGTTTGTGACTCTCTTTTGAGTACTTTAATTCTAAGTTGCTCTAGAGTTAAAGTAGTTGGATAGTGTAAGCGTGGTTCTTAGACTTGATAGCTCATCATAAATGCCTCCTATAACGCCGGTAGTAGTGGTTGTTCGCAAGGGTGACTCTTATAGCCTTGTTGATTCTTCTATAGTCCACTTACCCATGTGTAGGCTCGGTAGGATTATACATTTGTATTAAAGACTCATACTCTGTTTGTGACCTTTTATGGCAACTTCCCCACTAAGAATAATATAAACATATCACTTTAATTTGGAATTAGACAGCCTTAGTGATCCCCTCTATACTTCTAGATTCTCCGTCCTTGTTAGCTACTCAGGGGATAGACTTTAAGACTTAACACTATCCGTTCCTTTGGGTTCGATATTAAAACTGGGTTACTCCGGTGAAGTGCTACATCGGTAGATTTTATCTGTGCGCTTGCAGATAAAGTAGGGTGTGCGTTAATTTATACCAACAAGCATTTCTGGCGCCGTTGCCGGGGAATGGTAGATCATCTTAAGTCTTAGTTTAACCTTGTAATCATACTTTTATCTTTTCCTTTTTTGTCGCAGTCTTTTCATTATTTTTGTTTTCATTCTTATGAATGTTATTTTTGAATTCCACTCTTATTTATCACTACCCCATGAATGCAAGCTATAACCAGTAGAATCCTTACACCCCATCATAATACCTGGTTATGAGCTATGCCTACCTTTCTGCTGCACTGTTCTTGTAATGAGCATAGAAATATAATTATGAAAATATTCCTTCGGGTATTCTTGTCACTAACCTTTCTAGGTCTGGAGCAGAAAAGAACGAAGGAACAACAAACACAAGGTATGTCCCACCAATCATCATGCAACATTGAATTACATTCATCCAATCTTGATTTACAAAATCCAAGCTTGGGGAATAGACTTTCTAAGAATATTTCTTGCCATGTTGCTATGTTGGTTGTCCCTACCTTTAGGATATGCTCATATACTAATTATACTCTTTCATCACCATCTGAAGAAATCTCTAAATGCTTTCATGTTATCTTTATTTGCTATAGTATATACTTTGGTTTTGAAGTATTATCATACACCTTTTAAATTAGGCATGGAGCTTATTTTAACTGTTTTCATGAATTAAAGTAAGACATGGTGTCTGGTTTGATTCTAGAGCTAAAAGGTGTGCTGATTTTACCTCTAAAGGCTTTTCAATTAAGTATGGTGTTTAGGTTAAAATGCCTTCCTAAATCAAATTAGACGTGGTGTCTAGGTTGATTTCTGAACTCATAGTATGCTATAGTAGATATTGGATATTTTGTTGGACTAACCCCTACAGGGAAACTTTCAATATCAATTTAGGAAAGTCCGGAGATGAACTCACACTGGAGATGAAGCAAGGCGTACAATGAACTTCAACAACTTTGCACAATGAAGACTCAGCTCATTCATCATGGATGAAAGAACTGTGAGTATCAAAGTTTATTTATTTTGTCTTCTACTGCAAGTTATCTTTTGCCTTGAATCATGTTAAAGTGCAGGCAACGCATAAAATAATAGTCTATGCTAAAATAATCCTAAAAAATCTCCTTATTAGAATAGATGCAAAATACATATGCTGTGGACAACAACCCATGCTTCAAATTCTTGCAATCCTTCGGGTATATATCCACTAACGTTACGCATGAGAGAGATTCTGTTCATCCATGGTTTGGTCTGAACATTGAAGATCCAAAACCCAAACCATAGGCACAAACCTACTCTCAGATCACAAACGGTGCTAGCCTAGCTTTGAGTCTTGCTTGGGCACTGATGACAAACAGGATGCAACCTACCTCATATGAGACAACATATGCCTGCAATCATCATTATCCAAGACATCAGGACAAGAAGTGAGAAGTTATCCTCTTTTCTAATCAAGAGCTAGCTTGGGAGACAAGATGGTACCACTACAACAATAGCAAGATCTACAAGTCAAACACATGAACATGTTGTTGGGAGTCCATCTACATCACAAGCCAGCCTGGGAGAGACAATTTCGTTGTCTAGATGTGTTTCACAATCAAAAGGAGGAAGGAGAAAACCACTTCAAGACATATTGATCTGCTACTCACCACTTTGATCAGTACAAACCACTAGACACTGTCCCAGTCGAAAAGAAGAATATGATCCACCACTCATCCTTGGAAGATCTTTCTTGAACACCATCAATGTTATCATCTTTGCCAGACCTAGAGAAGTCAACTTTTGGATTTTTCGCTACATCTTCATCTTCTACATTACTCATGAGCATCCAAAGAGAACCAAGAGAAGACCTGGAAGGGAGAGCCAACTGCCAAGAATTGAGGAGGGCATCATGAAGGATGAAGCCACTGCACCACAAGAGTTAGAAGATGAAGAAATTACCTGAGTTAGCAAATCAAGAAGAACAGCCGATAAGATCTCCATCATCTAGACACTGTTGAGAGAACAAGTCTTAGTTGTGACAATATAAGACAAAGACTATCATAGAGGCACTCGAGTAGCAGCTCTAATTTCAAGTCTCTTGTCAACCCAATAATTAAAAGGAAAACAAGAAAGGTTGACAAGAGAAGAATGCAAAATTGTCCCTACATCCTCATAGTACATAATTAATACAAGAAAGAGAGAGAATCCTAGTCAGCATACTCAAGGAACAATACACCTTCACTGATAAGTCGACACAAGAGAAGAAAGATCGATACCTCTAAAGATGATTCCACTATGATCTTCCTCCTCTCAATCACACTGTGAGACGAGCAAGAGAAGACAAGCCAGCTAGACATGAGAAGCTTCCACAAGATGGTTCAGCACAATCACTTTCCAATGACAAAGTAATATTTCAAGGTAAGTGACCATCACTTTAAAAAGTTTCTCTTTGATTCTGGTATGAACATAAATAAAGAACAAAACATGTTTAAGTTGCACCTCACTTGATCCAACCTAATCAACTCAACATGTTTAGTCCTTTGATCTTTGCTTTACTCTCTTGAACCTCACTGACTTAACTAAATGAGCTAAAATGTTGTGCATCTAACCTTTGGAAGATTTTATATCTCAATTATAAAAAGATCAACACTTTATGCATAGATTATCCTTCCTTGGGTTAAGTAATTTGATCTATAAATATTTTAAGATGCTACTTTCATGCTCATCCTCTGATCCTATCACTCATATAAAGATTGAATAGAACATATAAACAACAAGTTTTTCTTGTGCAATGTGCCTAAGGTTAAAGGGGAATAAACAAAACTTTTGGTTTTGTTGGTGTTTTTCCACCAACAGAGCCCATGCACTTGATCTCTACCTTGTCTTTATGAGCAGGACACACTCTTGAGCAAACACGGAGAAGTTTATCACTCCCAAATTCCACAAAGTGAAGGTCCTAGATCCACAAGAACATGCACACTGAGCAAGATGCTGCCAGCGTCCACAATTAACGCTTCACTTCAAATTGCTGGACGAACAAATGACATGAGTGACACCATATCAAGAGGTATAAACAAGAAGGAATGATGGAAGACGTCGTAGTCCGAATTAGAGGTCATCAAGTCCCCACAGACTTCTTGATCCTCGACATGAGAAGACGTTGATGTCCACCTCATCCTAGGAAGACCATTCCTCTACGCTACAAGTACAATCATTTACAAGAGGAAATCCATTCTCACTTCCCTGGAGAAAAGGCACGATGCAACTTCATCAACTACATACCCAATGAAGCACCCAAGAAGAACAGAAGTGAAAGACACCGCTCTCAACGCCAAGAAAGACAAACTATCAAGAATAGAGAGGCCAATCACGAAGAAGAAGCTATCGACACTGTCCCAGAAAAGAAAGAACAAGAGAAACCTCAAGAACAGTGAACCACAGGAAGTGAAGACTCAGACCAAGAAAGTATGAAAGAAAAAGTCTGCACCTCAGAGGTACAATCAATAACAACTTTCCAAACGTCTGGCATACCTTGGGAGGTCTAAACCAAGGGAAGGTCCGGTTCATGGGACCTAAATATCCGAACCTTCGCCAAAAGGTAAAAATCGGTAGTTTTCCTCATATTTATTTTCCTGCATATTTGTCATATTTAATTCTTAGTTATTTATTGCATCATCATATTTAATCATTGCATCATCATATTTAATTCACAAACATTTTAATTTCTGCATTGCATTAGAAAATAAAATATTGCATTTGTTACACTACATCGTAAACCATGAAGCCGCATGCGAATAATTCTATGGTGTGTAAAAACCCACAGGAATATTCACCGTGGTGGCATATAAAAAAATATATAATAATAATAATACTAAAAATAAATATGCATACATTCATCCTGTTGCATTTTCTATTGCATCATAAAAATATAAAAACATAAAGAGATCTTACTGAAATTCTGGACAACTAAGGCTTGAGTGGCCAACCGCTAATGCTTAATCTGTTCCACAAGTTTTGCTGTCTATTTGAGTTTCACAGGATTTAAAAGGCCAAGAAAAGCTGACGAGCAATTGAATGTTCCATCCACTACTGAAGCACTGTTTCAACAACCATCAACCTTAATCAAAGCTCTAATAGAGGAAGGACATATCCACTGGCAGTCTGCTACATTACAAGATCGAACGACTACGTCAACATTCAGCTTGGGGGAAGGCGACCCCATGTGTCCACGTAAGTATCTTTATCCTCTTAAGTTTTTCATTCTATAAATAAATTCAAAACACCAAAAATATGTGAGCACATGAAGGCTCACCCCTAAAAAGAAAAGAACAAAAATATGTGGGCACATGAAGGCTCACCATTAATTAAAAAAAATGAGACAAAAATATATGGGCACATGAAGGCTCAACACTAGTAAGGGAACCAGCTTGGGGGAGACGTACCCCCGTTATCTTCGCGATTCAGGCATGTCTTTATTATTATTATTATTATTAATACTACTCCTATTATTAGCTTTTATTTTATATCTTAAAATGTGTTAGATTAAATAAATAAAATAGTGTGTAAGAAGCTGATGACCAAAGAAGAACCTGCTCTCTCTAATCTTTTGTATGAAAATGATGAATAGTTGCTCTATCTAATTTCTTTCAAGTACCTAGCCTTCAAAGCATGAGTTCTCCTCATTAATAATGATGCCTTAAAATAAAATTAAATGCATGGTTGGCAAATACTTAATCTAAGGTCCACGTAATTGGGATATGACATGTGATGATCTGAGCTGCTATTATCTTGTTCTAAATAACACTAAAGTTCCGGAGATTTCTAAACATGAATATGACTAATAATTGCATTGAGTTAAATTAAGCTTTGTGACCCTATGAGATGTTATCTTGCCATTGAATTGAGATCACTTACACATTTCATCCATCTTCCGCATAAATGCTCATAATTATCTGTTGCTACCCTCTCAGAAGTTTGTTGGAAGCATGTGGCTATTAAAAGAAAAAAAAGAAAAAAAAAGAGAGAAAAGAAAAGAAAAAAAAGAGATCCGAGGAAATAAAAAGGGACAAGTGTCCGAAACCTCAAAAAGATAGATCCCGAGGAAATAAAAAGGGACAAGTGTCCGGAACCTCGAAATAAAAAAAAGAAAGAAAAAGAAAAAATGTCAGAAAAAAATAGGCACGTGCCCGACTATAGAATTAGCCTAATAGCCATATGTCTCTGACAAACAGAAGAGAGTGAGTACATTCAAAAGCATCCGACTCCATTTTTCATACACATGCACTTCTTGATTCAATGGTTGGTTGACTTTATCTTTGGATCCATTGTTTAATTTGACAACACATGTATTAAAGCTTTTGAAAATCAATTAAAACTCCGGGATAAAGGTGAAGTGAAAGAACTAGAGACATAGTGCTTGATTTGATCATTCAATCTCTCAATTATTCAAGATCTAAGGTAAAAATAATAAGCCCCATGAAAAATAACATGATATGTTTTGGAGAATTTTTGTTTAACAACAGGTGTACTTGTTGGAAGTAAAGATATTGTAGCAACTCCTGATCGATTGTTATGTTTTGGTTTTGCTAAGGGACTAGCAAAAGGTAAGCTTTGGGGAATTGTCGACACTGGTTATCTATTAAAATTAAAGGATAAATAAATATGAACAGGGCATGAATTCAATCACCAACAAAGGTTTAGGGTTTTAATTGACAATATTCCACGAGTTTTGGTGAATTGTGATTCTGTAGGGACTAAACCAGGAAACCAGCACTGATTGCTTCTCCTAGAAGGAAACCGACGTGAGATAACGCAACCGACACGTCAGGAATATTCGAGAAGACTCCTGAGGACACTAGAAGACACCAGGAGGTCGGGCACCGCGGGACCCTGCCAGGTGGGACCGACCGGTCCCACCACGAGACCGACCGGTCTCCCCCCGGGCCCGCTGGCTTCCGTCTTCTGCAAGCTTCCTCCACCGCCTACTAGGATGCATCTCCACCGTTCCTGAAGTCGGTTTGATCCAACGGTGGGCAATAAACGTGACGCAGATCGATGACATGGCGATTCCTTGCCCCCTACTCCACCTCGGGCTATATAAGCAACCCTAGACCCCCCTCTCCAGGCATCTCCATCTTCATTATTCATCTCCACATCAGAAACTTGGGTTTCAATTAGAAGTAGAGGTCCCTCTAGATGAATCGCTTCTAGTTCATCTAGAATTAGATCTAGTTGTAATCAAGAGCCAGTTATCAAGTAGAAGACTAGTTACCCCTCTAGTTAGGTTTAGAACCTAGTCTTATATTAGAACTAGAAGGGAGAGAGAGAGGAAGAGATCAACAAGGAGCTCTGGCCTATCGGATCAACTTCTTCATCTTGTACCTGCGGATTCAAGTTCATCTTCAACTTGCTTCAGCGATTGTTTCGGTAATCAACGTCTATATTTAAGTTTGAGGCATTGTTCTTATTATTCTTAAGGTTTGTGACTCTCTTTTGAGTACTTTAATTCTAAGTTGCTCTAGAGTTAAAGTAGTTGGATAGTGTAAGCGTGGTGCTTAGACTTCATAGCTCATCATAAATGCCTCCTATAACACCGGTAGCAGTGGTTGTTCGCAAGGGTGACTCTTATAGCCTTGTTGATTCTTCTATAGTCCACTTACCCATGTGTAGGCTCGGTAGGATTATACATTTGCATAAAAGACTCATACTCTATTTGTGACCTTTTATGGCAACTTCCCCACTAAGAATAATATAAACATATCACTCTTAAATTGGAATTAGACAGCCTTAGTGATCCCCTCTATACTTCTAGATTCTCCGTCCTTGTTAGCTACTCAGGGGATAGACTTTAAGACTTAACACTATCCGTTCCTTTGGGTTCGATATTAAAACTGGGTTACTCCGGTGAAGTGCTACATCGGTAGATTTTATCTCTGCGCTTGCGGATAAAGTAGGGTGTGCGTTAATTTATACCAACATCAGCGGAGGGAGAAGCAGGAAGTTAGGGTTTAATCGCTTGTGGTTGTATGGTTTTACCCTTCCGACTGTGTTGTTCTGGGCAATCGACCTTGTACGGTGACCCCTGGCATTCCCTATAAATATGCAGGGGTGAACAGTGAGAAGACATGATTTCTTAAGTGAGAAACACGCAACCAACTTATTCTATATCTTCGCGAATACCTTCGACCATTGGTTACCCTCGCCCTTCCCCGGTACACGTGCGGGGGTTGGGCAGGCATAGATCCCTACAGTTGTAGCGATAAATTCCTGCAGGGTTACTCAATGCATACTACCAAAGTCTACACTAGCAGTTTCAGTTCAAAAATCAAGCTAGACTCCATGTCCAATTTGATTCAGGTAGGCAAATTAATCTAAGCACCATGCTTAATTTAACAAGCCTATAGATATATGATCATTGCATCCAAACTTCAAACTAAGCACCATGCTTAATTCAAACGGTGTATGACCAACATCCAAACCAAAACATATTAGAGTAGCAAAGTTGGCATGTGAATGAAGAACATGAGATTTATTGAAACAGATGTGTCAACCTAGAATAAAATCATTGAACCATTTTTTATGTATGCAGATGCAAATGGGATGGGAGAATGAAAGTTAAATAAACATGCCTTGGATTTGGAAAAGAAAATCTAATCGAACAAGTGATATGCATGCAAAATCTAGGTTCTAGTTTTTTCCTCGTAGCGCGGACCATCTAATAGTATCATATCAACTGGCAAAGCCAACATATGATCCAAGATGATCCTATTTCATAACTGTCTACTACAAAGCTAGACTAAGAGCACCGAATAGATATGTAACAATAAAATTGTCATCTACCTAGACTAGGCATGGCGCCCGAATACAAATCAAAGTCTAGGACCCACCCAAAGAAAGCACTAGATATGATGAAATAAACAAATATGCAGTGGTGAAAAGGAAAATAGCAATGAAAATGTTTTTATTGGTTCTCACATACCTTGATTGATTCATCTCTCATAATCTTTGATTGGATTGTGAGTGATGTGGTGTAGGCCTTCAGTCAACAATGATATTTTTTATTACTCTTTGACGGAGATCTTCTCTCCATCTGCATAGGGTTAGTTTGTATACAAGTATATATCTACCTATGAGATGACAGGGTGAATGTTTCAAGGTCCATGAAAGATTGGGCACCCTGGGCTCGTGATGATTCTGTATTATTAATACCCACAAAAGCTAGTGACAAACTAGGTTAGCAGATATCAAGGTCAAATATTAAATTCTTTACGCTGATTACTTCCCCGGCAATGGCGCCAGAAAGCTTGTTGGCACTTTTTAGCGTCGCTACCAAGAATAGAGTTTGAATCTATCCCGAGCAATGGCGCCAGAAAGCCAGTTGGTATGTGTAATGCATACAGACAAATCCGCAAGCGCACGGATACCGTTGTAGCTTTCACCCAGGAGTATTCTGGGGTATCATATTTATATCCTAAGGGAAGCAATGTGTAAAGAGTTTGTAAAGAGTTTAATAATTGACGATCATGTATCTACTAGCTTAGTGTACCTACTAGATTAAAGTGGGGGTAAGTGGTAACATATATGATAGATAGATAATCGATGCACAAGAGAACTCCATAAAAAGATAAATAGCAGACAAGCAAAGTTGGGAGGTCATTAGAAGATTTCAAGGTTCCTATATATTCTCGATTACAGTGGTTCTAATCTAGATCAAACCAAAGGGATTAACTAAAGAAAAGGTCAAGCATAACGATCACACCCACTAAGCAGTAGTTCCTTTCTGGTCCTCGAAGAGACTAGGAAGGGGTAAACGGGAGAAGGCTGCCAAAAGCTCTACGAAACACCAACCCGAACATGGTGGAATACAAAGGCATGGTCGGAGTTGTCAGCCCCGGGGCTACCACAACTATCCGTGGGGTTGGGCACAACCTTAGGTAACCGATAGTCTAGACACCACGTCTATACTACTGATTACTACTCTAGCCACATATAATAACTAGAGCACTCGGTCGAGCGGAGATATGCCAAGGTGTAAAACATTAAACTAACTATGCTTTAGCTAAAACATAAGGTAGGAACTAGATAACCATGTAAGCGATTCAAGTAATCAGAGAAGATAAATATATTGAATATTGGAGTCTTACAAAAAAGCGATACAAGATCATACCAATCCTCCGAGGATTCCTCCGAAACTTGAGCATCTCTCTCGTGGTGTGTATCATGATAACGATTCAACCAAAGCTATTCTACTACTACATCTCGGCAATATGATGAAGAGGACACCTTGTGGTGTGTATCATGATCTATGCTTGAGAGGGAGCCCCTACCCCTTCTTTTATACTACATCATGGTCGGTTCGGTGGAGTTAAACATGGAAATCTACATAACCAACCTAAGGATACCGCCATACAACTGACATACGAAGGTGGGCCCGAGGGGCGTCGGTGGTGGTGTGGCCGCACTAGGGGTGCGGGCGCACGCCTGGCACCGCCTCTGGCCACCGACTTTGTCCTGTGGCCCGTGGGCTTGATGCTCTTGGATGTTATGGTGGGTTCCAGCCCAGATTCAGAGTTTGATGGGCTTCTTCCATTATTTCTTGATTTTGCACCTTGCTGGAAGGCATATTCTTCTTGCCATTTCCATGGTATTCTTTGATTATCCCTGCAACACAAGTGAATCACCAAAACTTGTGGAATTTGTTAGATATAAAAGCCCTAAGTCTAGTTTGGTGATCATTTCATGTGGGAGTTGGCGGTTATAAATAGGCAATAAGGATCGTCAACAGTAGCTTCATTTCATTTTCACACAGACTCTCTTTTCTGTTAGGCTTTCTTCCTCTAGCTGCTTGCGATCCGCAGAGACGACAATTCCTCTATATATTTGGTGATTCTCAGGAAACGGGACCAAAATCCCTTTGTTTCCTCATGGGGACGAGTTCCGGCTGAAATTGAGATTGAATTCGCGTTTTTGACTTGTGTTCTTTACATTTCTCTCTTTTCCTCCTCGGTGATTTGACTCGTTCTTCCAATCTGTAGGGTGGTTGTCAAATTCGTTTGAATCATCTTGTGCTAGGACATGAGTGTCATCTTTCTACCAAAGGATTTACTCTCTAACCTGACGAGCACATAGATTGGGCTGAATTTGCGTTCGTTCTTCCTTTCTTCCCCTTTTCTAGTGATCTTTGGATATCTCGTGGTTGAGTTGGTTTGGAGCGATGATTTCCTAGGATTAGCTCCCCAACACGTAGAAGATCACTTGGAAGAAGTTTGGTTGCAGCCCCATTTGATTTGGTTGAGATCAAATCAATTTTGGGTTTATCCCTAGCTATTTTTCAGCTTTCTGGACATTCCCAAACAGTACGCCGTCAGGGTCGCGGATAGTCCATGGGTCGGGGTTGAGCAAGTCCAGTTCTGCTGAACTCCCTGCTGTTCACTGTCAGGAGAACCGCGGACTGTCCGGCGTGCAAACCGCGGACAGTCCGGGACATGTCCAGTAGGTTTTCAGAACAGTTGTGTTTTGGAATTTTTGCCTACGAACAATCCGGAGCAGACGCCGGACAGTCTTAAGGACCGAATTGGCGACCAGAGGGGTGGTGAATGGGAGCCTCAAATTTCATTTCAGAAATATTAGACCGTTGTCCCAATTCCACAACCCCAGGAGAAAAGATCACAAACCGTGATGTCCATGACCCAAAATATTGGGTGGATGTTCCTAAGAACACAGCGGGACAACACACACGCGATCAACCAAGCACACCACTGAAATCGGAGCTCCAAAAAGAAGCATTGCAGTCCTATGGAGAAAAAGCAAGTGCCCAACAAAAAATACTTAATCCAACTGGTGACAAAAGTACTTTAGAATGTTCCTTACAAAGTTAGGAAACCAACGCAACAAACGGAACTCAAATCAGAGGTCAAACGCAAAAACTACGGACGAAACAGCGCGAAAACAACACTGACCGGACGATGTACTGCAGCGACACTGTAGCGGGGGGGCGGCACTGTATTGTAGCGTCCGGTCACTGTAGCACTGAAACGCACTGCAGCAGTACTGTAGCGTCCGGGGTACTGTTACTGTAGCAGGTTACTATAGCACCAGACGCATGAATAGTAACATCGCATGGTCCGGTCGAAAAACAACATTGAGTCCGGTCGTTACTGTAGCACCGGACGCACTGTAGTAATTACTGTAGCGTCGGGTCGTACTGTAGCAGCGTCCGGTCAGCCCGAAAACAGCGTTGTTCAAACACCAAATCGACCCAAAACTCAATCAAATCAAGTCCAAACTTCACCAAATTTTGCACAGATGATCACAACTATGTTAGTGAGCTATCTCTAAGAGATCATGGCTCGAACCCAACTAGAAATTCGTGAATTGCAAATCTCATGCAAAAGGGAAAAGTTTAGAACCAAAAATGAAATCCGCCTGATCTATGTGCCCGTGAAGAATTAGATGAATTCCTTCGGTGGAAAGATGTCTCTCACGATACTACACAAGATGGTTCAAACGGATTTTCAATCCATCCCTTCAAACGGAAAATCTCGCGAAAGAATCGAAGGGAGGAAACGAAGAACGCAAAGAACAAAATCGCAAAACGAAGAGGAGCACGAATTTGATCCTTGGATTTCAGCAAGATGAAAGATTGTATTAGCTCGTGGTATTGGGTTACAAGCCACTCCTAGCAACACAAAGTTCGGATGGCAAAAAGCTCAATAACAAGAGCCCTCCTCTCCTCTAACCCTAGCCTCTCCTCACAACAACAAAATGAGAATGGCACCGTCCAAGGATGGCTGCCCTAACCATCCCCCTCACATATATATAGGCGCACGTCCGAAGACCAAAACGCCCTCTCATGAAGCACTGACCCAAATACCCCCTTGAGTGTAAAACCGTCCAACTCGGTCATTTTCCATCCGACAGCCACGCGCCTTCTCATCCTTCGCTTCGCCTCGACGCAAGCTCTAGGATGCCGCCACGTGCCATCACCGTCGACCACCGCGCCTTCCTCGTGGATAGCTTCACCGCCGCGCCAGCCTCTCCACGCCACCATAAGTCGACCGTTCCGCAAAGGAACCTCCGCCCAGTTTTGAGGCCCAAACCGGTAAACCTGTTGTCCCATGTTTTGAGGCCCAAACCTGGAAACCGTCCACCCCGAGTTTTGAGGCCTAAACTCGGAAACTAGCCACTCCGAGTTTTGAGGCCCAAACTCGGAAACCGTCGAGGGTAGCTTTTTGAGGCTCAACTACCGAACCCGCGCCGTAGACGGGATGTGGTTCGTACACCCCGACCACCAGCACCGATGTCGATGCATGTCCAGCCTCCACGCCGGGCACAACGCCTTCGCCTTCCTTCTTGACTCGGCCGACGGCACTTCCGCCGCACGCAAGCCCGTGTCCGACCTCCTGCCAAGTGCCACGACGCCATCATCTTCCTCCCGACTCGGCCGATGCATCGCACATCCCCATGTGCTCTCGCTCGCCGATGCCACGTGCCAGCTACCACAGCTGGTCCTCCGGCCTCTCGGTCCGTCGGTCCAAGCCTCACGTCCGCCCTTCACCGCTACCAGTCCGTCTGCACTGCACTTCTCTACTTGACCTTCACCTCGCCATCGACCACTGTCTCCGAGCTCCACACCTGCACATCAACACAGCTAAGAGACACATGTTGCACACGCACACCAAAACATGAAACACCACAACTCAACGCCACCGGTTAGTCATAAACATTAAAAGCATAGCAAGATATGGACTTATCCGGTAAAAGCCTCAAACCTTCCTCATAAATGTCAATCATTCATCATATATGTTCTCAATCTCCCCCTTGATGAATGCATTGACTAACAATAAAACCACAAAGGAAGGGTTTGTAGGCAAGCTCATTCAAATGCCTAAAAGTCAAGCAAAAGCAAACACAAGGCCACTTGATATGAGGAAGGATCATGAAAACTCCAAATAGAAGCTCTCGGTCCCGAAAGAAATGGAAAAGCGGGCAAAGCCTCCACACAACCGAATAGTCAAGTGAAAATAAGAGTTTCATGAAATCCCAAAAGGCACTCAAAAACCAATCTCAAATAAATTGTCAAACAATCATCACAAAAGAAACCAAGGTTCTTATACACATGGAAGGTTCTTATCCACTTGGGTTTCGAAATTTCTCCCCCTTGATGATTGAATTGACAAAAATTAAGCACAAGAGATGGTTTGAGATACCAAGACCGAAAATCTCATTCAAGTGATCAAAAACCATAGAAAGGCAAAGATCAAAATCACTCGACATGAGAAGATTGCTCATCCAAATGCCCAAAAAGCCGAAGAAAAGCCAAAGAAAGGGCAATTTGAAATGAACAACACTTTGTCCCCAAAGACATGGGCAACGACTCAACGCAACAAAGCAAAATCTAAGCAAAACTCCACAAAAGAGCAAAAATTCAGACAAAGAGCGAAAGACTTGGTTCCCAAAGACATGGGCAATGGCTCGACGCAACCAAGTCAAAAATGAGCTAGCCCTCAAGAAGAGGCAGAAAAGGCTCAACACCACTAGCTCAAAAGCTCAAATCACCAAAGACTGCTCCAATCAAAAAATACCAAGCCAAAACTGCTAGTCCCTCAAGATAGAGGAAAAATGGCTCAACACGACTAGCAGGCTCCATACCAAGTGAGAAAACACAAAGAGAAGCTCAAAACCAATTGGAACACAATCACTTGAAACACACGGAGAAGCAGCAAAGCAAAAACGACTCCCCCTAAAAGCAAGCCTACATACAAAGGCTATGCATCAAAGCTCATGACACCTAAAGCACTCCATACCAAACGAACACTTGTTACCAAAGGAGGCACAAAAAGGATACCAATTAAAAGACCATAAAAGAGCTACACTCCCCTTGCTCAAAGCTCTCCCCAAAATGCACAACCCTCTCATTTGTGCCAACACACAAGCTCCCCCTTGCAAACAACTTCTCCCCCTTGACAAAAGGGAACATGCTGAGGGGTTTTGATATTTCTCACAAAGTTGACACAAACACAAAACAAGTCATCAACCAAAAGCATATGGGGGTAGTGAAAAACATTGAAAGTGATCATGAAGTGTATCGGAGTTGGGGGTATGAACACTAAGCTAAAAATGCATGATATGCACAATGCAACAACTTCAAGTGTATAGCAATCAGAATGAAAAGATGCTCAAAAGGGTGCTGCCCTGAAAGTTTAGCAACCAATACAAATGCTAGCAAAGGCTCAAACTGATCAAATGAATACGAAATATGAACAATTAAGCATATGAGCAATTTTAAGCCATTTAAAAGAAGTTCACCACTAAAATAGCACTTAGCATGAATAGACAAGAAATCAAACAAGTGCTAACTCAGGTATAAAAGGTGAACTACCCCTAGCAAAGTTCAATCATCATGCCATGCAATGAAGCATAAACTTGTGTTATTTTCAATTTTTTATCATAGATTGCAACAGTATTAACACAAGTTCATATTAAAGCATGTGATTGCGAGAGGTTGAAAGCATGGTCATTGCCTAACTTTTCAACCGGGCTATGCCTATGCAAGAAAAGCAATCGGAAGCTTAAAGCACCGGTTTCGGTCTTACACTACACGGCTCAAGTTTAACTCAAAAGTGCAACGAGAAATAGTCTCGATAGCGTGATGTGCTGACACATGCAATCCCATCTCGATCTTTTAAATTCACTAATACTTGGATCAAATTTTAAGCACAAGATAACTATGAACAATCCAAGCAAGTGAATGACTCAGTGCAAGAGACATAGCAACCTAGCATACAAAAGATAGCACAAGTGATCTCAACACATCCTACCCATGCTAGTTGCCAATCTCAATGGTGAACAAATTAAAGGTTTCATAGTTGATTAATCAAGTTCACCATTTGCAAAAATAGCTTAGCTCATAGCATGTATCAAGTCATCAAAAAGAGCCTAAGCTACAAGCATCATCATGAATAAACAAGGCATACCAAAAAGAGCATAATCTCATTCTCATTGCTCTAAACATGAAGCTCTAAAAAGCACTAAAATACATGATGAGATGCATGCAAAAGCTAGTCTATCTAAAACTAAGAAAAACTAGCCTAAAAAGGAAAACCCAAAACAAAAGGGTATCAAAGAAGTCCAACTAAGATACAACAAGTAAAAAGCTTCCCCATTTAAAAGGGAAACACGCACCATACTTGCAAGAGAAGAGACAAGAAACAATCAAACGAACAGCCAGCAAAAACCACATCGGAAAGACCACACAGCAGAAAGAGGTCGAAGAAGAAGAGTACCAAAACCCAAACTCAGAAGTATGTCGGAGGTACCTCATGAAGTGCTTGACCGTCTACTGGTGTGATACCCGAGGGGACACCTAAATCTGCTGAAATCTTCGGGGTGCCTGCCCCGCCGAAGTTATCTCCCCCTCACCTGATGCTGTCGCTTCCACAGGTGCAGCTAGTGCTTGCTGGAGATGCTGCTCGAACGAAACCCCAAGATGTGGAAGAAGTGGGATCGGGTCCGTGAGCAAAAATGCTCTCTCCAGGCTCCTGTTCTCCTGCACACTTAAAAGCAGAAGAAAACACAAGACATTGTCTCGTCTAGTGTGACCTCAAGGTCTCCACGAAAACGGTTAGTCACATAATAAGCATAAGGTGAACTCTGAACAAAAAGAGGTCTACCTATGAAAGATACCGCAAGGAGATCTGAACTCAAACTAGTCAAAACTACCATGCAACAGGATAAAACACTATATAGCGAAATGCAGCCTAGTTACATGATCAATCCAAACACAGCCTAAACCTCAACACATGCTACTATGCAAGATAATGATAGCAATAGATCCAGAAGCATGTAACATGATAAAAGTGTGGAAAGGCTAGTGCTCAAACTAAACATATCAACAGGTTACATGTAGCTAACCAAAACTAGCACCTGAAAAGTGGCATCTAATGAACACCACACCTCTACAAGTAAAGCTCATGGAGAAGTATGGTAAAGCATGGCATAATGTTCATAAGGATCACCAACTAGCATGAAAAGTGGCTACTCCACAAGAACTATACACAAAACAAGCATGACATATGATACAGAAGATAGCATATGCTAGACTAAACAAAGCATGATACAAAAGAAAATGTATATGCTAGAACTATACAAGTGAGCATATGAAGGACCATCTCATACCACAAGAAATAGACCATGAATGTACAAGGTATGAGTGTAAAAGAAAGCTCACCAAGCTATAAAAGCCTCTTTGGAGGCAAATCTAAGCGGGATGCAGAGAACCATCAAAAACTTGATCACATCTAAAAGACCAAGTTCCATTCAGCACATGTTCTCCACCCCGCGTTCTCATATCTACACACAAGAGGACAAAGTAACCCGAGTCTTGGATCCCAAAGGGTTAGCAAGCATGTACTTGGGAACCCAAGACTTGGTCACAAATCTCAACTTATCATGTGGGTTAGCATGATGCAACTGTCGATTCAAATGCAATTTTGAAACACCCTTGGAAGCATTCCTCAAAAGGACAACTCGAGGAGAAGAACGAGTCGTACCACTGGAAAAGAGGCAAACATCTTCCAAGGTTTTTTCAGAAGAACCAATGGAAGCACCATGAGAAGCATGACGTGGACCAACACAAGAAGCATTAGAAGCATGTCCACGACCATGACCTAACCCAATAGAAAAGGAGTCATAAAACCCATCAACAAAGTGGGGCTTCTTACTAGGAACACAAGCGTTCATGCCATGAGAGGGGCTATGAACCTCCATCTTCCTAGAAGAGCGAGCTTGGCGTAAACGTTTGGCACGCCGATAGCAAAAGCTTTCTTGATGCCCATCTTTCTCACAAAAAGAGCAATGGTACAAAGGCCTACTGGAAGGCACACCATTCTCTGATAAGTGAGAAGTCCCTTGGGACTTAGAATAAGAAGCATCAACATTCAACTTGGTGCCAACACTAGGAGCACACGTGCCACGGGAAAGGCTACGCGGCTTCCTAAAAGCCTTAGCTCGAATACGTTGCTCGTGTTTGACACGGCGGAAACAAAAATCGATTCAATGTCCATCCTTCTTGCAAAAGGTGCAATTGAAAATCGGATTAGGAACACGAGTTCCAAAATGTGAGAAGCACCCTTGTCAAGAGAAGTCCCATGGACTTCACTCGAAGAAACAACAAGGTTGGGAGTAGCTGTGAAAGAGCTATCCGAAACCTTGACACTAGTGCTATCGTCAAAAGACTCACGTGCAACACAAGAACTCAACTCTGATTTCAAAGAATCAAGCTTAGAAACACCAACATCGGAGTTGAAAGAATTGCGTGAATCAAACGATTTAGCACAAAGACTCTTGCATCTTTTAGCTAAAACCTCATTCTCAAACATGAGGCGATCACAAGTACCATAAGGAGCATTTTTCAGATTTTCCATCTCCTCTCTAATGCACTCGGCATATGTGCTACGCAAGAGTTCAATTTCTTTTTCAAGGTTAGCACTCATATCATTGTGCTCAACCAACTTAGCGCTCATATCATGCGCAAGACCTTCAAAGCCAAAACTTCTTTTTCCAAATCAATGCATGATGTGTGTTGGGGAAAGGGGCCCTCGGCAGAGGCACCACGCAGGCTGGCTAAACAAAGCGGCCCTCACGCACCTTCGCCGCCTACCTCCCTGTTTCATCTTGTTGAGCCTCTCAGATCGCAAATCAAACCTCTGAATACTGACCCAACCTTTGGAGGTGTTCAGGTACCTTTTTGCAGGAAAGGAGTGTGAAGAGCGACGGGAGCGACCCTCGCGCATCCCGCGTACCTTCGCCAAGAGACCCAGCCCCAACTGGTGGCGGAGGGCCTCAGTCTCTGTGATTGGGTGAATACCTCCGCAAGGCGAGGGTCGGCCCTCGTCTTTGCATCGGAGGGAGCGTGAGCCCGGCGGCGGTGGGCGCACGGGAGGCAAGCTAGGGTTTTCGGCTCCGGCTGTGTTTGTACGAGTTTGCCCTTCTGTATGAATAGCGCGGAGGAATCTTTCTTGTACCCTATTGTAATTTGGTCGGCACCCCTTGGTATCCCCTATAAATACCGGGGGGGTTGAACAGTGTAAGGACACGCTTTTTGGGGAACTGAGCCAGAGCGACTTTGTCTTCGTTCCTTAACCTTCGTTGTTACTTCCGACACTTGGTCACCTTCGCCACTCCCCTGCACGAGTGCGGAGGTGGGGCAAGTGTGCTTCCAACAATGTGCACATGAGATCGGTGGAAAAAACATCACCATTCAGATCAAGCAATGAATTATGATCAGCACAAGAAGTAAGGCAAGCATTTTTATTCACAGAGCATGAGCTACAAGGCCTAGAATTCATTTCAGCAATTTCAGCCCCTAGGATGCTCAAGTTCATCTACACATGTGGTGTGAGTCAATTTTAGTTCATTAATTTCAGCATGCAAAGACTCACATGAAACACATGGTAACAAAGCATTCGACTGTAGCAAGGCTATTTTAGTTTTAGCACAATCAAGATCCTTGCGCAAGTCAATGCAAACTTGACTTGGTTCAGAAGCATTGGATTTCAACAATTCAATTTCAGATCTTAAGCTATCAAGAGAAAAGCATAGCTCATCATTCCTCCTAACCATGTCACTACAATAGGTGCAAGGTAAAGACGCACTAGACTTCCAATGAGAAAGACCACATCTCAACCTAGCAACAGAGCATTTCAACTTCTTGATCTTCCTATGCAAGGTATCGCAAAGGTCATCATATCTAACATTTTCATCACAGCAAGCTTCATATCATTGGGACAAAATCCCAATACTAGTGAGAAGTGTACCTTTCTTGGCCTTGCCAAGTTCACGAATATGATCCTTCGTTGATTGCTCATCATCTCCTAGGAAGTCCAGCAAAGCATCCACCTCATGTTCTGCCTCAAGAGCCGCACTCCTCCTTCTTCTAGAAATGTCATCCTCGATTGCACGTCCATGATTCAAACCTGAGGACAACACACTAGAAGAAGAACTAGATGCCATTTCCAAAAGCACCGTTAGTGTTAGCCAAACAAAAGCTCGACACCTCGACAAACCACGTCGGAAGCCAAAACACTCTAAAATGTCGCCTTCGCGAATCCAGAACCGGTTAAGGTAGAGAGATCCTTAACTGGCTCCGATACCAATTGAAGGACCGAATTGGTGGCCAGAGGGGGGGTGAATCGGAGCCTCAAATTTCTTTTCAGAAATATTAGACCGTTGTCCCAATTCCACAACCCCAAGAGAAAAGATCACAAACTGTGATGTCCACGACCCAAAATATTGGGTGGATGTTCCCTAAGAACATAGCGGGACAACACACACGCGATCAACCAAGCACACCACCAAAATCTGAGCTCCGAAAAGAAGCACTGCACTCCTATGGAGAAAAAGCAAGTGCCCAACCCAAAATACTTAAGCCAACTGGTGACAAAAGTACTTTAGAATGATCCTTACAAAGTTAGGAAACCAACGCAACCAACGCATGAACAGTAACGGCACAAAGTCCGGTCATTACTGTAGCAGTTACTGTAGTACCGTACGCACTGTAGTAAATTACTGTAGCGTCCGGTCGTACTGTAGCAGCGTCCGGTCAGCCCGAAAACAGCGTTGTTCAAACACCAAATCGACCCAAAACTCAGTCAAATCAACTCCAAACTTCACCAAATTTTGCACAGATGATCACAACTATGTTAGTGAGCTATCTCTAAGAGATCATGGCTCGAACCCGACTAGAAATTCGTGAATTGCAGATCTCATGCAAAACGGAAAAGTTTAGAACCGAAAATGAAATCCGCCCGATCTATGTGCCCGTGAGGAATTAGATGAATTCCTTCGGTGGAAAGATGTCTCTCATGATACTACACAAGATGGTCCAAACAAATTTTCAATCCTTCCCTTCAAACAGAAAATCTCGCGAAAGAATCGAAGGGAGGAAACGAAGAACACAAAGAACAAAATCGCAAAACGAAGAGGAGCACGAATTTGATCCTTGGATTTCAGCAAGATGAAAGATTGTATTAGCTCGTGGTATTGGGTTACAAGCCACTCCTAGAAACACAAAGCTCGAATGGCAAAAAGCTCAAGAACAAGAGCCCTCCTCTCCTCTAACCCTAGCCTCTCCTCACAACAACAAAATGAGAATGGCACCGTCCAAGGATGGCTGCCCTAACCAGCCCCCTCACATATATATAGGCGCATGTCCGAAGACCAAAACGCCCTCTCATGAAGCACTGACCCAAATACCCCCTTGAGGGTAAACCGTCCAACTCGGTCATTTTCCATCTGACGACCACGCGCCTTCTCATCCTTCGCTTCGCCTCGATGCAAGCTCTAAGATGCCGCCACGTGCCGTCACCGTCGACCACCACGCCTTTGTTGGTAGTTCTTAACTACACCTAGGATAGGGTAGCTAAAGTAGCTATCTACTAATGCCAAGCGGGGTTGTCAGTCCCGACACTAGTAGGAGCTAACTAGCGAGAATGCAATCTACCAGGAGGAGATTCTGCAAGCGCACAGAACTATCGTAGTAGCACTTCCCTGGGAGTACTAGGTGTCGATTTATTTGATCCCAACGGAAGGCTAGGATGGTGTATGAGTCGAGTCAAGGAGGGAATGAGAGTCAAAGAAATAAGAAAAAGGAAAAGGGGAGAAGAGAGGAGATGAAAGGCTAGAAAGAATATATGGGTGGACAGGTAAGGATGAAATGGATGGCTAAGGTCAGGTGGATAACTAGATAGATAAAGGGATTAGGATAACTAATGATAACTAACTAATAACTATTAACAACTCCTAGATAACCACGAAGCAAGATAACTACGAAGCAAGATAGCTACGAAGCAGGATAGGCAAATGTCAATAAAGCAACTAAGTTAAGTAAAGTTTTATTCCTATCTTATCAAGCACCGAGGCGTACTAGCCTTTACCACTGACTTAGGTTGAACGCTTGCACAACGAGCCTTACTGTTAAACTGGGCCAACTACGTGGTGGAATTCAAGGCGCACAAGGCTGTCACCACCTGCTTGCTACCACAGCTATTCGGGGGTCCACCCATATTTGAAGTTAAGTCTATAACTAAGCACCACGCTTAACTATATTCTAACTATCTCTACCCTAGCTTTGAATAGAGACACCCTTGCGGACATCAGAGCAAATACTTGACTTAATAAGATAAACACTAAACTAACTAAGCAACCTATTGACAAAGATCAAACACTAAGCTCACTAGAGATTAACTACTATGGCTAAGTGAATTGAACTATAGGATAGCTAGGCACTCAAGCAATCAATCAAGTATACCACTCAATACTGGTAAGTAGAATAAAGTAATACTTGAAATGATGAAATAGAATATAGTAAAGTGCTTGAGTAACAAGAGCAAAACCTGAACTGGAGATGAAGGAAGACTCTTCCCAGCTCTAGGACCGATCACTCGCACGCCTCTACTCTTGAGCTAAGCCTTGAGCAGCGCTTCCGCGAGGGCAAAGATGCCTTGCTCTACTAGCTACCTACTTGCCTAAGCTCTCTGAGCTTCTAACCTAACTCTCACTTGCTTCTCTTGCTTGTGTTGCTTCTTGGTGTGTGGTACTTCTCTGGGATATATATGAAGTGATGCCTCAGGGGGGTATTTATAGCCCAAATGAGTGAGGGGGGTATTTATAGGGGGCAGCCAGCCGACCTAGGGCTAACCCTAGTGGCGGGCGCCAGCCCTAGGTGGCGACCGCCACCCTCACAACCGTTGAATGCACCGCCTTTGCTTCAACGGCATCCAGGAGCTCCAGAGAGGCGGTTGGTAGGTCGGTTGCATGTCCAGGTAACCGCCATTCTGCCTTGATCTACGCCACTCCATCCTGAGTCATCCAATGCCACTGACCTAGTGACCAAGGGCCAAGATTTGGCCCTGGGGAGGTCACACGGATCGGTGACGTGGCAGGGAGTGGACTTGGGCCAACCCAAGTGGCGGGCGCCACCTAGGGGTGGCGGGCGCCACCCCCCTGAGGCCCAATTGGGCCCTGCTAAGTGGGCTTGGCCTCTGGTGGTTCAAATGTCCAAATTTGGTTCAAATCCTGCATTCAAATAAAATTCTATGGACATGTGGAATTCGGTTAGTTTGAAACCTATTTGACTACATTTCATGCCTTTTTGGTGAATGTTAGGGTAAAATGTTGATTGTAAAACAGGTGTTTAAGGACCATCAACAGCCTTCCTCGTTGATAGCTTCGCTGCCGCGCCAGCCTCTCCATGCCGCCACACGTCGACCGTTTCGTATAGGAACCTCCGCCGGGTTTTGAGGCCCAAACCGGTAAACCTGCCAGCCCATGTTTTGATGCCCAAACCTGGAAACCGTCCACCCCGAGTTTTTAGGCCCAAACTCGGAAACCGGCCACCCCAAGTTTTGAGGCCCAAACTGGGAAACCGTCGAGGGTAGCTTTTTGAGGCTCAACTACCGAACCCGCGTCGTAGACGGGATGTGGTTCGCACACCCCGACCACCGGCACCGATGCCGATGCATGTCGAACCTCCACGCCAGGCACAATGCCTTCGCCTTCCTTCTTGACTCGGCCGACGACACTTTCGCCGCACGGAAGCCCGTGTCCGACCTCCTGCCAAGTGCCACGGCGCCATCATCTTCCTCCCGACTCGGCCGATGCATCGCACATCCCCATGTGCTCTCGCTCGCCGATGCCACATGCCAGCTACCACAGCTGGTCCTCCGGCCTCTCGGTCCGTCGGTCCAAGCCTCACGTCCGCCCTTCACCGCTCCCGGTCCGTCGGCACGGTACGTCTCTACTGGACCTTCACCTCACCATCGACCACTATCTCCGAGCTCCACACCTGCACATCGACACAGCCAAGAGACACATGAAACACCACAACTCAACGCCACTGGTTAGTCATAAACAATAAGCGCATAGCGAGATATGGACTTAACCGGGAAAAGCCTCAAACCTTCCTCACAAATGTCAATCATTCATCATATATGTTCTCACAGTCTGGTAGTCAATCCTGGACAGTCCGAGCCCTAGTCCCAGATAGTCTGAGATCCTGCTGTTTGAGCAGTTTTGCCTCGCTCGGTTGTTGCTTGTTCATCGACTTTCTCTGGTAGTTCCGCTGTACCTCTAGGACATCTCCTAAGGTATCCACCCACTTGTTGGGTCTTGAACTAGCCGCTCTCTTGCGCCTTTGCTTTTGGGTGACTTTCTGGGATATAGGTCGAAGATTTCTCGAGAAGAAATTTGAGGCTCCCATTCACCCCGCCCCCTCTGGGCGCCAATCTCGACCTTCATCAAGCTTCCGGCCAAACCGCCATGGGCCTTGTTCCCTTCGATACATGGTGGCGGCCACATCACAAACATGGTTGGTGTGGTCTCGCAAGACTACAAGCCCCTCCGATGTACGACAATGGTGCACGCAAGCACAGAGTAGCAAGAGGTATGCAAACCTCACTAAACACTAGGCCTAAACCTAGAGCAAGCGCATGAGCGGTGGTCTAACAAGCCTAAGCACTTCGCAAGGCACCTACACTAATCACCATGTAAATCACTAAGCATTATGCATATGGAGGTACTAAGATGGTGTAGCAACACCCTTGGTATGTTTTCTCACTCCTCCATGCCTCATTTGGCCAGTTAGAGGTGGTATTCATAGGCCCCCAAGCAAATAGAGTTGTTAGGGGCTGAAAACAACTTTCTGTAGAGCATCAGACGGTGCATCAGACTCTTCATTGGAGCATCCTATGCTCATATGTTGAGTAGCCATTGGAAAACTAGCCGTTAGACCTGTTTTCGGGGGCATCAGATGCTACAATAGAGGAATCTGATTCTGCATCAGACTCACCTGTAACACTGTTGATTCTGGGCTGATTTTAGTGAGCATCCGATGCTGCATTGGACTCTGCATCGGACCGTCCTATGCTCTGGCATCAGACCGTCCTTTGCTCCTTTTCTAGTGAGAATGGCTTTCGTATTTTGGGCATAACTCTTAGCTCCAAACTCCGATTTCGATATTCTTGGACTTTTCGGAAAGCTAATGAAAAGCTCTACAGCTTTATGCTAGTGTCGTGCTAGTTTGAGAAAATCCAAAATCATGAGATAGTTCCAATTCAATCAGCTCTTGTCTTGGCTTGAGCGGCTCAACTTTGATTGCATCCGGTCCTTTATTTCTTTCTTGGACTTTGCTTGATCTTTGTAAGCCTTCAATACATATTGTAGGGTCTTGCTTGAGGTGTTGATCATTTGATCACCATATTACCTTCATCCAAGTCACATTTGCACCCTATTGGACTACAAAACAAACACTTGCAAACACATTAGTCCAATTTGGTTATGTTGATCATCAAGCACCAAAATCCAAAGTTAAATGGGCTGAGGTCCATTTTCCTTACAATATCAAAGGCATGTCCGACAAAACCCTAAGATGGAAGCTTTTTCCTTTCTCTTTGGAGGGGAAAGCTAAGCTCTAGTATAGTAGAATCGCACCGAGTATGGAAGGGGATTGGAAAGATCTATGCTCTAGCTTTTGCTTAGATTTCTTCCCAATTTCCAAAAACGTCTGTCTTAGATTAGGAATCTTATCTTTTATACAAGAAGATGATGAATCTCTAATAACTGCGTGGGAACGTTTTGAAAATCTTATTCATTTTGGTCCATCTCTAACAATACCAGACCTTGTTCTTCTTCAACATTTTTATATGGGTGTGAATAGGAAAACTTCTTCTTTTCTTAACTTAGCTGCAAATGGATCATTTCTTTGCACATCTGCTCCTACGGCAAGAGAGCTTCTACTAAAGATAGCTCAATCCACTCCTGAAGCTGAGACCATAGAGTTCTTAGAAGAGTAACAATCACAGATAGTTGAACCTAAAACTTTGCCAAATTCATCACCATCAGCTATCTTAGATCCTGATAAGGAGGAAACTCTAGTTTCAGAGATCTTCAAATTCAAGGATGAATATTTCAATGAGTTTGGTGATACCTCAAATTATAATACAACAAGAAAGCCTCAGAATCCAAAACTTCCAGAAAAACCTCTAGATTTGACTGATAAAGCTTTCTTCAAAAAGGCTACGGAAGAGTTAGTGTCTATGGTAAGCCATGAGTGGTTAGAAGAGTCAGAGTCCTCCTCTGATATGATTCGTTTAGATTCATCTTCTACTTCTATCCTCTATCAAATCCATAGAGACCCTTGCTATGCTCTTTACAATCATGTTATCGGTGTTAATATCATGTCTGCAACCTTTGCATGTGACTTATTAGAAGACATGCCATTAACCCCAACAACTAAATGTCTAAAAAGCCCTTCAGGACATGTTCTTCTTAATTTGGGAATTTTGTATGTCCTGCCTATCCGGGTAAAAGAAACTTTGGTGCACTTAAGCTTTTATATCTTTGATATCCATAAGTTTGACCTGTTGATACGACAACCAATCGAAAGATTTATTCAAGAAGGAAAGACAGAAAAATTAAACATCTGTCTAGGGAAAAATCTTTCACTACCCATATCTATCACTCATTCCCTAAATACTGAAAGTGAACCCTGTCCAGAGTTGGACCCTATGGAAGAGGTCAAGGTAGCATCTCTTGAGACCTTCATAGAACCCAATCTTGAAGATGATGCTAAGTTTTTCATCGAGGAATAAGATGACCAACCTGAGATTCCAAAACCTCTAGATCCTTTCGAAGAACATCCTAAGCCTCCTATAGAGTTAAAACCTCTTCCTTATGGTCTTTGCTACGCCTTTCTTAACAATGATCCAGACACTCCTGTGATTATAAGCAATAAACTTTCTCAAGAAGAAACATTCAGCTTGATCACTGTTCTAGAGAACCATAGATCTAATTTTGGCTATTCACTCCAAGATCTCAAGGGGATTAACCCTGATCTTTGCACCCACCGCATTTCTACAGATCTCGATGCTTTACCTTCTAAAGAACCCCAACGTAGAAGTGGTTAAGAAAGAGGTCTTAAAATTGTTACACGTCGAGATCATTTATCATGTGCCACACAGTGAGTGGGTGAGCCCTATGCAAGTTGTGCCTAAGTACGGTTGCATGATTGTTGTTAGGAACAAAAAGAATGAATTAATTCCGCATAGAACTGTGACTGGATGGAGAATGTGCATTGATTACAGTAAACTCAACAAGGCAATAGAGAAAGATCACTTTCCACTGCCCTTCATTGATGAAATGTTAGAGCGGTTGGCAAATCACTCCTTTTGTTTTCTTGATGGTTATTCTGGATATCATCACATTCCAATCCATCCTAATGATCAAAACAAAACCACTTTTACATGTCCATATGGAATTTATGCTTATCGTAGAATGTCTTTTGGATTATGTAACGCCCCTGCCTCTTTTCAAAGATGCATGGTGTTCATATTTTCTGATATGATTGAAGAAATCATGAAAGTTTTCATGGATGACTTTTCTGTTTATGGAAAAACTCTTGATGATTGTCTTGAAAATTTAGACAAGGTTTTGCAAAGATTTGAGGAAAAGCACTTAGTCCTTAATTGGAAAAATGTCATTTCATGGTTAGAGAAGGCATATTGCTTGGTCATTTAAGTTCTGAATGTGGAATTGAGGTAGACAAAGCTAAAATTGAAGTAATTGAACAACTACCTCCTCCTATTAATATTAAATGGATACGAAGTTTTTTTGGCCATGCTGGTTTTTATCGTCGGTTTATAAAAGATTTTTCACACATTGCTAGGCCGCTTACTAATCTTTTGGGTAAGGATGTTCCCTTTGAATTTGATGATGCATGCTTAAAAGCTTTTGAAACCCTAAAGAAAGCACTTACTTCTGCACCGATCATTCAACCACCTGATTGGTCTTTACCTTGTCAGATCATGTGTGATGCAAGTAACTATGCAGTAGGTGTTGTGCTTGGACAATGTAGAGATATGAAGCATCACGCAATTGTATATGCTAGTAAAAGTTTGACTAGACCTGAACTTAATTATGCAACAACTGAAAAAGAACTACTAGTTGTTGTTTTTGCCATTGATATGTTTAGATCTTACTTAGTTGGAGCCAAAGTAATTGTTTACACTAATCACGCTGCTCTTAAATACCTACTCACTAAGAAAGATGTTAAACCTCGCTTGATAAGATGGATTCTGCTACTCCAAGAATTTGATTTAGAAATAAAAGATAAAAAGGGAGTAGAGAATTCTATTGTTGATCACTTGTCAAGAATGCAATTTGAGAATCCACAGGAACAACCCGTCGATGATTCACTCAGCGACGATACACTCTATTTACTCTCTAGGTCTGAGCCCTGGTATGCAGATATTAACAATTTTATGGTTTCAGGGTATCTGCCACCAGGCAAAGACAAGAGAAAACTCGTCTATGAGAGTTGTGTTCACCTATGGGATGATCTGTACCTCTTCAGAGTGTGCTCAAACTGGCTACTCAGAAGATGTGTACCATCTGAAGAAGGAATCAAAATCATTGAAATATACCACTCATCACCCTATGGAGGACACTATGGAGCATTTCGCACACATTCCAAGATCTAGCAAAGTGGATTTTTCTGGCCAACCATGTATGACGACACAAAACATTTCATCCAGAGATGCGGAGCATGTCAGAAACATGGCAATATCAGTTCTAGAGATGCAATGCCTCTCACTAACAATCTCCAGATTGAACACTTTGACTGTTGGGGAATTGATTTCATGGGACCATTTCCAAGATCCAATAACAGTGAGTACATCTTAATGGTAGTCAACCACATTTATAAATGGGTCGAAGCCCTACCATGTAAAGTTGCAGATGCCAGAAGCTCCAAGAAGATGTTTGGAGAAGTAATATTTCCAGGATTGGGAGTTCCAAGGATGGTGATAACTGATGGAGGTTCTCATTTCATTGACAAGGACTTTTGCACGTACTTCTCAAAACATGGGATCCATCATAACATCGCTACCCTCTATCACCCTCAAACAAATGGCCAAGAAGAAACATCGAACAAGCAAATCAAGAGTATTCTGCAGAAGACAGTCAATGAGATGTGAACAAAATGGAAGGACAGGCTACTGAATGCATTGTGGGCCTACCGTATGGCTTACAAGACACCGCTTGGAATGTCACCATATCAACTCATCTATGGGAAGACTTGTCACTTGCCCATAGAGCTAGAGTTCAAAGCTCACTAGGCCATAAAAAGATGGAACATGGACTTGGAAGCAGCAGGAATCAAAAGAAAAATGCAACTCTCAGAACTTGATGAATGACGTGAGAAAGCATATCATAACGCCAAGATCTATAAAGAGAGAACCAAAAGGTGGCATGATAAGAGGATCAAGACGAAGAACTTCACTCCAGGAGACAAGGTACTACTCTTTAATTCCAAGGTTAAGCTATTCGGACATGGAAAGCTACGAAGCAAATGGGAGGGACCATTTACTATGATTAGCACTTCATCCCATGGAGCGGTGATACTTCAAAACGATGAAGGTACGCTATTTAAGGTAAATGGTCATCGCCTTAAGATTTTTCTAGAACCTGAAAAGAGTTCTAACGAATTCGATGTCATCTAGTTCCTCCCTTTCCATTAATTTGATCCTCCATCATTTCTGAAAGGTTTCATAACCGAAAAGGTAGTAATTTGTGTTTAGGAAAGTGTAAGAGGGAGCCACAAAAAAGCGGGCCACCTTTTGTTGGAAAGGGGGCCGACCGGCCCTGTGGCGGAACCGTCCTGATTATAAGAGCTCAAGTACCGTCTTAGTCAAATCCGTCTGACATCGACTCATACTTGAACCCATATAACCCCGGTAGTCCGGAAATCTCAAAGGATTTCTATCATCATACAACATACATGATCGCATCGTCCAAGAATTACATTCGCAAGGATACATCACAGAATAATCGAAACCGAATTTAAAACATCAGAGTGCGAATTTAAGAACGAGTTATTACAAACCCGAATTTAAAGTGCGGAAGCTTAAATAAGTTTTGAAACACGACCACCATACATGTGGTCCAAATAAAACATTGTTTGATAACTTAACTCAACACAACTCATTCCTCCTTTTTCAAGTAATGTGACACAAGAAGTCTCAGACCAGCAAAAGAAAAAGGAAAGCTTCTGGACGACCCTGCCCTGGGCCTACTCCTCATCACCTTCCACTGGGTAGAGGCAGTGCTTACAATAGCCATAGTAGACCTGGCCATCTGCAACAAACGGGATAAACCCTGACTACGGGAATGTACTCAGCTGACTTACCCGTCTAACTGAAAATAAAGACACCAAGGGTATGCATGGCCTTTTCGGTGGAGCTGGGATTTTTAGTTGCGAAAAGCTGAAAATTAGGATAAGAGTATTAATGACATAGATGAGCTGTCAGTTTTTAGACCTATTCTTTACTCTAGGTTTGCACCTAAACTATTACACACACTTGAGTCTAACAAGCAATAGTATAACCATATCCAGTTGACTTATCCACATTTTAGTTGAACCTTTAAACATCACATGGAGTTGCATCGTGGTGAAGCTCGCCATAGTTTCCCACTAACCGGAGGAGACGGTGACTCGAATCGAATTCCAAACCAGCTGGTGAAAGACCTTTAATACCAGCCCACACTTTCCCTGTCGGGTCCATGCATTGGGCAACCGCTCGACGCTTGTTCATGGTGGTAATCGTCGCGGCTCACAGCACGGACCGCCCAATTGGAACCTGATGATGGCCTCTCGCGGTAGATCGCATTTCCATACTAGAGGGCGTGACACGGGTTGAGACCGGCCCGAACAGCTTCTAACCGACTTTGGGGTCGATGATTACAGCACCGACATATCCCTAAGTAAAAGGGCGCGTTCAAAAATGAACGAGGGCCAACATCGATACAAACCGACACGATCCAACGGACGGACTGCCCCAAGTTTCCAAACTTGTGCCTTGCCTTCCAGTTGACCGTATTTTATTACTACTTAGGTTCTTTTCCACGATAGCAAATATAGCCAACCGTGATCCGGTAAATACCCACTAGGGGTATTACGAGAACATCCTTAACTACTACTTTTATTTAGCAGACTAAGCAATTCTACATATAAATAAGTAATAGGATAACAAGGCAGGTAATAATCAATAATCAAGGAATGGTAATGCGGCATGTAGGATCCAATCAACTACTATACTGTGACAGAACCTCCTGAATTAATAAGGCCCACGAGTACCTGTCCTTGTCCTACAGACCTCAGACAGTCATACCCTGTGCCCCATAACCCAAAAGACCCATCACGTGTCATCGGGTAATCCGACTCATCCACGTTTCCTTACATTCCCAGGATCATTGCAAGAGTCATGCAGTATTACAACATTTCACAAATAATATACATCAGAGATAAGAGTGCGGAAGTATTACACCATAAGTTTTACAAACCAGTTGTTCAAACTCACGTCGTTATTACAAACCATAGTTTCAAACTTTACCCTAGGTAGTGGAAGCAACATTAATAAAACAGTATTTCACACAAACAACCCCGCCTAAGGGTTGCATTACTCCTCCCCGAACACGTCCTCCTCAATGACTGTCATGCAACAAGCCTCAAAGCAAGGTTGCTCGTGAGCGTCACCTGCAACAGGGGTTTAACAAACCCTGAGTACAAAGGTACTCAACAAGGCTTACCCGACATGAGAAGAGAAGAACAGATATGCTGGCTTGGGTAGGCTCAACAGTATTTTTCATTTGCATAAAAGCTTATTAAAGTAGTTCTAGAGTTCTAGATCCAAATTTTACTTAAGCAAATAAGTACATGGTAAGAACTGAAAGTGAACATTAGTGAAGTATCATTATCATTCTTGCTTAAACAAGTTCCATTTTATTCTACGGTGTGGGTCGAAAGATTGAGTCTCCTTAACCGAGGAGCACGACGATTCGAACCAATTCAACCAGATCTGGGAGTTTTCCACGATCATACAATATATGTAGACCCTTGATCACACATATATCAATCCCCAATCTCGGATCCTCCAAACAAGACCGGGTCCGCGCCACCCGAGAGCACTTTGTACACCTCCAATCCGGGACTTTAACCCACGAGGGTAGCTAGTACTCCCGCCATCTCTCCACTCCCAGTGCGCGAGTAGTCGTTCTTATTTAAGAAACACCAAGGCAGAGCTTACCGTAGCATATGATCGGTACTTCACAGTTTCTCAATCTAGCAGGCCAACAACGGTTAACCCTATCCTGACACATCCAGGTCACCCTACACCAACCCAAGGTTCGATGCATGTGCCCGTCTGGTCTTAACCATCATTCTTTCTCATTATCTTTCCAAAACGGTAAGTATCGAAAACATTTATCAAAGCTTCATAAAGCAGGGCTAAGCATTTCTATCATTTGCATAAAGCAGGTATCAAGGAATGATATATCGATAACAAGGTTGATCATGCATCAACAGGTTTAAAGTATTTATTTGATAAACATTTAATGCATCAGGTTAACGAAAGAAAGTGTAATTGTAAATCCAAGGAAATGGTTAAATGAACCGGGGCTTGCATTTGTTGACCGAGAAAGTTGGAAACTCCTTATATTCCGGATCAACAGGACACTCCGAACTCCCTGGACCAACCTCGTCCGGACAATCGACCCCTTCGGAAACTACACGATAAAGAGTGCATGTCTGATGAGATGCTCATGTCATGATCATGGTAAAGATGGAAAATTACTAAGTATAAACACTTGACTTGCAACAAATTTCCCTCGCGGTAAAGTTGCAAGCCAACAAAACCAACTTGCATAAACATACATGGTTTACATGAGTGACACTTGCCTGCATCAAGCAGCAGATCAAGATAATTCGCTTATCTTAACCTTCAATTCTACCATAAAGAAATTTTGGTTTTCATGTTTTACAACACTAGTTATTTATAGAGAAAGCAATTTAATTAGCATGGAATTAAGTTGTGAAGCAAACCATGCTTAAACTAGTTCAAATTTTGTACACAGATTGGGTATGACCCAAACAGTGCACAAAATAAATTTCAGCATTTTTGGAATTAAACTCAATTTTATAAAAATCATTGAACAATGATTCAAGGATTACAAGGTACAATTTTTACTGCAAAACAATATACAAACAAATGCATATATTATATTTTTAATAAAAACTACACATCTCAAAGAACATGTACAAAAATAACAAGATCAGCATTAGTATGCACATAATAGAAAATAGATTAAAGCATTTAAATAAATAAAAACCCCAATAGGCCGAAACTGCCCAGCTCGGCCCATCGCGTGCGCAAACGGGACCAACTCGGGCCTGCTCGCGCTTGCATAGCCGATTATGCAGAAAAGCCCTCCGGCTTTCACAAAACTACAACTAAGCCCTCGCTACTGTTGGGCACTATTCAACTGAGTCATGGTCTTTGCACCTAGGCCCTCGGGTTTAGTCGATTTCCCATCGACGCATCCCCGACTCCATGGCCGACGGCGGCGAGCTTCGGCTTGCGCACGCCGGAGCAACGCGACCTCCTCCGGCCAAACCAACCGGCTCAGCACCTTCCCCTTGCCCTCACGGCTCCGATGAACCCTTAAACTCCCTCCCTCGACCTCTCTCTCTACTCCGACGACGACAGCGGCGGACGCGACGGCACGGTGGCGACACACCGGCCAACTGGGAGCGCTACCGACCCCGCGGACGCGCGCATCAGCACCAGAGACTCACCACGACTATAACGAGCTAGATCTTCGAGGCTGACGCGGCTCCGAACAGGGAGGATGACGACGACGGCGAGTTCCAGCGGCGACAGAGGGAGACCAGGGCGAGGACCTGGTGTTAGAGCATCAGGAAGCAACGAGGAAGCGATAACAAGGCTCAGGTGAGGACGAACGGGTTCCAAGCTAGCTGACCACGGTGATGGCGTCGACGGCGGCGTCCGAGACCGGAGACGAAGATGATGGCTACGTCGGGCGGTTGCGGGGGCGAGAGAGGCTACGACCTAGCTCTACAGCACCGCAACAACGAGGCGAACACGGTGACGCGGTTAAACGGGGCGGACAAGCTCTCACGCGGCCGGTGTAGCTGAGCAGAGGGACGGCGGCGGCGGCGAGCGAGCAGAGGAGAAAGGCGAAGCATGGCTCGTCTGGAGGGTGATAACGATGAAGAAGGGGGTGGCGGCATACTGCACGCGTGCGCGAAACTAGCAAGCAGCTCGCTGGCGCGGCGCATGCACCCCAGCGTGAGCGCGGCCCAGGCGGAGCAGCTCGCTGGCGAGCTTCCAGACGTTTCCCCTGCCGGCACTGTTCCGTGCTCCTCTCCACCTTTCAGAAATTTGAAATTACTTTTGAAATTTGAACTATACTTCAAGATATGCCAAACTATGAAATGTAGAGTTTGAAAAGTTGTACAACTTTGCTTTAACACTCTTTGGCTGGTTTCAAAAGGAAATAGGTCAATTTGATCAAAACAGTTCAAACCGATTTCAAATTGAAAATTTGAAAAGGGGACAGATCTAGGGTTTTGCAGTAGAAGCAAAATTACTTTTGATTTTGCATTGACACTTGAAAAATGGTCAATGTATAAAATGTTCATTTTGAAATTCTCTACAACTTTGATGTAGACCTCAAACTCAGATTTCAAATAGTTTTTGAAATGCAAGTTTAAAGTCAGAAGGGAACCATTTCCAGGGTTGGAGTAAATTCAAAATTACTTTAAATTTTGTACAGAAACTTTGAAAACCTCGAATACCAAAGTTGTACCTCTTCTCAAGATCTACCAGAAAGCTTTTAGGGTCAACCCCTAACTAAGCATAGATTTTTAGTTAACTAGAAAGGGCTCATTAACTTATATAGGAATTTAATGATTTTCCCATTTTTAAGCTAAATAAATTTCATAGCCTTTTGAATTATTGAACTTGAATTCATGCCTTTACAAGACTTTAGTCAAATGGGAATGAACACAAGTTACTTCATAATGACATTCTAAATTAGGTTTTTGAGTTACATCACAAGCATATAACCAAAGATGCTCACATATTAGGAATTAAACTCATTTTAGTGAATGCATCTCAAGGTGAGCTAGCACATGATGCTATGAAATGCTTATGATGACATGACAACATTTTATTCATGTAAACACCTCAGGTGTTACATCCATTCCCCCTAAAAGAAATCTCGACCCGAGATTTCACCACAACCCAAACCAACTACTAAAGTTGTGGGGTACGGGGATAAAGATTACAGACTTTTTACAAAAACTAGAAACACGTTTTATTCGTCAACCTCTTTCATTGTCCTGACTGTATGGTTGCATAGAATTCAGGAAACTGCTCTATCAGAAATTCTTCTGTTTCCCAAGTTGCTTCTTCCTCAGAATGCTGACTCCATTGAACTTTATAGAACCTGTGAGTGTGTCGTCGAGTCACTCTATCTCGCTGATCGAGAATTTTGATGGGATACTCTGAGTAAGTCATATCAGGCTCAAGTTGTACCCCTTCAACATCAATCACTTGGTCAGGAACTCGCAGACACTTCTTCAGCTGAGAGATGTGAAACACATTATGAACCTCTAACAGATGAGCTGGTAGTTGAATACGATATGCCACTTTGCCACACTTGGCCAGGACTTGAAATGGTCAGATGTAACAGGGAGCAAGTTTTCCCTTGACCCCGAAACGATAAACACCCTTGGTGGGTGACACCTTTAGATACACAAAATCTCCTTTGGCAAACGTCAAAGGTCTACGCCTTTTGTCTGCATAGCTTTTCTGTCGAGATTGTGCTATTTTCATATTCCTTTGTATGAGTTTGACTTTCTGTTCGGTCTCTTGAACTAGATTGACACCAAAGAACCATTTTTCACCAGGTTCGGACCAATGTAAAGGAGTCCGACACTTTCTGCCATATAAAGCTTCAAATGGTGCCATACGGATACTCTCTTGATAGCTATTGTTGTATGAGAACTCCGCTAATGGTAAGCATTCATCCACTTAAATGGAAAGTTAAGAGCACACGCCCTGAGCATATCTTCTAATATTTGATTTACTGTTTTAGTCTGACCCCCTGTTTGTGGATGATAAGCTGTGTTGTGTAAGAGTTTAGTGCCCAGAGACTCGTGTAGACTTTCCCCGATTTTTGAAACAAACTGAGTACCCCTATCTGAGACAATAGTCTTCGAAACTCCATGCAAACTCATAATCCTCTGAAAGTATATCTTGGCATATGTTGATGCCGGGTAGACGGTCTTGACAGGTATAAAGTGTGAAACCTTGGTCAAACGATCTACTATAACCCAAATAGAGTCGTAGCCCTTGGATGTTCTTGGCAAACAAACAATAAAGTCCATACTGATGTCCTCCCATTTCCAAGTAGGAATTGACAATGGCTGCAGTTCACCAGCTGACTTAAGATGAATGGCTTTGACTTTCTGGCAAGTATCACATCTGGCTACATACTTTGCAATTTCGATCTTCATCTTAGTCCACCAGAATCTCTGCCTAAGATCCTGGTACATTTTTGTACTCCCCGGATGAATCGCAAACGGGGTAAGACGAGCTTCATCAAGAATTTGCTTTCTCAACTTAGGATCCTTCGGAACGACTAGTCGGTCTTTGAACCAGACCACTCCTGCTTCATCGACTCGGAAGCAAGAAGCTTTGTCTGCCTTGGCTTTCTCTTTGAGGTGAACAATACCCTTGTTTTCTTTCTGAGCAGCAATAATCTGGTCTTTGATAGATGACTGAACTGATATATTAAACAAACTGCCCTGCGTGATCATCTGAATACCCAGTTTTTCTAACTCGGAACAGAGAGCAAGATCTACTGGTCTGACTGTGGTACAGTTGCAACGAACTTTTCGATTAAGAGCATCGGCTACAACATTTGCCTTTCTGGGATGGTAATGCACTTCAAGATCATAATCTTTGATTAGTTCTAACCATCTCCATTGTCGCATGTTCAGCTCTGACTGGGTGAAAATATATTTCAGACTCTTGTGGTCGGTGTATATGTGACATGTTTTGCCCAAGAGGTAATGACGCCAAATCTTCAAGGCATGGACAATTGCTGCTAACTCTAAGTCATGAGTGGGATAGTGTTCCTCATGACGTTTCAACTGCCTGGATGCATAAGCTATTACTCTGCCCTCTTGCATCAAAACACAACCAATCCCGATACCAGAAGCATCACAATACACATCGAACGGCTTCTCAATATTGTGTTGGGCTAAGACTGGAGCTGTAGTCAAAAATTCCTTTAGCTTCTGAAAAGCTTCTTCACATTTATCTGACCAGACAAACTTGACTTCATTCTTTAACAACTAAGTTATAGGTTTGGCAATTTTGGAAAAGTCTGGAATAAACCTGCGGTAATAACCTGCCATACCCAGAAAACTGCGAACTTGATGAACAGTTCCGGGGGACTCCCATTCAAGGATTTCTTGTACTTTGCCTGGATCCACAGCTACACCTTCAGCCGATAACACATGACGCAGAAATGGAACTCTGTCTGGCTAGAACTCACATTTACTGAACTTTGCATATAGCTGATGGTCTCTCATACGGCCCAACACTACTTTGAGGTGTTCAGTATGTTCTTGTGGATTCTTGGAATATATCAGAATATCATCAATGAATACCACTACAAACTTGTCAAGCTCAGGCATGAATACGGAGTTCATCAGGTACATGAAGTGAGCTGGAGCATTAGTCAATCCAAAGGACATGACTAAGTACTCATACAGGCCATACCTGGTGGTGAAAGCAGTTTTAGCAATATCTTCAGGCCTTATTTTTATTTGGTGATACCCAGATCTCAAATCTATCTTGGAAAATACCTCGGCGCCCGTGAGTTGATCAAACAGAAGATCAATCCGCGACAACGGGTACTTATTCTTCACTGTCACTTCATTGAGCGGACGATAGTCCACACATAGCCTCAATGTTTGGTCTTTCTTTTTGACAAACAAAGCAGGACAGCCCCATGGTGATGAACTAGGTCTGACATAACCTTTATCAAGTAGTTCATGCAACTGAACTTTCAATTCTGTCAGTTCTTTAGGTGGCATTCTATAGGCTCGTCGAGATATTGGTGTTGTTTGTGGATTTAGCTCTATGCTGAACTCAACATCACGGTCTGGTGGTAACCCCGGCAAGTCTTCAGGAAACACATCCGGGAACTCACAGACTACTGGAATATCCTGAACCTCTTTAACTGTCATTGCACAGACGCTGCCGCACATCTGGTCAACGGTTTTCTTTGGAATCGGAAGTTGGATAAAGAGTTCAGAAGTACTATTAGGTGTGATCAACCTGACTGTTCTATGCAAGGCATCTAATACTGCTTTATGCTAGTACATCCAGTTCATCCCTAGGATCACATCTATATCCTGATCCTTGATTACTATCATATTAGTGGGATAAGTATGCCCGGCAAACTCTACGGGCACTTGATGTGCCACTTCCTTTGTGCATAAACGACCTCCAGGTGTGTGTATAAGGAAATTTTCTTGTGTTTCCCCAGTTGATATATGATGTTTTTCAACAAATTTCTTACTGATAAAGGTATGCGATGCACCAGAATCAAATAGTAATACGGCAGGATGGCGAGCGACTGAAAACATACCCATCATGACGGGTTCCCCTTCAGGAACATCTTCCACTTGCGCATAATACACCCGGCCAGTCTTCTGGACGGTTTTATTCTTCTGATTATCCTTGCGGCTTTGATTCTGCTGTGGCTGTTGTTGTGGCCGCTGCTGGGAATTCTGACCACTTTGTCCTTGTGGAGTATTTGGAATACTCTTCCTGGGATACGGGCAGTTACGAGAGAAATGGCCCGGTTTCCCACAGTTATAGCATGGGTAGTTGTGGTTTTGGGGAGTTTGGGTTCGAATGCCAGGGGCATTCGGCTGTCGTGGATAGTTAGGGTTCACAACAGTTCTAGCAGATGACTGCTGTGAGCTGGCTTGTTGTTGCTGGGGTGGACGGTACTGTGGACGGTTATGCTGGACTGGGTGGTATATGATACGCTGACGCTTCTTATTGCCACCAGACGATCCTGTCGAACCCCCACCCTTCCTCTTCTTAGCTTCAAGATGCTTGAAATGCTTCTCCTCTGCAGATATAGCTTTATTCACCGCATCATTGAAGGATATATTATCGTGGCACATTGCCAGCATCTTTTGCATCTTCGTATTTAGCCCCCTCATGAAGCAACTGCGCTTCTTGTCATCGGTGTTCACGTGATCTAGAGCTTACTGAAACAGATGATTAAACTTGCCAATATACTACTGTACTGGCTCATCCCCCTGCCTGAGGGCTAAGAACTCTTCGGCTTTCATCCGCATCACACCCGCTGGAATGTAGTGAGCTTTGAAAGCTCTCGAGAACTCATCCCAGGTAATGCGATGTCCTGGAGCTTGGGCAGCTTCAAAGTTTGCCCACCAAGTCCCCGCAGCTCCCCTCAACTACTAGGCTGCGAAGGATGGCTTCTGAGTTTCAGTGCAGTGGATTAGCTCAAACTTCTGATTCATAGTACGGAGCCAATCTGCAGCTTCTAAAGGCTCCTCAGCCTTTATAAATACCGGCGGCCTGGTTTCTGTGAAATCCTGATAAGTACTCTCCTGGACCTGATGATGATGTCGGCCACGCTGCCCATGTGGTGCATTCTGAACTAGGCCCTGTAGCAGACATGCATTGTCTGTTGTGGCACGCATGAGTGCAGCAATGGCTTCTGCCAGTGTTGGTGGAACTGGGGGTGCGTGGGGGACATCCTCCCAATCACGAGACGAACCAGCCCCATCAGCAGCACGGGTACGAGGCATCTGCTCATAAACAAACCAAACTTTATTGATTTCTGGGTCATGATACAAGAACAGTAACTGCATACACACTTATGTTACATTTTTCATGCATAACAGGACTGATACATGGTTCAACTAGCTTAGGATTATGATAAGCTAACTATTACACAGCCCCTACCCCCTAGGGTTCAAGATCCACGCCTGACACTCTGATGGGAGATGACTCACTCGTCACCCTCACTCTCACTGTCGCTGTCATCAGCAGACTCGACCATATCAGGATCTTCCTCACTCTGCCCATCTACCTCTTCATCATCAGTGAGCGTACCCATCTCATCTTCCGCTGCATTTGGAGGTGGAGGTGGATGGAGGTGATCATACAGCACATGGACTTCCTCATGCAACTGGTCATTAAATGCTTCTATATCCGTCACATACGCCTCCAACTCATGCAAACGGGCTAAAGCGTTATCTTCTCGCTGCCAAGTGGTGTTCCTTTCTCCAAGCATTTTAGTCATAAGTTTTTCTGCATTGACCACGCTTCTGTTGGCCTCCTCCAGCTTGATTTTCATGCCTCCAGCTTTGGCAAGTGCTAAGCTCTTCTCCCGAGAGTTGGCGGCCAACTGAGATTTCAGCTCACGGACCTCTGCTCGTAAGTCCTCATTGATTCTCTGACTGCGGCTGGACCCTTCCTCCTCGCGGGATGCGAGTTGGTGCATGGGTACGCCATGAGGACCCATACTCTTGCGAGGTGTCTCCTTACCGTGCGGCATCCTAGTGAGATAAGATTTTGAATTAGGCAGATAAAGGAAAATACTTTTTTTGGATAGCAAGAAAGGATTGGATGCTAACCCTTACCCAACTATACCACAAGTTGATTAAGCATGATGCATGAAACGTACTTATGCATAAAGCATATAAAATTTAAATTATACTCCATTACATAAGAGTAGAAATTTAACAACAATTTCAAATTAATGCTTAACTTAACATGCTGCTCCACTTAACAATCCATGATCTACTATTTTAAAGACAGAACATAGATCGAAGAGCATGAACAGGGTAACTCAAGAGCATTTTGGTACCCACTAAATTTTCAATTAGTTTTGACTCAAATCATTTTGAAGTTTTGCAACATACTCCAAGACTGCTGCAATGATCGCTCTGATACCAGATGTGACAGAACCTCCTGAATTAATAAGGCCCACGAGTACCTGTCCTTGTCCTACAGACCTCAGACAGTCATACCCTGTGCCCCATAACCCAAAAGACCCATCACGTGTCATCGGGTAATCCGACTCATCTACGTTTCCTTACATTCCCAGGATCATTGCAAGAGTCATGCAGTATTACAACATTTCACAAATAATATACATCAAAGATAAGAGTGCGGAAGTATTACACCATAAGTTTTACAAACCAGTTGTTCAAACTCACGTCGTTATTACAAACCATAGTTTCAAACTTTACCCTAGGTAGTGGAAGCAACATTAATAAAACTGTATTTCACACAAACAACCCCGCCTAAGGGTTGCATTACTCCTCCCCGGAGACGTCCTCCTCAATGACTGTCACGCAACAAGCCTCAAAGCAAGGCTGCTCATGAGCGTCACCTGCAACAGGGGTTTAACAAACCCTGAGTACAAAGGTACTCAACAAGGCTTACCCGACATGAGAAGAGAAGAACAGATATGCTGGCTTGGGTAGGCTCAACAGTATTTTTCATTTGCATAAAAGCTTTCTAAAGTAGTTCTAGATCCAAATTTTACTTAAGCAAATAAGTACTTGGTAAGAACTGAAAGTGAACATTAGTGAAGTATCATTATCATTCTTGCTTAAACAAGTTCCATTTTATTCTACGGTGTGGGTCGAAAGATTGAGTCTCCTTAACCGAGGAGCACGATGATTCGAACCAATTCAACCAGATCTGGGAGTTTTCCATGATCATACGATATATGTAGACCCTTGATCACACATATATCAATCCCCAATCTCGGATCCTCCAAACAAGACCGGGTCCGCGCCACCCGAGAGCACTTTGTACACCTCCATTCCGGGACTTTAACCCACGAGGGTAGCTAGTACTCCCACCATCTCTCCACTCCCAGTGCGCGAGTAGCCGTTCTTATTTAAGAACCACCAAGGCACGGCTTACCGTAGCATATGATCGGTACTTCACCGTTTCTCAATCTAGCAGGCCAACAACGGTTAACCCTATCCTAACACATCCAGGTCACCCTACACCAACCCAAGGTTCGATGCATGTGCCCTTCTGGTCTTAACCATCATTCTTTCTCATTATCATTCCAAAACGGTAAGTATCGAAAACATTTATCAAAGCTTCATAAAGCAGGGCTAAGCATTTCTATCATTTGCATAAAGCAGGTATCAAGGAATGATATATCGATAACAAGGTTGATCATGCATCAACAGGTTTAAAGTATTTATTTGATAAACATTTAATGCATCAGGTTATCGAAAGAAAGTGTAATTGTAAATCCAAGGAAATGGTTAAATGAACCGGGGCTTGCCTTCGTTGACCGAGAAAGTTGGAAACTCCTGATATTCCGGATCAACAGGACACTCCGAACTCCCTGGACCAACCTCGTCCAGACAATTGACCCCTTCGGAAACTACACGATAAAGAGTGCATGCCTGATGAGATGCTCATGTCATGATCATGGTAAAGATGGAAAATTACTAAGTATAAACACTTGACTTGCAACAAATTTCCCTCGCGGTAAAGTTGCAAGCCAACAAAACCAACTTGCATAAACATACATGGTTTACATGAGTGACACTTGCCTGCATCAAGCAGTAGATCAAGATAATTCACTTATCTTAACCTTCAATTCAACCATAAAGAAATTTTGGTTTTCATGTTTTACAACACTAGTTATTTATAGAGAAAGCAATTTAATTAGCATGGAATTAAGTTGTGAAGCAAACCATGCTTAAACTAGTTCAAATTTTGTACACCGATTGGGTATGAGCCAAACAGTGCACAAAATAAATTTCAGCATTTTTGGAATTAAACTCAATTTTATAAAAATCATTGAACAATGATTCAAGGATTACAAGGTACAATTTTTACTGCAAAACAGTATACAAACACATGCATATATTATATTTTTAATAAAAACTACACATCTCAAAGAACGTGTACAAATTTTTTCATGATTTTTGGATCAACGGATTAATTCATACAAAAATAACAAGATCAGCATTAGTATGCACATAACAGAAAATAGATTAAAGCATTTAAATAAATAAAAACCCCAATAGGCCGAAACTGCCCAGCTCGGCCCATCGCGCGTGAAAACTGGCCCAACACGGGCCTGCCCGCGCCTGCATAGCCGATTATGCAGAAAAGCCCTCCCGCTTTCACCAAACTACAACTAAGCCCTCGCTACTGTTGGGCACTATTCAACTGAGTCATGGTCTTTGCACCTAGGCCCTCGGGTTTAGTCAATTTCCCGTCGACGCGTCCCCGACTCCATGGCCGACGGCGGCGAGCTTCGGCTCGCGCACGCCGGAGCAACGCGACCTCCTCCGGCCAAACCAACCGGCTCAGCACCTTCCCCTTGCCCTCACGGCTCCGATGAACCCTTAAACTCCCTCCCTCAACCTCTCTCTCTACTCCAACGACGACAGCGGCGGACGCGACGGCACGGCGGCGACACGCCGGCCAACTGGGAGCGCTACCGACCCCACGGACGCGCGCATCAGCACCAGAGACTCACCACGGCTATAACGAGCTAGATCTTCGAGGCTGACGTGGCTCCGAGCAGTGAGGACGACGACGACGGCGAGTTCCAGCGGCACGGCTCGACGGCGACGGCCTGTTCCGGCTGCGACAGAGGGAGACCAGGCCGAGGACCTGGTGTTAGAGCATCAGGAAGAAACGAGGAAGTGATAACAAGGCTCAGGTGAGGACGAACGGGTTCCAAGCTAGCTGACCACGGTGATGGCGTCGACGGCGGCGTCTGAGACCGGAGACGAAGACGACGGCTACGCCGGGCGGTTGCGGGGGCGAGAGAGGCTACGACCTAGCTCTACAGCTCCGCAACAACGAGGTGAACACGGTGACGCGGTTAAACGGGGCGGACGAGCTCTCACGCAGCCGGCGTAGCTGAGCAGAGGGACGGCGGCGGCGGCGAGCGAGCAGAGGAGAAAGGCGAAGCACGGCTCGTCTGGAGGGTGAAAACGATGAAGAAGGGGGCGGCGGCATACTGCACGCGCGCGCGAAGCTAGCAAGCAGCTCGCTGGCGCGGCGCATGCGCCCCAGCGCGAGCGCGGCCCAGGCGGAGCAGCTCGCTGGCAAGCTTGCAGGCGTTTCCCCTGCCGGCACTGTTCCTTGCTCCTCTCCCCCTTTCTAAAATTTGAAATTAGTTTTGAAATTTGAACTATACTTCATGATATGCCAAACTATGAAATGTAGAGTTTGAAAAGTTGTACAACTTTGCTTTAACACTCTTTGGCTGATTTCAAAAGGAAATAGGTCAATTTGATCAAAACAGTTCAAACCGATTTCAAATTGAAAATTTGAAAAGGGGACAGAACTAGGGTTTTGCCGTAGAAGCAAAATTAATTTTGATTTTGCATTGACACTTGAAAAATGGTCAATGTATAAAATGTTCATTTTGAAATTCTCTACAACTTTGATGTAGACCTCAAACTCAGATTTCAAATAGTTTTTGAAATACATGTTTAAAGTCAGAAGGGAAAAATTTCCAGGGTTGGAGTAAATTCAAAATTACTTTAAATTTTGTACAGAAACTTTGAAAACCTCGAATACCAAAGTTGTACCTCTTCTCAGGATCTACCAGAAAGCTTTTAGGGTCAACCCCTAACTAAGCATAGATTTTTAGTTAACTAGAAAGGGCTAATTAACTTATATAGGAATTTAATGATTTTCCCATTTTTAAGCTAATTAAATTTCATAGCCTTTTGAATTATTGAACTTGAATTCATGCATTTACATGACTTTAGTCAAATGGTAATGAACACAAGTTACTTTATAATGACATTCTAAATTAGGTTTTTGAGTTACATCACAAGCATATAACCAAAGATGCTCACATATTAGGAATTAAACTCATTTTAGTGAATGCATCTCAAGGTGAGCTAGCACATGATGCTATGAAATGCTTATGATGACATGACAACATTTTATTCATGTAAACACCTGAGGTGTTACATATACCTAATGCATCACAATATAAAATACTCAAATAGATTTATTGTAAAAACTGGGAGACTTAGACTACTTTGGGGCTTGCCTTGAGCGAAGACCGAGGCCTCGTGGGAGGGGCACTCGGGCAGGTTAGTTTCCGCTGCGGGGTCGACTTCCTCGGCTTGATGAAGTTCCGGGATCTCCTGCTCGACGTTTGCCTCCTGCTCCTGGTTTTGTTCCTGAACTGTCGATCCTATTGCAATGCGGTTGGAAATAATGAATAACTAATATGTGGTGCAGGATGCGGTGGTAAGAAAAATAACATTTCTTGCAAACCAACAAAACCAACTTGTTGAACCACTTTTGACATTGAGGTAAATACTTATTTATCTCATAAAATAAAAATCATTAATTCAACCATTTCCTATTTAGAAATTCAAAAGAGATTCAGGTTTGAACTGCAAGTGTATTTTTCTGAACTCAGAAAAATCCACAAAAATTCCAGGAAGCAAGTAACACCATCAGGACTTCACTGCACAAATTTCAGCTAGAAATAAAATGCAGAACAGTAGCCTCAAAAAGATGAAATAAACTGCTCAAAATATGCTTTGAACTAACTTTTCACACCAAAGGTGTCAAACAGCAGATTTCATAATTTTCCTAGCTTCATCTACTCATAATTACTCTACTGCAGAAAATGCACAGCCAAAACATAATTATATCACCCTACACAAAATAAACAAATTTAAACCAAAACAACCCAAATGAACTACAACCCTACTGGAACAGGGTGCTAAACTCATGTTCATATTTTTCCCAGATTCTACTTCACATTTCATATTTATCAAGGAAGTTCCATGAACAAAAACATTATATTATTTCTTACATGAATTTCCAAAGAAAAACACAGAAAAGTACATTTACACAACTTCATATTTTTCCACACAACAGCCTATGTTTAACATTTTTCTTAGCTTGAACATGACATACAGAGACTGCACAATTTTTCTGATATTTTATCTTGACACATAAAACACCCTAACACTTATTCCAAGAAATCAGCCAAAAAGGACTTTAAACCATAACAAAAACTTTTTCCACATAAACAGTGCCTCATACATTTTTTATACGTACATAACATGATAAGAAACCTACACAAAATTTTCCATGAATTATCTCATCCAGATAATACTTATTTCCATTTATCCAAACAAAAGTACATAAATGGATTTAAATAAAAACAGTAATATAAACTTCGACCAAAAATACTTTCATATTTTTCCTTGATAGATCTACTCATGAACAAGCTAACAAAACTGAAAGCACCTCATTTGGATCATTAAAACAAGCTACACAAAATAAACAAGCTTTTCTAGGAAAACATAAACAAAAAGGAAAATCATTTGAAAACTCCCGGCTGGGCCTGCGTGAACTCGGCCCATGGACCGCGTGCAACTGACGCGTGGGACCCATGCGGTCAACGGACCCACCCGTCGGTGAGGGCAGAACAGGGGAAGGGGTTGACCGCGGCTTGCTTGCCGACGGCAAGGTCGCCGGCGGTGGGGTTAGTCTTGGCGTGTTCCCCGTGACTAGGCGGATCGAATGGTGGTGGTGGTTGGGCTAGCGCATGGCCGTAGCGTGCCTGCGGCGAGCGGTGGCGGACGGCGGCGGCAGCGACACACGGCTACGCCATTTCCGGCGGTCGCCGGTGAAATTGATGGAAGGGGAAGAACCAGTAAACCCTAGGGAAGCTATCGGAGGGTTTGGTTTGGCCGGTGAAGCTCCAGAGAAGCTTGGCCTCATGCGTGGCCATGGCGGCAGCCATGGTGCTCGGTCAGAGGCGGTGGGAGAGCTACAGGGTGGTAGAGAGCTCGCGAACCAGTGTACTTACCTTGCCTTGCTGTGACGGAGCTCGACGAGAGAGATGGGGCTCGGCGGAAGCTTGGTCGACGTGGAACGGTGGTGCGGGCTCCGCGGTGGCGAACGGTGGCCGATGGAGGCACGGCGTGTTCCGGTGTCGAGGATGGTCAGCTGGAGGTGGGAGCGTGAGCACCGCGTGTGCGACGATGAGGCGGAGTGGTGAGCGGGAGGAATCGGGGAAGGGTGCTCCGATGAGGCCGGAACGGTGAAGGGGCCTTTGCGGTGGCGTGCGATGGCGAGGGTGGCGCTCGGGTCGCGTTTGTGTGCTGGCGAGAGGGGAGAGCGAGAGCGGTGGTGTGCAAGTGACGAGTGGGGGAGAGGGGTGCGGTGTGCGCTCGGGTTTTTGGTTCGGCCGGCGGCGATGCGCGGTCGTGGCAGGGGCCACGGAGGCGCGGTGGGCGAGGCATGGCAGGGCGATGCCGTGCGCGGCGAGCGGGCGCGGCAGGAGAGGCGGAGCGGGAGTGGCCGGGAAATATCTTGGCGTGATCGGGGAGGCAAGGATCTGGCGAGGAGTGGCCGGCGAGGATCCTTGGCACGATGTGGCGGCCACGTGGCGGTTGCGGCCGACGTACGGCGCGGCCGTCAGGCTGACCGGCGCGTCGCGCGGCGAGCGCGGGCGGGAGCGGCGCGGTGCGGGCGAGCGCACGGGCTGGGCGGAAAGGCCAGCTGGGCCGGAAGTGGCGCCGGAAGGAAAAAGATTTTTCTTTTTCTTTTTCCCAAAAACTTTTCAAACTTTGACCATTCAAAACAGTTTCAAAAACTCCAAACTAGGCTTTGACCCAAAAATGAAAGTTGCTCAAAATAATTTTCTCTACAACTTTTATATAGGACACTTTTTCTGAAAACCATTTTTACAACCTCCCCAAAAATAAAACCAATTTTTGAGACATAGATCATTTTTTTATCTCACTTTTATTTGATAAATAATTTTGAACTAAATCAAGGTGTCAATCATGAAAAGTACTAGCCTCATATTTCTTTATTTTATAAAACTATTTGCCAAGTCAGAAAGTCACTCAAACAACCAAGTTCAAAAGAAATCAAAAATCTATTTAAACAAGCAAAAGCCAAAAACACTTTCATGCACATGAAATGATGCAATGCATTACTTATGCTCTTTAGTAGCTAATGTAGTTCCTAATGCAGTGCTTGACACTAGGGTGTCATAGGCCCCACCACCAGGGCGGCCGGCCTGGCCTGGACTCCCCCCGAGTCCCAACTCCTCTTTTTCCATTCCGGAGTCTCTCTTATTCCTTTTTCACCACTTTCCCGATCAGATCAATTTTCCTTCGTTACGAGATCTTTGGAGCTTGGATCAACCCCTCCTGCAAGTTGATCCGGACTATAAAACTAGACCCCCTACTAGCCTAGAGCCATACCATCCAATCTATCCTCTTCCAAACAGCAACTCAAGCCCTCCTTGTTCCAATAGCCGACAATCATGGGATCAACCTCAACGGGCCTCTCCCTTCTGACGAGTCGATGGCCCTCGTCGTCGCTTCAAAGAAAGACCTCATTGTTGTACCCGAGAAGGAGATCATACCTATTGATGAGCCGACACCTCTAGCCATGATACCATCAAAGGGCAAGGAGCCTCAGCAACAATCCTTCTACCCCTAGACCATGGAGGGAGGATCACGTCAAGAAGAGCTCAAGAAGTTACACGTCTCCAAGGAGATTGATCTTCTACCTCCAAGACCTAATGAATGGCTCACGGTGTTGAAGACGAACAAGTTTGGAGATGTAACTTGTATGAAGTACACATCCACATCTCGCTACGCCATTACTAAAGTTCAAGCTTTGCTCGAACAGATCCAGGTGGTGCCCTCTAAGAAGAAATCCTTATCTGAACCTTCATCTAGCAAGCCCAAGCGAAAAAGAGATTCATAGCAAAGTTGGAGGCACAGGTTGACGATCTCATCGATGAGAATATCAGAGCCAAGAAGTAGATGGATGCCCTTACCCAAACCAACACTAATCTTAAACAAGACATAGCTTCTCTGGATAAAACAAGTGAAAACTTGATGAAGAGAGGGGATGGATAAGAGGTCAAGCACCACGGTTTGAAGTCATATGTAAACATCATTTTGCAAACCGTAGCTAACCACCTCAATTAGTGAGAGAGTTTAGTAGTAATAATAAGTTAAGGCACATGTGTTAGAGTTTAAAAGTCTTATAGTTTCTTTAAAGAGTGTTTAGATTCATTTACATTCGATCGGTTAGTTAATTTTCCTATTTGTGTAATAAAGTGCCTTATCAGTAAAGTTATCTACTCTCTCTCTACTTTTGTTTTGGATATGTGTCTTGTCTCCACATGTTATTTATGAAGGTATAACAGGAACAAGTGTGGGGGAAGGCCCTACTGATGAATAGAAGATTGACCGTGGAATCTCAGGAAAACAGAAGCATTCGACAACAAGACCACACATGACGAAGCAACTCTAGCTAGGCATTAGGCCAGGCCGACCAGCCCATAGGACCAGGCCGACCGACCTCCCTGCTCTCCATTCATGCTCACGTTTGTCCACGATCTCATACGTATCATATGCTCTCTATTTTCATACATATTGCTTTCTGTTTCGAATCAGAATGGAAATCTATCAAAACAAGATTTAAGATGTGTCCCGAACAAAACCTGATAATAATTTGAGATAGCTCACATATACTATTCTTAGAATCTCTTGTCACTATTGGGAATAATTAATTGCTTATCATAATGTATGACTCTACAAGTTTTGTCTTTGGAGAATTTATTTCAAAAGCTTAAAATTAAATAGAAATTCTTTTCCTCAGTGGTAGAAACATGTTTCCTCCTAAAGCCTTAAAAATCATGATATCATTCTGATACTCTAGCTACTTACCTTTGTAATGATGTTGAGTTAACTCTTATTGCTTTGGTTGAGAGATTTATCATATTCCCAAAATCAAGATCTTTTAAAACGTTAAAAAGAGAAAGTCCATCTTGAGAAGTATTATTGTGAAAGAGGCATGAGCTATGCAAGACATATATATATCCAAGGAAATAAAAAGGAGAAGTGCCCAAAACCTCAAAAAGATGGATCACGAGGAAATAAAAAGGGACAGGTGTTCGGAACCTCAATTAAAAAAAATGGGCAGGTGCTCTGACACAATATGCCAAACAAGAGAAGACAAGTTTTTCAAAAATAAATCTTAATCATGGAGTACCCCTAGCTCTAAGTGTTGACCTGGTGACATGATCAAAGGATGAGTGCTATAAACTTCTTAAAGCTCCAGATATAATTAATAATCTTGAAAAGAAGGCAATGCCTCATGAGAGGAGATAAAAACATTGAGCGACATTGAGAGTACCATAGGAGGGAGAAGGAATACTATGTTTTTCAGAAAATCTTACAAAACTCTCCATATGGCAAGGCTAAAGGATAAAGGTAACAAAATTGTTTCAACACTTCTAATCCTAGCAATGCTGGTTTTTCTATGAACAGTAAGTGTGATGTTATACTTTCCTCAGGGATGAGTAAAGACCTAGTGTGGGGGAGCTTGTTGATGGTCACTAACTCATATCTTATACCATCAATAAGTCATCAAAAAGGCAATAAAAGTGACCATCAACCTAGAATAAGGTTTGATTCTAACGAGTTCCAAGATTTGTGTCGTTCTCACTTGTTTTGCAGGAATATCAATATTTCACTACATAAAAGTATCTCAAGTGATGAATCAGACTACGCCATTGCGAAGAGATTGTGAAGATGATCGAAACGGACCTAGGGTTTGCTATGTTTGGAGTCCCGATGAGAGAGTCCTTGTTGGATATGACTTGGAAGATTCTAGAACAACTTGGAGTAGCCACCAAGCAACATAATTCAAGGGTGAAACCAACATATTCCACAACTTTGATAAATTGCTATTTTCCAGTGACTTTTCCATTAGATGAAAAGAGGTAGAGTCCCACTCCAACATGATGGTTTGCGCAAACGGAGACGAAAGCCACGCTAGGGCAACAAGGAAGCTTCTAGAAAACAAAAGAACGAAGGTGACACTTGGCACCTGCCAGGTGGGGCCGGCCGCCCTAGGCTAGGTCTCCCCTCGGTCCATCTTCGTGGAGCGTGACCTAACCAACCTCCTTGACGCATCTCAACCCTTGTTCAAGGTCGGTTTGATCCGAGGGTCACGGTTTATCCCACTGGGATATATAAGCAGCCCCTAACCCCCTGAGGCAGAGCAAGAGATCCATGTTCAGAAACCATAATTCAAATTCTTCAGGAGAGGATCTGAGCCTAGCTATCAAGTAGAAGCCTAGTACCCCTCTAATTAGGGATTAGATCTAGTCTTGTTTAGATTTAGAAGAGAGAGAGAGAGAGAGAGAGAGAGAGAGAGAGAGGTAGAAGATTTAGAAGGAGTTCCGGCCTGTCGAATCTACTTCTTCGCCTTGTACCTACGGATTCAAGTTCTTCAAGAGCTTGGATCAGGATATTCTTCGGTCATCAACTTCTAATTATCAGTAAGGAATATTGTTCTTCTGGCTTGCAACTCTCTTTTGAGTACTTTAATTCTAATAGCTCTAGGATTAGAGGAGTCATCGTCATGTAAGCGTGGTGCTTAGAGTCGATTACTTGCATAGTGTACCTTATATTCTGGACCGGTGGTAGCTCGCAAGGGTGACTCCTATAGCCTTGTTGAATCTTCTATAGTCCACCTCCCGTCCATAGGACGAGAAGGAGTATATTACTTGGGTACAACCATACTCTGGATGTGGTCTCCCAACGTAATCCATAGTTGAATAATCACATAGCTTCCAGAAGTTAGAGTTGGAAACCCTAGTTATCCCCTTTATCTTTAGTGTTCTCATCCTTGTCAGTGCTCACGATTTAAGAAAAAGACTTAAGACAATCACGCTGTTCCTTTGGGTTCGATATTAAAACTGGGTCTACATCCGGTGAAGTGCGGGTATGTAATTTGCGCACTTGCAGATTATGTCTTGTGCCTTGATAAAATACCAAAGCCTTTTTGGTGTTGTTGCCAAGGTTAGTGTTTATCTGTACTCTTGGAAGTGACGTTAGTAAGTGTCAACAGAACATATGATTAATCATGTGTATACTAATATTTTTTCTCTTAGTTTGAATCAAATTGAAGACTGGATCGTTGAGGCAAAGGGTTCTGCTCCCGGACAAGATCAAAGCTGTCCAAGAGACAATACCAGGATTTATTAATGACCAAGTCCTAAATCCCAGTGAAGACCACTACTCCTACGGCACATAAGATCTTCGGCAAACTAAGGAAAAACAATATATATAGATACGCATGTATAGTTCAAGAGACAATGTATATATTGTGTACAATATGTGTATATATCCTTGCATGCCTGTAATATATATAGTTTCATATTATGCTTATGTTATTCACAGATGCTCGAAACAAATATATGTATACATATATCATTAGCATAGAATGCATATTCAAATACCTTTCTAAAAAACAAAATAAAATATGCATTAATAATAAGATGAAATGAAGAAATAAAATACAGGGACCTTAAGTCACGGTCCATAATACGAACCGGAACTAAAGGTGACTGCCTTGTGGCTTGGCTCGGTGGCCTTTTAGTCCCGGTTCGTGTTACGACCCGGGACTAAGGGTCCCCTTTAGTCCCAGCTCAAGACCAGGAGTAAAGGGTGGACCTTTAGTCCGACATTCTTGTTTCGGGTTGGGAAACCGGGAGCAAAGAGGTTTCCCAACTGGGAATAAAAACCCTCTATGTACTAGTGAACGTTGTTGCCTCTCAACACTTCTATCGTATAAGGTCCACCAGTCATAGACATTTTTGTTGCTTCCTGTTGTTTGTTCAAGTGTAATAAAAAATTTCATAACACTATGGTTGGTTATAACCTCAATAACCATAATTAAAGGGCCTGTTAGTTTACACTACGTGGTCTTAAAGTTTAGATGGTCAAAAGTTTTACCAATGTTGGTTAAATTTTAAACATTGTTTGGAGCCACAAAAGGTGATCTAAACACTACTGCATGATTGGCCTTTAGCCCCGGTCAAAATTGGACTTTAGCCCCGGGCATGGAGCCGCGGCTAAGGAATCGGGACAAAAGGCCCGACCTTTAGCCCCGGTTCCCTGCCCCTGGGCTAAAGGGGGACCTTTAGGCCCGGTTGGTAATACCAACCAGGATTAAAGAGGCCCCGAGCCGGGCCCCGATGGCTGGCCTCTTTAGTCCCGGTTGGTAAAGAGCCTCGAGATCTGTCCTCTTTTTTCTTTTCAATTCGTTATTATTTTCGGTTTTACAATTACATTAGGTTTTCTAATACATTTTCTTCGCTGCTAATATATTACATTAGGGTTTCAAATACGTATTCTTCGCTGCTAATGTATGTATGCGCGTATATATACATATAAAATTTACAATTACACACATAAAATATGAAACTATATATATATGGATTGAGCTACTAGCTAGCTATACATATTATATGTATAATATATTTATGCACATAAAATTTACAGCATTATCCATGCATCCTTGGTATTTACAACATAAATATTGACCGTCATTTAAATGTCATACAAATGTTCGTCCTGGTTTGTTTCACTGGTTCTTCCGGGTTATAGTAGAACTCGGTGTCGGCTTTGAGGACATGGTCATTAAGAAATCCTGCGATTGTCTTTTGAATTCCTTTGAGGCGCACTATTTCCAACACCTGGTTCTTCAACCATAGCTCCTTCAATTTGCAAAAAAGGAAAAATGCATTAATATACATAAGATTTATTTAATAGCAATAAAGAAATACATGGATTTATTATATATACATGTTACATACTTTCTGTCTCTCTAGAGGAGTTCTTTTCGCATACACCGAGAGAAACTCGCAAACGTAGTACCCACACAAATTGTTCCCTGGTGGTTGCCGTAGAACCCACTGCACGATGTAAAAAGATTACTCTCATCATCCCGCGCGTGTGATGAAGCAGGGTACAATGGTAAAGACACGGGGAGCTAGTACAACTTACATGCAATTGGATAGGACGAGGAAGTGTCACTTTCAAATCCGTATGGTGTTTCGGAACGATCCAGGCCCAAACGCTGCATAATAAATGGATCGTAATTAACTATTGCAAATTTAAAGTGTAGAAATTAATATTTATAGATCAAAAGTTACACCTGGATAATGTCTATCATATCTTGATAATCTCCCAGTGGTTTTCTCAACAAGTCATAGATTAGCAATTGACTTTCGGAGAGATCGAAGACAATCAATATCCAATGAAAGCTGCATTAATTTACTTATATAGTCAACATATATCATAGGAATTGAGTAAATAAAATTAAATGTGCACACAATAACAACACCCACCTAAAGTTGTAGGAGAAGAGTATATATCTTTTGTTCTTTTTGTTGATCAAGAACCTCTGAAGATTCCTCTCCATTTTATTTCTCCATATATCATAGCAGGAATCTTTGTTTGGGACCGAGAATAAGATATATGGATCAATGAAACCAACCTCCTTGTCATTTCTACGTACGAGGTCTCTCATCATGTTTCTGCATATGTATAGACACGCTAGCTAGTGTGAGTATAATTACATTTACATATACATATGCTAGAGTGAGACTATTAAATAAAGGATCACTTACAAACAAAAGCAGCTGACGAGAGATTTGTCAAGAGCATCCATGTGGCATAGCTAGTGTAACTCATTGAATTGGATAAGTATAATATCATCGCCGGATGTAATGATGGTCTCTAATTCTAATGCAAATACAATCATCCTCTTTTGCCTACAAGCTGCCATGAACCACTGGTTTACCAAGTACATTTGAGTACCAAGTTCTGTGAGGGCCGCAGGGTTGTATATACTCTGGCCATATACATAATTCTTCTTCTAGTGATCAATTTGCGGAGCATTTTTTATGGCTGATTCACTGAGTATTTGGGACAAGGTTAGACTAGTTTCTACAAAAAATGCATCAAGTTGTTCTAGCGCTTTCAAGTTAGAACCATATTCATTCGCAATAACTAGCGGGGGCACTGATTGTTTTGATTGTTCCCCGAGCTGTGGGACACCCTTGTGTGCTCTCTTATGTTTCTGCTTCGCCTCCTCAAGTGACTTGGTGATAGCGTGGTCATAGTCTAATATTGGCGATTTCTTACGAGAATCACACACCTTTTTCTGATGAGCATCTACCTTTTTCCTAAGCATATCAAGACGTACAAAAAGGTACGGCTTCTCCGGGTTTTTCTTTGCTTTAATTTTAGCCTCGGTGTCCGTGAAGAATTGGTCCAAATGTGATTTCGTTGCAGCATTAGTTTCCTCGTCAATCTTCTCATAGGGAAGTTTTGTCATCTTAGGAATAGCTTGTCTTGTTTCTGAAGAGGCTTTCTTCTTCAGTGGCGGTGGGGCCGATGCCTTCATTTGTGCGGCTGGCCTCTTCTTTGGTGCAGTCGTTGGCGGGGATGGAGCCCGTGGTGGAGGAGATGGGGCCGGTGGCAGCGGGGATGGAGCCCATGGTGGAGGGGATGGAGTCGGTGGCAGAGATGGAGCCCGTCGTGGAGGGGATGGAGTTGGTCGTGGAGGGGATGGAGCCGGTCGTGGAGGGGATGGAGCCGGTGGGGATGCAGCTGTGTATTTCATTGCATCGCCCGCAGCACTATGACTATGTGGTGAATGGATAATTGAACTTAGGTTGGGAGAGGTCCTGCTGTGAAAACAACATGGTATGAGTAAACAATTATTTAAGCCCATACATAACTAGTGGAAAAAATGTTTCATTCACTTTCATCCGCACCTAGGGTTAGTTTGTTGAGGAGGAGGAGGTGGTGATGCCCCAGGAATAATGATATAGCGCTTACGCCAACATATGAAAGCCTTCTCCGCTTCTCTAAAGTCTTCTCACCATCACCTCCTTCAATGTCAAGAGTCACATTGCTATGCCCTTTCACTACTCTATCCACCGAGACACTAGCATAACCAGGTGGTACTAATGCCCCATGGCATCTTGGTGTCTTCATAGGGTCAATAGGAGATACAACACCAATAGCCACCATTATTGTGTCATTCCCCTATGGAATGTGCAGCTCACATGTCGTGAGAGGATCAGTGATGTCATCCACGGGGAAGCACAACCCTACGTCACCTTGAATCGTTGGCACCTTCGTGGAAGCGCAACTGCTTTTCAACTGACCAGGGGAGCTGATGTTGACTCCCGACTCTGATGCAGATTTCCTTTGCATGGAACTTACTACTAACTGTACTTGCCTTTTGATTTCCTCACTCATTTTGTCTTCAAGTGCTTTTTCTCGCTCTACCGCTTCACGAGCCGTGGCCTGTTACTGAATAACCATTTCCTCCATCCTTCGCATCTGCTCTGCCTCCTCCTCCTTCTTTCTCGCGTGACTTCTATAGGTCTCTTTGTCTTTTGGGAAGCCATGCTCCCACGACACCTCTCCATAGCCTCTTGTTCTCTCACTGTGTTCAGGATTCTCCAGGGCGTATGTCAGCTCATCCTTTTCTCTGTTCGGCTACCACGACCACTGTCAGCCATGTCTCGAGCATAAGCCAATCTTTCTGCTGCTCTTTGGAGTTTTGTGCCATACACTACCCTTCCTGTCTATAGGTCCAGGCTTCCTCCATGACCAAAAACCAATACATGGCACGCTCAGGCCAGTTGATTGATTCTGGTTCGATGCCCTTGGCTAGAATCTCCCGTTCCATTCTTTCCCACTAAGGAATGACACTCTTGTAGCCACCTGATCCCAAGTGATGGTGGTATTGTTTTTGTCGGGCATTCTGTTGGTTCCTTCTGACTCATGCCTCACCCTCTTCTGATTTCTTGAATTCTACAACTCATCCCAAAATGGCCTCAACTTGACGTAAGCCTTAGTGTTGAAATCTGGAGTTAGGCCCTTCTTGATAATGTGTTGTACAATTTCTTCTTCCAACCCTAGAATAGTGTTGCCATTTTCTTCATATCCCAATTTCTAACTCTTTCCTTCAAATTTCTATCATCTGTTTCAAGCGTGAAATGTGCAAGGACGTCTTCCCAGACCAGTGCCTTATCACGATCAGAGACAAAACTTATATGAGGAGCACTTTTCTTTTCCTTCCATTTACGAGCATTGATCGGGATCTTATCCCTTACAAGGTACCCACAGTGGCTAACAAATTTTTGTGCATGTTCTCCAAGTACTTGGCCTGTATCCTCGTCGAATTCTGAGATAATGTACCAGTCATCCAACGGCTTGTTCGGACCTCGTACAGTCCTACTCTTCCCGGTAGTCGTTGTCGATCCAGAGGGCTACGTATGTAGGAACAGTAGATTATAAATACATTTATAAATTGTTTAGAATTTCATGTGCACATAGAGATTGTAAGTATACCTCACCAGTATTTTCTTGCATGATTTCTTCATAATCGGCAAAGTATTGACTGCCATCATCTACATCTTGATTATTGTTATCATCACCTGCTAATTCTTGAGTAGCGCCACTATTGATTAAGTTGTACATTTCCTCCTTCATGTTGTCAATTGAGTCAGCCATTTCTGCGAATAACATGGAGGATAATAAACACCATATTCGTAAAAATAACACGAGGATTTAATACATGAGTGATTCGGGTTTAGGGTTTCGAGTTTTAGGGTTTAGGGTTTCGGGTTTGGTGTTTAGGTTTAGGGTTTAGGTTTACACTACTAGAGAACAGGCCTTTGGACGATCTATCAATTGAGCTATAGTCTCGAACAAAAATTGCGTCCGGGGCTAAAGATCTTTAATCCCGGTTGGTGTTACCAACCGGGGCTAAAGGTGAATCTTTAGCCCCGGTTGGTATTATCAACCCGGACTAAAGGTGCTGGACCTTTAGTCCCGGTTGGTAATACCAACCGGGGCTAAAGGGTGAACCTTTAGCCCCGGTTGGTGTTACCAACCGGGACTAAAGGTCCTTTTAGCCCCGGTTGGTGTTACCAACCGGGGCTAAAGGTCCTTCCCGAGTGGATTCAAAAGGAAAACGTCCAGAACTACATCACGTGAGTTGCGTAGCTCAGTTGGTAAGCGTGCCTGAGGCGAGATGTGCTGAGTTCGAATCTCACACAGCACATATTTATTTTTCCTCTGTGGACCTTTAGCCCCGGTTGAATGCACCCGGGACTAAAGGCCGGGACCTTTAGTCCCGAATTCTTAGTCCCGGTTGGCATACCCGGGACTAAAAGCCCATTTTAGCCGGGACTAAAGGCCCTTTCTCTACTAGTGTTAGGTTTAGGTTTAGGGTCCATATATATCATTTTCTATTTTTCTATAAATATATTTCTATTTATATTCATTTTCTATATATATTTTTTCTATTTTTCGATAAATATATATCTATTTATATCATTTTCTATAAATACTTTTTTATCAAATGATACATTCACACTCGCACACAAACTGCACACACACTACACACACGCACACACATCACACAGTGCCATAGCGGCACCACTGCACACACAACACACACGCACGCACGCACACGGCGGCCGCAGCGCCGCACCACGCACGCACACGGCGCCGCTTCATATAGACCATATTCGTAAAAATAACATATACACTTAGAGGAGCTTTATACATGTATTTATGTGAAACCATGAAAAATAGGGTGTAATGTTTTAGGTTTAGGGGATATTTGGTCTTTAGGTTTCAGGGTAACATATATTCGCCAACTTTAAAAATAACATATATTCGTAAAGACTATATTCATAAAAATAACATATATTCGTAAAGACCATATTCGTAAAGGTATCATATATTCGTAAAGACCATATTCGTAAAAATAAGTGAAACATATCTAAGTGTATGAATACATATCTAAGTGAAACATCTATCACAAAGCACAGACCAAGGACAGGATGACGATGGACGGCGGTGAGGATGACGACGGACGGCAGTGAGGATGACGGCGGACGGTGGAGCGAACACCAAGACAACTCGCCCTCGACCAATCTCTTTTTATCTATATGTGTAAACATATATATTTTATTAGGGTAAAAAAACATTTTTTTCTATAAATACTCCCTCCGGTCCGATTTATCTGACGTACACTCGTTTTATTCATTTGGCCACAATAACATAAGAAAATCGAAAGTCATTTGTGTTTTTCAGTTTATAAAGTTTGGCTAAGTCTGCTCCTGAATGATATACTTTAATGACCTGACAGAGTAACTGACACATTTTAAAATTAAGAAATTTGAAAGTCATTTATGTTTTTTGGTTTATAAGGTTTGGCCAAATCTCCTCCTAAATGATATAATTTAATGAGTATAGATGGTACTGCATCCCCATTCATTCTAGGATACAATATTTCTTGTATTGTCCTTAACTCAAGCTATCCTAATAAGTTCGTTCAAATTTATGAGGAAGAACAATAATACTCATGATATCAAATAAGTTTATTATGAAATATATTTATGGTTTACTTTTATAGTTGGCAATATTGATACTATTAAGGTTTATTTGCCTTCAGCTTGTCTAGCTTATCAAGTGAAGCCTTCATCAAACATATATTTTCTATATATACCAAAGTTTAAAATGAATTCAAATTCTATTTGAATTGGATTTGAAATGTGTTGAAAATAAAAAGAAAAAGATTTTTCTTTCCTTCTCCCTCTCTCTTGTTTTCGGCCCAAGCAGCCTGTGGCCCAACAAGCCGGGCAGGCGCCCCCCCTCCCCTTTTCTCCTTCGCCCGCTCGGCTGCAGGCGTGCCCCTGCTTCTCCCTGCTTTGCCGCTCGGCCCAGCAGGCGCGTCGTAGCGCCGCCGCTCGCCCGCGCGTCGAGGACGAGGACGAGGCACGACGGCAAGACACGGCGAGGACGACAACGAGGCACGACGGCGCAAGCCCTCACCGGAGCATGGACGACGGCGAGGCCGACAAGTAGGCACGGTGAGGCCGACAAGTAGAGTCACGACGGCGAGGACGAGTAGGCGAGGCAGGTGAAGACGACGGCGAGGCAAGGCGAGGCACGACAGCGAGGAAGAGGACGGCGAGGCGGCGCTGGACGAGCAGCTAGGGCTGGCAGCCGGGCCGCACACGCGGGGCTGTGGTATGGCGCAGAGATCGGTGCGGGGGCAGCGACGGAGAAGACGACGGCGAGGGCGCGGACGACGGCGAAGATGATGGCGAGGGCGCGGACAATTGAGGAGTGCGGTGAGGACGACGAGGGAGACGAAGGAGGCGGTGGCGCAACTGACGTCGATCTGAGGAAGGAGGACACTGTGCCCTATATACCCCGGGAACCTTTAGCCCCTGGCGGTGGCACCACCTGGGACTAAAGGACCTTTAGTCCCGGGGCGTAAACCCGTCCAGGACTAAACGTACCTTTAGTCCCGGGTGGTGCCACCGCTCGAGACTGAAGGTTTTTTTCCCACCACTGTTTTGTCTTTTTAGTATTTTAGGTTTTGTATTTGTTTTCACTATATAAATATGTTGTAATTCTTATTAATTGCATAGTAAATTAAATATTAGGCATAAAATTACTTAAAAATAACAGTTGTATTTCCTTTTACCTTATTGTACAGTAGAAAATTTTGTAACATAAATTCTTTTATTTTCTTATAATAACAAATATAAATGTAAATAACAATTCATATTTTGTTAATGCAAAAATATAATATTAAATTTAAATATCTGAAATAACTATTTCTCGATAGGAAAATTATTTTTGCATTATCTGAACGTTAAACTTTGGATTGTTCATCATTCATTGTCCAAATACGCGATAGAGAAATCCACTGTTAAATAGCAATTTAAATTAAAAAGATAAATTTGTGTAATTCATATACGTTTCTGTGTCGTATTGTTTTCAAACTTTTTCTTTAGGTTTCACGTGGCACGTGTGAGGCAACCAACAAGATTATGATTTTTCGGAGATGGTTTGTTACTTTTTCCGGTTTAATTGAATTACCACGTACCGTCACCCAGTAATTATAGGGTCAACTGGGCCTACCACCAAAACAATCCAGAATGGTGCCAAACTTTTACATAGGGTCCTATCCGTCCTAGGAAGAAGAATGTTGTGGAGGTTGACGAAAAACCGCAGAGGGTCGGAGGTGTAATTCACTGGCTTTTGTCTCATTGAACACATAGAAAAATATAATAATTAAAATAATGATAAGAAAAATCTAACACCTTGTTGAGGTCTATTAACTATCATTATTCACCGTCAACAATACTTGAGTAAATGCCAAAAAGAATTGCCAACATAGAAATAAGAGGTTTAAATTGACAAATTCCACGAGTTTTGGTGATTCTATATTTTCCAGGGATTAAACAGAAAACAGGACTAAATTACTTCCCAGGAAGGAACCCGACGTAGATTACTCCACCATCAAGTCAGGAATTCTCAAGAGGATTCTAGAGGACACCAGAGGTCTCCACGAGGCGGGACACCCCGAGACCCCGACCAATGGGACCGACCGGTCTGGTGGGCCCACCGGTCGGTCGAGTCCAGGGCCCCCATGCCTCCTCCTTCTGGAACCTTCCTCCACCGAACTTGAGGACTCATCTCCACCGTACCTAAAGTCGGTTTGATCCAACGATCGAGGTTCCACGCCCAGGGCTATATAACCAGACCCTTGACCCCCCCCCCCCCCCCCCTCCAAGAGATAAAAGACAGAAAAGAAGATAAGTTCAGATCTTCCGACAAGAGTAGAACTAGGGTTTCTAGAGAAAGAGTTAGAGCTCAACTTCAAGTTTAGGGTTTAGTCTAGCTAGGTTTAAGTAGAGGCAGGCAACTTCGAAGCTTCGTCTGAGTCTCCGGATCGCTGTCGAAGATTCGGTAATTTGTATCTTTATTCGACTTTGTGCTACATTAATATATTTCAGTTTATTCAGTTCAAGAGTTTATTCTAATTATATATTTAATATAGATCTAATCATGATAGACTTTATGATCATGTTCGTAAAGTACTTAGCTTTATTCCGGATAGAGTTAAGTGGTCAAACTGGTGTAAACATGGTGTTTAGGCCTAGTTTACCTGTGAATACATCCTATGCTCCGGGTCGAGAGGTAGATCGCAGGAGTGACAGTCCTGTTGAGTCCTCTGTAGTCCTCCCTCTGAGTGTAGACTTTTGTAGGACGCTGTTGCAAGTTAGAATTCATTACTTTGTTCTTGATTCTAATTTAGTAATGTCCCTTGATCATGGATGATAGATTAATTAGCTATAAATGATTGTATATTAACTAGAGTAATCACTAGGCTTAGTAAATGTGAAGTAACTTAGGATTCAAATCTCTTATTTAATCTCCTGACTGCTCTACTTGATTCATGTAGTTCGCTCTATGTCTAGAATTCCCATTATCATTATTATTCACTATTTATCTTTATCTTGTCTTACCCCTATTTAGACATGTGAGTAGTTAATGAATGAATAGTAATCTCCACTACCATTAAGTCACACTTATGTCCAATTATTTCCCACTTCACTGTTTCCCTCGGTAAAATATAAATAAACGATACCTAGACAACCTGGATGAAATGCTGCTACAATGGGTATATTTATCTGTGCGCTTGCGGATAAATATTTGTTCATATCATATTGAGCAAGTGTCACAAATGACTGACATTTCTAGTATCATGTTGGGGATGACAACTTGACATTAAGTGATGCTACGAGTGTCCCGTACATTTCTGAGGGCTTTTGCTAGAATCAGTTCATTAAAGTTTATTATTGGCAATTGCGTTAAGAAGTGTCAACAAGCATTTCTGGTGTCGTTGCCGGGATCGCAGCAGAAGCCACCGGGAACCAAACGGAAACCACCCAACAAACCAGTGGAAATAAAACCTATGAGGAATCTAACATTGCAAAGGAGATTAATCAACTACTCATTCATTAACTTGTTCCCCTATCTTGGCAGGCTTACCCTTGTCTTTCTTTGTTTATATCATATACAGGGTAACATAGGTTCAGTTGTAATTCATCACATACAAATCAACAATCCACTAGACCGTGTGGAAGATCAACATCAGTAGTCAAGCCATGGCCAACAAGACTCTGTTGGAGTTCTCTACTCCAAGTGTCTGGAACATTCATACCGGACCTACATTCCAGACGATCAACCTTGATTTCGAGCTCAAGCCAAGTCTTATCAACATGGTGCAAGCTACTACATTTGGTGGAAAGGAGGAAGAAGATGCAACTACTCATCTACAAGATTTCTTGGAGATAGGAAACACTATCATCATCAAGGACGTTCCTTAGGACATAATACTCCTTCATCTCTTTCCCTTCTCACTGAAAGAAAAAGCGAAGTAGTGGTTCTATGCAAACATGGATAACATCAAGACATGGGAGAAATGTTCAGAGGCCTTTCTATCAAGATTTTTCCCAATCAGCAAAATCAATATCTTAAGGGGAAAGATTTACAACTTTCTGCAACAAAAAGGAGAAACCATTCCAGAAGCTTGGGAGCGTTTTCAGGAACAAATCTTAAGATGCCCACATCATGGAATAGGGAACGAATTACTCATGCAACTGTTTATCACGAATTATTACCAAGAACACGTGAGCAACTCGATGCCACTTTTGAAGGATCATTCATGTCACTCACTTTTGGAAAAGCAGAATGTCTAATGGATAAGATAGCTGAGAATCAGGGCTGGAAACAAGGTACTACTCAACGTTGTCACCAGATTAAAGAAGTTCCAGAAGAAGTGTGTGCACTGTCGACCAAGATGGATGTGCTTATGGATTGGCTCACTCAGAGAGCTGACTACAAGGAAGAACGTCAAGCTATTCAAGACGCATTTCATGCTCAAACTAGAAGTGGAGAGTATTTGGAAATAGAATTCCCCGAAGATCAAGAAGAAGCTAACATTATCAAAAACTCTACCACTCTACACAAGCAAGGATGGTGTCAACAACAACCTTCCAAACCAGATAAGTACACCAGTAATTTCAATTCTTCCAATTATAAGCAACCTACTTTAAGAGATTTAATTTTAGAACAGGCTAGAATAAATTATAGCATTACTAAAAGACTTGCCTCAAATGATAAGACTCTAGAAAATATAAATGCTAAGATGGATGAATTTTCTTTTGCCATTAAGGATCAACTCAACTACAATAAAAGAATAGAAACTCAACTATCACAATTGGCTTCTGCTTTGCCTGTCACCACTAACCATGAGCAGATTAAGGGGATCATCACTAGACGTGGGAAGACCACTCGAGATCCGCCATACCCAGAAGGAGCACAAAGAAAACAGGCAGCACCAGTGACACCCCCAAGGGCAGAAGAAAGGAATGATGAAGTTCAAAAGACTCAAGTGCAAAATGAAGAAATACAGAGGGATTTTCTGTAACACCCGATTTTAAGAACAAAACCAGATACATACCATATGTGTGCCCAGGAAGACAATTCACACATATAGCTACAATTGAAGGGTAATATCAAAGACAATGCCTTTATTACATAGCTAAAAACATATATTACAAAAGACATGGTCTTACATCACCAAACACACTATAGATCTACTCTTCTGGCGAAGCCTTCAACTCCACAGGAAACGTCAACTGGTTGATCACAAGCCTAACACCTCTTGGAAACTTCTCATAAGAACCTCCATCTGGTACCCATCCGGGATTTTGCCAAAGATATAGAAAGTAAAACAAGCGTAAGCTACTACCGCTTAGCAAGCATAACTTAGAGGGGATGCAGGCTCAATGGCTTGACACGGTTGAACTGCGGTAAGCATTTTTAGTTGGTCATATTTTATTATTAAACCTCAGTTGCTAGATTATGCATAGGCTCCCAATATGTGAAATGATTAAAGATATCATCAGATTCCATGATAACCCAAACCAACCAAGAACCATCTAAATCAAAAAGGATCCAGGTCGCTCATAACCGGGAGCACGGCTGATATATCAGTTTTTAACACTCTGCAGAGGTTGCACATCTTTACCCATTGAGCAGTGATACCCATATGCCAGCACATTTTACACTTCCGAGGTGTACTGCAGGGTTCACAACGTAGCCTTTCGCAAGTTAGTTCTAATAAGTAGCAACCGCTAAGGATTCAGTTGCGCTGGAGTCCACCAGGAACACCCCTCTTGGCCTTTCGGTAAGCTGCTCGCAAACTAGAACAATTCATGATACTTGGCCAGACCAGAGCCATGTAGTTCTCAAGGTATGCACTGTAAATCCTGGGTTGCCGCTTAATGACAAGTCCTATAGGAAACTAGAGCACCATAACCCAATGCTCTAGCCCCTAGATCCATGTTGCTAAAAAGCATCTTTTAAACATCAATTGCATATAGCATTAATCAATATTTCACATCCTTATTTATAGTTGAGCGAACTAAGCATTACTAGCCACATGCAATAACCATAGGTAACAAGGATTCAAGGTAACGAAAACAAGGAAGTAAATTCAGGCGATTCATTGGACACATGCATATGATTGAGATTGCATTTATTGAATAGGAAACAAGGAGCCTCTTGTTATACTTGCCTTAACTCGAGCACTGACGTTGATCCCGAACTTCAGAAGATGCTTCGAGCACCAACGAACAACTGACAATCTACTCGAATCAAACAACACCACGCAGACATCCATACATACATGCATAGCAAACATAGATTAATTAGAACAGTACACCAATCATAATAAAAAGAAATAAAAAGGTTTTAAAAACTGATCTACGCTTTACTATGAACACGCAGACGCGAAGATCACTAAAAACGGAGCTATAACGGAGAAGTTATGAATTAAACAAGTTTCAAAACTCTAATTACTAGATTAGATTTAACTCAAATTTTAATTACAGAAAACAGTATTGAAAGTTATATGGTTAGAAAGATCTTTTCGAAACGAATCTAACGCAAGTTGAACGGATCGATTTGGAGTTAAAACGGAGAAGATATAAGCTTTTCAAATCAGTGGCAAAACTGTAATTAACTCAACTTGATTTTGCAGATTTAAATAAATAAAACGAAATTGGAAATTCGACTGGACTGCGCCTCATTTTGGTAAAAGAGCAGGGGCTTGGACGGAAGATTGTCAAGACTCAGTGAACAATAACAAAAGGAGTGCGGGTTGATGTGTAAATAATTGTAAGGGGTTTTGGGGAAAATGGCCACCGAAGGGGTATCAACGATCTGCGGCCGTCGGATGCGAGATGGATGGATGAGATTAGATGGGGAGGAGACTAGCGGCGCTGATCGACCGGAGCAGACAGGGAACCACAACGGCGCCATGGCTCAGCCGACCGGACTTCGCCGGAATCTCACCGGAACGGTGATTTAGGCCTCCATAGTCCAAACCAGAGACACAGGGAGATAGGGTGAATGATGGCGAACTCATCTGGGTTATTTCTTGCGGCAGAGGACGAACAGAGATGGCGGGTGACTCGATTTGGCGGCCGGCTTGGTCGAAGTTGCTTCGGCGAGCTCGTTCTAGCGGCACAGAGAGAGAGAGAGGGCATGGGAACGACACCGGGGTCTTCCTTACCGTCGTTCGAAGCTCTGCGAAACACCTAGGGCGACTGTGAATCGGTGGCAAGGGAGATCGACTGGGGCGGCGGCGCTCTAGGGTTTCAGAAATACTGCGGCGGCGATTGGAGCTCTAGCAGGGCGGTGGCTTGCGACCTCCAGACCAAACGGATGCGGCAGGAAGCGGAGATGCTATTTATGAGGTCCCTGGCTTGCGAAAGAGGCAAGGCAAGGCCATGCCGGACGCGAATTCCAAACCTGGACAGAGTCCGGCTACTTCACGAGGTAGAAGAAAGACGACTGACAAGCTGGGGCCACCAGTCAGCGTCACAGGGAGTGGGGTCGTGGCGTCAGTGAAACAGAGAAGAAGGGAGGGGAGTCCGCCTGGATTTTGCTGGGCCGCGGCGCCCACTTGGGCTGGGTACTAGAGCGGGCCGCGCAAGGAGAAGGGGCGGCAGCCGAACAGGCCGGTCAGGCCAGTTGGCTGGGCCTCTCGGGCCGAAAAACAGAAGGAGAGGGGAGAGGGAAGGAAAAGTCCTTTTCTTTTTCCTAAAATAGATTTTCAAAAACACTTTTCAAATGATTTCAAATCAGTTTTGAATCTTGGTCAAAACCACTCAGCTCAAAAACTCAGATGCATCAGCATGAACGCACAAACATGTTTCTAACTCTAGGATTGTTTTTATTTCTAAAACAATAATTATTTTCTCTATGTTTTAAATGTGCACAAAATCATAATGAAAACAATTTAACCCTATTAAAAGAAAGGCAAAATTTAGGGTGTTACAAACCTACCCCCCTTAGGATGAATCTCGTCCTCGAGATTCGGAAGATGATGCTTCAAAGAGTTGCGGATACTCTGCTTTCAGATCTTCTTCTCTTTCCCATGTAGCTTCTTCCTCTGAACATCTATTCCATTGAACTTTGCACATCTTGATCACTTTACTTCTAGTAACTCTTTCTGTTGTTTCCAAAATCTTGATGGGATACTCTTTATAGGTAAGATCTTCTTTCACATTGAGCTCTTCCAAAGGTATTTGTTCCTCTGGCACACGTAGACACTTCTTCAACTGAGACACATGGAAAACATCATGTACACCAGACAAGCTCTCTGGCAATTCCAACTGATAAGCCACGTCTCCTTTTCGTTCGAGAATCTTGAACGGACCAATGTAGCGAGGGGCTAACTTGCCTTTTACATTAAACCGCTTTATACCTTTCATCGGTGACACTTTGAGATAGACATAATCTCCGGGTGCAAATACCAACTCTCTTCTTCGAGTGTTAGCATAACTCTTTTGCCTTGACTGTGCCACTTTTAAATTTTCTCTGATAATCTGCACTTGCTTTTCAGCATCTCTGAGGATCTTTGGTCCAAACACTTGACTCTCACCCGTCTGATTCCAGAACAACGGAGTTCTACACTTTCTACCATATAGTGCCTCAAACGGTGCCATCTTGAGACTCTTCTGGTAGCTATTGTTGTAAGAGAATTCCGCATAATGCAAACTCTTATCCCAACTGGTGCCATACTGCAAAGCACAAGCTCTCAACATATCTTCTAAGATCTGATTTATCCTCTCTGTCTGTCCATCCGTCTGTGGATGATAAGCAGAGCTAAAGTTCAGCTTAGTATCCATAGATTCATGCAGTTTCTTCCAAAAATGTGATGTGAACCGTGTTCCTCTGTCAGACACGATCTTCTTAGGAACTCCATGCAGACACACTATCCGTTGCATGTACAATTCTGCCAACTTTGCACCGGCGTATGTAGTCTTGACCGGTATGAAGTGAGCAACCTTAGTCAACCGATCTACTATTACCCAGATCGAGTCATAACCACTCTGAGTTCGTGGTAAACCAACAATAAAATCCATGCCAACTTCTTCCCATTTCCACTCGGGTATCTTCATAGGTTGGAGTAAACCTGCTGGTCTTTGATGTTCTGCTTTGACTCGCTGGCATGTGTCACATATTGCCACATACTCTGCCACATCTCTTTTCAAACCATACCACCAGTACTTCTCTTTGAGATCCAGATACATCTTAGTACTAGCTGGATGAATAGAGTATGCTGAATCATGAGCTTCTCTCAGAATCATCTGTCAAATAGACTCTATATCTGGCACACATATTCTTTTCCCAAACCACACTGTTCCTTGATCATCCATTCGGAAACCAGGTGCTTTGCCAATCGTGATAAGCTTAGCTATCTCCTTGATCTTTTCATCTTCTAACTGACCTTTACGAATCTCTTGTTCAAGCGTTGGTTGCACTACCAATTCCATAGTATTAGCGACTATTCCCAAGTTAAGTTGCTTAAACTCTTCACAAAGCTCCTTAGGTAACTGTGTCACTAGAGCTTCATTAACATAGCTTCTTCGACTTAGGGCATCAACTACCACATTTGCCTTACTGGGATGATAGTGTACTTCCAAATCATAATCCTTGATTAACTCTAACCAACAACGTTGTCTCAAGTTCAGATCAGACTGAGTAAAGATGTATTTTAAACTCTTATGATCTGTATAGATATCACACTTATGCCCAATAAGGTAATGTCTCCAAATCTTCAATGCATGAACCACAGCTGCTAACTCCAAATCATGTGTTGGATAGTTCAGTTCATGCTTTCTTAGTTGCCTTGACGCATAGGCCACTACTTGACCTTCTTGCATAAGAACACAACCAAGACCAATTCGAGATGCATCGCAGTAGATAGAGAAACTCTTGTTCAGATCTGGTAGAATCAATACTGGAGCTGTAGTCAATCTCTTCTTCAACTCTTCAAAACTAGCTTGGCATTGATCAGTCCACATGAACTTAGCATTCTTCTCAAGTAGAGCGGTCATAGGCTTGGCAATCTTCGAAAAACCTTCAATGAACCTTCGATAGTATCCCGCCATACCTAAGAAACTTCGAACTTCACTTACATCCTGAGGAGGATTCCAACTCAACACATCACTAACTTTAGTAGGATCCACTGCTACTCCACCATTTGAGATAACATGACCAAGAAAAGAGACTTCTTTCAGCCAGAACTCACACTTGCTCAGCTTAGCATACAATTGTTGTTCTCTCAACTTCTGTAGAACCAATCTCAAATGTTCTTCATGTTCTGCTTCAGTTTTGGAGAAGACCAAGATATCATCGATGAAGACCACAACAAACTTATCAAGATACTCCATAAATACCTTGTTCATCATGTACATGAAGTATGCAGGGGCATTGGTTAAACCGAAAGACATAATAGTATACTCATATAATCCATACCGAGTAGTAAATGCAGTCTTTGGAATGTCAGATGAACGAATCCTCAACTGGTGATAACCAGAGCGAAGATCAATCTTTGAGAACACACAAGCACCTCTCAACTGATCAAACAAGTCATCAATTCTAGGCAACGGGTACTTGTTCTTGATAGTAACCTCATTAAGTGATCGATAATCGACACGCATCCTCTGGCCACCATCTTTCTTATCAACAAAGATCACTGGTGCTCCCCAGGGTGAAGAGCTAGGACGAATGAAACCTTTTTCCTGTAACTCTCTTATTTGCTTCTTCAGTTCTTCTAACTCATTTGCTCCCATTCGATATGGCCTCTTAGCTATAGGTGCAGTTCCAGGCAAAAGCTCAATAATGAATTCAATATCTCGCTCTGGAGGCATACCAGGCAGATCATCTAGGAAAACATCTGAGAACTCCTTAACCACTTTAGTCTTGTCTATGATTGCACCTTTCAACTGATTAACCATGCAAACCTGTGTCATTGATGGAGTTGCCTTGCATACAACTTCTTTACCTGTTTTGGATATCAAGAGCACTGTACTTGTCTCACTTTGAATGGTAGCCTTTTGCGGTACTAGCCAATCCTTTCCAAGGATTATATCTATTCTTGAAGACTTCAACACAATAAGTCTTGCCAAAAATTCTACCCCCCTTATTTCCACTCTTACTCTTGGGCACTGCAGAGTAGCTTCAATATCTCCACCAGGTAAATTAACTACCATGTGTTTCTTCATAGGACACATTAGTATATTGTGCTCCTTTGCAAATCGGTGTGCAATGAATGAATGCGAAGCTCCATAATCAAACAAAACTGATGCAGGGATGGAGTTGACCAGACACGTACTCATCACAACATTTGGAGCCTCTTGCGCAGATTCTATCGTCACATGATTGACTATGCCTTGAACATAATTATGTTGTTTCTGCTTCCCATTGTGAGACTGTTGCAGTTTTGATCTCTTTGGACATTGGCTCGCAATGTGACCCGGTTCACCACAACGGTAGCAGTTCTTGTATGTGATGGGGGTATCAGGAACATTATCCTTCGTCAGGGTGTCATGGAGTTGCTCTTGCTGACATGGTTGAGAAAGACAGAGATTCCACTGACTAGCTGGTTCTAGGTAACTCGGCTGGTGTTCTTGTGGAGGAGTGTAGCGAGGGCGTGTGTTGCTACGTGCAATTTGACTTTGTCTTCTTCTCTTCTTTTCTTCCATCTCTCGACGCTTATTTTCAATCAAAATTGCTCTATCCAACAAAGTTTGGAAGTCAGCATATACAACGGTCATCAACTGCAATTGAAGTCCATCATCCAATCCCTTTAAGAACCGCTTCTGCTTCTTAGTATCACTATCCACTTCCTTCGGAGCATAACGTGACAACTGAGTGAACCTATCTCGATATTCACATACTGACATAGATCCTTGCTTCAGACTGAGAAACTCGTCTTGCTTAAGCTCTACCAGTCCTTCGGGTACATGATAAGATCTGAAATTCTCCTTGAATTCTTGCCAAGTGATAGCAGGAGCATCATTGGGATGTGCATACTCGAATGACTCCCACCAGTCTAAAGCTGCTCCTTGAAGTTGTCCTGAAGCATATAGCACTTTCTCATGCTCATCACATTGGGCTATGTCAAGTTGTCGCTCCACAGCTCTAAGCCAATCATCTGCTTCCAGTGGATCACTTGCATGAGAGAAGGTTGGAGGATGTCCCATCATAAATTCACCACGCTTATCAATAGGTGGTGCTTGATGTTGGTTATTCACCATATTATGAACCATAGCTTGCAATAGTTGAGTCTGTATCGTCAAAGCTTGCTCTATGGTTGAAGGATTTGGTGATGGTAAGTTAGCATTGGTGGCATTCCTTATTGCATCACGTGCAGCACTTCTTCTAGTAGAAACCATCTGGTTGCAGCATATAACACGTGCATTGGTTGAGAACCATGAACCGAAAATCATTTATGTAACTTAACAGTCAATCTGAAATTTTCTGAACGAGAACTAACAACAGCAGCTTAGAAAAACAGTCATATCTCGAGATCTATAAATCATATGAAGATGGATCTTATATGGTTGGAAAGCTTATGAAATTCTCTACAACTTCTGTTTAGAGCACTTTCCCAGATTCTGAAGTTAACTCAGTCGAAAACTGACCACAACCGAAACTGTTCAGTCTTCCAGGCAGCGTAGAAACTTCAACTTGTGCGGGTCACAACTCTCAAACCATAACAGATATGGAGGTGATTTCAGTGACAAACAAAAGATACAGAAGTCTAATTTCATCCATAAAATTTTCATGATTTTTGGACGTTCTTACTTGAAGATATAGCTTGATGATCTCAGACTGCTCGGAAAAACAGCACACACAGAGAAGAGAAAAACCAACCCAACTATCTAAGCACTAGATCCTATGCCTAAACCTTATATCTAAGTGAAATGTGGGGATCCACCACAAGTCACAACAATCATTACAAAGATCCAAATCATGCATAAGCATCAAGACAATCATTCACACATGAAAGGATCACAAATCAAGCATTAGGACTCATTAACCTTACTCACGAAACTAACGTTCTTGTTATACCATGGTTTCAACTCTAAGACTCCAACTTGATATTACGCAAGAATGGGATAAGGGATAGATCAAAAGAAATACCAAGTCAAGGTGTGAGGGTAAGAACAAGATTTTTTTTAAAAAATAACCACAAGGAGGAGATAAACCACAAGGGTAGGAGAAATATAGCAAGGTTTTATGAAACAAGGATTTCATAGCAAGTTGTAAACCTTAAAGCGACCATTCTCTAACTAGACTTGCATCCTACAGTCGACATAGCTCTGATACCACTTTGTAACACCCGATTTTAAGAACAAAACCAGATGCATACCATATGTGTGCCCAGGAAGACAATTCACATATATAGCTACAATTGAAGGGTAATATCAAAGACAATGCCTTTATTACATAGCGTAAAAACATATATTACAAAAGACATGGTCTTACATCACCAAACACACTATAGATCTACTCTTCTGGCGAAGCCTTCAACTCCACAGGAAACGTCAACTGGTTGATCACAAGCCTAACACCTCTTGGAAACTTCTCATAAGAACCTCCATCTGGTACCCATCCGGGATTTTGCCAAAGATATAGAAAGTAAAACAAGCGTAAGCTACTACCGCTTAGCAAGCATAACTTAGAGGGGATGCAGGCTCAAAGGCTTGACACGGTTGAACTGCGGTAAGCATTTTTAGTTGGTCATATTTTATTATTAAACCTCAGTTGCTAGATTATGCATAGGCTCCCAATATGTGAAATGATTAAAGATATCATCAGATTCCATGATAACCCAAACCAACCAAGAACCATCTAAATCAAAAAGGATCCAGGTCGCTCATAACCGGGAGCACGGCTGATATATCAGTTTTTAACACTCTGCAGAGGTTGCACATCTTTACCCATTGAGCAGTGATACCCATATGCCAGCACATTTTACACTTCCGAGGTGTACGGCAGGGTTCACAACGTAGCCTTTCGCAAGTTAGTTCTAATAAGTAGCAACCGCTAAGGATTCAGTTGCGCTGGAGTCCACCAGGAACACCCCTCTTGCCCTTTCGGTAAGCTGCTCGCAAACTAGAACAATTCATGATACTTGGCCAGACCAGAGCCATGTAGTTCTCAAGGTATGCACTGTAAATCCTGGGTTGCCGCTTAATGACAAGTCCTATAGGAAACTAGAGCACCATAACCCAATGCTCTAGCCCCTAGATCCATGTTGCTAAAAAGCATCTTTTAAACATCAATTGCATATAGCATTAATCAATATTTCACATCCTTATTTATAGTTGAGCGAACTAAGCATTACTAGCCACATGCAATAACCATAGGTAACAAGGATTCAGGGTAACAAAAACAAGGAAGTAAATTCAGGCGATTCATTGGACACATGCATATGATTGAGATTGCATTTATTGAATAGGAAACAAGGAGCCTCTTGTTATACTTGCCTTAACTCGAGCACTGACGTTGATCCCGAACTTCAGAAGATGCTTCGAGCACCAACGAACAACTGACAATCTACTCGGATCAAACAACACCACGCAGACATCCATACATACATGCATAGCAAACATAGATTAATTAGAACAGTACACCAATCATAATAAAAAGAAATAAAAAGGTTTTAAAAACTGATCTACGCTTTACTATGAACACGCAGACGCGAAGATCACTCAAAACGGAGCTATAACGGAGAAGTTATGAATTAAACAAGTTTCAAAACTCTAATTACTAGATTAGATTTAACTCAAATTTTAATTACAGAAAACAGTATTGAAAGTTATATGGTTAGAAAGATCTTTTCGAAACAAATCTAACGCAAGTTGAACGGATCGATTTGGAGTTAAAACGGAGAAGATATAAGCTTTTCAAATCAGTGGCAAAACTGTAATTAACTCAACTTGATTTTGCAGATTTAAATAAATAAAACGAAATTGGAAATTCGACTGGACTGCGCCTCATTTTGGTAAAAGAGCAAGGGCTTGGACGGAAGATTGTCAAGACTCAGTGAACAATAACAAAAGGAGTGCGGGTTGATGTGTAAATAATTGTAAGGGGTTTTGGGGAAAATGGCCACCGAAGGGGTATCAACGATCTGCGGCCATCGGATGCGAGATGGATGGATGAGATTAGATGGGGAGGAGACGAGCGGCGCTGATCGACCGGAGCAGACAGGGAACCACGGCGGCGCCATGGCTCAGCCGACCGGACTTCGCCGGAATCTCACCGGAACGGTGATTTAGGCCTCCATAGTCCAAACCAGAGACACAGGGAGATAGGGTGAATGATGGCGAACTCATCTGGGGTATTTCTTGCGGCAGAGGACGAACAGAGATGGCGGGTGACTCGATTTGGCGGCCGGCATGGTCGAAGTTGCTTCGGCGAGCTCATTCCAGCGGCACAGAGAGAGAGAGGGCACGGGAACGACACCGGGGTCTTCCTTACCGTCGTTCAAAGCTCTGCGAAACACCTAGGGCGACTGTGAATCGGTGGCAAGGGAGATCGACTGGGGCGGCGGCGCTCTAGGGTTTCAGAAATACTGCGGCGGCGATTGGAGCTCTAGCAGGGCGGTGGCTTGCGACCTCCAGACCAAACGGATGCGGCAGGAAGCGGAGATGCTATTTATGAGGTCCCTGGCTTGCGAAAGAGGCAAGGCAAGGCCATGCCGGACGCGAATTCCAAACCTGGACAGAGTCCGGCTACTTCACGAGGTAGAAGAAAGACGACTGACAAGCTGGGGCCACCAGTCAGCGTCACAGGGAGTGGGGTCGTGGCGTCAGTGAAACAGAGAAGAAGGGAGGGGAGTCCGCCTGGATTTTGCTGGGCCGCGGCGCCCAGTTGGGCTGGGTGCTAGCGCGGGCCGCGCAAGGAGAAGGGGGGCAGCCGAACAGGCCGGTCAGGCCAGTTGGCTGGGCCTCTCGGGCCGAAAAACAGAAGGAGAGGGGAGAGGGAAGGAAAAGTCCTTTTCTTTTTCCTAAAACAGATTTTCAAAAACACTTTTCAAATGATTTCAAATCAGTTTTGAATCTTGGTCAAAACCACTCAGCTCAAAAACTCAGATGCATCAGCATGAATGCACAAACATGTTTCTAACTCTAGGATTGTTTTTATTTCTAAAACAATAATTATTTTCTCTATGTTTTAAATGTGCACAAAATCATAATGAAAACAATTTAACCCTATTTAAAGAAAGGCAAAATTTAGGGTGTTACATTTTCAAGACACCAATGTTCTATCATTCCCACACAGAAATTGAAATGTCAAGCTGGATGCTTAGTTCAGTAAGTTTGTTGAAGTAATTCAGAAATTATATATCAATATTCCTCTACTAGCTAGATGCATTACACAGGTACCCACTTATGTCAAGTATGTAAGGGATATACTTAACAACAAACGACCACTGCCAACCACTGAAGTAATCGAGGTGACAGAAGAGTGTAGTGCGGCTATCCTCAATCAAACATCAGAAAAGAAGAAGGACCCAGGATGCCCCACTATTGAGTGCTCAATTGGAAATCAATGGTTTAGCAACACACTTTGTGATCTCGGAGCCAATGTCAGCGTGATGCTTGCATCAGTCTACTATAAGCTCAACCATTCAGCACTTGTGTCAACACCAATGTGTCTTCAGCTAGCTGATCAATCACTCAGATACCCAATAGGAATTGCTGAAAACATCCCAGTCAAGATTAGAGAGTTCTTTGTACAAGTGGACTTTGTGGTACTAGATATGCACCCGAATTCAAAAGTATCACTCATTCTAGGAAGACCATTTTTGAGCACCGGCAAGGCCCACATTGATGTTGGAGCTGGAGAGATCAAGTTCACCATAAATGGAAAGGAAGAAAAGTTCTCATTCAAACCACGGCCCGAACAATGCTCAACTCTAGAAAACCATGAAGCATAAGGAGCAAGATTGTTGTCTCCGGTAGTGCAGACCCATCAAGAAGAATAGAGAAGACTGGAGAGTCCAATTCGGTGGACTTTAAACCCAAACCTTCACCGGAGGTAACTCGGTAGTTATTGTATTTTCTACACTTCATATTTATTTACTCATGCATAGGAAAACAAAATAAAAATTTGCATCATCAAAAAATTGGCCCCATGTAATTAATATTTATGAACCCCGTAAGTATTATTTACTACGGCAACAAAAACATGAAAGAAATTCATCATTAGAATCCTCGTTTTCTATAGTATCATAAAAACAATTTTCTTTTGCATACTTGCATTATACAAATACGGGAGACATACCGACCCACAGACACCTGGGAGCCAGATCATATCACTTCAAATTGTCACATACACTCACAACCACTCAATCTACCTACCACCACATGCAACCGTCGGCATATACTCCAAAGAGTGGGAAATTGAGGAGGGTAGGTAGTTGAGAAAGTTGGAGAGAAGTGGGCCCAGGGGGGACCGGTCGGTCCCACCACTAGACTGACCGACCATCCTCACCTACCCCTATAAAAAGCCAAGCACTTCTCACACTCTCCACACACTCCACTCTTCAGAAACACTAGTCTCACTTTGAAATTTGAAATCTCAATTTCGAATTCACTTAGCACTTCAATTTGGGTAGTTTCTGAGTGAGTAAAGATACGAGAGAATAGAGGAAGAAATTTTGAGCTAGTAGCAAGAAGAAAGGGATAGTTAGAGCAAGCAAGGAAATTGATTAAGAGAAGGGAAGTGTTGTCCAATTAGTTAATGAACTAGGAGAAGTTGAAATAAAATTGCCAACTTGAACGACTGACTCCTGGACTACTGACTTTTGGACCACTAACTCTCTGATATTTATGCGCTCTAACCCTCACTTGTTCCACTAGTTTTGTCTGTGTGCTCTTGTTTTTGCAGCAAAGATGAGCAACTTTTTGAGAAAGGCGAAGAACACGCTCACCTTCCGATCAACGAGAAGCCGTTCGCGAGCTGGCACAAGGAGGCTCAGACATGGATACTTTGTCCCTGCCTCGATCCTCTACCACAAGCCAGTCCGAGCAACGTGATCTTCTTCACGAAAGGCACATCAAGCTTCAGACACCCTACGAGAAGGACCTGCTCTGGCAATACTGAGACAAAGAGTACACCCATACTCCTACCTTTGATTCACAATTTCTTCGAGACACAGGTATGGACTCTGAGTTCGATCTAGTCTTTCATAATATTGTGTGGGAGAACACTTGGGAACTCACCGAGGAGGGTTGTAGATTGCTTACACTAGAATTTCTTTGCACTCTCTCTTCGGATGACACATATGTCTACTTTAGGATGTATAATGAACCTTTCACTCTCACATGGAAACAATTCAGTCTAAATTTGGGCTTTCCTGAAAATTGCACTATAGACATAGATGTTACCTTGAGAAACTTTGATAGAGATATCTTTTGGGAGGACATTACTTGCAAGAAAACAAATCATCACCCCTGCACTAATGATATAAACAACCCCACTTTAAGCGTAATGCACAAGTGGTTAGGTTTCACTCTTTTTCCTAGGCAAGAGGGTCGCATTGTCAGAATTGAGGAATTAAAGCTTATGTATGCCATGGTCAAGAAAACTAAAATCTCACCCGTAAGACTCATGGTAGACTACTGGCCTTACAACCACACAATACAAGGCCCCATATATATCACTTCTTGGGTTACTCGTCTTGCTGGAAATTTAAACTTAAATGGAAATATTGTGTACATCTCCACACCACGACCAATAATAGGTTTCTACTTCTTTAGTCAAGCACATCTTATAAAGAAAAGGAACAACAAAATCTACATGCAATATAAAGGATATACAAATGAATATGAGTTACCAAACAGATCACTTGGTCTGTATGTCATGGAAACTTTTGTGCTAGACTTGCATAGACCTGGCGCGGGAGTGAGAAGGAGCCCCTCCGCAAGATTCACCAGGAACACTGCCCCAAGATATCAAGGAGAAGATGCCGCACCACCTGGACCGGCTTACACTCACTAACAAGGATTCGAACGAGATGGACCATCTACGTCGCACCATCAAGCCTGGGAAGACACTACTGCCTACGAGCCACATACACCACAAGGTTCATGGGGACAAGGAAACTTTCGCAATTACACTCCACCACAACGCGAAGAGGATACGATGTATGACTTCTAGGGAGGACGTATGTCCTCTGGGAGAGGCGTTCATGATGCCACTCATCATCCATACTCCTACCATGCCACCCATGGTTACCCAGAACATCAGCCATACCACCAGTTTTCGTACCACAGAGAGCCCAACTTTCAGATCATCGACACTCGTCTCACTCATCTTGAGACGGGTCAAGAATACATGCGCCACACTATTGAAGAGATACATCATCAAGGCGCCCAGACGAACGAGAACTTCTGCTACCTCTTCGGACACATGGGAATTACTCCACCACAGCCGCCACCGCCGTATGTGTGAAGCCAACTTGGGGGAGGACCCCCTATTCCCGAGGTAAGTATGTTGTATCCCTCTATTTGTTTTTTGAGTCTAGTATTGTTAGCTAGTATTTGTTTAGTATTTAAATAAAATAAACTTGAAGTAGAATAAAATGAAAAACTGCTTTACATAGCCTCAACTGCAGAACAATTCCTTTCAAGTTTTTAATTGAAAAATCTCATAAACAATGAAGAAATGATCTTAACCAAAGTTTGGATAGTTGAGAATTAGAGACAAAAAAAAGTCTGAGCTACTTTTTATCTTGTTCTTAGTTCGAATGAATCTCTGGAAATTTAATTTTGAAACTTCAAACACATGATGAGAACCTGTATGACATAATTCCTACCTAAAGCCTGGTAATAAATGATTCATAATTAAAGGCTATTTACTTTGTTCTAAGGTTTTTTTAGCTATGGTAGAGAGATTTATCATGCTCTAAAGATCAAGCTTCTATAAATGTAAAAGATTCACTCTTCCAAAGTAGTATTGTGTTAGAGGCATGGGACTATGCAAAAATATAAGGAGGAAAGAAAAAGGGACAAGTGTCCGATTACCTCAAAAAGAAAAGAAAAAGAGAATGATAGCCAATGGTCCCTCTAATTACAATATGCCAGTAAGAGTTGACAAATTTAAAGTTTCTAATACTTGATCTAAGGGTATGACATTTCTCTCCCTAAGCTTTGAACTTTAACTTAGTAGAGTGTGCTATAAATAATAATAATAAATAAATATAAAATATAAATAACTGAGAGATGTCATACAGGGGTTCTCTGAGCTTTTATTGTGAAAACTTTACAAAACTCCGGAGTAAAGTTGGGATAAGGAATTTGAGACATAGTGCTTGACTTGATTGTTTCTGACTTTCAATTATTCCGAACTAAGGTAAAAGATTAGATCTCATTGGGTAAGGGAACATATGAAAATTCTTCCAATTTCTTTTCAAGAAAGTTTTCAGTTGATGGCTTGTATTTGAAATGGATATTAAAGTAGTTTACAGATTTATTCTTAGAACCCGATGTTTGCTAAGGGACTAGCAAAGGTTTAGCTTGGGGTGGTTTGTTGACGTCTATTAACTATCATTATTCACTGTCAACAATACTGGAATAAATGCCAAAAAGAATTGCCAACTTAGAAATAGGAGGTTTAAATTGACAAATTCCACGAGTTTTGGTGATTCTATATTTTCCAGGGATTAAGCAGAAAACAAGACTAAATTACTTCCCCAGGAAGGAACCCGACGTAGATTACTCCACCGTCAAGTCAGGAATTCTCTAGAGGATTCTAGAGGACACCAGAGGACTCCACGAGGCGGGCACCCCAAGACCCCGACCAATGGGACCGACCGGTCTGGTGGGCCCACCGATCGGTCGGGTCCAGGGCCCCCATGCCTCTTCCTTCTGGAACCTTCCTCCACCGACCCTGAGGACTCATCTCCACCATACCTAAAGTCGGTTTGATCCAACGATCGAGGTTCCACGCCCAGGGCTATATAACCAGACCCCTGACCCCCCCCTCCAAGAGACAGAAGAGAGAAGAGAAGAAGAGAAGTTCAGGTCTCCCGACAAGAGTAGAACTAGGATTTCTAGAGAAAGAGTTAGAGCTCTACTTCAAGTTTAGGGTTTAGTCTAGCTAGGTTTAAGTAGAGGCAGGTGACTTCGTCGGCATCTCCGGCTAGAAGCTTCGTTTGAGTCTCCAGATCGCTGTCGAAGATTCGGTACTTTGTATCTTTATTCGACTTTGTGCTACATTAATATATTTCAATTTATTCAGTTCAAGATTTATTCTAGTTATATATTTAATATAGATCTAGTCATGATATAGTCTATGATCATGTTCGTAAAGTACTTAGCTTTATTTCGGATAGAGTTAAGTGGTCAAACTGGTGTAAACATGGTGTTTAGGCCTAGTTTACCTGCGAATACATCCTATTCTCCGGGTCGAGAGGTAGATCGCAGGAGTGATAGTCCTGTTGAGTCCTTTGTAGTCCTGCCTCCGAGTGTAGACTTTAGTAGGACGCGGTTGCAAGTTAGAATTCATTACTTTGTTCTTGATTCTAATTTAGTAATGTACCTTGATCATGGATGATAGATTAATTAGCTATAAATGATTGTATATTAACTAGAGTAATCACTAGGCTTAGTAAATGTGAAGTAACTTAGGATTCGAATCTCTTAATTAATCTCCTGACTGCTCTACTTGATTCATGTAGATCGCTCTATCTCTAGAATTCCCATTATCATTATTATTCACTATTTATCTTTATCTTGTCTTACCCCTATTTAGACATGTGAGTAGTTAATGAATGAATAGTAATCTCCACTACCATTAAGTCACACTTACGTCCAATTGTTTCCCACTTCACTGTTTCCGTCGGTAAAATATAAATAAACGATACCTAGACAGCCTGGGTGAAATGCTGCTACAATGGGTATATTTATCTGTGCGCTTGCGAATATATATTTGTTCATATCATATTGAGCTAGTGTCACAAATGAATTACATTTCTAGTATCATGTTGGGGATGACAACTTGACATTAAGTGATGCTAGGAGTGTCACGTACATTTTTGAGGGCTTTTGCTAGAATCAGTTCATTAAAGTTTATTATTTTTCAATTGCATTAAGAAGTGTCAACACACCTCGTGTGGGGCATCAATTTGCGCGCATATGCTTGCCAAAAATAAATCAAGTCATTTCGACACCGACATCAATGAACCATGACTATCCGTAATCATTATTAATTACATAAAAACTGTAATACATAATATTAGTTAAAACATCACTATATATCAAGAGGGTACAGTGGTGACCTTCTTCTTGACGTATGTCCCTTGGTTATGATCATGTCGTAAACATGGAGTCTCCTCAGCATTTAGCAGGATGCTTGGGTCTTTGGTCACACTGAAAGGCGGTATTCGGTGATCCCTTTCATAATCTTCTGATATGTCTGATTTGTCCTCAATTCCCACGATGTTTCTTCTTCTAGAAAGAACTATGTGGCGTTTTGGCTCTTTGGTTGATTTATCATCATTTTTCCCTCTCTTGGGTTTTGTAGACATGTCTTTCACGTAGAACACTTGATTCACATCAGCAGCAAGGACGAATGGTTCATCTTTGAATCCAATATTGTTGAGGTCCACTGTTGTCATTCCATACTCCTTGTCAACTGTTACTCCGGCTCCGGTCGTCTTGACCCATTGGCACCGAAACAAAGGAACTTTAAAATTAGGTGCGTAGTCTAGTTCCCAAATCTCCTCTATGCGGCCATAATATGTTTGCCTCTTCCCATTTTGGTATGTGGCATCTACGCGAACTCCACTGTTTTGGTTCGTGCTCCTTTTATCTTGGGCAATGGTGTAAAATGTATTTCCATTTATCTTGTACCTTTTGTACGTGAGGATGTGCCACGATGGTTGCCTAGCTAACAAATATAGTTGCTCATCAATATTGCTAACACCCTCACATTCTTTTCGCAACCAAGTGCTAAAAGTATTCATGTGTTCACGTGTAATCCAAACTTCATTCTTCCTACGAAACTGGGATCGTAGGAACTCCTTGTGTACCTCGACATATGGCTCCACCAAGGAGGAGTTTTGAAGAACTGTGTAGTGCGCTTTATTAAAATAATCGTCCCCCGTACCGATATATGTTTTCTTCCCTGGTGTCCCCTTTCCACTCAGCCTCCCCTCGTGCCGCGATTAAGGAACACCAATTGGGTCAAGGTCAGGAATAAAGTCAACACAGAACTCAATGACCTCCTCTCTCGCGTAGCCCTTGGTGATGCTTCCTTCTGGCCGAGCACGTTGGTGAACATATTTTTTCAGTACTCCCATGAACCTCTCAAAGGGGAACATGTTGATGCGAACCCGCTAGGGTTTTTGCCCGATCTTTCGATGAGAAACGGGGATAACTCGATTGGTGGATGGAGATGACGTTCACGGCCCGACTACAGCCCTCAAGACCGCGCCTTAGCAACCGATACACCACGTCCAATAGCCGTCACGATCTTGTGGAGCGCGACAACCAGCCCCTAGGGCTCCCGTCCTGCAAGCAATCGAAGAACTAGCAAGAACGAGGAAACAAGCACTAAATTTGTAAGATGAAATTGAGGGTTTCCAACTGAATCTTAATCAACAATGGGGTTCCGAAGACAAGGAGACGGGCGGCTGATCCTGCACGCGCGCCTACAAGCAAGTAGCTAAGGCTAAACTTGATCTAAACAAAACCCAACCCGACCATGGCGGCTATAGAGGGATATAAGTAGATGGATTGACGACCAAAAGAGTGTTGGGGTCGTCCTCCAACCCTAGGACGTGTCCCTAATGGACCCAACTTGATACATGGGCCATAAGCCCAAAATGAGGTGACGCAGCACCCTGGACAGCAAGACCTGTCGACGGTAATTGGATCATTGCCGCTGCTGCCGAACAGATATTGACGTGAGACTTGATTCATATGAAAGTAAACTTGATAAGCTTTCCAACAAGTCCTGAAGCACCTGAATCCGAATCCGTATGCAACCGTGGTGGCGGTCACAAGTTGGTGCTTTGCTGCAGTCCGAATCCAGCTAGCGCGAGTCCTTCTCCCTTTCGGTCTTCTCCTTGGTTCCTAATCAAAACAAGAGTGCACGCGTTTCCATTGTCTAAACAAGATGGACAAGAGCTTATCATGGAACTCACTTGATGATTAAGTTGACGAGCACGAGCACGAGTAAGAGGACCAGCTATAGGTTGTGTCGGAGAGGATGTATCGCTGGTGTTGATGTCCTCATCATTCTCCCTTTCTTGCATTTGAGTCGTCCTCGACTCAAGCTCATCTTCCTCACCCAAATAAGGCTTCAAATCTGCAATGTTAAATGTGGGACTAACCCCAAAATCTGCAGGAAGATCAAGCTTATATGCATTCTCGTTAATTCGTTGCAGCACTTTAAAAGGACCATCAGCTCTAGGCATCAATTTGGATTTTCTCAGTTCTGGAAATCTATCTTTTCGCAAATGCAACCAAACCAAATCCCCAGGTTCCAGAATCAATTGCTTTCTACCTTTATCTCCAGCACATTTGTACTTAGCATTCATGCGCTCTATGTTTTCTTTAGTGGCTTCATGCAATTTTAACATCAATTCAGCACGTTGCTTAGCATCAAAATTCATTTTTTCAGAACTTGGCAAAGGCATTAAATCAATAGGAGCACGTGGCAAGAAGCCATAGACAATCTCGAAAGGACACATTTTTGTAGTAGAATGCAATGAACGATTATAAGCGAACTCAATATGAGGCAAACATTCTTCCCACATCTTAATATTCTTCTTTAAAACAGCCCTTAACATAGTGGATAAAGTTCTATTCACAACTTCAGTTTGACCATCAGTTTGGGGATGACAAGTGGTGGAAAATAAAAGCTTAGTCCCCAATTTAAACCACAAAGTCTTCCAAAAATGACTAAGAAATTTAGCATCACGATCAGAAACAATTGTGTTGGGCACACCATGTAAGCGAACAATTTCTCGAAAGAACAAATCAGCAATATTTGTAGCATCATCAGTTTTATGACATGGTATGAAATGTGCCATCTTAGAAAATCTATCAACAACCACAAACACACTATCACGTCCCCTCCTAGTCCTTGGTAATCCCAACACAAAATCCATAGATATATCCTCCCAAGGAGCATTAGGAACAGGAAGAGGTAGATACAAACCGTGGGGATTTAACCGTGACTTTGCCTTTTGACATGTTGTGCAACGAGCAACAAACCTCTCCACATCTCTCTTCATCCTTGGCCAAAAGAAATGACCAGCAAGTATGTCCTCGGTCTTCTTTGCTCCAAAATGTCCCATCAAGCCACCTCCATGTGCTTCCTGCAACAACAACAAACGAACAGAGCTAGCTGGAATGCATAGCTTGTTAGCTCTAAACACAAAACCATCACTAACGATGAATTTGTTCCATCCTTTTCCATCTTTACAATGCAGCAACACGTCTCTAAAATCAGCATCGTGAACATATTGGTCCTTAATTGTTTCTAACCCAAAGATCTTATAATCAAGTTGATTCAGCAAAGTATATCTCCGTGACAAAGCATCAGCAATAATATTCTCCTTCCCTTTCTTGTGTTTAATAATATAAGGAAAAGATTCAATAAATTCAACCCATTTTGCATGCCTACGATTCAGTTTTCCTTGACTACGAATATGTTTTAAAGATTCATGATCAGAATGGATAACAAACTCTTTGGGCCACAAATAATGCTGCCATGTCTCTAATGTTCGAACAAGAGCATAGAGTTCTTTATCATAAGTAGAATAATTGAGAACAGGCCCACTCAATTTCTCACTAAAATATGCAATAGGCTTTCCCTCTTGTAACAAAACACCTCCCAGACCAATTCCACTAGCATCACATTCAAGCTCAAAAGTCTTATTAAAATCAGGAAGTTGTAGGAGAGGCGCGTGAGTTAACTTATCTTTCAACATGTCGAATGAATTCTCTTGTGTTTTGCCCCACTCAAAAGGCACCCCCTTCTTGGTAAGCTCATTCAATGGTGCAGCAATGGTGCTGAAATCCTTCACAAAACGGCGATAGAATCCAGCAAGTCCTAGGAAACTCCGCACCTGGGTGATAGTCTTTGGGACAGGCCATCCCTGTATAGCTTCCACCTTGGCTTGATCAACCTCAATTCCCTGTGGAGTTACAACATAACCAAGAAAACACACTCGATCGGTGCAAAAGGTGCACTTCTCAAGGTTACCAAATAAGCGTGCCTCGCGTAGTGCATTAAAAACAGCACGTAAATGATCAAGATGTTCATCCAATGATTTGCTGTAAATTAATATATCATCAAAATATACGACAACAAATTTCCCAATGAAAGCACGCAAAACCTCGTTCATTAATCTCATGAAAGTACTAGGTGCATTAGTTAACCCAAAAGGCATGACTAACCACTCATATAAACCGAACTTAGTTTTGAAAGCAGTTTTCCATTCATCTCCCAATTTCATACGAATCTGGTGGTACCCACTACGTAAATCAACTTTTGAAAACACAACAGCACCACTCAGTTCATCTAGCATATCATCTAATCGTGGAATAGGGTGTCGATATCGAATGGTGATATTATTAATAGCTCTACAATCAACACACATACGCCATGTTCCATCTTTCTTAGGCACTAAAATTACTGGAACAGCACAAGGGCTAAGGGATTCTCGCACATAACCTTTGTCCAGTAGTTCTTGCACTTGTCGCTGAATTTCCTTTGTTTCTTCCGGGTTTGTCCTGTATGGCGCACGGTTTGGCAAAGATGCACCAGGAATAAGATCAATTTGGTGCTCAATCCCGCGTAATGGTGGCAGCCCCGCTGGTACCGCACTTGGAAACACATCGGAATACTCCTGCAAAACGTTAGCAATAGCAGGGGGCAAAGAACATTGCATATCCTCAATTGAAATCAAAGCATCCTTGCATATCAAAGCATAAGCAACAGAAGTGGATGCATTGAACTCATTAATATCTGATTTGGTAGCTATCATACAACGTCCTTTCAGTTTTATCTCATCTTTGTTACCAATTACAGATTTATCATTTTTATTGCTCTCGCTCTTTGCTTTAGTAGCCCTTGCAACATCAGTTTGCATAATAGTTTCAGGGGACATAGGATGCAGCACAATTTTGCGATCATGGTATAGAAAAGAATACTGATTTGATCTACCATGATGCATAGAATCTCTATCAAATTGCCAAGGTCTACCTAGCAGAATGTTACAAGCTTGCATAGGCACAACATCACATTCAACAATATCTTTGTAGGATCCGATGGAAAAATTGATTCTCACAAGTCTAGTTACCTTTGCCTTACCACTGTTGTTCAGCCATTGGATGTAGTAGGGATGCGGGTGTGGTTTGGTGTTGAGGGCAAGTTTCTGCACCATATCGCTGCTTGCCAAGTTGTTGCAGCTACCTCCATCAATGATCATGCGGCAGGAACGCTCTTTGATGACACACTTTGTTTGGAATAAAATATGTCGCTGATTTTGCTCCGCCTTCTCCATTTGTGCACTAAGCACTCGCTGCACGATCAAGCTTTCATAGTGGTCCGCTTCACCTGCATTAATATGTTCTTCTATTTGCTCTTCATTACCTGCATGGTCAGTCGCAAGCAGTGCAAGCGTGTCTTCATCAAAATCACTAGCAGATGAGCACTCACCATCATCTTTGACAATCATAACTCGCTTGTTTGGACAGTCACGCATCATGTGTCCATATCCCTTGCACCGGTGACATTGTATGTGGCTTGTTCTACCCGTCGATGCCACGGATGAAGTACTCGCAGCAGGCTTTTGCATCGTCTTTGCAACTGAATTTGTGGGAGCAGCTCGAGTCTTGTCACTAGATGATGGAGTAGACATACGTGTAGATGGAGTTGTAGTCATGCGTTGCTGCCATGAATTAGCCTTCCCTGCAGAAATATTAGTCCTTGCGCTAGCACGTCGTCCCTGCACTTCCCTTTCAGCTTTACAAGCAAGATGAAACAAACGGGTTACACTATTGTATTCTTTGTAAGCGAGGATGTCCTGAATTTCCCGATTTAACCCACCCAAAAATCTAGCCATAGCCGGTTCCTCATCCTCCTCTAGGTTACAACGCAACATACCCGTTTGTAATTCCTGATAATATTCTTCTACACTTTTAGCACCTTGCCTCAATTGTTGCAACTTATTTATCAAATCACGGGCATAGTAAGATGGAACAAATCTAGCTCTCATGGCTCGTTTCAGCGCATCCCAAGTTCTAGGTAAGTTATTAGGATTTTTCTTGCCATATTCTATCCACCAAACAGAAGCAAAATCTGTAAACTCACTAGTAGCAGCCCTAACACGTGTAGTCTCAGGAAATTCATGACATGCAAACTTTTGATCAACAGCAATCTCCCAAGTAATGTAGGCATCAGGGTCATATTTACCATCAAAAGGAGGTATCTTAAATTTAATCTTACTGAAAGCATCATCATTATTGTGTACCTCGCGTCGGCGGTTGCCACCCATACCTCTACGGTTGTGACGTAGGCGTCGTCGATCACGAGCGTCTTGATCATCATGCTCAGTATCAGCAGTGTAGTCATCTTCATGACTACCGTGCTCTCGATCTCCCTCCTTTTCTTCTTTATGCTTCTCTTTATCCTCGGTGTGGAAGTCATCAAATCGCCTTAGGAGAGCAGCAAGGCTTTTGTCCACACTAGCAACGGATTCCTCCAAACTTGTAAGCTTGTTGTTTGTGGCCATCTGCGTAGCCTCCAACTGCCCCAGCTTTTCATTTGTCACCTGCAAGTCATTATCAAGTCCCTCTGTGTGCAGCTTCACTTTCCTTTCAAAATGCTGTATGATGCCCTTAGTGCGAGGTGTATGTAGTGTTTCGTTGTCATCATCTCCCCCTGTCATGGTTCAAAAACAAAGACAACAAGAAAGGCAAGTAAAGAAATAAAAGCCCTACAGCTACTAGGATGTAGCTACAGCAAGTCTCTCACACTCAACTTGTTACACAAGTTCTTACCAATTCTTACCTTGCTTGACAGGAGGGGTCGTCTACCAACAAGTCTTCAGCAATGGATGAAGTGTATCGGTGCTGCGGCACAAGACCTGCCAAGCTGTAGAGTATGTGGAGCTATAGGTGGGCTGAAACAAGGAACGAACTAGCACCACGTTAGTTATAAAGGCGAGCTGAATAAACGTTCGACGATGGTACTGTGCTGGTCCTAGGCTAGACCGTGCTAGAGACGCGAGCCTGGACACAAAGGAAAACCACAGCACACCGCTGAAAACAAGGTGGAACAAACCTAAAATCAATATGAAAAACAGCCCCTTTTCTTTTGAATCTTTTCTCTTTTCTTTTTTTTTTTTTTTTTTTTTTGGGCAACCTCAAAAACTGATTATATGAACAAAAGAATACAAAGGAGCAATTCGGTACACACACTTTTTCCGAAAGTACAGGGGTATTCCGGTAAGAAGAAGAATGGAGTTATCTTTCTTTTGGATCACAGAAGGACTCACGTAGATGGAGTTCAGGATATATTAACAAGCGGACTCCAAGTTCTACTCGGTTTACACTCAGAACCAACCACAAACGGATTCCACCTATTGCCGAGTTCTACTCGGTTTCCTTTTTTTTATCACGTTGGTGGAACTCAGATTGGAACTCAACTCGATCCGGACCAAGACCACAGTTCAATTCGGACTTCACAACAGATTCGACAGAGAGAAGATATGGTAATACTCGGCTGTGTAAAGATGGTGACAAGAACTCGAAACTCTAAAGGACTAGACACTAAGACCAGCAACTCGACACAAACCGAAGCAACGCAAATTCAACAAGCCCTAACTAAACGGTACTAGCCAAGGCACAAAGGTTTAATAGGATTATGGAAAAACTAATCTACTATATTTTTTGGCTTTTCTGGACTATAGGAAATTAATTAAAAACAGCAATGGATTAGAAGTCTCTCACCGAAGAACCTTGCTCTGATACCAACTGATGCGAACCCGCTAGGGTTTTTGCCCGATCTTTCGATGAGAAACGGGGATAACTCGATTGGTGGATGGAGATGACGTTCACGGCCCGACTACAGCCCTCAAGACCGCGCCTTAGCAACCGATACACCACGTCCAATAGCCGTCACGATCTTGTGGAGCGCGACAACCAGCCCCTAGGGCTCCCGTCCTGCAAGCAATCGAAGAACTAGCAAGAACGAGGAAACAAGCACTAAATTTGTAAGATGAAATTGAGGGTTTCCAACTGAATCTTAATCAACAATGGGGTTCCGAAGACAAGGAGACGGGCGGCTGATCCTGCACGCGCGCCTACAAGCAAGTAGCTAAGGCTAAACTTGATCTAAACAAAACCCAACCCGACCATGGCGGCTATAGAGGGATATAAGTAGATGGATTGACGACCAAAAGAGTGTTGGGGTCGTCCTCCAACCCTAGGACGTGTCCCTAATGGACCCAACTTGATACATGGGCCATAAGCCCAAAATGAGGTGACGCAGCACCCTGGACAGCAAGACCTGTCGACGGTAATTGGATCATTGCCGCTGCTGCCGAACAGATATTGACGTGAGACTTGATTCATATGAAAGTAAACTTGATAAGCTTTCCAACAAGTCCTGAAGCGCCTGAATCCGAATCCGTATGCAACCGTGGTGGCGGTCACAAGTTGGTGCTTTGCTGCAGTCCGAATCCAGCTAGCGCGAGTCCTTCTCCCTTGCGGTCTTCTCCTTGGTTCCTAATCAAAACAAGAGTGCACGCGTTTCCATTGTCTAAACAAGATGGACAAGAGCTTATCATGGAACTCACTTGATGATTAAGTTGACGAGCACGAGCACGAGTAAGAGGACCAGCTATAGGTTGTGTCGGAGAGGATGTATCGCTGGTGTTGATGTCCTCATCACATGTCATGTAGGAACACAGGACCGAGAATATGAATCTCCTTGACCAGGTGAACTAGGAGGTGTGTCATGATATTAAAGAAGGATGGAGGGAACACCAACTCAAAGCTCACAAGATATTGAACCACATCATTCTGTAGAGTAGCTAGGTCTAGTGGATTAATTGCCTTCTGAGAAATTGCATTGAGGAATGCACATAGCTTCACAGTGGCCAGACGTATATGTGGAGGTTGAATTCCTCTTAAAGCAACCGGAAGCAATTGCATCATAAGCACGTGCCAGTCATGCGACTTTAAGTTTAGTAATTTCTTCTCTTGCATATTTATTATTCCCTTTATATTGGAGGAGAATCTAGATGGGACCATGATGTTGTTTAGGCATTCAATCATGATTTCCTTCTCTTCATTGCTAAAAGTGTAGCTAGCAGGTCTTAAGTAATGGCGTCCATCATCTGTCTTCTCGGGATGTAGGTTGTCTCGTTCTTTCATGCGCTGCAAGTCTTGTCGTGCTTTAAGTGTATCCTTAGGCTTCCCATACACACCCATGAATCCTAGAAGGTTGACACAAAGATCCTTTGTCAGGTGCATCACGTCGATCGCATGGCGGACCTCTAGTACATGCCAACAGGATAGCTCCCAAAATATTGACTTCTTCTTCCACATGGGTGCGTGTCTCGTAGCGTCTTTCGGAACAGGTTCACTGTCCATCCCCTTTCCAAAAACTACTTTCACATCCTTGATCAGCTCAAGTACATCTTCCCCAGTTCTGTTGCGAGGCTTGCTCCGGTGGTCTGTCTCACCTTTAAAATGCTTGCCTTTATTTCTAACCTGGTGATTCACAGAAAGAAATCGACGATGCCCAAGGTACACTACCTTTCTACGTTTTATCAAATATATACTATCCATGTCATCAAAACAATATATGCATGCATTATATCCCTTGTTTGTCTGTCCTGAAAGATTACTTAGAGCAGACCAATCATTGATTGTTACGAACAACAATGCTCGCAGGTCAAAGTGTTTCTGTTTGTAATCATCCCACACACGTACACCTGATTTACTCCATAAAAGTAGGAGTTCCTCAACTAATGGCCTCAGGTAGACATCGATGTTTTTGCCAGGTTGCCTCGGGTCTTGGATGAGCACTGGTATCATAATGAACTACCACTTCATGCATAACCATGGAGGAAGGTTATAGATACATAGACTACTGCTTTGTTCCCCAAAAGGATTCATCTCGTCCGTACTTAAACCAAATTTTAAGTTTCTTGCGTCTTTTGTAAATTCCAGGAATTCTCTGTCTATTGCTCTCCACTGGGACCCATCAGCAGGGTGTGTCAACATGTTGTCTACCTTACGGTCTTCTTTGTGCCATCACACCAACTTTGCATGGTCCTTATTTTCTGAACAGACGTTTCAGGCGTGGTATTATAGGAGCGTACCACATAACCTTGACAGAGATTTACTTCCGGGGACGTTCTTCACCCTCAACATCGCTAAGGTCATCTCGCCTGATCTTATACCGTGACGCTTTACATACAGGGCATTCATCCAAATTCTCGTAGTCCTTGCCACGGTACAGGATGCAGTCATTAGGACATGCATGTATCTTCTGGATTTCTAATCCCAAAGGACAGACGACTTGTTTTGCTTCGTACATAGTGGCAGGCAATTCATTAAGGTTCGGAAGCATCTTTTGTTTTATAATCTTCAATAATTATCCAAATGCCTTGTCAGATACACCATTATTTGTCTTCCATTGTAGCAACTCCAGTGTTGTACCCAACTTTTTTTTGTCGATCTGTGTAGCAGACGGGTACAGTAATTTCCAGTGATCCTCTAGCATACAGTCAAACTTAGCCTTCTCCTTTTCACTTTCGTAATCTCTTTGTGGATCACGAATGACATCACCAAGAGCGTCATCTTCAGCGAGTGTGTCTTCTGCACTTGCCTCTTCTTCACCTTCCCCCATTGCAGTATCACCAAAGTCACTGTATTGAGCAATAATGTCGTCGTCAGGGTCCAATTGCTCTTCTTCACCTTCTTCCATCGTAACCCCAGTTTCTCCATGCTTCGTCCAACAAATATAGTTTGTCATGAAACCCGACTTCAACAAATGTGAGTGAAGACTCCTTGAGCTAGAATATTCCTTCGAATTATTACAAAAGGCACATGCGCAGCATATAAAACCATTCCGCTTGTTTGCCTTGGCCACTCTTAAAAAATAATGCACGCCATTAATGAACACTTTTGAGCGACGATCGACATTGTACATCCAGTGACATGTCATCTTCTGCACTATATGACATATCACATAATTATATCTCTCATTCTTATAAACAAATAAAATTATAAAATGACATATAATATAATTATATCTCTCATTCTTATAAATAAATTTAATTATAAAATAACATATAACATTATATATCTCTCATTCTTATAAACAAATGAAATTATATGGTATATCACATAATTAAATTTCTTATTCTTGAAAACAAATGAAATTATATGGTATATCACATAATTAAATTTCTCTAACTAATTCACAAAATGTGATATGCATACTAGCATTAGAAGATACATATACTAATTACTTTAATGACATCCGGTCACATTTTATAAACTAAAGTATTATATATTTCTAATTTTTCTAACAAATGATTTAAATGATCTCTATTTCTCTAAAAAAATTAAAATAAACTAATTAAATCGGTCACATTTTGTAAACTAAAGTATTATATATTTCTAATTTTTATAAACAAATGATTTAAATGATCTCTATTTGTCCAAAAAAAATAAAATAAACTAATTAAACTGGTCACATTTTGTTTTTAGAGTACTAATTTAAACTATCAAGTGAATGAACTCAAAATAGCTTCAAAAACCACGTATATATGTGGCAGCTAAAAATATGAAAAACTGAAGCCAGTAACCTTTGAACGAGTCGATGGCGACGTAGATGTGATAAAATAGATCAATCGCCGGAGATGTGTTATCAAACAAAAATCACCGGAGAAGAGAGCAAACAAGAAAGCAAGAAGACTGAATGAAGAAAAAGAAGACACTGAGAGAGCTCGGGCATGGCTGAAGGTGGAAGAATAGTTCAAATATAAGAAGGGACATTTAGTCCCGGTCATTGTTCTCAGCCGGGATTAAATGCCAACATTTAGCCCCGGCTGGATAGCCCCGGTTGGTAACACCAACCGGAACTAAAGGCCCCCCTGACAAATGAGCTGTTGGGCAGGGGAACTTACCAACCGGGGCTAAAGACCTTTCTAGTGTTAGACGCAAATTTTTCCGTGACTAATGCTGATTTTGAAAATCGTCCAAAGACATGTTCTGTAGTAGTAAAAGTTTAGTGACTGACGACTAAACATTAGACCATGGGATCCTAACGGAACCTTAGTAATGTAACGTCGGTATCATGCATAATTGGGCCTTAGATATGAATATATAGTTATGGAATCATGACATACTCATGTATGACAGGAAAGCAAGTATAGTCTGTCCTATACTACAAAAACACCATGAGAACTGATGCTAAAGCTGTGAAGCCTAACCATGGATTACCGAAATGCTTATGCCACAACCATGCCATCCATCTGTTTAGTCGATTTTGGTAATGTGCCTCCAAAGTCTGGCATAGCCATTTCAGGTAGTTCTCAGCACTGAAATCGTATACAACATATTCGAAGAGCTTAGAGAACAGACTTGAAACCTCCTCATCGCTATCTAGCTGATGCACAATAACACCTTTTCGGGCAAGTAGAGATACATCGTCTGGAACACTGATGAGCTGGGACATGAAATATACATAAGAAGCTATGTCATTGCCGAGTGCTGGACAGCTCTGTTCAAATGGAAGCAGATTCCTGAAAAGGGTACCAGATTTGTCGTCAATTGGCAAACAAGGGATATGTAGTACTCCATTTCTATATTCTATGTCCAACAAAGAGTGAGGATTGAGTTCATTGAACATCCTTTCTGTAAATTCAATTCCAGCTTCATGATATTCTTCTGCTCTGCGCCACCGTTTCAATTGTTTAACAGCATATGCTGTATCTTCGAAGTGTGCAGGTGGTCGTGGACTGTCATCATTTTCTTCTGGGTAAATACTGCTACACAAGTACTTGAAGCCCCAATATAAAATGGTTATGAAGGTTTCCGCGTCTTTTCTTCGGTTCGTGGTTCCGCTGTGTATTGCAAGATGGCTTGAAGTACATGTAACATAAGTGGAGCAAATGGTCAAAGTCCTTTGGCCTGTTAGTATCTTGAATTGATATAGGCAAGTGCAGCAGGACACCTTCTATGAATTTAGCTAAGTTATCGGTAAGCAGTCTGTGGGTAGTGCTTTCATTATCCACTAGAAGCTCGTATATTTTGGTAACAACGAAAAATGGGATTTGGTTTTCTAATAAAAGTAAATCATAGACAGCAGAACTGTTGTACCATTGTTCACTCTGGCCTTTACATTCTTGGCTCTGATCATTGTATGTCCCCATAAGTTCTTTATTATTACTTTGTTGATGAGCATCATGACCTTTATTCTGTTCCATCTTAAGCACAAAATCCTCACTTGCTCTGCATGAGCGGGTAGATGCGCTGCCTGACATTATTTCCTTACCCCTACTACTTGGTTCATACTTTCCAACAACAATCTCAGTCAGTACACCCAGATCCTGAGAACATTGTTCATCAACACCTGCTTTCATTTTAATTCCCGCAATCCCATTGAGGCAAACAAGTATGAAGCAACTATCAAGTAAGAGCATCTCCACAAATGTTCTGCTATTCCTTATGTTATCCTCCGAATAACAGATTCTTGCTTCTCTCTCTAAGGCTGTGACAACTGCTAGGTAATCATGCAAACTTCTTTTGCTGTTCAATTTGAGAACATAGTCAAGGCAAAACCATTTTTCTTTCTCCATCGGCAACAATGAAGGAGCCCCATGATGATAAGGACCAAAAGAGAGAACTCTTGGTTCATAGGCATTTGGATCAGATGCACGATTACATTGCAGAACCTTGTAGATCAGTATGCATTTAATTCCATTGCCATCATTGTTGCCACGGGTCCGCCAATAGGTGAGATCGCTGAGCATAGAAGCAACCAATTCATCAACATCACCACTATCAGAACTAGATAATTGATTTCCAGACATATTCGTCCTACAAAAAACGCAATAAAAAAAGTGACAAGGTCAACCACTATGACATTGCTTTTAAATTAAATACAGAATATATTGCTTAATGCCACTTAAGGTGAATGACAATTAATTTTTTGATGCATAGAGATTCCATTTGCTAAAGATTGAATTGAAAAAAACTGTGTCTTTTTGACGAAATAGTAGCTTACTAATTGATCCGTTTGGATTGGGTTTGAATGGAGTGTAACCAAATAAGCTCTTATACAAGAATGAAATTTTCGGCCACCAAATTGATTGAGTGAAACATTTTTCCTTTTCTAGATACAATGGCTACTACGTAAATCTTGGGTCCGCCTCCATACAAATGTCACACGCCGCGTTAATGTTTCGAATCGAAAAAAAACCCAAACATGTTGCTGACTCTGGAGAGAGTCGAACTCTTGACATGTTGGTCAAAACCATCGTGCTGCACCACACGCTCATTCCACTAATTCATATCAATATATAATCTGTTATCTTTTTATATCAATATTTCTAAATTTTATATTGGATTTTTTTTGCTACTAAATGAAGTTATATGAAAAAAACTTTAACTACAATGTTGAAATCTTGTCAAGTACTATAACTTTAATATATGATGTATTTTTATCTTACATAGTTTAAAAAATTAAAAAAAAAGTCACAAAACAAGTGAAATAAAAGACATTTTTGAGACTCTCGATGACTCAAAATAAAAAACTTAATATGTTAAACATGTAGCTCAAGTCAACCACAACAACGTTATTAGTAACTACGTGAACATTTAAGATCATTTAGCAATTCTGAATATTAAATTTCAAGCTATAGCTTTTAAACACATATTTATGACTCTAAACATCTTCAAACTTAAAGCTTTTTATCTATATAATTATAGATTCTATTAAAAACTATAACTTTTATATAGACCATATCAATATCCAATATCATTTGATAATTTTAAATTTTAAATTTTAAAATCTACTCCCTCCGTATAGGGAATAGATGGCGTTTTGAACATCAATATGGTATCTAAAGTATAATTTTGACTGCCTTTATACAAAAAAAATATTTATCAAAAAGTGATATATGTATACTTTTATGAAATATTTTTCAAGATAAATCTATTCATATGGTTTTTATATTTTCAAACTCAATAATTTAAAAGATATTTATGATTTATATTCCTAATGTTTGACCGAAACTTTGTCCAAAATGTCATCTATTTTCTATACAAAGGGAGTATGCGGGGGTGGCGGGGGACATGGAGTTTCGGAAGTCCATATTTTCCTCGCTCAGATTTTCTATAAGATCCATATGAAAAAAGCTGACTGTTATGGCATGTTTGTTGGGTGGAATAAATCAAATCATAATTCAGAATTAATTTAGCTTTCTTGGATATCAGAAATCCCTCACTTAAACACAATCTTACAAAGTAATTTTCAAGTACTATATCATAATTTCTCTATGCCGTGATATGGTGCATTCTACATAGTAGAGAACACAAAAGGCACATATGCCCTCACTTTATATTCTAATTAGTCGCTATCATCAACTTGATTAATGGTGAATGATTGATAAATAAGAAGTAACAATATAATATCTACCAAATTTATGTAACGGTTTAATGCAAAACTGTGTATTGCATGCCTTAAATTTGAGTACAACTTTTGAATTCCCGTGTAATACTAGACTACACCCGCGGGAGGATTGGCGCCCTCCCGCGGGTCAGGTTACTGTAGCATTTTTTTATTTTTTACTTTATTTTTTTCTTTTCTTTTATGTTTTTTTTACTTTTTTCTTTTAAGATTTTTGCAGATATCTTTTTCTATTCAAAAACCAGTGTGCCAGTAGCGCATTCAATAATATATACAAATCTATACGCGTAGGACAATTGGCACAACGAGACAGCTCTTAGCTCTCGGCCATCATGGTCACCCCGTGAGTGTTGTGCTGTGCTTCGCTAATTTCAGCTTAACGTGTGACGGACACCAATGATCTCTGCCCTGCCAATTTTTCACGACCAGCAATGAGATAAGTTTATTTGTCTGCTCAGTCTCATACTCCAATATTATGTAATAATGTTATTCAGATACTACTCTCTTTGTCCACGAAAGAATTAATTCTTAGAGTGGTTAAGTTAAATTTTTTAAACTTTAATCGAATTTCTACAAAAAACTATCAAGCTTGAATATATTTTCATAATGCATCTATTTTATATCATAGATATTATTACTCTCTTCTTTAAAATTAGTCAAATTTTAAAAAGTTTGACTAACACGGATTAATAGTAAAACATTTAACCAACGTATTTTATTTAGCACTTTTACATGTGCCTATTTTTTCACAACCAACAATGAGAGGTAGTTTTAATTTTCTTTTCTATTGGTGAAATACTCCAAAGTTGTTTAATGATATTACCCAAAATATCAGATACTAGGTGTTTAGTTAGAGGATGAAAATTTTTTTGGTGTCACATCGAATGTTGTGGCACTAATTTAGTCTATTAAAAATAGACTAATAAAAAACAAATTACATATTTCGTCTCAAAACAACGAGATAATTTTATTAAGACTAATTAATCCATCATTAGCATATATTTACTGTAGCACAATATTATCAAATCATGGACTAATTAGACTTAAAAAAAATGTCTCGCAAAGTTATTGCAATTTATGTAATTTGTTATTTTTAGTCTATATTTAATATTTATTTCATGCATATATCTAAACATTCGATGTAATTGGTGAAAAGTTTTTGGACGAGGAACTAAACAAGCTAGCATAATGTGAGGCCGCGCTACACGAGTTCATAAGATTGTTTCATTCTTTCCGAAAAGGTTACCCGCAACCAGCGAGCAGTGACGTGAGAAGTTGAAATAACATGCAACAATTGACCAATATACTTACAGTTTATATTGCGGCGCGGCAAAGCGTGCATAGCTATCTAGTGTTATAGGACAGAGGGAGTATCTGTAGGCAATGAATCAGTTTGAACATGAAGGTAGCAAATCAACTCTACTAAGAGCATCTCCAATTGTTTGGAAAAATTGACTTGGGAAAAGTTATCATTTAGCAACTTGCTAAAAACTTTTGGCAAGTAAATCTTTCATGTATCTCAAATAGTTTGGTATAAATAACATAGAAAAGTGGCGCGGTAGAAGTGGCGGCGGATTCCAACTTGGTAAAAATAACATAGAAACACCGGATAGTAAGTGAAGCTGACTTGGTAAATATACCAAGTAGATTGCCTCCGATTCCAACTTAGAAAAAATTTAGCAAGTCATATACCAATCTGTTGGAGAACGTTTTTTTCTTTTCCCAATAAAACATGGATAGCAAGTTATTTTTCCAAACTATTGGAGATGCTCTAATACAAAATGGAAATTGTAGGGATGAAACCAAACAAAAACATGTTATTTTGACCTTTCTAGTATTTTTGTCTACATCCTCCATCCCAACAAAAATTGTCAAAGATACAAGAAATTCTAGGAGACAAAAAATTGTACGTGAGTCACATGAATTTTGTAGATATTATATTATATTAGTACTTGCCATTATTAACCAATCATATTAATTATATTGATAATGGATAATAGCGTTTGATTAGAAAATAAAGTGAGGATAGATGCATTTTTATGTTCTCTTTTAGTTTAATCTAAATAGGAATGCTAAACAATACACTAGTACAAAACAATACTAAACAGGCGGTTCTAAATCTATTTTTACAGGCGTTTTTCCCAACCGCCTGCGCTAGGGGCCAGTAGAAATAGGACCATAGCACAGGCGGTTGCTTTCCATAGGCAGGTTGACTTAGCGAACCGCCTGTGGAAATAAGCATTTCCACAGATGGTTGACATAGCAAACCGTCTGTGTGAATTTTTTTTTGAAAAAACCAAAAAATAAATAGAAAAAATATTTTAATTAGGGGGAGGACACCACCGCCCAGCGCCCGTCCGTTGTCGTCGCAAGTCGCGGTATTTTTCGCACAAAATTTGTGGCTAACACAGTCGGTGGGATTCAAACGCACGACCTCGGCCTCGCGCGGAGCCTCGTCTACCACTCCACCACATACTCACATATGTCTATATATCACTTCGGTTCCGCACATATTATACAAACCCGAGTGTAATTTATTTGTTTGAGATCCTAAAGGATTTCAAATCAAAAAGTTGTCAGCTACAAAGTTTCATAACTTTTCGAGACGAACAACTTTTGTTTTGGTCATTTCTCCATCCGAGGCCATTTGCAAAATTTGAATTTCAAATTTGAGACCATTGAAATATATTTTTTTGTTGACAAGATGACTTCAAATTAAAAAGTTGTAATTTACAAAGTTTCATAACTTTTTGAGACGAACAACTTTTATTTTGGGTGTTTTCTCATCGGAGATAGTTTGAAAAAAATTAAATTTTAAAAAACACATGTATTTCTACATGCGGTTGTGTTAACGAACCGCCAACAAACCGCCTGTAGAAAACAATTTCTAGAGGCAGTTCTAGACTTGAGGCTCACCATTTTATTTCTACAGGCGCGTGGTAACTAAAACCGCTAGTAAAAAAATAGGAGGCGCTAGAAAAAATCATTTTTCTACTGGTGATACTCATGTATTTTTTTAGCAATATAACACATGGATTTTTCTATGTCTAAGACAATAGGGCTCACATGTCAATCCAACATGCACATCACATATGTTTTTTAGCAATACAACACACGGATTTTTGTTACCCATGACAATGTGGCTTACATGTCAATACAAGATACAAATTTTTCTGTGATTGTGCTGATATGGGAAAAAATTGTAAATTGTCATTCTATATAAAAAAATTTATCCCTTGTGTGATCGGTGATCTGTGATTGTGTTAGACGAAGGACGTTAGAGACAGAAGAAGAAGGGGTGAGCACTATTAGATCTTGGTCCAATAGCTACAAAAAAAAAAACTTATGATAGAATATTAAAAAACGCGTGGTTGTTAACCAGATAAGCTCAATCTAAGAACCTTTAAATGCACTATATCATACGATAAATGCAATATACGTTAACGAATGAAACAGATGAAAAAACAAAGGAGGCAACGAATAATTTCGGTTCTCACCGGATTCCACTCTACACTGGCAAGCATCAGGAACTCACCGACCTGCCCGACAGTGTGAGAATACGACGAAACGATCGTCAATCCTATCAAATGAGCAGGAAATGAGTCGCGATTTCACGGATCTGCAGTCTGAGCCGTGGAATCCAAATCATACGAAGGACCACCATGCTGATGTGTGGAGGGATTTCTTGAGGCCACGGATGCCTGGTCTTTCGGATCGGATCTGACGCATGACCAACTTTTGATGCGTTGGTCTCTCCTATGAACGTGCGGTCGCTATTGGTCCATATTTTCTGAGTCAATATCGGGATATATAAGGGCTTTTCTGAGTCAATATCGAGATATATAAGGGCGTATACAGCCTACACACAGGATCGTATGCAGCAGTTTAGAATTTACCATCTAGACACCTAAAAAGATAGGTTATACAACGTCTTGTCTTTTTTCGTTCTCCAAACTATTTTTATATCAGAAATCCGTCGTATCCTTTATTTTTCAGTTTCTAATCTCTTCACATCCCCATGTAATCTCTATATAACTCTCAATCGTGTTAATAGAAAGTGAGATGAATTACTCCCTCTATATCACAAATAACACGTTTAGGACAACGAGACGGTCTCCAAAACATAACTTTGACCATTTATTTCTCTGTAAAGTGGTATATACATACTTTTATGAAAATACTTTTCAAGATAAATGTATTTATATGATTTTAACATTTTTAAGCTCAATAATTTAAAAGTTATTCATGATTTATATTTCCAATGTTTGACAAAAATCTTTTTCAAAACATCTTCTATTTGTGATATGGAGGGAGTATCAATTAGGCTAAGATCCTAATACGGAGGGAGTATCAATTAGGCTAAGATACTTTCGTTTCCGCTCTCGTTAGACCGTCGGTCTTCCCCGACGTCCAGTGCACGTCTTGACATGGCCACCAACACTACTACACAACAGAGATATTGTAACACTTTTATGTAACATATTTATTAATGTGTTCCAGCAAAATTTCATAGTAACACAAAATAGTGTGTTACAGACTTCGGTTGTAACACAAAATACTTTTTTTTAAAAAAGGTGTTACTAACAACAATTGTAGTAACACAAAATTAATTTTACAAGAAATATGTTACAAAAGTGTACTATGTTGTAACACATAAGTGGAACACATATAAAATGTGTTATAGATATATGCCCCTAGTAACACAAAATAATGTTTCAGTTCAAGTGTTACAAAAGAAAATACATGTAGACCTTCCTATTTATAGGCAACACATCACATATAGCTCTCATCAAGGCTATTAGGCAATCACATCATGGTCATTACATGAGAACCATTAGCATTGAGTAGCCGATTCAAAAGGTTAGTTCGATGCTAGATTATATTGTTAATTTATTAGGCCGAGATCAAGAGACACACTAGACGGAGCTATATCATAAGAAGAACAACTACAATGGAGAAGAAAAAACAAAATACAAAAATGAAAAATTAAATGCAAGTAATATATATACCTTTTTTAATTTGTTGTATGAACACACTCACCTACCGCCATATAGGTTCATCAAGAATTTTCTCTTTTTGATCGACATCAAGAAAGTTTATAGTTGATAACTTTTTAATTTGAAGTCATCTTGTCATGCAAAACTGTGTCTTAATTTTAAAAATTTAAAATTCAATGTTTTCAAAAGACCTCGGATGAAGAAATGACCAAAATGAAACTTGTAGATCTTGAAAAGTTATGAAACTTTGTAGTTGACAACTTTTTTAATTTGAAATCATATTATCATGCAAAACTACATTTGAATTTAAAAATTTTGAGATTCGAATTTTTGAAATACCTTGGATGAAAAAACGGCCAAAATAAAAGTTGTAGATCTCGAAAAGTTATAAAACTTTGTAGTTGATAATGTTTTAATTTGAAATTATCTTGTTAATGAAAACTACATTTGAAATTTCTGAAATTTGAAATTCAAATTTTGTTAATGACCTTGGATGGAGAAACTTTCTAAACGAAAAGTGTAGATCTCAAAAAGTTATGAAACTTTGTAGTTAACATTTTTTTGATTTGAATTCATTTAGAGCCTTAAACAAGCAATATACACACGGTTTAGTATAATACGAGGGTAACTGAAATAGAATATAGACACAAGTGACAAATGGGTGGAGTGGTAGTGGAGGTTATGCGTGCGGGTGTGAGAGGTCACTGGTTCAAATCTTAGTTGATGCATAGTGTGAAAAAATCATGAAAAAATATTGTGGGAGATAGAGATAGAGATAGAGATAGAGATGGGGTGGTGTGGTTGGTTGATTGGTGGGTCCCTCCCATGATAAATTTTTTTCCTAATTTTTTGAATTTTTTTTGTTCGGATTTTATTGAATATTCCATGATAAAATGTGTTCGTATGTCCATATTGTGCTATACTTTAATGTAGTGAAGTGTTACTAGAACTAAAAAGAGTATTACAACAAAGAATCATTGTAACACTTGGCAAGTGATCCAATGAATAAAGAAATGTGTTACAAACCATGTATTCTACCATAATATGAAGTGTTACTAAAGTTAAAAAAAGTGTTACAACAAAAATCATTGTAACACAAAAAATGTTCCTGTAGAGGAGTAAATGTGTTACAAAAAACCACTCTATAATTGTAACACCTCTGGTGTTTAAGCATGTAATTAACTTGACATATCATCATTAGCATCATTAATCATCTTGATCATGATTTCATGTGTATGCATTTGCTTAGTGTATCATTTTATGTGATGTACCCCTATTGCAAAAACCCGTATTAGCCCACTTCTTCCTATAGGGGCAAAATGGTAATTTCACCTCTGTGCCTAGTTCTATGTAATTCTTGTTCAAATTTAGTGCCCTGATGTTTGTTGCTTTGATCCAAGTTCAAAAATCAGATTTGAATTGAGTTTCCTTTTGCAAAACCCTAAATTCCCAAATCCTGGATTTATTCCCTTTTTGATAACTTTTTCAAAATTCAAAATTTTGAGTTGGTTCAAAAAGCAAAGTTGTGAATCTGATCAAGAGGAACAACTTTGGTATTTACAGATTTCCATGTTTCTATATAAAATTTGGAGTAATTTCAAATTCATTCAAATTCCAGTTTTTGTCCCCTTTTTAGTTTTAAAAGGTTAATCAAAAACTATTGAGTTTCAGAAAAAGTGTAGAATAGCAAAGTTGTAGGTTTTGACAAATGGAACAACTTTCATATTGGAAGATTTTCAAGTTTCAGTTTGAAATCCAAAGTAATTTTGATTTGAATCAAATTTGAAAAGTGTTCCCTTTTCTGTTTTTGAATATAGTTCAAAAACTATTCGGAATTTGAAAATGTTCATATTGACAAAGTTGTAGATCTCATTTTTTCTGAACAACTTTGGTATTTGGAGTTTTTGTCGCACAGTTCAAATTTTGGGAGATTTTTGCAAAATACAGAAACTGGCCAAAAGTCAAACCCTAGACCCTAGCACTGTTCTTCTTCCCGTAGAGCCAGAGGCCAGGGGGGGGGCCCGGCCATGGCGCCGGCGCTGCGGCTGCGGCGCAGGCGGCTGCTCCCCACGCGCCCTTATCCTGCCGCCGCTGTCTCCCGGTTCCCTCCGCGCCCACACGCGAGCGCTGACCCTTGCTCTCGGCCCCTACAGTGCCCAGCCGCCGCCGCCGCGTGGCCATCGCCGGCCGAGCTTGTGCCCGAGCCCCGGCTGCACGCCAGCTCGACCGCCAGAGCGCAATCGAGTGCGCACGCCCCCGCAAACCTAACTCGCGCAACCCCGAGGTCTCTACCGTCCCCTAGCCGCGGCTATATAAGCCGCCGGAGCTCCGACCTCTCTCCCTCACCTCCGCCACCGTGGCCAGCCCACTCCAGTCACTCCGCCGCTCCACCACCTAGCTCGGAAGCTCCGCCTTGAGCTCGTGAAGCTTTTCCACCCTTCAATTTCACCTTCCCCGCCTCCGTTTGCCCGGCGTAAGCTCGCCGTCCCCATCCCCGGCCGAAACCCGGCGAACTCGGGTTCGTGGAATTCGCCGTCTCCGGCCATGATCATCCCTCACCGACCCCCGTGTTGTGTTCCTTGGTCCCGTGCGACTCTAACCCGGCCCTTGCGGTCGCATGTGCTGCGCAGGACCGCCGGACCGCCGGAGCGCCGCCGCGGTCATCTTCTTCCCCGAGCGTGTCGAGCCTCACCTTCGTGTCGAGCCTCACCCTCGAGTCGAGCCTCACCCTCGAGAACGAGTGAGCCTCACCCTCGAGCCCTGCCTCCGACACGTGGTAAGCATCCGAGCCCTCCCAGTCAGGTCTCGGACAGAGGCCTGTTTCTCCGCTTCGCCCGAGCCCAAGCCTCGGCGAGCGCCTGCCCTCCGCTTCGGCCGAGCCCAAGCCTCGGCGACGCATGCTCTCCGCCTCGCCCGAGTCCGGCCTCGGACTGAGGCTCACTTCTCCGTTTCGCCCGAGCCCCGCGATTCGCCGAGCCCGGCCTAGAGGGAGCACAGTGCTCTTCTCTTTTTCTGAGAGTTGTGAATAGTGTTCTGTTTTCTCTTTTTTGTATGATTTTCTGTGTGCATCCAAAAATTTGAAATTTTGTGGTAGACTCTTTATGCTCTGGAGTATTTTATAAAAATATCAAACTTGAGTTTTGTGCAAAAATTTGAAAATGTAAAATTCCCCTTTTAATTGAAAATGAAGGTTTTGGTATTTTGGAGAGTGATTTATAACTCCAAAATCATGAGACAAATTTTTGTGAGCTTCTTATGCCATGTTTAGTCTCTGGTAAAATTTTGAAGTCTTTTGGAACAAGTTGATTTTTGAGCATTTATTTTAATTCTTGAATAGTGCCTTTTGTTAATAAATGTATAGAATTATTGAGCACCTTAATGACCTCCAAAAATTATGAAATTTGTTTTTGCCATCTATCTACACCATAATGAACTTATGTGTTAATTAATTTGGTAATTTTGGAGCAACTTCATAAAATGACCTTTTAAATAATTAAGAAATAGAAAAGATGGATTAGGGTTGGTAATAAGTGTTTGATGATGTGATCTTTGGATTGATTGATGTTCATAGACCCTACCCTTTGGTCTATGATGTTTGTGATGCTATGTTTGGTTGATGCTTAGGATAATTATAATAAGGGCTAGTTTAATCAATATTGCTTAAGGAGAAATGGTTACTTTTATGCTCAACCTAGATTTCGATTATGCTTGTTTTAAAAGTAATTTAGAATCGGTGGAATTGTCTTGCACCATAAGTTCATATCATCATTCTCATGAGCATTCATCATTGCATCCGTATAGTTGACGAAGAAGGATCTGAAGTCGAGGTAGCAATCATATCCATTGATCGACCCATGTTTTAACCACCGAAGGATCTGTTCCCGAGGCGACCCCGAGCTCCGACACCTACACCACCAACCCGAGTCCGTCCTTTTTGCCATCCAAGGCAAGCCCGGTGCATTTAACCCTTCCATTTATAAAATGATTTTCTTAAATGCTTTTGAGTTAAATTACTGCATTAGGTTATAGGAGTTGTGTGATGACCTATTGCCTCCTGCATTATTTACCTCCACCAAAGGATCCACCCGCCTTGTTTAAAAACTATTTGCAAAATGCTTAGTGATGCTATATAATAGATTTGCAAAAATGCCAATTTCAAAAAGTGTGATCACTGAAAGAAACTTTATGGGAATTTGGTTTTACTTCCCGTTCGATGACTGCTTGCCTAGCTAGCATGTGGTCATTGTCGAGAAGAGGTTGTCCTTGCGTACGGTGCCGTCATGTTGTAGTCCGGGACTCAACAGTTGACACCGACCGGGACAGGGTTGAAAAACTGACAGGACTATACGCTTGGGTGAGATATAACCAAGGTGTAGTTCTGGCTGGAAAATTAGGGACCATCCGTATGGGGGCCTGCTGGTCAAGACTTGTAACTATTCACATACTACGGAAAGCTCTGGCTCCGAGAAATCCATTATTGGACCGACAACCGCGCACTGGGAGTGGAGAGATGGCGGAAGTAGCATGTACCCACGTGGGTTAGAGTCCCGGATTGGAGTGGTGTACTGTACTTCCGGGTGGCGTAGGACCGGGCCCAATCTTGGAGGAATCGTGGTAGACGGTTGGCATATGCAAGCTTGGGTGCTACATATGCAGTGTGAATAGGGATCCTCAGCTGAGTATTCTTTATCCGGATTAACGTTGCTCCTCGGTTATGGAGACTTGGTCCACTGACTGTCAACGGAGAGTGGTTCTCAACTAGGAATGTTTTGAAATGTAAAATGAATATGAATGATGAAGAACTGAGGAATACTTGAACCTTTCCAAAATAAAAACAAGTTTTACAAGATGTTTTTCTGCCAACAGGACCTGTACTCTTGTGTTAGAGTCCCGAGGTGCTTGTTGCTGGACCTGTACTCTTGGGTTAGAGTCCCGAGGTGCTTGTTGCTGGCGGAAAAACTCAAAATGCTTTTTCTGCAAATTTCTCGATCTTGTTCAAGCCTTACCTAAGCCTTTCATTCCTGAGTCTTCTCCCTTTTCTTTAGTCGGGTAAGTCTTGTTGAGTACCTTTGTACTCAGGGTTTTATTACCCATGTTGCAGGTATGACAGATTCCTCAGTATGCCTTGGACCTTGCTGTGTGACTGTTGTTCAGGAAGAGGCCGATGAGGCCGATGAGTGATTATTCACCCTCGGGCTGGGTGAAGTATCTTTACCTTCAGTTGTTGTCATATGCTACTCTGCCAACTCTATCTATTTGAACTATGGTCTGTAATAACTTCACTTTAATTTTATGTTGAACCCTGGTTTGTAAAACTATTGTATATCTAAGTCTTCCGCTATTTACTCCGATGTTATTTGTCAAAATGTTCAAGAGATTGTAACTGAATTGTGAGATGATCCTGCGGACATCGGGCACTGATGTAGCCCAGTAGCGGAACCGGTCTTAATCTCTTGGCTGTACGGATCGACTGTCAGTGGTTGACGGTGATCAGTGGGCCATGGGATTAGAGCCGTTACGTTACAGAGTGGTATCGGAGCATCTCACTATGACGTTGCAATCTTTTTGCGAAAACTTCAAAATGTTTTTAACAAAAACTAAACTTGACTATTTTGAGTCCAAATTGCTTCTCTCATCTCATCTTGTCTTTGGCAACTAGTAGCAAGACAACTTGTATAAGCCCTATGTACCTTACCTTAGTAGTTGCATTGCCTTGTTCCGTAGGAACGATTCATGCATCATGTCACATTCACTTAAGTTTATAAAAGAGTTCGTTGGGTTAGTATGCCTATACCTTTTTCTTGCTAGCCTTTCTCATCTATAACCTCTTGTCCAGATATGGCCTTTATCAAGCGGACTGCCCGCAAGTCGACTGGACCGAACGGTGTGCCGCGTCACCAGCTGGCGCCCGCACCGGAGAAGAGACTGGAGAATCCTCCTATGGTCGTAGCTTTCCCCGCCGCACCCGCAAGCAGCTGAAGGAGGAAATCAAGAATCTGAAGGCTGAAATGGAGAACATGGAGCATGACTTCTACCTTTCCCGCATGGAGTTCTATGAGGCACGAGCTTCCTGGAACAGGCTAACCGGAACACGATTTCGCGCTATCGAGCAGCGCAATGATGCATGGACCCGCGAGGATGTCACCAGAGCCCAGCTCCATGGACTGCAGCAATACACCGCCCAGATTCGAGCAGTTCAATGATATGCTTCATGAGGAAGTGCATCAGCTGCATGATCAACTCCATCCCTGGTACCCCGGTTATGGAAGACCCCGAAGACGGAGTCGTGGAGGAACCTGAAGTGGAACATGAGCCCGATCAGAATGAGGAAGTGGAACCTGCTGAAGATGTCCACGTTGAAGATGAAGATGAGGAGGAAGAGCCTGAGCTTATCATCGAGGATGATAATGATGACGAAGAGTTGATCTTCATCGACGATGACTAGACTCGTTTGTGTCTATGCCATCTGCTCACCTAAAGCCTTAAGTCTAGGTTTGGGGCGTTAGTTGGTCTTCTGTCTAGTCGAGTTTGTATCTTGTCTTGTACCTTTCCTTTGTCAGTCTGTGGTTATCTATCGAACCTTTGTATCAGTTATCTATCCTTGTATCAATGAATCTTATCAGTCAGTTTCGTTCAAAAATCAATCTTTGGATTTGAGTTTGCTATAGAGCTAAAGCCCGGGACTGCTCCTATATCCCGTAGAGCTTATCGAATGCCTCCCAGAGAGTTGGCAGAACTAAAAATCCAATTACAAGATTTGTTGGGCAAGGGTTTCATTCGCCCAAGCTCGTCTCCTTGGGGCTGTCCTGCTATCTTTGTGAAGAAGAAGGACAAAAGTCTTCGTCTTTGCGTTGATTATCGCCCACTCAACGAGGTCACCATAAAAAATAAATATCCCTTGCCTCGTATTGATCTTCTGTTTGACAGTTATCTGGAGCCAGAGTGTTTTCCAAGATTGACCCCAGATCTGGTTACCACCAAATAAAAATTCGTCCCGAAGCTATTCCCAAAACAGCTTTCACCACCAGATACGGCCTATATGAGTATTTGTCATGTCTTTCGGTTTGACCAATGCCCCGCTCATTTCATGTATCTCATGAACTCGGTGTTCATGCCAGAGCTTGATAAATTCGTGGTCGTGTTCATTGACGACATCCTTGTCTACTCAAAAACCCTGAAGATCATGCTGAACATCTTCGTATTGTTCTATCCCGTCTCAGAGAACATCAGCTCTATGCTAAGTTCAGTAAGTGTGAATTCTGGTTGGATCAGATACAATTTCTAGGCCATGTCCTATCCGCAGAAGGTGTGTCAGTCGACCCCGAAGAAGTGTCAGATATCTTGGAGTGGAAGCCACCTACCTCTGTTCACAAGGCCCGCAGTTTTATGGGAATGGCTGGATATTATCGTCGGTTCATCCCAGATTTCTCAAAATTGCCAAGCCTATCACCGAGTTGCTGAAGAATTCTGTGAAGTTCTTTTGGTCACCAGCTTGTGAACAAGCTTTTCAGACTTTGAAGAAGCTGTTAACCACGTCACCAGTGCTAGCTCAGCCGAACGTCGAGAAGCCCTTTGATGTCTACTGTGATGCATCTGGTACTGGTTTGGGTTGCGTGTTGATGCAAGAGGGAAGAGTGATCGCTTATGCCTCGCGGCAGCTTAAGCGACATGAGGAAAACTATCCAACTCATGACCTTGAGTAGCAGCAGTGGTTCATGCCTTGAAGATATGGCGTCATTATCTGTTGGGCAGTACTTGCAATGTGTACACAGATCACAAGAGCCTGAAGTATATCTTCACCCAAGAAGAGCTGAACATGAGACAGCGAAGATGGCTTGAGTTAATCAAGGACTATGATATCGAAGTGCATTACCATCCGGGTAAGGCAAATGTAGTTGCCGATGCCCTCAGTCGCAAGTCATACTGCAACTGTCTGACGACGAAGCCCTATGATCTTTCCTTGTGCCATGCTCTTGAAAGGATGGGTATTGAGATAGTTCCGCAAGGAAGCCTGAACAATGTCAGGATAGAAACATCGGTCAAGGAACAAGTCATCGCTGCACAGAAAGATAACCCTGGAATCAAGCACATCATCGAAAAGGTCCAGACCGGTAAGGCTGATTGTTTCAGGATCGATGATGTAGGAGTTGTTTGGTTCAAGAACCGTCTAGTAGTTCCCAAGGTGCCTGAGTTGAGACAGTTGATCCTTGATGAGGCACACCTGTCTAGATTTTCCATCCACCCCGGCAGCAACAAGATGTACCAGGATCTAAGGCAGAGATTCTGGTGGACAAAGATGAAGATTGAAATCGCTCGCTATGTCGCTTGCTGCGATACTTGTCAAAGTCAAAGCCGTGCACATGAAGCCTGGAGGAGAATTGCAGCCTTTATCTGTACCTGCCTGGAAGTGGGAAGATATCAGCATGGATTTTATCAATGGCTACCCAAGACTCGGAAAGGTTTTGATTCCATTGGGTAATCGTGGACCGACTCACCAACAACAATCTCACTTTCTGCCAGTCAAGACCAGCTATGCCGTCCCCACGTATGCCGCCTTGTACAAGAACAACATAGTGAAGCTCCATGGTATTCCCAAGACCATCATCTCAGATCGTGGTACTCAGTTTGTCGCAAAGTTCTGGAAAGCGTTCCATACCTCACTTGGAACCAAGCTCTTGCATAGTACAGCATATCATCCGCAAAGATGGACAAACTGAGCGAGTCAACCAAGTGTTAGAGGATATGTTGAGAGCATGTGTGCTCACCTTCGCAGATACTTGGGATGACTGTTTGCCCTTGGCAGAGTTCTCATATAATAACAGTTATCAAGAAAGCATCAAAATGGCACCCTTTGAAGCACTGTACGGTCGTCGTTGTCGTACACCCCTCAGTTGGTCTGAGCCCGGAGAAAGAGAATTCTTTGGAGTTGACCTGGTCAAAGATATGGAAGAGAAAGTCAAGCAGATACAAGAGAACATGAAGATTGCCCAATCCCGACAAAAGAGTTATGCTGACAAGAGACGTCGACCTCTGAAGTTTCAAGTTGGAGATTACGTATATCTCAAGGTCTCACCAACCAAAGGAGTCACTCGTTTTGGAGTAAAGGAAAGTTAGCACCCCCGCTACATTGGTCCGTTTGAGATTTTGGAATGTTGTGGCAAGGTAGCTTACAAGCTGAAGTTTGCCCGATCATCTCTCTGCTGTCCACAATGTTTTCCATGTCTCCCAACTCAAGAAGTGCCTCCGAGTACCAGAACATGTCGTGGAAGTTGAAGGTGTCGAGCTAGAGCCTGATCTATCCTACTCGGAATATCCAGTTCGCGTGTTGGATCACAAAGATCGAGTTACTCGAAGAACTACCACAAGGTGGTACAAAATCCAGTGGAACCAGCACTCTGAAGAAGAAGCTACTTGGGAATCTGAAGACTTCTTGGCAAAGAACTACCCCGACTTTCTCGAATCCCTGTCTATGTAAAGTTTTGCCTTTATCCCTTCTTTGTCCTTTCTTAAGACGCAGAATCTCGGGGCGAGATTTCTTTAAGGGGGGAAGGCTGTAACACCTCTGGTGTTTAAGCATGTAATTAACTTGACATATCATCATTAGCATCATTAATCATCTTGATCATGATTTCATGTGTATGCATTTGCTTAGTGTATCATTTTATGTGATGTACCCCTATTGCAAAAACCGTATTAGCCCACTTCTTCCTATAGGGGCAAAATGGTAATTTCACCTCTGTGCCTAGTTCTATGTAATTCTTGTTCAAATTTAGTGCCCTGATGTTTGTTGCTTTGATCCAAGTTCAAAAATCAGATTTGAATTGAGTTTCCTTTTGCAAAACCCTAAATTCCCAAATCCTGGATTTATTCCCTTTTTGATAACTTTTTCAAAATTCAAAATTTTGAGTTGGTTCAAAAAGCAAAGTTGTGAATCTGATCAAGAGGACAACTTTGGTATTTACAGATTTCCATGTTTCTATATAAAATTTGGAAGTAATTTCAAATTCATTCAAATTCCAGTTTTTGTCCCCTTTTTATTTTAAAAGGTTAATCAAAAACTATTGAGTTTCAGAAAAAGTGTAGAATAGCAAAGTTGTAGGTTTTGACAAATGGAACAACTTTCATATTGGAAGATTTTCAAGTTTCAGTTTGAAATCCAAAGTAATTTTGATTTGAATCAAATTTGAAAAGTGTTCCCTTTTCTGTTTTTGAATATAGTTCAAAAACTATTCGGAATTTGAAAATGTTCATATTGACAAAGTTGTAGATCTCATTTTTTCTGAACAACTTTGGTATTTTGAGTTTTTGTCGCACAGTTCAAATTTTGGGAGATTTTTGCAAAATACAGAGAAACTGGCAAAAGTCAAACCCTAGACCCTAGCACTGTTCTTCTTCCCGTAGAGCCAGAGGCCAGGGGGGGCCCGGCCATGGCGCCGGCGCTGCGGCTGCAGCGCAGGCGGCTGCTCCCACGCGCCCTTATCCTGCCGCCGCTGTCTCCCGGTTCCCCTCCGCGCCCGCACGCGAGCGCTACCTTGCTCTCGGCCCTACAGTGCCCCACCCCCCGCCGCCGGTGGCATCGCCCGCCGGCCGAGCTTGTGCCCCGAGCCCCCGGCTGCACGCCAGCTCGACCGCCAGAGCGCAATCGAGTGCGCACGGCCCCCACAAACCTAACCCCGCGCAACCCCGAGGTCTCTACCATCCCCTAGCCGCGGCTATATAAGCCCCCGGAGCTCCGACCTCTCTCCCTCACCTCCACCACCTGGCCAGCCCACTCCAGTCACTCCTCCGCCGCTCCACCCACCTAGCTCGAAGCTCCGCCTTGAGCTCGTTAAGCTTTTCCACCTCCTTCAATTTCACCTTCCCCGCCTCCGTTTGCCCGGCGTAGCTCGCCGTCCTCCCCATCCCCGGCCGAACCCACCGGTCGAACTCGGTTCGTGGAATTCGCCGTCTCCGCCATGATCATCCCTCACCGACCCCCGTGTTGTGTTCCTTGTCCCCGTGCGACTCTAACCCGGCCTTGCGGTCGCATGTGCTGCGCAGGACCGCCGGACCGCCGGAGCGCCGCCGCGGTCATCTTCTTCCCCGAGCGTGTCGAGCCTCACCTTCGTGTTGAGCCTCACCCTCGAGTCGAGCCTCACCCTCGAGAACGAGTCGAGCCTCACCCTCAGCCCTGCCTCCGACACGTGGTAAGCATCCGAGCCCTCCCAGTCAGGTCTCGGACAGAGGCCTGTTTCTTTGCTGCTTTCTCCGCTTCGCCCGAGCCCAAGCCTCGGCGAGCGCCTGCCCTCCGCTTCGGCCGCCCAAGCCTCGGCGACGCATCCTCCCTCCGCCTCGCCCGAGTCCGGCCTCGACTGAGGCTCACTTCTCCGTTTCGCCCGAGCCCCGCGATTCGCCGAGCCGCCTAGAGGGAGCACAGTGCTCTTCTCTTTTTCTGAGAGTTGTGAATAGTGTTCTGTTTTCTCTTTTTTGTATGATTTTCTGTGTGCATCCAAAATTTTGAAATTTTTGTGGTAGACTCTTTATGCTCTGAAGTATTTTATAAAATATCAAACTTGAGTTTTGTGCAAAATTTGAAAATGTAAAATTCCCCTTTTAATTGAAAAATGAAGGTTTTGGTATTTTTGGGAGTGATTTATAACTCCAAAAATCATGAGACAATTTTTGTGAGCTTCTTATGCCATGTTTAGTCTCTGGGTAAAATTTTGAAGTCTTTTGGAACAAGTTGATTTTTGAGCATTTATTTTAATTCTTGAATAGTGCCTTTTGTTAATTAAATGTATAGAATTATTTGAGCACCTTAATGACCTCCAAAAATTATGAAATTTGTTTTGCCATCTATCTACACCATAATGAACTTATGTGATTAATTTGGTAATTTTTGGAGCAACTTCATAAAATGACCTTTTAAGTAAATTAAGAAAATAGAAAAGATGGATTAGGGTTGGTAATAAGTGTTTGATGATGTGATCTTTGGATTGATTGATGTTCATAGACCCCTACCCTTTGGTCTATGATGTTTGTGATGCTATGTTTGGTTGATGCTTAGGATAATTATAATAAGGGCTAGTTTAATCAATATTGCTTAAGGAAGAAATGGTTACCTTTTATGCTCAACCTAGATTTCGATTATGCTTTGTTTTAAAGTAATTTAGAATCGGTGGAATTGTCTTGCACCATAAGTTCATATCATCATTCTCATGAGCATTCATCATTGCATCCGTATAGTTGAACGAAGAAGGATCTGAAGTCGAGGTAGCCACCGAAGGATCTGTTCCCGAGGCGACCCCGAGCTCCGACACCTACACCACCAACCCCGAGTCCGTCCTTTTTGCCATCCAAGGCAAGCCCCGGTGCATTTAACCCTTCCATTTATAAAATGATTTCCTTAAATGCTTTTGAGTTAAATTACTGCATTAGGTTATAGGAGTTGTGTGATGACCTATTGCCTCCTGCATTATTTACCTCCACCAAGGATCCACCCGCCTTGTTTAAAAACTATTTGCAAATGCTTATGATGCTATATAATAGATTTGCAAAAATGCCAATTTCAAAAAGTGTGATCACTGAAAGAAACTTTATGGGAATTTTGGTTTTACTTCCCGTTCGATGACTGCTTGCCTAGCTAGCATGTGGTCATTGTCGAGAAGAGGTTGTCCTTGCGTACGGTGCCGTCATGTTGTAGTCCGGGACTCAACAGTTGACACCGACCGGGACAGGGTTGAAAAACTGACAGGACTATTACGCTTGGGTGAGATATAACCAAGGTGTAGTTCTGGCTGGAAAATTAGGGACCATCCGTATGGGGGCCTGCTGGTCAAGACTTGTAACTATTCACATACTACGGAAAGCTCTGGCTCCGAGAAATCCATTATTGGACCGACAACCCGCGCACTGGGAGTGAGAGATGGCGGAAGTAGCATGTACCCACGTGGGTTAGAGTCCCGGATTGGAGTGGTGTACTGTACTTCCGGGTGGCGTAGGACCGGGCCCAATCTTGGAGGAATCGTGGTAGACGGGTTGGCATATGCAAGCTTGGGTGCTACATATGCAGTGTGAATAGGGATCCTCAGCTGAGTATTCTTTATCCGGATTAACGTTGCTCCTCGGTTATGGAGACTTGGTCCACTGACTGTCAACGGAGAGTGGTTCTCAACTAGGATGTTTTGAAATGTAAAATGAATTATGAATGATGAAGAACTGAGGATACTTGAACCTTTCCAAAATAAAAACAAGTTTTACAAGATGTTTTTTCTGCCAACAGGACCTGTACTCTTGGGTTAGAGTCCCGAGGTGCTTGTTGCTGGACCTGTACTCTTGGTTAGAGTCCCGAGGTGCTTGTTGCTGGCGGAAAAACTCAAAATGCTTTTTCTGCAAATTTCTCGATCTTGTTCAAGCCTTACCTAAGCCTTTCATTCATTCCTGAGTCTTCTCCCTTTTTCTTTAGTCGGGTAAGTCTTGTTGATACCTTTGTACTCAGGGTTTTATTACCCATGTTGCAGGTATGACAGATTCCTCAGTATGCCTTGGACCTTGCTGTGTGACTGTTGTTCAGGAAGAGGCCGATGAGGCCGATGAGTGATTATTCACCCTCGGGCTGGGTGAAGTATCTTTACCTTCAGTTGTTGTCATATGCTACTCTGCCGACACCTATCTATTTGAACTATGGTCTGTAATAACTTCACTTTAATTTTATGTTGAACCCTGGTTTGTAAAACTATTGCTATCTAAGTCTTCCGCTATTTACTCTTCACTCCGATGTTATTTGTCAAAATGTTCAAGAGATTGTAACTGAATTGTGAGATGATCCTGCGGACATCGGGCACTGATGTAGCCCAGTAGCGGAACCGGTCTTAATCTCTTGGCTGTACGGATCGACTGTCAGTGGTTGACGGTGATCAGTGGGCCATGGGATTAGAGCCGTTACGTTACAATAATAACATGGCCAATAGGAACACAAACAAAAATGTGTTACTAAGAGAGCTAGTAACACGTTTTCTAACCTACACTAACACAACTTGCTGTTACTATAGCCCTGCGTGGTAGTAGTGCAAGTACGACACGACGCCGCTCAAGTGTCTGCTCCCGCTCGGCTCACTACTCTGGTGCACGTGCGTCTCTACGTACGCGGTAGAAGGACCGCTCTAGCGCCTCTGCGATCCTCTGCGTCGCGACTTCTTCTCCGTCGCCGTCATCGCCCGGACTGCTATGATGCGCGACTTGGTGCCACACCAGTTCGTGCGCCTCGCTGGGACCGTGAGGAACTTCGTCACACGGGCGCTCGCGCTCTTCTTCGCGTCTTGATCACGATCGTCAACTCCACCGCCGTGATGCCGTCCAACGCCGAGCTCCAGCGGGCTATCGAGGACACCCAGCGCGCGGCCGAAGAGGCCACCGCTGCTGCCCAAGCCGCCTCCGCTCAGGCTCAGGCTGCCATCGCCCGCGCCGACGCTGCCAACGATCGGGCAGACGCGGCAGAACAGCGCCTTGCTGAGTACGAGAACGCCGCTCAAGCACAGCTCCATGCTCAAGCTATCGCGGTCGTCAACATCAAGCACTTGATTCCCCACGTCCTCGAGCAGACATCCACGTTCTACGGTCGATGGCGCTCGTTCTTTCTCAACACTGTCACCAAGTATGCTCTTGACGCCCTTGTGCTCACCGACGACGACTTCACTACGGATGCTCATTGGAATCGCATGGACTGCACAGTCAAAACATGGCTGTTTGGGACTGAACGCATATTGGCCCCTAGTGGGTTTCGGTGATTGGTTGAAACACAAGATTACTGTGACTAACGTGTGTTTTGCAGAAACAGGGATGAGTTAGGTCACGGTAATGGCGACAATACGGGCATATGGAGTTCATGTCCCTTGGCGATGGAAATCGTTTTCATTTTCAAAGGATGGATGGCGAAGATGGTGGTAGAGTATGCTAAGTGTCATATGATGTTGGAGGACACTTAGGTAGTCTTAGGTATTTATTTTTCCTTTGGTCGTACTATAAAGGGGAGCGTGAATCAGTAGCTTGACCTAGATGAGTCTATTGAGGTAGGTGTGGTGCAAACTTGTTATTTCATAGCCCTAGGTAGCTCAGAGAGATGCATTATGTCGCGAGGATGAAAAGTCGTTAAGGTAGCGTCGCGATCCGAGTGAGTTTTGCCTGTGAAACAGGCATCAGACGCTGGCCTGGTGGGCATCGGACGCACGTCCGATGCTCACTAGACTTGAGAGTGCTAGCGTGGTGGCATCGGACGCGCCTGTGCCACTGTTCCAGAGAGGGTGCCCTAAGGGGCACATCGAACGCTGAGGGCCAGCGTCCGATGTCCATGTAGAGAGGTTCCAGAGAGGGTAAAATCGCATCGGACGCGTCCTTTGCGAGGGCATCGGACGCGGCGCAGCGTCCGATGCTCCTTTAAAACGTCTGACAGGTTGTACAGTTGACTGTTGGTCGAGGTCATCAGAGCGTCCGATGTCGGGTGTTGGTATAAACTAACGAACACTCTACTTTATCCGCAAGCGCACAGATAAGATCTACCGATGTAGCACTTCACCGGAGTAACCCAGTTTTAATATCGAACAAAAAGGAACAGATAGTGTTAAGTATTAAAGTCTATCCCCTGAGTAGCTAACAAGGACGGAGAATCTAGAAGTATAGAGGGGATCACTAAGGCTGTCTAATTCCAATTTAAGAGTGATATGTTTATATTATTCTTAGTGGGGAAGTTGCCATAAAAGGTCACAAACAGAGTATGAGTCTTTTATGCAAATGTATAATCCTACCGAGCCTACACACGGGTAAGTGGACTATAGAAGAATCAACAAGGCTATAAGAGTCGCCCTTGCGAACAACCATTACTACCGGCGTTATAGGAGGCATATATGAGCTATCAAGTCTAAGCACCACACTTACACTATCCAACTACTCTAACTCTAGAGCAACTTAGAATTAAAGTACTGAAAAGAGAGTCATAAATCTTAAGAATAATAAGAACAATGGCTCAAACTTAAATATAGACGTTGATTACCCGAAACAATCGCTGAAGCAAGTTGATGATGAACTTGAATCCGCAGGTCCGAAAGGCCGGAGCTCCTTCTTGATCTCTTCCTCTCTCTCTCTCTCTTCTAGCTCTAGTATAAGACTAGGTTCTAAACCTAACTAGAGGGGTAACTAGTCTTCTACTTGATAGCAGGCTCTTGATTACAACTAGATGAACTAGATCTAATTCTAGATGAACTAGAAGAGATTCATCTAGAGGGACCTCTACTTCTAATTGAAACCCTAGTTTCCGATGTGGGATGAATAATGAAGATGGAGATGCCTGGAGAGGGGGGTCTGGGGCTGCTTATATAGCCCTGAGGGATCAACCGCGGCCGTTGGATCAAACCGACTTCAGGGACGGTGGAGATGCATCCTAGGAGGCGATGGAGGAAGCTTGCAGAAGACGGAAGCCAGCGGGCCCGGGGGGAGACCGGTCGGTCTCCTGGTGGGACCGGTCGGACCCACCTGGCAGGGACCCACGGTGCCCGACCTCCCGGTGTCTTCTGGTGTCCTCTGGAGTCTTCTAGAATATTCCTGACGTGCCGGTTGCGTTATCTCGTGTCGGTTTCCTTCTAGGGGAAGCAATCAGTGCTGGTTTCCTGGTTTAGTCCCTGCAGAATCACAATTCACCAAAACTCGTGGAATATTGTTAATTAAAAGCCTAAACCTTTGTTGGTGATTGAATTCATGCCCTTTTCATATTTATTTATCCTTTAACTTTGATAGATAACCAGTGTCAACAATTCCCCCAAGCTTACCTTTTGCTAGTCCCTTAGCAAATAACCAAAACTTAACAATGGATCAGGAGTTGCTACAATATCTTTACTTCCAACAAGTATACCTGCTATTAAACAAAAATTCTCCAAAATATATATTATGTTATTCTTCATGGGGCTTATTACTTTTACCTTAGATCTTGAGTAGTTGAAAGATTGAACAATCAAATCAAGCACTATGTCTCTAGTTTTTACTTCACCTTTATCCCCGGAGTTTTAATTAATTTTCAAAAGCTTTAATACATGTGTTGTCAAATTAAACAATGGATCCAAAGAGAAAGTCAACCAACCATTGAATCAAGAGTGCATGTGTATGGAAAAATGGAGTCGGATGCTTTTTTGAATGTATTCACTCTCTCTTCTGTTTTATCAGAGACATATGGCTATTAGGCTAATTCTACTATCGGGGCACTTGCCCATTTTTTTTCTGACATTCTTTTTTCTTTTTTTTTTCTTTTCGACACCGGACACTTGTCCCTTTTTATTTCCTCGGGATTTATCTTTTTGAGGTTTCGGGACTTGTCCCTTTTTATTTCCTCAGATCTCTTTTTTTTTCTTTTCTCTCTTTTTTTTCTCTTCTTTTTTTAATAGCCACATACTTTCAATAAACTTCTGAGAGGGTAGCAACAAATAATTATGAGCATTTATGCGAAAGATGGATGAAATGTGTAAGTGATCTCAATTCAATGGCCAGATAATATCTCACAGGGTCACAAAGCTTAATTTAACTCAATGCAATTATTAGTCATGTTTATATTTAGAAATCTCCGGAACTATAGTGTTGCTTAGAACAAGATAATAGCAGCTCATATCATCACATGTCATATCCCAATACTACCTAGACCTTAGATTAAGTATTTGCCAACCATGCATTTAATTTTATTTAAGGCATGATTATTAATGAAGAGAACTCATGCTTTGAAGACTAGGTACTTGAAAGAAATTAGATAGAGCAACTATTCATCATTTCCATGCAAAAGATTAGAGAGAGGGTTCTTCTTTAGTCATCAACTTCTTAAAACAAACTAGACACACTATTTTATTTATTAATCTAACACACTTTAAGATAAAAGCTAATAATATAGTAGTAGTAATGATAAATACATACCTGAATCGTGAAGATAACGGGGGTGTGTCTCCCCCAAGCTGGTTCCCTTAATAGCGTTGAGCCTTCATGTGCCCATATATTTTTTTGTCTTTTTAATTAATGGTGAGCCTTCATGTGCTCACATATTTTTTTTTCTGTTTTCTTTTTAAGGTGAGCCTTCATGTGCTCACATATTTTTGGTGTTTTTCATTTTTAAGAGTGAACTTTCATGTGCTCACATATTTTTGGTGTTTTGAATTTGTTTATAGAATGAAAAACTTAAGATACTTACGGGGACACATGGGGGTGCCTTCCCCCAAGCTGAATGTTGACGTAGTCGTTCGATCTTGCAATGTAGCAGACTGGCAGTGGATATGTCCTCCTTCTATCAGAGCTTTGATTGATGTTGATGTTTGTTGAGACGGTGCTCCAACAGTAGATGCAGCATTCACTTGCTGTCAGCTTTTCTTGGCATTTCAAATCCTGTGAAACTCAAATAGACAACAAAACTTGTGGAACAGATTAAGCGTTATTGTTGGCCACTTAAGCCTTAGTTGTCTAGAATTTCAGTGAAATCTCTTTCTAATATTTTTGTTTTTTTATTTTTATGATGCAAGAGAAATACACAGGATGAATGCATGCATATTTATTTTTTATTATTTTTAAGCCACCACGATGAACATTCCTGTGGGTTTTTTACACACCATAGAATTATTCACATGGGCTTCATGTTTATGATGTAGTGTAACAAATGTAATATTTTTTTTTCTTTTCTAATGCAATGCAGAAATTAAAATGTTTGTGAATTAAATAATGATGCAAGAAATAGATATGAATTAAATATGAGAAATATGCAGCAAAGTAAATATAAAGATAACTACCGATTTTTACCTTTTGGCGAAGGTTCGGATATTTAGGTCCAACGAACTGGACCTTCCCTTGGTTCAGACCTCCCAAGGTATGTCAGACATTTGGAAAGTTGTTATTGATTGTACGTCTTAGGTGCAGATATTTTCTCCCATACTTTCTTGGTCTGAGTCTTCATTTCCTGTGGTTCACTGTCTTGAGTTTTCTCTCCGTTCTTTTCGGGGACAGTGTCGATAACTTCTTCTTCATGATTGGCCTCTCTATTCTTGATAGTTTGTCTTCTTTGGCTTGAGAGCGGCATCTTTCACTTCTATTCTTCTTAGGTGCTTTATTGGGCATGTAGCTGATGAAGTTGTATCATGCCTTTTCTCCAAGAAAGTGAAAAATGAATTTCCTCTTGTAGATGATTGTACTTATAGCGTAGAGGAATGGTTTTCTTAGGATGAGGTGGACATCATCGTCTTCTCATGTCGAGGATCAAGAAGTCTGTGGGGACTTCATGACCTCTAATTCTGACTACGACGTCTTCCATCATTCCTTCTTGTTTATGCCTCTTGATATGGTGTCACTCATGTTATTTGTTCGTCCGGCAGTTTGAAGTGAAGCGTTAATTGTGGACGCTGGCTGCATCTTGCTCAGTGTGCATGTTCTTATAGAACTAGGACCTTCACTCTGTAGAATTTGGGAGTGACTTCTCCATGTTTTGCTCAAGAGTGTGTCCTGCTCATAAAGACAAGGTAGAGATCAAGTGCATGGGCTCTGTTGGTGGAAAAACACCAATAAAACCAAAAGTTTTGTTTATTCCTCTCTATCCTTAGGCACATTGCACAAGACAAACTTGTTGTTTATATGTTCTATTCAAACTTAACATGAGTGATAGGATCAAAGGATGAGCATAAAAGTAGCATCTTAAAATATTTAACAGATCAAATTACTTAACCCAGGAAGGATAATCTATGCATAAAGTGTCGATTTTTTTTCATAATTGAGATATATCATCTTCTAAAGGTTAGATGCACAACATTTTAGCTCATTTAGTTAAGACAGTGAGATTCAAGAGAGTAAAGCTAGGAACAAATATCAAAGGACTAACATGTTGAGTTGATTAGGTTAGATCAAGTGAGGTGCAACTTAAACATGTTTTGTTCTTTATTTATGTTCATACTAGAATCAAGAAGAAGTTTTTAAAGTGATGGTTACTTACCTTGAATGTTACTTTGTCATTGGAAAGTGATTGTGCTGAACCACCTTGTGGAAGCTCCTTTTGTCTAGCTGGTTTTTTTATGAATTGCTTTTCTTCTCTTGTTTTGTCTCATAGTGTGATTGAGAGGAGGAAGATCACAGTGGGATCATTTTTAGAGGTATCGACCTTCCATCTCTAGTGTCGACTTATCAGTGGAGGCGCATTGTTCCTCAAGTATGCGGACTAGGATCCTCTCTCTTTCTTGTATTAATTTTGTACTATGAGGACGTAGGACAGTTCCGCATTGTTCTCTTGTCAACCTTTCTTGTTTTCCCTTTAATTATTGGGTTGACAAGAGACTTGAAATTAGAGCTGCTACTCGAGTGCCTCTATGATAGTCCTTTGTCTTGTAATGTCACAACTGAGACTTGTCCTCTAAACAGTGTCTAGATGATGGAGATCTTATCGACTGTTCTTCTTGATTTGCTAACTTAGGTAAATCTCTTCATCTTCTAACTCTTGTGGTGCAGTGGCTTCATCCTTCATGATGCCCTCCTCAATTCTTGGTAGTTTGCTCTCCCTTCGACGTCTTCTCTTGGTTCTCTTTGGCTGCTCATAAGTGATGTAGATGTTGAAGATGCAGCGAAAGATCCAAAAGTTGACTTCTCCAGGTCCGACAAAGATGATAATATTGATGGTGTTCAAGAACGATCTTCCAAGAATGAGTGGTGGATCATATTCTTCTTCTGGATTGGGACAACATCTAGTGGTTTGTATTGATCAAAGTGGTGAGTAGGAGATCAATATGTTTGAAGTTGGGTTTCTCCTTCCTCCCTTTGATTGTGAAACACATCTAGACAACGGAATTATCTCTCCTAGGCTGGCTTGTGATGTAGATGGACTCCGAACAATATGTTCATGTGTTTGACTTGAAGATCTTGCTATTGTTGTAGTGGTACCATCTTGTCTCCCAAGCTAGCTCTTGATTAGAAAAGAGGATAACTTCCCACTTCTTGTGTTGATATCTTGGGCAATGATGGTTGCAAGCATAGGTTGTCTCATAAGGTAAGTTGCATCCTGTTTGTCATCAGCGCCCAAGCAAGACTCAAAGCTAGGCTAGCACCATTTGTGATCTGAGAGTAGGTTTGTGTGTCTATGGTTTGGGTTTTGGATCTTCATTGTTCCGACCAAACCATGGATGAACAAAATCTCTCTCCTGCATAACGTTAGTGGATATATACCCGAAGGATTGCAAGAATTTGAAAGCATGGGTTGTTGTCCACAACATATGTATTTTGCATCTGTGCTAATAAAAGATGTTTTTAGGATTACTTTAGCATAGACTAGTATTTCATGTGTTGGCTGCACTTTAACATGATTCAAGGCAAAAGATATCTTGCAGTAGAAGACAAAACAAATAGACTTTGATACTCACAGTTCTTTCATATGATAAACGAGCTGAGTCTTCATTGTGCAAGAGTTGTTGAAGTTCATTATACGCCTTGCTTCATCTCCGGTGTGAGTTCATCTCAGGACTTTCCCAAATTGATATTGAAAGTTTCCTACAGGGGTTAGTCTAACAAAATATCCAACATCCACTATAGCATACTATCGGCTCAAAAACCAACCTAGACACCACGTCTAATTTGATCTAGGAAGACATTTTAACTTAATTGCTTAAATAAAAGCCTTTGAAAGCAAATCACACTCCTAAACTAGGCACCATGCTTAATTTGAGATTAGAAAGTACTACTAACCTCCAACCTAAACATATATATAGCAAATGAGGGTAGCATGAAAGTATTATAGAGATTTATTCAGATGGTGATGAAAGAGCAATGATGAGCATATCCTAAGGTAGGGACAACCAACATAGCAACACGGCAAGAAATATTCTTAGAAAGTCTATTCCCCAAGCTTGGATTTTGCACAAATCAAGATTGGATGAATGTAATTCAATGTTACATGATGATTGGTTGGACATACCTTGTGTTTGTTGTTCCTTCGTTCTTTTCTGCTCCAGACCTGGGAAGGTTAGTGACAAAATACCCGAAGGAATATTTTCACAATTATATTTCTATGCTCAGTGCAGCGGAAAGGTAGGCATAGCTAATAACCAGATGTTATGTAAGGATTCTACTGGTTATAGCTTGTGCTCATGGGGTAGTATAGATAAGAGTGGAATTCAAAAACAACATTCATAAGAATGAAAACAAAAATAATGAAAAGACTGGGACAAAAAAGGAAAAGATAAAAGTATGATTACAATGTTAAACTAAGACTTAAGTTGATCTACCGTTCCCTGGCAATGGCGCCAGAAATGCTTGTTGGTATAAACTAACGCACACTCTACTTTATCCTCAAGCGCACATAAGATCTACCGATGTAGCACTTCACCGGAGTAACCTAGTTTTAATATCGAACCCAAAGGAACGGATAGTGTTAAGTCTTAAAGTCTATCCCCTGAGTAGCTAACAAGGACGGAGAATCTAGAAGTATAGAGGGGATCACTAAGGCTGTCTAATTCCATTTAAGAGTGATATGTTTATATTATTCTTAGTGGGGAAGTTGCCATAAAGGTCACAAACAAAGTATGAGTCTTTTATGCAAATGTATAATCCTACCGACCGCCTACAACACACTGGTAGTGGACTATAGAAGAATCAACAAGCTATAAGAGTCACCCTTGCAAACAACCACTACTACCGGCGTTATAGGAGGCTATATGAGCTATCAAGTCTAAGCACCACGCTTACACTATCCAACCACTCTAACTCTAGAGCAACTTAGAATTAAAGCACTGAAAAGAGAGTCATAAATCTTAAGAATAATAAGAACAATGGCTCAAACTTAAATATAGACGTTGATTACCGAAACAATTGCTGAAGCAAGTTGATGATGAACTTGAATCCGCAGGTACAAGATGAAGAAGTTGATCCGACAGGCCGGAGCTCCTTCTTGATCTCTTCCTCTCTCTCTCTCTCTCTAGTTCTAGTATAAGACTAGTTTCTAAACCTAACTAGGGGGGTAACTAGTCTTCTACTTGATAGCTGGCTCTTGATTACAACTAGATGAACTAGATCTAATTCTAGATGAACTAGAAGAGATTCATCTAGAGGGACCTCTACTTCTAATTGAAACCCTAGTTTCTGATGTGGAGATGAATAATGAAGATGGAGATGCCTGGAGAGGGAGGTCTGGGGCTGCTTATATAGCCCTGAGGGATCAACCGCGGCCGTTGGATCAAACCGACTTCAAGGACGGTGGAGATGCATCCTAGGAGGCGGTGGAGGAAGCTTGCATAAGACGGAAGCCAGCGGGCCCGGGGGGAGACCGGTCGGTCTCCTGGTGGGACCGGTCGGTCCCACCTGGCAGGGACCCGCGGTGCCCGACCTCCTGGTGTCTTCTGGTGTCCTCTGGAGTCTTCTAGAATATTCCTGACGTGCCGGTTGCGTTATTTCATGTCGGTTTCCTTCTAGGGGAAGCAATCAGTGCTGGTTTCCTGGTTTAGTCCCTGCAGAATCACAATTCACCAAAACTCGTGGAATATTATCAATTAAAACCCTAAACCTTTGTTGGTGATTGAATTCATTCCCTTTTCATATTTATTTATCCTTTAATTTTGATAGATAACCAGTGTCAACAATTCCCCAAGCTTACCTTTTGCTAGTCCCTTAGCAAAACCAAAACTTAACAATGGATCAGGAGTTGCTACAATATCTTTACTTCCAACAGTATACCTGCTATTAAACAAAATTCTCCAAAATATATATTATGTTATTCTTCATGGGGCTTATTACTTTTACCTTAGAGCTTGACTAGTTGAAAGATTGAACATCAAATCAAGCACTATGTCTCTAGTTCTTTTACTTCACCTTTATCCCCGGAGTTTTAATTGATTTTTCAAAAGCTTTAATACATGTGTTGTCAAATTAAACAATGGATCCAAAGAGAAAGTCACCGACCATTGAATCAAGAAGTGCATGTTATGGAAAAATGGAGTCGGATGCTCTTTTGAATGTATTCACTCTCTTCTGTTTTAATCAGAGACATATGGCTATTAGGCTAATTCTACTATCGGGCACTTGCCCATTTTTTTTCTCTGACATTCTTTTTCTTCTCTTTTTTTTTTTCTTTTCGAGGTTCCGGACACTTGTCCCTTTTTATTTCCTCGGGATCTATCTTTTTGAGGTTTCGGACACTTGTCCCTTTTTGTTTCCTCAGATCTCTTTTTTTTTTTTTCTTTTTTTTCTCTTCTTTGTTTTAATAGCCACATACTTTCAACAAACTTCTGAGAGGGTAGCAACAAATAATTATGAGCATTTATGCGAAGGATGGATGAAATGTGTAAGTGATCTCAATTCAATGGCAAGATAACATATCACAGGGTCACAAACCTAACTAGAGGGGTAACTAGTCTTCTACTTGATAGCTGGCTCTTGATTACAACTAGATGAACTAGATCTAATTCTAGATGAACTATAAGACATTCATCTAGAGGGACCTCTACTTCTAATTCAAACCCTAGTTTCGATGTGGAGATGAATAATGAAGATGGAGATGCCTGGAGAGGGGGGTCTAGGGCTGCTTATATAGCCCTGAGGGATCAACCGCGCGCGTTGGGATCAAACCGACTTCAGGGACGGTGGAGATGGATCCTAGGAGGTGGTGGAGGAAGCTTGCAGATGACGGAAGCCAGCGGGCCCGGGGGGAGACCGGTCGGTCCCACCTGGCAGGGACCCGCGATGCCCGACCTCCTGGTATCTTCTGGTGTCCTCTGGAGTCTTCTAGAATATTCCTGACGTGCCGGTTGCGTTATCTCGCGTCGGTTTCCTTTTAGGGGAAGCAATCATTGCTGGTTTCCTGGTTTAGTCCCTGCAGAATCACAATTCACCAAAACTCGTGGAATATTGTCAATTAAAACCCAAATCCTTTGTTGCTGATTGAATTCATACCCTTTTCATATTTATTTATCCTTTAATTTTGATAGATAACCAGTGTCAACACCGGGCATCGGAGCGTCCGATGCCCCCGCAGAAAGACCTGTTCAGTGCTCTATTGGGTGGCCGGTTGGGGGGAGTATTTATACTCTTCCTCCTCCTCCATTAGAGTGTTCTTGCCACTTGCCTCTGCTGAGAAACACATTCTGAGTGTGAGAAAGAGCAACTGCCCTAGTGAGGTTGAGAGAATAACTAATTGAGAGAATTAGTGACCTCCTAGGGAGAATTGAGTAGAAAGTGTGCATCCATCGATCTCTTTGGCCTTGTATTGGTCAAGTGAGAGTTCTAGCTTGTTACTCTTAGTGATCGGCATCACCTAGACGGCTTGGTGGTGATCGGAGAGCTTGGTGATCATTCGGAGGCATTGTGGATGACTCAAGCCAAGTTGTGACCGGTAGCGAGCGATTCACCGGGCCAGAGTGGCGAAGAATCACCTCGTAGTGAGCAATTGATCCTTGCGCGAATCAAGGGGGAGCGATACCCTTGTGCGGGTGCTCCAACGAGGACTACGGGGGTGTGCTGACACCTCGATACCTCGGCAAAAACATTGTCGTGTCATCTCTACTCTCTTTACTTACGCATTTACATTTGAGCAATTCAATTCCGCAATTTACTTATTGTTCATCCATATTCGAATTGCCATGGTAGAGTAGAAATTTCATAGTGTTGATCTTTTGTGCGGTTGATTCTAGTGAAACACACTTCTAGGCACTAGGGGGTTAATTGGGCTTGTTACGATTTAATTATTGCAAAAAGTTTTAGAGAAGCCCAATTCACCCCCCCTCTCGGGCATCTTGATCCTTTCAATTGGTATCAGAGCCTGGTGCTCTAGATTTAGGCTTAACCGCCTAGAGTTAAGATGTCCGGAGGTGGTGGACCACCTCCCATGTTTGAGGGAGACGACTTTCTATATTGGAAAATCCGTATGGAGTCGTACCTAGAAGCTGTTGATGTAAAATGCCGCGAAGCCGCGATCACCGGTTTTGTCAAGCCCAAGGAGGGCACAAGCCTTACTCCTAATGAGGAGGAAAATGAGAAATGGAATGCAAAAGCCAAAAACATCCTTTTTAGAGGCATTTGCAAGGATGTGTTTAACCGCGTCCGGAACCACAAAAATGCCCATGATCTATGGGAAAACATTTGTGCGCTCCATGCGGGAACCAAGAGTGAGCATGAGGAGCGCTATCATTTAGTTATGCAAAAGCTTCATTCTTTTGATATGCATGCTAATGAAAATGCAAAAGAAATGTACTCATGCTTGAATGTTCTTGTAGAAGAACTCAATGGACATGGCCTCACACAAATGCAACCATCCGATGTTGTGAGGAAGATTCTTTGTGTCCTTCCAATTGAGAAGTATGGACACATTGTGACCGTGCTACATCAAGGTGATCTTTCCACATCCACACCAACACAAGTCTTGGGGAACATCAATGCGCATGAGATGTACATGCACCACATCACACAAGTGGTGGCTCCTCCACGGACAAGAAGAAGGATTTGGCCTTCAAAGCAAGCCATGACAAGAAGGGCATGTCCAAGGCAATTGAGGTGCATCATGAGAGCACAAGTGATGAAGATGATGATTCCAACATTGCTCTCATGGTGAGAAGGACCACCAAGATGTTGAAGAAGCTTCACAAGAATGGAGTCAACTTCGACTCAAGAAATGAAGTTCTTCACAAGTAGCAAGAGAAGGCCACTATCCAAAATGGATTGCTACAATTGCGGTGAACTTGGCCATCTTGCTCATCAATGCACCAAGCCCAAGAAAGAGAGCTACAAGAACAAGAACATGGGCAAGAAATATGACTCATCTAGCGAAGATGAGAAGAAGAGTGAGAAGCCTTACAAGAAGGATGGCAAGAAGAAGAAGCAATACCACAAGAAGGGTGGCAAGGCTTACATTGTTGGTGATTGGCTCACCGACATTGACTCCTTCGATGGCACATCAAATGAAGATAGTGATGATGAGAAGGAGTAGGTGGCCGCTCTAGTCATTGGGACTTCTACACCACCACTGTCGCCGCCATCATCCTCTACACACCTATGCCTCATGGCAAAGGGTGATCAGAAGGTACAAAGCGATGATGACTCTAGTGATGATGAGAGTGATGGAGAGTTCAAAGCTCCTTCTTATGATGAACTTGTTGACTTGCTAAACAACTACTCTAAAATCATAAGAAAGACTAGAGCTAAAAAGGATAGGCTTGTTAATGACAATGAAGCTCTTGTTGAAAAATAAAACAATGCCATACATGCTAGTGATGAGCTTCAAAATGAACTTGCTACCATGTCATCATCTATCAAGGAGCTCAAGTCCTCAAACAAGGAGCTCAAAGCTAAAAATGAAAAACTTGACAAGATGCATAGTGATCTCAACACTAGCTATTCTTCGCTCAAAGAATAATACACTCAAGTTAAAGTTGATCATGATGTTCTCACCATTGCTATGATATGCTTTCACTTGAGACACATGATGCTCCTAACCTTGTTGTTAAGTGTGACATAGCAACATCTTGTGAGGACTTGGTTAGTGAGCATTTGTGACAATGGTTATCTATCAAAATTAAAGAATAAATAAATATGAAAAGGGCATGAATTCAATCACCAACAAAGGTTTAGGGTTTTAATTGATAATATTCCACGAGTTTTGGTGAATTGTGATTCTACAGGGACTAAACCAGGAAACCAGGACTAATTGCTTCCCCTAGAAGGAAACCGACGCGAGATAACGCAACCGGCACGTCAGGAATATTCCAGAACGTTCTAGAGGACACCACGAGGCGGGACACCTCGAGACGCTGCCAGGTGAGACCGGTCGGTCTCACCCTTAGACCAAACGGTCTCCCCCTGGGCCCGCTGGCTTCCATCTTCTGCAAGCTTCCTCCACCGCCTCCTAGGATGCATCTCCACCGTCCCTGAAGTCGGTTTGATCCAACGGCCGCGATTGATCCCTCAGGGCTATATAAGCAGCCCCAGACCCCCCTCTCCAGGCATCTCCATCTTCATTATTCATCTCCACATCAGAAACTAGGGTTTCAATTAGAAGTAGAGGTCCCTCTAGATGAATCTCTTCTAGTTCATCTAGAATTAGATCTAGTTCATCTAGTTGTAATCAAGAGCCAGCTATCAAGTAGAAGACTAGTTACCCCTCTAGTTTAGGTTCAGAACCTAGTCTTATATTAGAACTAGAAGAGAGAGAGAGAGGAAGAGATCAAGAAGGAGCTCCGGCCAGTCGGATCCACTTCTTCATCTTGTACCTGCGGATTCAAGTTTATCTTCAACTTCCTTCATCGATCGTTTCGGTAATCAACGTCTATATTTAAGTTTGAGCCATTGTTCTTGTTATTCTTAAGGTTTATGACTCTCTTTTGAGTACTTTAATTCTAGTCATTCTAGAGTTAGAGTAGTTGGATAGTGTAAGCGTGGTGCTTAGACTTGACAGCTCATATATGCCTCCTATAACGCCGGTAGTAGTGGTTGTTCGCAAGGGTGACTCTTATAGCCTTGTTGATTCTTCTATAGTCCACTTACCCGTGTGTAGGCTCGGTAGGATTATACTTTGCATAAAAGACTCATACTCTGTTTGTGACCTTTTATGGCAACTTCCCCACTAAGATAATATAAACATATCACTCTTAAATTGGAATTAGACCGCCTTAATGATCCCCTCTATACTTCTAGATTCTCCGTCCTTGTTAGCTACTCAGGGGTTAGACTTTAAGGCTTAACATTATCCGTTCCTTTGGGTTCGATATTAAAACTGGGTTACTCTGGTGAAGTGCTACATCGGTAGATTTTATCTGTTGGCTTGCGGATAAAGTAGAGTGTGCGTTAATTTATACCAACAAGCATTTCTGGTGCCGTTGCCGGGGATAGAGTTTATCTCTACTCTTGGTAGCGACATTAGTAAGTGTCAACAAGCATTTCTGGCGCCGTTGCCGGGGAACAGTAGATCATCTTAAGTCTTAGTTTAACCTTGTAATCATACTTTTATCTGTTCTTTTTGTCCCAGTCTTTTCATTATTTTTGTTTTCATTCTTATGAATGTTGTTTTTAAATTCCACTCTTATCTATCACTACCCCATGAGCGCAAGCTATAACCAGTAGAATCCTTATACCCCATCATAATGCCTGGTTATGAGCTATGCCTACCTTTCTGCTGCACTGTCCTTGTAATGAGCATAGAAATATAATTATGAAATATTCCTTTGGGTATTTTGTCACTAACCTTTCTAGGTTTGGAGCAGAAAAGAACGAAGGAACAACAAACACAAGGTATGTCCAACCAATCATCATGCAACATTGAATTACATTCATCCAATCTTGATTTGTGCAAAATCCAAGCTTGGGAATAGACTTTCTAAGAACATCTCTTGCCATGTTGCTATGTTGGTTGTCCCTACCATTAGGATATGCTCATATACTAATCATACTCTTTCATCACCCATCTGAATAAATCTCTACAATGCTTTCATGTTACCTTTACCTGCTATAATATATGTATAGGTTTGAAGTACAGTCATACATCTCTTTAAATTAGGCATGGTGTTAAGTTTAAACCACGAGGTGTGTTGATTTCGCTTCAGAAGGATTTTAAATTAAGCATGGTGCTTAGGTTAGAATACCTTCCTAAGTCAAATTGGACGTGGTGTCTAGGTTGATTTCTGAATTGATAGTATGCTATAGTAAATATTGGATATTTTGTTGGACTAACCCCTGCAGGAAAACTTTCATTATCAATTTGGGTAAGTCCTGAGATGAACTCACACCGGAGATGAAGCAAGGCGTACAATGAACTTCAATAACTTTGCACAATGAAGACTCAGCTCGTTCATCATAGATGAAAGAACTGTGAGTATCAAAGTTTATTTATTTTGTCTTCTACTGCAAGTTATCTTATGCCTTGAATCATACAGCAAACACATACTAGTCTATGCTACAGTAATCCTAAAAATATCTTTTTATTAGCATAGATGCAAAATACATAAGTTATGGACAACAACCCATGCTTCAAATTCTTGCAATCCTTCGGGTATATGTCCACTACATTATGCAGGCGATAAATTTTGCTCATCCATGGTTTGGTGGTGTGAACATTGAAGATCCAAAACTCAAACCATAGACACACAAACCTACTCTCAGATCACAAAGGTGCTAGCCTAGCTTTGAGTCTTGCTTGGGCGCTGATGACAAACAGGATGCAACTTACCTCGTATGAGACAACCTATGCCTGCAACCATCATTGTCCAAGACATCAAGACAAGAAGTGGGAAGTTATCTTCTTTTCTAATCAAAAGCTAGCTTGGGAGACAATGGTACCACTACACCAATAGCAAGATCCACAAGTCAAACACATGAACATGTTGTTGGGAGTCCATATACATCACAGCAGCCAGCCTGGGAGAGACAATTCCGTTGTCTAGATGTGTTTCACAATCAAAGGGAGGAAGGAGAAACCCAACTTCAAACATATTAATCTCCTACCCACCACTTTGATTAATACAAACCACTAGATGTTGTCCTAGTAGAGAAGAAGAATATGATCCACCACTCATTCTTGGAAGATCGTTCTTGAACACCATCAATGTTATCATCTTTGTCGGACCTGGAGAAGACAACTTTTGGATCTTTCACTGCATCTTCAACATCTACATTACTTATGAGCAGCCAAAGAGAACCAAGAGAAGACCTTGAAGGGAGAACCAACTACCAAGGATTGAGGAGGGCATCATGAAGAATGAAGCCACTGCACCACAAGAGTTAGAAGATGGAGAGATAGTACCTGAGCCAACAAATCAAGAAGAACATCGATAAGATCTCCATCATCTAGACACTGTTGAAAGGACGAGTCTCAGTTGTGACATTACAAGACAAAAGACTCTCATGGAGGCACTCGAGTAACAGTTCTAAATTCAAGTCTTTTGCCAACCCAATGATTAAAGGAAAACAAGAATGGTTGACAAGAGAAGAATGCGGAACTGTCCCTACATCCTCATAATACAGAATTAATACAAGAAAGAGAGAGGATCCTAGACAGCATACTTGAGGAACAATGCGCCTTCACTGATAAGTCGACACAAGAGAAGGAAGGTCGATACCTCTAAAGATGATTCCACTGTGATCTTCCTCCTCTCAATCACACTGTGAGACAAACAAGAGAAGACAAGCTAGCTAGACAAGAGAACCTTCCACGAGGTGGTGTTTCAAACACATCACTCTTCAATGACAAAGTAAAATTTCAAGGTATGTAACCATCACTTTAAAAGCTTCTTCTTGATTCTAGTATGAACATAAATAAAGAACTAAACATGTTTAAGTTGCACCCCACTTGATCCAACCTAATCAACTCAACATGTTTAGTCCTTTGATATTTGTTCCTAGCTTTACTCTCTGAATCTCACTATCTTAACTAAATGAGCTAAAATGTGTGCATCTAACCTTTAGAAGATGATATATCTCAATTATGAAAAAAAAATCGACACTTTATGCATAGATTATCCTTCCTGGGTTAAGTAATTTGATCTGTTAAATATTTTAAGATGCTACTTTTATGCTCATCCTTTGATCCTATCACTCATGTTAAGTTTGAATAGAACACATAAACAACAAGTTTGTCTTGTGCAATGTGCCTAAGGATACAGAGGAATAAACAAAACTTTTGGTTCTGTTGGTGTTTTTCCACCAACAGAGCCCATGCACTTGATCTCTACCTTATCTTTATGAGCAGGACACACTCTTAAGCAAAACATGGAGAAGTCACTCCCAAATTCTATAGAGTGAAGGTCCTAGATCTACAAGAACATGCACACTAAGCAAGATACTGCCAGCATCCACAATTAACGCTTCATTTCAAACGACTGGGAAACGAAGAACAAGAGCGACACCATATCAAGAGGCATAAACAAGAAGGAATGATGGAAGACGTCATAGTCATAATTAGAGGTCATGAAGACCCCACAGAGTTCTTGATCCTCAACATGAGAAGACGATAATGTCCACCTCATCCTAAGAAAACCATTCCTCTACGCTACAAGTACAATCATCTACAAGAGGAAATCCATTTTCACTTTCCTGGAGAAAAGGCACGATGCAACTTCATCAGCTACATGCCCAATGAAGCACCTAAGAAGAATAGAAGTGAAAGACGCCGCTCTGAAGCCAAAGAAGACAAACTATCAAGAATAGAGAGGCCAATCATGAAGAAGAAGTTATCGACACTGTCCCAGAAAAGAAAGGAGAGAAACCTCAAGACAGTGAACCATAGGAAGTGAAGACTCAGACCAAGAAAGTATGGGAGAAAATGTCTGCACCTAAGAGGTACAATCAATAACAACTTTCCAAACGTCTGACATACCTTGGGAGGTCTGAACCAATGGAAGGTCCGGTTCGTCGGACCTAAATATCCGAACCTTCGCCAAAAGGTAAAAATCGGTGGTTATCTTTATATTTACTTTGCTGCATATTTTTCATATTTAATCCATAACCATTTCTTGCATCATTATATTTAATTCACAAAACATTTTAATTTCTGCATTACATTAGAAAATAAAATAAAAATATTCATGACATCATAAAGCCCCATGTGAATAATTCTATGGCGTGTTAAAAACCCCAGGAATGTTCATCATGGTGGCATAAAAATAATAAAAATAAATATGCATGCATTCATCCTGTGCATTTTCTCTTGCATCATAAAAATATAAAATACAAAAAATATTAAGAAAGAGATCTTACTGAAATTCTAGACAACTAAGGCTTAAGTGGCCAACCACTAACGCTTAATCTGTTCCACAAGTTTTGTTGTCTATTTGAGTTTCACAGGATTTGAAAGACCAAGAAAAGCTGATGAGCAAGTGAATGTGCCATCCGCTGTTGGAGCACTGTCTCAACAAACATCAACATCAATCAAACTCTAATAGAGGAAGGGCATATCCACTACCAGTCTGCTCCATTGCAAGATCGAACGACTACGTCAACATTCAGCTTGGGGGAAGGCACCCCCATGTATCTAAGTAAGTATCTTTATCCTCTTAAGTTTTTCATTGTATAAATAAATTGAAAACACCAAAAATATGTGAGCACATGAAGGCTCACCTCTAAAAAGAAAAGAACAAAAATATGTGGGCACATGAAGGCTCACCATTAATTAAAAAAGAGACAAAAATATATGGGCACATGAAGGCTCAATGCTATTAAGAGAACCAGCTTGGGGGAGACGCACCCCCGTTATCTTCGCGATTCAGGTATGTCTTTATCATTACTACTACTATTATTAGCTTTATCTGAAATTGTGTTAGATTAAATAAATAAAATATTCTAGTTTGTTTTAAGAAGTTGATGACTAAAGAGAACTCTCTCTCTAATCTTTTGCATGGAAATGATGAATAGTTGCTCTATCTAATTTCTTTTAAGTACCTAGCCTTCAAAGCATGAGTTCTCCTAATTAATAATGACACCTTAAAATAAAATTAAATGCATGGTTGGCAAATACTTAATCTAAGGTCCAGGTAGTTGGGATATGACATGTGATGATCTGAGCTGCTATTATCTTGTTCTAAACAACACTAAAGTTCGGGATTTCTAAATATGAATATGACTAATAATTGCATTGAGTTAAATTAAGCTTTGTGACCCTGTGAGATGTTATCTTACCTTTGAATTGAGATCACTTACACATTTCATCCATCTTTCGCATAATGCTCATAATTATCTGTTGCTACCCTCTCAGAAGTTGTTGAAGCATGTGACTATTAAAAAAAAGAGAAAAAAAAGAGAAAAAAAGAGAGAAAAGAAAAAGAGAAAGATCTGAGGAAATAAAAAGGGACAAGTGTTCAAAACCTCAAAAAGATAGATCCCGAGGAAATAAAAAGGGACAAGTGTCCGGAACCTCGAAAAAAAAAAAAAAAAAAATGTTAGAAAAAAATGGGCACGTGCCCGACAGTAGAATTAGCCTGATAGCCATATGTCTCTGATAGACAGAAGAGAGTGAATACATTCAAAAGAGCATCGACTCCATTTTTCCATACACATGCACTTCTTGATTCAATGGCTGGTTGACTTTCTCTTTGGATCCATTGTTTAATTTGACAACATATGTATTAATACTTTGAAAATTAATTAAAACTCTGGGATAAAGGTGAAGTGAAAGAACTAGAGACATAGTGCTTGATTTGAACGTTCAATCTCTCAATTATTCAAGACCTAAGGTAAGAGTAATATGCACCCTGAAGAATAACATGATATGTTTCGGAGAATTTTTGTTTAACAGCAGGTACACTTGTTGGAAGTGAAGATATAGTAGCAACTCCGGAACCATTGATAAGTTTTGGTTTTGCTAAGGGACTAGCAAAAGGTAAGCTTGGGGGAATTGTTGACACTGGTTATCTATCAAAATTAAAGGATAAATAAATATGAAAAGGGCATGAATTCAATCACCAACAAAGGTTTAGGGTTTTAATTGACAATATTCCACGAGTTTTGGTGAATTGTGATTCTGCAGGGACTAAACCAGGGAACCAGGACTGATTGCTTCCCCTAGAAGGAAACCAACACGAGATAACGCAACCGACACGTCAGTAATATTCCAGAAGGTTCTAGAGGACACCAGAGGACACCACGAGGCGAGACACCCCGAGACGCTGCCAGGTGGCACCGGTCGGTCCCACCCTTAGACCGACCGGTCTCCCCCCAGGCCCGCTAGCTTCCGTCTTCTGCAAGCTTCCTCCACCGCCTCCTAGGATGCATCTCCACCGTCCCTGAAGTCGGTTTGATCCAACGACCGCTGTTGATCCCTCAGGGCTATATAAGCAGCCCCAGACCCCCCTCTCCAGGCATCTCCATCTTCATTATTCATCTCCACATCAGAAACTAGGGTTTCAATTAGAAGAAGAGGTCCCTCTAGATGAATCTCTTCTAGTTCATCTAGAATTAGATCTAGTTCATCTAGTTGTAATCAAGAGCCAGCTATCAAGTAGAAGACTAGTTACCCCTCTAGTTTAGGTTTAGAACCTAGTCTTATATTAGAACTAGAAGAGAGAGAGAAGAGAGAGGAAGAGATCAAGAAGGAGCTTCGGCCTGTCGGATCCACTTCTTCATCTTGTACCTGCGGATTCAAGTTTATCTTCAACTTGCTTCATCGATCGTTTCGGTAATCAACGTCTATATTTAAGTTTGGGCGATTGTTCTTCTTATTCTTAAGGTTTATGACTCTCTTTTGAGTACTTTAATTCTAGTCATTCTAGAGTTAGAGTAGTTGGATAGTGTAAGCGTGGTGCTTAGACTTGATAGCTCTTATATGCCTCCTATAACGCCAGTAGTAGTGGTTGTTCGCAAGGGTGATCTTATAGCGTTGTTGATTCTTCTATAGTCCACTTACCCGTGTGTAGGCTCGGTAGGATTATACATTGCATAAAAGACTCATACTCTCTTTGTGACCTTTTATGACAACTTCCCCACTAAGAATAATATAAACATATCACTCTTAAATTGGAATTAGACCGCCTTAATGATCCCCTCTATACTTCTAGATTCTCCGTCCTTGTTAGCTACTCAGGGGTTAGACTTTAAGGCTTAACACTATCCGTTCCTTTGGGTTCGATATTAAAACTGGGTTACTCTGGTGATGTGCTACATCGGTAGATTTTATCTGTGCGCTTGCGGATAAAGTAGAGTGTGCGTTAATTTATACCAACAAGCATTTCTGGTGCCGTTGTCGGGGATAGAGTTTATCTCTACTCTTGGTAGCGACATTAGTAAGTGCCAACAAGCATGATGAGCAAAGAGCTAGTGGCAAGGGCAAGGAAGTGGTTGTGGCCGATCACTATGATGACTATGTCAAGATCAAGAGTGAGAATGCAAAGCTAAAGAGTGATCTAGAGAAGCTAGCAACCACAAAGCATGTCTCTTGAGCTTGATATGCTAAAAGAAGAGAACAAGAGATTAAAGATGGAGAGAGATTACAAAATGACACCATCTCAATTGGAGCTCCAACAAGAAAACAACAAGCTTAAGAAGGATAAAGAGCACCTTACCATTGGATTGAAAAAGTTCACCAAGTGTCAATGTCTTCAAAGTGAGCTACTCAAGAACACCGTGATGAAGACAAATAGAAATGGTATTGGCTTTCTTGAAGAGAAGATGAAGCAACGCAAGAGCATCACAAAGCCAAAGAAGAAGAAGATAGGGAGATGCAATGAGTGTGGAAAAGAAGGACACTTTGCTCACAATTGTGAAGAGCCAAAACCCACACCCTTGCCCAAGCATGCTAGGCCCTTTGCTTTCAATGCTCACTACATGCTTAGACAAGATTCTAGTGGCAAGATGAAAGTTATGTTCATGGGGCCTCCAAACAAGAATAGGCCAAAGCAAATTTGGGTTGCTAAGACTCTAGTAGAGAAGGTTAAGGGGCCTCAACAAGTTTGGGTCCCTAAAGCTCAAGCTTGATTTCTTGTTTGTGTAGGTGAACTACAAGACCGGTGGATCTCATTGGGTGATTGATAGTGGTTGCACACAACATATCACCGGTTGTGATCATTGTTCACGATGTAGTATTGTGAGACATTGTCAAGGATAATGCGCATGTTCCTTGGCTTGTGTTGTGCAGGTGTCGAGCACGGATACAATGATCGAAGGCAAGGTGAAGGTCAAGTAGAGACGTGTCGTGCCGATGGACCGAGAGTGGCGAAGGGCGGACGTGGGGCTTGGACTGAGGGACCGGTGGCCTGAGGATCTGCTGTGGTGGCTCACAGCATGGGGCAGCGACGAGCGAAGACTTGCGAGCACGGTGTTGCTTGGGTCGAGGACCTAGGGACACATGTCGGTGGACGGGGTGCACGGGCGGTGCATCCCCTCTACGGCTCGGTTTGATGGTTGAGCCATAGAAAAACCATCAGGTGGACGGTTTCCAGGTTTGGGCCTCAAAACCTGGGCGCTGATGGTTTCCGAGTTTGGGCCACAAAACTCGGGTTGAGGACGGTTTCCAGGTTTGGGCCTCAAAACCTGGGCGCTGTGGGTTTCTGAGTTTGGGCAAAAAAACTCAGGCGATGGACGGCTGGTTTCCCGGTTTGGGCCTCAAAACCGAGGGTTGGTCGTGAATGCTGGTTTCCCGGTTTGGGCCTCAAAACCGGGGGCGAAGTCCAGGAAAAGGACAAGCAGAGCGGTGGCGGCACATGGCGGCAATTGGTGAGGTTGCGTCGAGGCAACGCTACCAGTTTTGTGGGCGTAGCCGTCGGATTACCACCTACCACGAGTTGGTCCAGAATAACCCTAGGGTTTAGCTGGTTCGCTCTGTAAGTAGTTAGGGCTAGAGTGGGAATTAGAATTAGGATAAGTAGAGGGAGACACCCACCTCCCATCCGTATCTCAGTCATTTGCTCTTTGCCTTCTAGGTTTTCCTGCTCTCCCTATTCCCTGCTGTAGCAAACTGAGATCCACAAAGAAGACCATCATACCTCTGTGTTCGTGAGATTTTGAGGAAGTGAGACCATAATCTCACTGTTGTAGCATGTGGTAGCCACACGGTTGCACATTCGTGGTTGTGATTCGCGTTTTGTTCTTGTTCTTCGCGGGTTGCTTTTCTACACGTTTTTCCTGTTGATCGATCTCTCTACTTGGTGTGTCTTTTGCAAATCCGTTTGAACTGAGTTGTTCTAGTTCGTGAGGCACTTCTTTTCACCGAAAGAAATCTCCTCTAACCTCATGAGCTAGTAGATCGGTTGATTTTCGTTTCGGATCAAGTTTTGCTCCTTTTATCCCGAATTCTTGCAATTCACCGATTTGGAGTTAGGCTCGAGCCATGATTCTCTTGGGATAGCTCACTAACCTCCATGGGACTCCTCATACCAAGTCTAAGCCTTAGTGCTTTTGATTGGGAGGAGATCGAGTGAATTTCGCGGAAGAACTGTGCTGAATCGGGACCATCAGACGCTTTGTTCATGAGCATCGGACGCTGAGTTCATATCATCGGAGCGTCCGTTGCCACGTGTCATCTGACAGTGCTTTTAAGGGAGCATCGGACGCTGACCATCGGAGCGTCCGTTGCCATTGGACGCTAGGGTTTCACTGTAGCAGCATCCGAGGCCAGTCCAGTAAGGTTCCAGTAAGGGTCATTTTACATCGGACGCTTCCGGTGCCTGACCATCGGACGCTGCCAGCGTCTGATGCTATGTCTTTAGCACGGTTTCATCTGCGGTTGGTTCGTCCGTTGTTGGTTTTGATTTCCGGCTTTTGCGTTAGGTTTCTAGAGTGGTGTAGTGCCTCGCTGTGCTACTTGGAAGCATCCACCCTACCTCTAGGGTCGTGGACACTTGCAAGTTCTAGGGTTTGCTCTTGGGGTTGATTCTAGGAACAGTGGCGATAAGTTTCTGAAAATAAATTTGAAGCTCCCATTCACCTCCCCCTCCGGTCGCTTTGTAGTAACACTTCCAGTCCTTCAATTGGTACCGGAGCGGGTTAAGGATCTTCCACCTTAACCGGTTCCAGATCCACAGAAGGCGACATGGATCACAGCATGGGCAAACCTGCGGATACATGGGTGTATGCCGAGTCTTTGAGTGATGAGTGATTGTCAACTGGGATAATGCGCATGTTCTTTGGCTTGTGTTGTGCAGGTGTCGAGCACGGATACAGTGATCAAAGGCAAGGTGAAGGTCAAGTAGAGACGTGCCGTGCCGATGGACCGAGAGTGGCGAAGGGCGGATGTGAGGCTTGGACTGAGGGACCGGTGGCCTGAGGATCAGCTGTGGTGGCTAACAGCCTGGGACAACGACGAGCGAAGACTTGCGGGTGGACGGGGTGCACGGGCGGTGCATCCCTTCGACGGCTCAGTTTGGTGAGTGAGCCACAGAAAAATCACCGAGTGGACGGTTTCCAGGTTTGGGCCTCAAAAGCTGGGCGCGGATGGTTTCTGAGTTTGGCCACAAAACTCGGGCTGAGGACGATTTCCAGGTTTGGGCCTCAAAACCTGGGTACTGCGGTTTTGCTGAGTTTGGGCCTCAAAACTCAGGCCTTGGATGGCTGGTTTCCCGGTTTGGGCCTCAAAACTGGGGGTTGGCTGTGAAGGCTGGTTTCCCGGTTTGGGCCACAAAACCGAGGGTGCGACGTCCGGGAAAAGGACAAGCGAGCGGGGTGGCGGCACGTGGCGGCGATCGGTGAGGTTGCGTCGAGGCAACGCTACCACAGTTGTGCGGGCGTGGCCATCGGATCACCACCTACCATGAGTTGGTCCAGAATAACCCTAGGGTTTAGCTGGTTCGCTCTGTAATTAGTTGAGGGGTAGAGTAGGAATTAGAATTAGGATAAGTAGAGGGAGACACCCTCCTCCCATTTAAGCTCAGTCATTTGCTCTTTGCTTCTATGGTTTCCTGCTCTCCCAATCCCCTGCTGTAGCTAGCTGAGATCCGCAGAGAACCATACCTCTGTGTACTTTAGATTTTGAGGAAGTGAGGCCGTAACCTCACTGTTGTAGCGTGTGGTAGCCACACGGTTGCAGATCGATGTCTTGATTCACATTTTGTTCGTGTTCTTCACGTTCTTCGTTTCTCCGTGATTTTCCCATCACTCGACCTCCCTCTCTACTGCGTCTTTGTGAAATCCATTTGAATCAACTTGTTCTTTATAGTGAGGAGATCATTTCCACCGAAGGAATTCATCTAACTCCTCACGAACAAGTAGATCGGGTTGATTTCGTTTTCGTGGCGTTTTTTCGTTCATACTTCCCCTTTCGATTTCCCATTGATAGAATCGATTTGAGCGGATGATTTCTTGGGGATAGTCTCCTAACTACCTCGTGAACATCCTCTCCAAGTTTGGGAACAAGGGATTTTGGTTTGGATCGATTTGGAGAAGTTTTGGGAGAAGGGTGACCAAAATCGCCCTCTCTGCAAGGTCGCGGACAGTCCGCGCCTGGTACCGCGGACAGTCCGCGCATGGGGACTAAGCCTGTTCAGTGGCTGCGTGTCTCGGTGAACTGTGCCAAAATTTGACCGGTGGACAGTCCACCGTTGTGATCCTCGGATAGTCCGGGATCACTCAGGGAGGTTCCAGCAGGGTTGCTGTTTCTGGTGTTTGGCCGGCGGACAGTCCGCCAACCCCTCGCAGACAGTCCGCAGTAGGGGCGAACAGTCCGGGATCCCAGGTCCGGACAGTCCGCGAGTTGGCTGTTTGTTGCGGTTTTGTGTGTTTGCTCTTCCGGCTTCTTCGCTTGGTTTCCGGACTTTCCGTTTGGCCCTAGAGTTGATCAAGGAACCTCTCTAGGTATCTTTGCTACTTGTTAGCATAGGTATTTGGGGATTTCTCGACGTAGCCGTCTATCTACGTTCGGGACTTGATTTTTGAGGGTCGAACTTGTGCCAGTGCTTTTGACGTTTGGTTCACTATCGCTTTGTGTGTGCCTCGCTGTGATCCTAGGGATCATCCACCCTCTTCCAAGGGTTGTGGGCATCACGGTTTCGATCGAAGCTCTTGGGGTTGATTTTGGGGACAAAAGGCCAAAGTTTCAAGAGAAATTTTTGAGCTCCCATTCACCCCGCCTCTGGTCTCCTTGCTATTGCATTCTCGGTCCTTCAATTAGTATCGGAGCAGGTTAAGGATCTTCCACCTTAGCCGGTTCCAGATCCACAGAAGGCGACATGGATCGCGGCGTGGGCAAACCGCCGTTTTTCGATGGGACGAACTATGCGTATGGGAAGATATGCATGTCGGCCTATCTGCAGAGTATGGGTGCTTCCATCTGGGATATTTGCAACTCTGTTGATTATGTGGTCTTGGCTGCTCGTGTGACTCAGCGTCAGATCGATGATCATGATGTCAATAGCCGAGCCCGTAATGCTCTTTTCTCATGCTTGAGCATGACTGGGTTTGATCGCGTTTCTCACCTCGCTACGGCTCGGGAGATTTGGGCATCCCTCATGCGTTTCCATGAGGGAACCTCTCAAGTCAAAACCCGTCTCTACGAGTCGCACAAGCGAGAGTATGAGAACTTTCGACATATGCCCGTCTCTACGGCTCAGGATGCTTCGAGTGCGGCGACCCCAACCACTTCATCGCCAATTGCCCGAAGAAGAACAAGCAAGTCTTCGGCAAGGCGGATCATGGGCACAAGTACGACTCCGGCAAGCGCAAGGAGAAGTACGTCCCCGCGAAGCACAAGCGGAAGGGCGGCTTCGACAAGGATTACATCAAGACGAAGTACTTGGAGAAGTCCCAGGCTGAGCAGCGTGCATTCTTCGCCACGCTCAGCGACATCGACGACTCGGATGACGACTCCGCTGCCTCAAGCGACGACGAGTCCGAGAAGAAGAAGAGGATCGAGGACAAGCTGAACGGCCTCTGCTTCTTCGCCGACGACGGCTTCTGCACCATGGCCCTTGGCAATGAGGTCGATGGCGAGCTGGAGGACACCCCTCGGAATGACGACGACGACAACGACACTTCCCAGGTATCTCAGTCTTCCGATGAGCTTTCTACTGAGGTCGAGAAGCTTACTGCCGCGCTCCTTAGTCAGGATAAGTTGCTTAGGCGTGCTGCTAGAGAGCGCAAGGAGTTTAGGCAGAAGTGGGAGGATACGGTGAAGGAACTTGAATCTGTCAAGTCCACCGTAGTTGTCACAGATGAGGAGGAGTGCGAGATGTGCACCACGCACATGACTGACCTTCTCACTTTGAGAGGTAAGTATGTTGCGTTGGTAGGAGAGGTGGATGAGCTGAAAGCTAGATCCTCGCTGTTGGGTGCGTGCAAGTCCTGTGCGGGCTTGCAATCTGAGTTGGCAGAGAAGAATGCCAAGATTGTGTCTCTTGAAGAGGCCAACTCAGGTAGCACATGTGTGGCTAGGTGTGTTCTTTGTGAGGGTTTGGAGATGGAGATCACGAACGTGAAGCATGACAAGATGCAAACCGAGGAGGAAAACACATACCTTCGGACCATCTTGTCATGGGTGTCTAGTGGAGAGCCACAGCTCGGGATGATGATTTCCCAATTCAAGCGAGCTGCGGGGGGTCCCGGGTTTAGTTTTGCTCAGGGTGTTGATGTTTCGTCTTTTGGGAAGATTGGAGAGTCGAGTGATCTTAACCCATGTGAGAATCCCAACTCCACCACAACTCCCAAGCTTACCAAGATTCCACCCAAAAGGCATCTCAAGCCTAACACCAAGGATGGGGTCTTTGTTGAACCTTCGAGAGCTCCACCAAAGAAACAATATTGGGCTCCCAAACCAAACCACCTCAAGAACAAGCTGGACACCATGCCACCCATTCAGGAGGAGCTTATGCCACAGAAGGGCAAAGTGATCCATACCCACTACCGTGAGTACCAAAACCCCTATGAGAGCGGTGAGGTACCACTGTGAGCATGTGGGAGAGATGGAACTTGAGTGAGTTTTGCTTTTGGCGAAAGAGAGAGGCGCGCCGCGCAAAGGAGATGAACAACCCGGACATGTACTATCCATTCCATGATGTACATGTGCCGAACGTTTAGAGGCGTGCTACTAGGCCTAGAGGTCCAAAACCTCAAGTTCCTAGGCTAGGCCGCGAGGAGGTCGTGCCCGGCGGGAGGGAGCCTGCAGTTGTAGGCTATGGACCCCGTGGCGGTGGCTTTGTAGTTGAGCATTTTCCTCCACCGCGTTTTGAGTATCGCGATGGACGCTCCTCCCTTAGCGGACCACGTTTTCCTCAACGTGGTGATCGCTCTTCCCGTAGGCGTGCTAGGAATGGTTTTTCTGCTAACCGTTCTTTTGAGCAGCCGGCCCAACACTGGTATTTTTCCTACTTCACTAACCCTAGTGTTGGCCCGTATGCTCACCCTATGTCTTTTTATTGATGTAGGTAAAACGGTTTTAGAACGTTTGGTTGGTGGATTCCGGGTGTTCGAGGCACATGACCGGAAACTCCAAGTGGTTCTCCAGTCTTAGTCCGGTCGCCGGAAAGGAGTTTATCACCTTTAGCGACAATAGCAAAGGTAAGGTATTGTCTCGTTGGTCTGTGCGAGTTAATGAGCACTTTGTGTTGCGCGATGTTGCTCTTGTTTCTAACTTGCATTTTAACCTTCTTTCTGTTTGGCAACTTTTCGATGATGACTATGAGATTCGTTTTAAACCGAATCTCAGTTGCATTTTGGATCCTCAGGGCAATCTTGTTTGTGTGATTTCGCCCTTTGGTAAAGTCTTTCATGCGGATTTCTCGGAGTCTTTTGGCATTTCTCGTTGTCTTGTGGCTGGACCTTCCTCCTCTGATCTTTGGAAGTGGCATAGGAGACATGGACATTTGAGCTTCGACTTGCTTGCAAGGCTTGTTCACTTGGCCTAATCCGAGGATTGCCCAAGTTATCCATGGAGAAGGATTCTGTTTGCCATTCTTGCAGACATGGGAAGATGGTTGCCGCTCCCACCATCAGTGACTCAGGTCATGACCAAGCACCCTGGAGAGCTTTTGCACATGGACCATGTTGGTCCGGCTCGGGTGAGCTCGGTTGGTGGGGAAGTGGTATGTGCTTGTTGTTGTTGACGACTTTTCGAGATATTCGTGGGTCTTTTTTTTAGCTGAGAAGACTGAGACTTTTCCTTTGCTCGCAATCTGATTTTGCGACTTCAGAACGAGTTCCCTTTGAACTCGATGCGAGCTATTAGGAGTGATAATGGTTCCGAATTCAAAGAATTCGGATTTGAGGATTTTGAGGAGTTTTGTAACTTTGGGTTTGGAGCATCAGTTTTCTTCTCCCTACACTCCGCCACAAAATGGTGTGTAGAGAGGAAGAATCGGACCCTTGTAGAGATGGCCAGGACGATGCTCGATGAGCATAGGACTCCTAGGCGATATTGGGCTGAAGCTATGAGCACTGCATGCAATATTTCCAATCGCATTTTTCTCGAGCTTTCTTGAAAAAAGACTTCTTATGAGTTGCGTTTGGAAAACTCCCAAGGTGAGTTATTTAGAGTTTTTGGTTGCCACTGTTTTATACTCAAGAAAGGCAACTGGAAAAATTGAGTCTCGTTCTTCCGATGTGTATTTTGGGTTAGGGCACTGACACTCGTGCATATCGTGTACTTAACCTTGATACTAACTGAGTCATGGAGACATCAGATGTCCCGTTCGACGAGACCATGGTTTGTCCTTCTTCTCGTTTTGAGCGTGCAGTTGATCATGAGGTTGGAGAACCTCTTTTTGATGATGATGATGAAGGTGCTGAAGCGATGGATGACCTTGCACCTCCTCCACCTGCCATGCCGCAAGGAGCGACTTCTACCACGACTCACGGCCCAGACCCGTCTTCCTCTACTACATGGGGGCCGTGGGATCCGCCACCTCGATCGGTTCCTTTTGTACCTGAGGAGGCACCAGCTGTTGTTGAGGGGGAGGCTACATCAGCTCGGGAGGGCACCACGACACATCCAGCGCAAACACCCCACCACAGCAGATGATCGACGCATGGTGTGAATGTGTCACTCGGTCAAGGTCACAAACAAAATCTGTCACTTTGCTCATTTGCATTTGTTGCTGATTTGAACCCCGAGATGTGGACACGCTTTGACGGATCCAGATTGGGTCAATGCATGCATGAGGAGTTAGAAAATTTTGAGAGAAATCGGGTTTGGGTTTTGGGTTCTCTTCCTCCTGACTGTCATCCTATGGGACAAAATGGGTTTCAAAAACAAACAAGGAGAGGATGCCATGTTGTGAGAAACAAGGCCAGGCTTGTAGCCCAGGGGTATAGTCAGAAGGGGGGATAGAATATGAGGAGACTTTTGCTCCTGTAGCTCGTTTGGTGGCAATTAGCTAGGATACTCTTGGCTTTTGCTGCATCCAAAGGGTTTAAACTTTTTCAAATGGATGTCAAGAGTGCCTTCTTAAACGGCTACATAGGAAGAGGAGTGGATGTGAGACAACCCCCCGGTTTGAAAATCCCAAGTTTCCAAACCATGTCATTAAATCACAAAAGCTTTATATGGTTTGAAACAAGCCCCTAGAGCCTGGTATGATAAGTTAAAAACCTTTTGCTTATAAGGGTTTTAAAATGGGATGTGTAGATAAAACGCTCTTTCTCCTCAAGCAAGGCAATGATACTCTCTTGGTCCAGATTTACGTGGATGATATCATTTTTTGTGTTCTTCTCAGCTTTGGTTGCCAAGTTTCTAGATACTAGGAGGGAGGGAGTTCGAGATGAGCATGATGGGCGAGTTGACATTTTCCTTGGGTTGCAAATCAAGCAATCCGAGGAGGAGGGACGGTTGTGCACCAGGGTAAGTATACCAGGGACATTCTGAAGAAGTTCGATATGGTGAGGCCAACCTCTTCCAAACACCATGTCGACCACAACGGCCCTGGATGCTGACAAGGATGGAGAAGCTATGGACCAGAAGGAGTACCGGAGTATGATCGGGTCACTGCTGTACCTGACGGCGACACGCCGGACATTCAGTCGCGGTGTGTCTTTGCGTGCGATTTAAGTCGTCGCGCGCACCTCACACCGTCAGGCGGTCAAGCGCATTATGAGGTACTTATCCTTACTCCAGAATTTGGGATTTGGTATTCTGCTCTCCACCCCTCTCCCTTTGCGGTTATTCCGATGCCGATTTTGCTGGTTGCCGTTATTGATTGCAAGTCCACTTCTGGGACTTGCAGTTTATTGGTTCTTCTCTGTTTCGTGGTCCTCTCGCAAGCAGTTTAGTGTCGCCCAGTCTACCACGGAGGCTGAATATAGGTGTGGCTAGCTGTTGTTCCCAGTTCCTCTGGATGATGGCCACTTTGCGTGATTTTGGTCTGAGCTTTTCTCGTGTTCCTTGCTTTGTGACAGCACGAGTGCGATGCGTTGCTAAGAACCCCTTGCTGCACTCGAAGACCAAAACATTGATGTGCGCTTTCATTTTCTGCGAGACCACTATGAGAAGGGTGATATCGACCTTCGCCATGTCGATACTCATCATCAGTGGCTGATATTTTCACAAGCTTTGGACCAATCAACTTTTGCTAGGTTGAGAGGTGGCTGGTGGGTGTGTTCCCCTTTAGATGGGGGAAACATTTGGTTTTTGCTATACAATGACTCGTTTTTTTTCTTTGGGTTCTTCATGCATCCTTGCATTTCATCTTGCATATTTACATTCAGAGCTTAATGTATATAATCTTTAGAATGTGACTATGCTCTGTGTAGTGTATGCTCGATGCTTTACTTGTAGCCTATGCTCTTCTGATCACTCATACATGTTTGTGAGCGAGCTATTTTAGGATGGTGAACTTGTTTAATCAACCAAAAAACCTGAAAATGTTCACCATTGAGATATGCAACTAGCATGTGCAGAATGGGTTGAAATCACTTGTGCTTTTCATATATGCTAGGTTGTATGTCTCTAGTTCTGAGCATTCACTTGCTTGGTCTGTTCATATTCTGTCTTTAATTTTGACTAAGCTAAGTGAATTGGAAAGATCGAGATGGGATTCCTTGTCAGCACATCACAGTATCGAGGACTGTTTCTCATTGCACCTTCAGTTAAACTTGAGCTGTGAAGTGTATGACCGAAACTGCTGCTTTAAGCTTTTGATTGCTTCTGCATAGGCTTCGCATAGTTGAAAAGTTAGGCAATGGCAAGTTTTCAACCTCTCGCAATCACATGTTGAAATTTGAACTTGTGTAATTTAACCGCTGCAACTCCGATAAAATCTAAATGCACAAGTCTATGTTTCATTCTATAGCATGATGATTGAACTTTGCTAGGGATAGTTCACCTTGTATACATGTTTAGCACTTGTCTGACTTCCTGTCTATACATGTGTAGTGCTATTTTGATGGTGAATATATTTTTGGCTAAAAACTGCTCACTTTGCTCATATGTTCATATTTCGTATTTCGTGATCAGTTTGAGCCTTTGCTAGCATTTTTGTGCTTATTATTGAGTCATCGGATCAGCACTTTGTCAAGCATCTTCATATTCTATCAATTATATTTCTGAAGCTGCTAACTTGCATTTTGACTCATATGCATTTGGATGGAGAGTTCTTCTGTCAAGGGGGAGAAATCTGTTTGTTTGGTGCATTTTCAACTAAGGGGGAGAAATTCTCTCAAATCATAAGATCAACTCCTAGTTGTGTGCACTATTGGAGGGGGAGCTAGAGAGGGAGTTTGCTCGATTTTGAGGTTGTTTGGATCTTCCAATTGGTTCGGAGCTTTTCTGCTAGTTGTGTTGAGCCTCTGTGCCTCTGTCTTGAGGGACTAGCATTTTTTTGGCTTTGTTGTCCAATTGATTCGGAGCAGTTTTGGTAGCTAGTTGTGTTGAGTCTTTGCCTCTTTCTTGAGGAACTAGCAACCTTGTCTTTATGCTGTTTCAGTTGATATCGAGTTTTCTCGCTAGCGGTGTTGAGCCTGTTCTACCTCCTTTTGAGGGCTAGCTTTGCTTTGCTTGGTTGCGTCGAGCCGTTGCCCAAGTCTTTGGGAACCAAGTTGTGTTGCTCTCTCCACTTGACCTTCTTCAGCTTTGATATGCTTTTGGGCCATTTGGTCGAGTTCTTTCTTCTTCTTCCTCCCTTCTTTTGTTTCCATTATGATTTGTGTTGGTAGTTGACAATGCACTCATCAAGGGGGAGATTGCGGATACATGGGTGGTATGACGAGTCTCTGAGTGATGAGTGATTGTCAACTGGGATAATGCGCATGTTCTTTGGCTTCTGTTGTGCATGTGTCGAGCACGGATATAGTGAACAAAGGCAAGGTGAAGGACAAGTAGAGACGTGTCGTGCCGATGGAACGAGAGTGGCGAAGGGCGGACGTGAGGCTTGGGCTGAGGGACCGGTGGCCTGAGGATCAGCTGTGGTGGCTGACAGCCTGGGACAGCGACGAGCGAAGACTTGTGGGTGGACGGGGTGCATGGGCGGTGCATCCCTTCTACGGCTCGGTTTGGTGGTTGAGCCACAGAAAAACCACTGAGTGGACGGTTTCCAGGTTTGGGCCTCAAAACCCGGGAGCGGATGGTTTCCGAGTTTGGCCACAAAACTCGGGCTGAGGACGGTTTCTAGGTTTGGGCCTCAAAACCTGGGTACTGTGGTTTTGCTGAGTTTGGGCCTCAAAACTCAGGCCTTGGATGGCTGGTTTCCCGGTTTGGGCCTCAAAAGCGGGGGTTGGCTGTGAAGGCTGGTTTCCCGGTTTAGGTCACAAAACCGGGGGTGCGACGTACGGGAAAAGGACAAGCAGAGCGGTGGCGGCACGTGGCGACGATCGGTGAGGTTGCGTCGAGGCAACGCTACCAGTTGTGCGGGCGTGGCCATCGGATCACCACCTACCATGAGTTGGTCCAGAATAACCCTAGGGTTTAGCTGGTTCGCTTTGTAATTAGTTGAGGGGTAGAGTAGGAATTAGAATTAAGATAAGTAGAGGGAGACACCCTCCTCCCATTTAAGCTCAGTCATTTGCTCTTTGCTTCTAGGGTTTACTGCTCTCCCAATCCCCTGCTGTAGCTAGCTGAGATCCGCAGAGAACCATACCTCTGTGTACTGGAGGTTTTGATGAAGTGAGGCCGTAACCTCACTGTTGTAGCGAGTGGTAGCCACACGGTTGCCGATCGATGACTTGATTCACGTTTTGTTCGTGTTCTTCGCGTTCTTCGTTTCTCCGCGATTTTCCCGTCACTCGATCTCCCTCTCTACTGCGTCTTTGCAAAATCCGTTTGATTCAACTTGATCTTTATAGTGAGGAGATCATTTCCACCGAAGGAATTCATCTAACTTCTCACGAACAAGTAGATCGGGTTGATTTCGTTTTCGTGGCATTTTTTCGTTCATACTTCTCCCCTTTCGATTTCCCGTTGATTGAATCGATTTGAGCGGATGATTTCTTGGGGATAGTCTCCTAACTACCTCGTGAACATCCTCTCCAAGTTTGGGAACAAGGGATTTTGGTTTGGATCAATTTGGAGAAGTTTTGGGAGAAGGGCGACCGAAATCGCCCTCTCTGCAAGGTCGTGGACAGTCCGCGCCTGGTACTGCGGACAGTCTGCGCATCGGGACTAAGCCTGTTCAGTGGCTGCGTGTCTCGGTGAACTGTGCCAAAATTTGACCGGCGGACAGTCCGCCGTTGTGATCCTCGGACAGTCTGGGATCACTCAGGGAGGTTCCAGCAGGGTTGCTGTTTCTGGTGTTTGGCCGGCGGACAGTCCGCCAACCCCTCGCGGACAGTCCGCAGTAGGGGCGAACAGTCCGGGATCCCAGGTCCGGACAGTCCGCGAGTTGGCTGTTTGTTGCGGTTTTGTGTGTTTGCTCTTCCGGCTTCTTCGCTTGGTTTCCGGACTTTCCGTTTGGCCCTAGAGTTGATCAAGGAACCTCTCTAGGTATCTTTGCTACTTGTTAGCATAGGTATTTGGGGATTTCTCGATGTAGCCGTCTATCTACGTTCGGGACTTGATTTTTGAGGGTCGAACTTGTGCCGGTGCTTTTCACGTTTGGTTCACTATCGCTTTGTGGTGCCTCGCTGTGATCCTAGGGATCATCCACCCTCTTCCAAGGGTCGTGGGCATCACGGTTTCGATCGAAGCTCTTGGGGTTGATTTTGGGGACAAAAGGCCAAAGTTTCGAGAGAAATTTTTGAGCTCCCATTCACCCCCCTCTGGTCGCCTTGCTATTGCATTCTTGGTCCTTCAAAACCGCTGTTCTTTGATGGGACGAACTATGCGTATTGGAAGATACGTATGTCGGCCTATCTTCAGAGTATTGGTGCTTCCATCTGGGATATTTGCAACTCTGCCGATTACGTGGTCTTGGCTGCTCATGTTACTCAGCATCAGATTGATGACCACGATGCCAATAGCCGAGCCCGTAATGCTCTTTTCTCATGCTTGAGCATGATGGAGTTTGATCGTGTTTCTCACCTCGCTACGGCTCGGGAGATTTGGGCTAACCTCATGCGTTTCCATGAGGGAACCACTCAAGTCAAAACCCGTCTCTACGAGTCGCACAAGCGAGAGTATGAGAACTTTCGACATATGCCTGGCGAGAGCATAGAGAGTTTATTCGCTCCCTTTCAGGTGATTGTCAACAGGATGAGGGCTAACAAGGAGTTGTTGCCTTTTGATGATCATGTGAGAGCTTTGAAGCTTTTGCATACTCTTGATCGATCGGTGTGGGACTCAAAGGTCGATCATCGAATCACCTAACTATGAGACCCTCACATGCGACGAGCTCTTTAGTAAGCTCAAGTCCAATGAGATTGATGCCATGGCGAGGGCTTCTTATGAAAATCCTTCTGGCCCGTCGATGGCTTTGCTTTCTGGCTCTTCTGCTAACCCCTCTAGAGGTTTTGCACTCTCTTCTCTTCTTTCTGTCACAGAGGAGCAGCTGGAGTTCATGGGGGATGACGAGTTGGCTTTGCTCGCCAACCGGTTCTCGTGGTTCCACAACAACCGCATGAACCGTCGCCACGGAGGAGGACGCTCGGGATGTTTCGAGTGCGGCGACCCCAACCACTTCATCGCCAATTGCCCGAAGAAGAACAAGCAAGTCTTCAGCAAGGCGGATTATGGGCACAAGTATGACTCCGGCAAGCGCAAGGAGAAGTACGCCCCCGCGAAGCACAAGCAAAAGGGCAGCTTCAAGAAGGAGTACATCAAGACGAAGTACTTGGAGAAGGCCTAGGCTGAGCAGCGTGCTTTCTTTGCCACGCTCAGCGATGTCGACGACTCGGATGACGACTCCACTTGCTCAAGCGACGACGAGTCCGAGAAGAAGAAGAGGATCGAGGACAAGCTGAACGGCCTCTGCTTCTTCGCCGACAACGAGGGTTTTTGCACCATGGCCCTCAGCAAGTAGGTCGACGGTGAGCTGGAGGAGATCCCTCGGAACGACGACGACGACGACGACACCTCCCAATTATCTCAGACCCCCGATGAGCTTTCTACTAAGGTCGAGAAACTTACTGCCACCCTTCTTAGTCAAGATAAGTTGCTTAGGCGTGCTGCTAGAGAGCGGAAGGAGTTTAGGCAGAAGTGGGAGGATACGGTGAAGGAACTTGAATCTGTCAAGTCCACCGTTGTTGTCACAGAGGAGGAGGAGTGTGAGATGTGCTCCACACACATGACTGACCTTCTCACTTTGAGAAGTAAGTATGCTGTGTTGGTAGGAGAGGTGGATGAGCTTAAGGCTAGATCCTCAGTGTTGGGTGCATGCAAGTCCTACGCGGGCTTGCAATCCGAGTTGGCAGAGAAGAATGCCAAGATTGAGTCTCTTGAGAAGGCCAGCTCGGGTTGCACTTGTGTGACTAGGTGCGTTCTATGTGAGGGTTTGGAGATGGAGATTGCGAACGTGAAGCATGACAAGATGCAAACCGAGGAGGAAAACACATACCCTCGGACCATCTTGTCATCGGTGTCTAGTGGTGAGCCGCAGCTTGGGATGATGATCTCCCAGTTAAAGCGTGCTGCTGGAGGTCCAGGTGTAGGCTTTGCTCAGGGTGTTGAGTGTGATTCATCTTTTGGCAAGATTGGAGAGTCGAGTGGTCTGAACCCGTGTGAGAAGCCCAACTCCACCACTACTCCCAAGTTTACCAAGATTCCACCCAAAGAGCCTCTCATGCCTAACACCAAGGATGGGGTGTTTGTTGAACCTCCGAGAGCTCCAACAAAGAAAAAGTCGTGGGCTCCAAAACCAAACCACCTCAAGAACAAGCTAGACACAATGCCACCTATCCAAGTGGAGCTTATGCCACAGAAGGGCAAAGTGATCCATACCCACTACCGTGAGTACCAACAACCCCCTATGAGAGCGGTGAGGTACCATTGTGAGCACTGTGGGAGAGATGGACACTTGAGTGAGTTTTGCTTTCGGCGCAAGAGAGAGGCGCGCCGTGCAAAGGAGATGAACAACACGGACATGTACCATCCTTTCCATGATGTACATGTGTTGAATGTTCAGAGGCGTGCTGCTAGGCCTAGAGGTCCAAAACCTCAAGTTCCTAGGCCTAGGCCGCGAGGAGGTCGTGCCCGGCGGGAGCCTGCAGTTGTGGGCTATGGACCCCGTGGCGGTGGTTTTGTAGTTGAGCGTTTTCCCACACCGCGTTTTGAGTATCGCGATGGACGCTCTTCCCTTAGCGGACCACGTTTTCCTCTACGTGGTGATCGCTCTTCCCGTAGGCGTGCTTGGAATGGTTTTTCTGCTAACCGTTCTTTTGAGCAGCCGGCCCAACACTAGTATTCTTCCTACATCGCTAACCCCAGTGTTGGACCGTATGCTCACCCTATGTCTTTTTATTGATGTAGGTAAAACGATTGGAGAACGTTTGGTTGGTGGATTCCAGTTGTTCGAGGCACATGACTGGAAATGCCAAGTGGTTCTCCAGTCTTAGTCCAGTCGCCGGAAAGGATTTTATCACCTTCGGCGACAATAGTAAAGGTAAGGTATTGTCTCGTGGGTCGGTGCGAGTTAATGAGCACTTTGTGTTGCGCAATGTTGCTCTTGTCTCTAACTTGCATTTTAACCTTCTTTCTGTTTCACAACTTTTCGATGATGACTATGAGATTCGTTTTAAACCAAATCTCAGTCGCATTTTGGATCCTCAGGGCAATCTTGTATGTTTGATTTCGCCCTTTGGAAAAGTGTTTCGTGCGAATTTCTCGGAATCGGTTGGAGTTTCTCGTTGTCTTTTGGCTGGACCTTCCTCCTCTGATCATTGGAAGTGGCATCAGAGACTAGGTCACCTGAGCTTCGACTTGCTTGCAAGACTTAGCTCACTTGGCTTAATCCGAGGATTGCCCAAGCTGTCTGTGGAGAAGGATCTTATTTGCCATTCTTGTAGACATGCGAAGATGGTCGCCGCTCTCCACCATCCAGTGACTCAGGTCATGACTAAGCGCCCTGGAGAGCTCTTACACATGGACCTTGTTGGTCCGGCTCGGGTGAGCTCGGTTTGGGGGAAGGTGTATGTTCTTGTTGTTGTTGACGATTTTTCGAGGTATTCGTGGGTCTTCTTTTTGCCTGAGAAGACCGAGACTTTCTCCTTTGCTCGTAATCTGATTTTGCATCTTTAGAATGAGTTCCCTATGAACTCAATGCGAGCAATTCGAAGTGATAATGGTTCTAAATTCAAGAATTCAGATTTTGAGAAGTTTTGTAACTCTCTGGGTTTAGAGCATCAGTTTTCTTCCCCTACACACCGCCACAAAATGGTGTTGTAGAGAGGAAGAATCGGACCCTTGTAGAGATGGCCAGGACGATGCTCGATGAGCATAGGACTCCTCGGCGATATTGGGCCGAAGCTATGAACACTGCATGCTATATTTCCAATCGCATCTTTCTCTGAGCTTTCTTCAAAAAGACCTCTTATGAGTTGTGTTTTGGGAAATAGCCCAAAGTGAGTTATTTTAGAGTTTTTGGTTGCCACTTTTTATACTCAAGAAAGGCAACCTGGACAAGTTTGAGTCTCGTTCTTTGGACGGTGTATTTTTGGGTTATGGCACTCATACTCGCGCATATCGTGTACTTAACCTTGATACTAACCGAGTCATGGAGACATCCGATGTCACTTTCGACGAGACTGTTCTTTGTCCTTCTTCTAGTTTTGAGCGTGCAGGTGATCATGAGGTTGGTGAGCCTCTTTTTGATGATGAGTGTTGGTAGTTCTTAACTTCACTAAAGATAGAGCTAGGCAACTATCCCCGGTAATGACCCAGAAATGCTTGTTGACACTTACTAACGTCGTTACTAGGAGTAGACTATGGAATCTATCTCTGGCAACGGCGCCAAAAATGCTTGTAGCAAGTCTAGTCACTATACCTAAAGGAGTGAAGCTAAAGCAGCTATCTACTAATGTCAAATGGGGTTGTCAATCCCGACACTAGTAGGAGCTAGCTTGAGAGATTGCAATCTACCTAAAGGAGATTCTGCAAGCGCACAGAACTATCGTAGTAGCACTTCGCCTGGGAGTACCAGGTGTCGATTTATTTGATCCCAAAGGAAGGCTAGGGTGGTGTATGAGTCGAGTCAAGGAGGGGATGAGAGTCGAAGAATAAGAAAGGGAAAAGGAGAGAAGAGAAGAGAGGAGATGAAAGGCTAGAAAGAATTTATGAGTGGATAGGTAAGGATGAAATGAATGGTAAGGTTGGGTGGATGGATAGGTAGATAGGGGGAATAAGATAACTAAGGATAACTAATATAACTAACTAATAACTAATAACTACTCCTAGATAACTATGAAGCAAGATAGGCAAATGCCAAATAAGCAACCAAGTTAAGTATAGTTTTATTCCTATCTGGTCAAGTACCGAGGCGTACTAGCCTTTACCACTGACTTAGGTTGAACGCTAGCACAACGAGCCTTACTGTTAAACTAGACCAACTACGTGGTGGAATTCAAGGCGCACAGGGCTATCACCACCTGTTTGCTACCACAGCTATCCGGGGGTCTAGTCGTATCTGAAGTTAAGTCTATAACTAAGCACCACGCCTAATTATATTCTAACTATCTCTATCCTGGCCTAGAATAGAGACACCCTTGCGGACGTCAGAGCAAATACTTGACTTAATAAGATAAACACTAGACTAACTAAGCAACCTATTGGCAAAGATCAAACACTAAGCACACTAGAGATTAACTACTATGGCTAAGTGAATTGAACTGTAGGATAGCTAGGCACTCAATCAATCAATCAAGTATACTACTCAATACTGGTAAGTAGAATAAAGTAATACTTGAAATGATGAACTAGAATATAGTAAAGTGCTTGAGTAACAAGAGCAAAACCTGAACTGGAGATGAAGGAAGACTCTTCCCAACTCCAGGACCGATCACTCGCACGGTACTACTCTTGAGCTAAGCCTTGAGCAGCGCTTCCACGAGGGCAATGAGGCAAGGATGCCTTGCTCTACTAGCTACCTACTTGCCTAAGCTTGGCTAAATCCTAAGCTATTAGCTCTCCAGCTTTAGCCTTGCTTTCCTTCCTTGCTTTCCTTGCTTGATATGAAGTGATGCCTCCAGGGGGTATTTATAGCCCAAGTGAGTGAGGGGGGTACTTATAGGGGGCAGCCAACCGACCTAGGGCAAACCCTAGTGGCGGGCGCCAGCCCTAGGTGGCGGCGGCCACCCCCCTGGCCCTTGGATGCACCGTCATTGATCCTACGGTCTCCAGGGACTCCTCCAAGGCGGTTGCATGTCGGTTGCATGTCCAGATAACCGTCATTAGGTCATGATCCACGCCACTCCCCTCCTGAGCCATCTGATGCCACTGACCTAGTGACCAAGGGCCAAGATTTGGCCCTGGGTGGTCACACGGGTCAGTGACGTGGCAGGGGGGAAGTTTGGGCCTCTCCTTGTGGCGGGCGCCACCTAGGGGTGGCGGGCGCCACCCCACTAGGGCCCAAATGGGCTCTGGTGAGTGGTCTCGGCCCCTGGTGGGTCCATTCTCCAAATTTGGTCCAAATCCTGCATTCAAATAAAATCTATGGGCATGTGGAATTTGGTTAGTTTGAAACCTATTTGACTACTTTTCATGCCTTTTTGGTGAATTTTTGGGTAAAATGTTGATGGTAAAACAAGTGTTTAAGGACCATCAACAAGCTCCCCCAAGCTAACCTGTTGCTCGTCCTCGAGCAACAATGCGGTTTAAGCATAGAGCATGAAATAGATAGCAACTTAAGATGTATACAAGTGCATATTGTATAGTGAGAAATAACTTAGTGTGTATCATTAATCATAGCAATGTGGGGCTTATAGCTTTTCACTTCAAACATGCAAGAGTGAAATAAAGCAGTACATAGGAAACTTTTATCTTGCTTAGGTTTGACTAGGATTCTGTCTGGAGGTTTTTTTAAGGTTTTCAAAAGATAAAAACTTGCTTAAGTCCTCCAAGATTCACTCAATGGTGTTTAAATCCTCACCTAGGCAAAAATGCAGCCTCTCCAATTTCTAAAGAATTATATATGGAGTTATAGGTAGGCTAAGAATCATGAGCAAATTGCATAATGTTTATTGCTAAGCTAGACACTCAGATCATAAGGAGCAGCAAATCATAAAAATTGATCAAGATGTGCATGTGTGGCTATGTGGAAGTGTATAGAGAGATATTTCATAATCCTTCCTAGTTAATTTCTGGGGTCTAGAGCTAATGATAAATCTCTCTCTTTCTTTTCGATACATAGTGAGTAGACAAAAATGTGTCCTCACATTTTCTTAGGACATAGTCCTCTCTTGAGCTACTTTGCTCACTTTTTTTTTCTTTCATATCTCTCTTTTTTAGCTCTAGATTTCCCCAGATTGTTTATAGGAAAGGATTTTAGAAATAAAAAGGGGGAAGAGAGAGAAATGCTTATTTCCAGTGTAGGAATAGCATAAGGCTAGCAATGGAATGTTTGGCAAGGTATTGCATATCTCCAGTGTAGAGAATGAGCAATTTATTTGGTGGTTGCAAACTTCCAAAGTGGAGAGTAAGCAATTTATGGTGTGTGTGTGTATCTTGATCAAAATATATGATAAGCTTCTCTACTAAGATCTATGAGGTCTAACAAAGCTTAACACAAACAAAGCTCTTTGTGGTTTTGACTAACAAATATTCTGCTAGTGGTGGGATGGGATAAAATCCAGGAGGAACTTTTAGCAAGGTTTTCATGATTTTTAAAAGGAATCCTCCAGATTAGGTCCTAATTTCACCTTAGCAAGTTTAAAGAATTACTCCATTTCTAACTAACTTTATTCACTAAGCATAATTTTAGTTAAAACATGTGCAACCCACAAAAGCTACAACTTAGATAAAACTAGTTATTCTAACTATAACAATAGCATTTGCATGGCATATTTTATTTCTTATTCAGGTTCCAACATTTTTAAGCAGATTTTATCATTTTTATTCATGGGATAATTACTTAGGCAAGCATATAACATTCAAAAGATATAGAATTTAAGAACCGAACATAAAGAGTAGGGTTGAAACATACCTTATTGGCGCGAGGATCTCCCCCAAGCTGTCTTCTTGCTTGGTGAAGGGTCTTCATCTTTCTCGGTCGGAGCTCTTGTTCTCATTTTATTAAAAAGGAAACTATCTAATGTTGTGAAAAAGGGAAACTATCCTATTATGATATTTTATTATTCTAGCTAAGTTAACATATACTTATGCATACAACTAATGATAACTGATTTTTTTAGTTACATGCATGACATATGTTATTTATTTGAAAAAGGGAAATTTGAAGGGAAAATTAAAAAGTAAATCCATACCTTAGATCCATGGAATTTCATCCTTATTGGGTGGATCTTCTTCCTTGGGTGCTTCTTCTTTAAGTACTTCATCAGGTTCTTCTTCTTTTGGCACCTCTCCTTTGTTATGTGAATTACACAACTCAGGAGAAGGTGGTTCTTTCTTTCTGTTCCACCTTGTTCTTGGGCGCCTCTTCTTGGTACGAATGGGTTTTGCTTCCTGCCTGTTAGCGGCATATGCGGGACTAGGGGAAAAGGAGAATATTTCCTTCCTCCCTCCTAATGTCATTTGCATTTTACCACTCCCCACATATATGCAAGCGTCAACAGTGTTCAAGAAAGGTCTACCTAAGATTAGAGGCACATTTTTCCTATTTCTCATATCTAGTATTATGAAATCAGCAGGAACATATGAACCTCTAATATGAACAGGTAAATCAGTGACTATTCCTTCTACATAGCATGTTGATTGATCAGCTAGCATGACATAGGCAGATGTGGATGACATGGGTGGAAAGAACGAGTTTTCATAGAAATCCTTAGATAAAATGTTCACGCTTGATCCTAAATCACACATGGCATTTTTAAAGACTTCACCAAAGATTGAGCATCTAATTATGGGATTACCAGGATCACCCTTTTTAACAGTCATGGTTTGATCTTCATAATAGTTAAAATATTTTATTTCAACCATATTTGCAGTTTCCATGTTAGGTTTAGCCAGAATTTCGCCAGTTCAAAAGATGGTATGATTGCAGCAAGTTGAGCTAATTGGGTTTCTAACATCTTATTAAAGCTAAGTTGATTTTTCAGAGCAGATGAGAATTCTTCCAATTTAGCATTTATGTTCTCAAGAATTTTATCATTTGACATTAATTTTTTATTCAAAAATTCAGTAGTTCTACCTTGAGAGTAGACTAGATTCTTTAAGAACGAGAAATTATCAGTACTTTGGAAATTAGAGCGAGGGAATGAATTATTACCTTGAGAGTTGGAGTGTTGATTCCATCCTTGATTTTGTTGACGGAAACCATTGTTGTTGTTGTTGTTGATGAAGATCAAATCTTCATGTAACTCGGGGCAGTGGTTCCCAGAATGTCCGGTTTCTCCACAGACTTCACAAGTCATGTACGATTCCAGAGATTGGACACTCTCTTGTTGGTTCATCTTCACACAGCTGTCCAGCTTCTTGGCCAGCAGGTCCATCTTGGCCACGATCATGTCGGACTCCTTAAGGGAATGCATACCTCGCTTACGGGGCAGCAGTCTCTCATCATTCCATCCTTGGTTCGACACCATCTTCTCTATGACAGCCTTAGCATCTGCAACATTCAGAGAAAAGAATGCACCGCCAGTGGCGGCATCCAAATAGCTTCTAGAGAATGGGGTTAGGCCATGCTAGAAGTTCTGGATCAACAGCCAGTCCTCCATACCATGGTGTGGACAAGCAGCGACGTACTCTTGCATTCTCTCCCAAGCCTCGGGAATAGATTCCTCGGCTTGTTGCGTAAAGCTAGAGATTTTGTTGCGAAGAGTGTTCGTCTTGCCCATCGGAAAGAATTTGGCGAGAAAAGCATTGGAACACTTGTCCCATGTGTCTACAACGTTGCTGAAAGTGCATTCGCCCCCAATGTGGGTTTTGGCTAATTAATGACAATCAAATTAGGGACTAACCAATTTTTAAAAGCATGTATGCAGGTGTTAGTCCTAAGAAAGATTTGAAACGTTGAAATCTCGTGAACAAAGCACGTAGGATACATTTGGACATAAAGATGCCTATCTCAAGTAGTGGTTTAAAATTTCAATTTTAAAATTGAGTTATAGGTAAGCCAGACTATGAAGAGGGTCACAAAGTAGGTTGGCTAGATGTGGAGAAAAGTGCTCAAATCGACTAACCTTAGTTCGCTTGAGAGACACCGCACAATCACGAACACGTAGAGGGTAATTTCATATGGTCGGTGGTACCGACCATGGGTGGTCGGTGGTACCGACCATGGCTTCTCTGCGCAGCGCTGAAACACCCTCTCTATGTTGGTCAAAAATGACCGGGCGGTAGTACCGCCATAACCTCGGTACTACCGGCCTCGGTGGTTCCGACCCCGGTCGGTAGTAACTTGGTTTTGCAACCCTCTCTGTGTAGAGTTGTATTTGACCTAGCGGTCGTACCGCCATAACCTCGGTACTACCGCCCGCGGTGGTACCGACCTATGGCCGGTAGTTTCCAAGTTTGCAAGGCTCTTTGTCTGCGCTGCAATTTGGCCTGGCGGTAGTACCGCCATAACCTCGGTACTACCGCCCGCGGTGGTACCGACGCAAGGCCGGTAGTAACCAAGTTTGCAGAGCTCCCTGTGTAGAATTGAAAATGGCCTGGCGGTGGTACCGCCATAACCTAGGTACCACCGACCTCGGAGGTACCGACCCTGGTCGGTAGTTTCCGAGGGTCCAAGTCCCTTCTCGTGAGGCTCTATATTCGCGGCCAATTTGGCCTGGCGGTAGTACCGCCATAACCTCGGTACTACCGCCCGCGGTGGTACCGACGTGAGGACGGTGGTTGCTTGTTTGGTCAGATCTGGATTCTTTCGACCGTTGTGAACTGGTCGGTGGTACCGGCCTGGGGTGGTCGGTGGTACCGACCAGCCTCGAGACTGAGGGAGTATAAATGCTTCCTCTCTTCACTTTCCACGGTTACCCACTTACTCCATACACTTATTGCTGACCTAACTCGTGACAAACACACTCCAAGCATTGACTCATCCCCTCTCTCTCCCCTTTGCTCCGAGCTTCATTCCCTTGCGAGATTTGAGCTAGGGAAGTGAGATTAGAGAGTGGGAAGCTTCGATCTACGACTTGAGCACTTGGTTTCCATCTTGCCGGCTTGTTTTGTGTCTTTTACTCTTGTGCTCTTTGAGCTCTAGCCGTTTAGGTGTTCTTCGTGGTAGCCCGTATTGATTTACTTGTGAGGGATCCCCGAAGCGTTTGTATTTCCCTGAGATTTCTAGTAGAAATACTCTCGTAGCCTTTGTGGTTGCTTGAGTGAGGCGAGGAGGTGAAATAGACTCCGACCTTTGTGGTCACCTCAACAACGAGAAAGTAAGGCACTCCTTAGTGGATTGGCCGAACCTCGGGATAAATCGCGTGTCCCGTGTGCTTGTTGTTGTCGTCCCTATTTTCTCTACTTCACTTGTTATTGTGTTCTTCGTGTTCTTCCTATCCCTATCTCATTCCTAGGTTGGGAAGGCTCGATCTACATCAAGGGGAGCAACCAAGGTTTGTTGAGAGTAGATTTACCATCTATCATTCTTAGGAAAGTGGGCTAGAATCTTGTATTATCTTCATAGCTTACATTCATCGGATTTGTAGTTTCTTTTAGGATCCCGGTTGTGCCATTTGTTTGTGTCGGTAGTACCGGTGTTTCACACCCGGTAGTACCTACCCAAACAAACCGGCCTCTCCGGTTGCTATCTAACTACATCTTATAGTTTGTGAAGTTTCAGATAGTTAAAAATCACCTATTCACCCCCCTCTAGGCTGATTCGGTCCTTTCAATTGGTATCGGAGCCTAACCCTTGTGTTAGCGCTTCACCGCATAAGGGAGAATCATGTCTACCATAAGTCAAGAACAGCATGATGAGATTGTCAAGAAGGTTACTGCTCAGGTAATTCAAGATCAAGCAAAGAAGCATGAAGATGAGATGAAGAGAATGAAAGATGAGATGGAGAGTTTGAGGCGAGCTTTGGACAACAAAGCCAAATCATCCGAGTTCACTAGAGTGCCATATGACTATAGCCATATGGGCAAGGTCATGCAATTGCCTAGCGTCAATCTAGGCAAACCACCCGCCTTTGATGGAATCAACTACAATGATTGGGCACACAAGATGAAGCTACACCTTCTTGCCGCAAGAGTTTGGGAGATTGTTGACAATGGACCAAGTCATGTTGAAGGTCAAGAGTTCACCGACAATGATGTGTTTGAGTTTCAACAAAATGTTCAAGCCGCATCATTGATTCTATCATGCCTTAAGCCTGAAGAAAGCAACAAGGTACATGGAATGGAGAATGCCAAGAATATTTGGGATACCCTCAGGTATCATATGAGAGTGATGCGAGTGTGAGGAAGTGCAACATAGAGCTTCTTCATGGAAAGATTGTGAACTTTGCAATCAAGAAAAGTGAGACCACTCAACAAATGTTTGATAGATTCATGACATTGGTCAATCAGATTAGAGCTCTCGGAGACACAAAGTGGGATGACTACTCAGCTGGAAGAAAGCTATTAAGAGCATATAGAAAGAGGAACAAGAACCTTGCATCAATCATCATGGAGAGACCTAACTATGAGAGCATGGGACCTCATGAGAGGCTTGCCAAGATAAAGCATCATGAAGTCTTGGATGATGAAGATATAGAAGATCAATAGGCAAGTCACAAGAAGGTGGTAGCACTCAAGGCTAATCAAGAAGAAGGAAGCAAGGCCCGAGATGACTCTTCAAGCGAAGGAAATGAAGACTCCGATGATGAGTTGGCCCTTATTGTGAAGAACTTTAGAAGATTCATGAGAAAGAAGATGCACAAGAAGGGCAAAGGTGGTTACTTCAAGAAGTCAAAGAAGAGGAATTGCTATGAGTGTGGAGTGGATGATCATTTCATTGCCGATTGTCCACAAAAGAAGAACAAGAACAAGTATAGCAAGAGTGATGACAAGAAGCATAGAAGAAGAAGAGGTGGTGAAGCTCATCTTGGTGAGGAGTGGTTCTCGGAAGATGACTCAAGTGATGAAGAGAAGAGCAAGAGCAAGGAGAAGGAGAAGGGAGCGGCCAACATTGCCATACACAAGACCTCTTCTCCAAGCCTCTTCTCCAACATAGCTACTTCAACAACTTCATCACGCTTGTTCGAGAACCTCTCCGACAACGAGGATGACTTCACTCATTCTTGCTTCATGGCTAAGAATGAGAAGGTATCACCTAACTCTCCTACTTATTGTAGCAATGAATATAGTGATGATGAATTGGATGAATTTGAGCTTAGCATAATTAGAAAGTTTGGAAAGAAAGGTGGAGCTAAAATCATAAAATTGCTCACTAAATTAGAGAGTCAGAATGAGAGTCTTGCAATGCAAGGGGACTTGATCTCTCAAGAGAGAGAAAAGAACCGTGCATTGGAAGCCTCTCTTGCCGAGGAGAAGTTGAAGGTTGAGAAATTGACCGTGGAACTATCTTTAGCCAATGACTCCAAGAAGAAGTTGGCTACGGAGTGTTCCATGAGCAATGACTGTTGGCATTTCTTAACATTCTTACTAAGAATGGACCTTATGATCCATCCCCGGCAACAGCGCCAGAAATGCACGTTGACACTTACTAACGTCGTCACTAAGAATGGACTTTGCAATCCATCCATGGCAACGGCGCCGGATATTGGCATAGAAATGGACCCGAAGATCTATTCCCAGCAACAGCGCTAGAAGTGTCTGTACGATGTCTCTTAACAAGTTGCTTAGAATGGCGCGTTTCCAGCAACAGTGTTAAGCATGCATCTTTACGATAGTTCATAGGTTTGGAGTTTAGGTCCGCAAGCGCACGGAATTATCGTGTAGCATTTCACCCGGAGATATACCGAGTATCGTGATTTATTGGTTCGCTCAAGGAAGGCTTTGTATGTATCAAGTTCTAGGATAAATATAGTACCAAATACCATGATAGCAATAATGGATCAATTGTCATAACAGGTGATAAACAGTGGTGATTTGAATAGTGGAGAAACACAATCTTGAGCATGGCAAAAGGGCAAAGAGTAAAAAGAGACTAAAAGAATAAATGAATAAAAGAATAATTGAATAACCTAATAGAGCAGGCATGGTCTGGATACAGGTCATACACAGAACAAGTTAATCATGCAATCATATGACATAGAACTAATCTCATGCTTCAGATGGTTCGGGAGATTACGCGAGTACTGGTCTGCCAGCAACCTCTCGTAACAATTTAGACTCCTACACCCTAGCCGAACGTGGAGGAATGCCAAGGATGGACAGGGCTGTCACCACCTGCCGCCATCCCCACTACCGTGGACTAAGACCATGCAATTACCCGGCCTCTACATCCAAGCACCATGCTTGCATGCACAGAACCCACTCAGACTCCCCCGGGTCCCCGACCCTACGGATCGGCAGGTAAGAAGCCTGAGCCTACTCAGAAGAGCATGATAAACCGCCACCCTTGACATAAGCTCATTTCTAATCATATAACAAGCATGAAGCAATTAGACTAATGTTCTATGTGAGAATAATACAATACACACTTAGCTCTAATTCATATAATATACTACTAACCCTAGGGTAGCAATATATTATAAGAACTATACACTAGAATGTATATTATACTAATTCCACAAGAACTATTCATAAGTTCATATACTAGCAACATGATATAGGACCTAAGATCTAAGTCATATACCAAAATACTAGAACAAGAACTATACTCTAGTTCATATGAAGAACTGTATCGAAAGAATGAAGACAGGGCTTTGGAGATCAGATCTATCTTATTCATACCCAATATCTCTCCAAGGAGCCAAGCCCTCCTTGATAGCTTTGCCTAGCTCTCTCTCTAGCACAAGAACAAGGAAAAACTAAGAAGTGGTAGTGCCCAAATGTGTAGCTCAAGAGGTGATTGTGTTCTACTTTGGCCTCCCCTCCCCCTCTCCTTATATAGGTGCTTTAGGTCGGTTTAGGAGGGGGCTTGCTGCAAATTTCACTTGAAACCGCCTTAGGGGCATTGATTGCACCGCCTCTGCAAAGGCGGTGGCCACGTGGCGTCTCCAGGGGGGCGGCCGACCGCCCCCTGGCTGGGCCCAACAAGCCCAGGCAAAAAGCCTGGGCTGCTCCTTTTGGGCTCCTGAGTTTGTTCCCGGCTGAAATTTGCTGCACTTCTATATGGGCTTTTTGTGTCCTTGTTCATTTTGCGCATTTCGGCGTGTTGGATTGCGCCTTTTTGGTTGTTATCCACCTGTATGCATGTTTATGATCTGCAAAACATAACTTTGCACTACATGTGGAACTTGGTTAGCAATAAATGTATATATGAGTAAAATACATGCTTTTCTCCTTTTATGTGGACTATGTTGGCGGGATAAATATGTCGATAAGAACCGCCAACAAACTCCCCCAAGCTTAACCTTTGCTCGTCCCCGAGCAAAAGCTAAGGTTTTGGTTGTTGATCAGAAGTTGCTTCAATGCCGATTATTATTCACAAGTGCCAGACCTATACCAAAGTGTCTACCTGGGTTTGAATAAATTGGTCCATTACTCACCCTAGTACCTTGTCACTCATGGGGCTTGTTAGCCTCCTCAAATCCTTAGTCACTGCATGTTAGATCGGCTTTCACAGAGGTGCTTAACTTTTGTTCCTTGAGCAACTTTATAATCCGGAGTTTTTAGGAGTTTTGAAAATCAAAGCAAGTTCCTCAAATGATTCACTCATTCGCTCAAGATGTGTATGGTCCTCACCAAAGGCTTTTTGCCTTTCTTTTCAGTCTACCAACTAAAGCTTTATCTGGAGTTGTGGGTAGAAAGAAGTAGGCATACTTGTATTGTAGATATTGCAAAGTCAAAGAATTGGACCTTAGGAGACTTCAGTCATACACTTAGATCAAGAAGTGCAAGTGTGTGGAATATTTTCTTTTTGAATACTCCTTTTCTCATGTCTTTCTCCCTTTGGAAAATTGGGAACTATGGGCTATCTTTATTCATTGAGAGAGGCGGGTATCGGAGTACCCATTGTTTTCATTTGGACACTTGTCCATTTTTTTTTACTCTCTCATTCATTTTTTTTAGAGAGAGGCGGGCATCGGAGTACCCATTGTTTTCATTTGGACACTTGTCCATTTTTTTTACTCTCTCATTTTTTTTAGATAGCCCATAATTCTTTTGGGGAGAGAAAGATCATGATCAACAGTGGAGCATTTAATTTTGTGGTGAATGAATGGCATGTCTTGCGTAACTCTTAATGCAAGAGTTAGCTTTATTTGGTGGGTGTACGTGAATCTTGATCTTGAATGCATGAAAGAAGTCTACACATAGGTCACAACTATTTGAATAAGCTCAATACAAACACAAGTAGCATATGAGTATATGGTTTGAAAAGTTTTTCATCATATGGCTCTGGTAGGATATATCATCATCGAGGAACTTTTGAATTTTAAGTTTTTTAAATAAATTCTCCGGATGTCAAGTCTTTCTTAGAACAATGTCATAGCAATTCTCTGCTTATACCAGATCATGACTAGCAATAACCTTGGACTTGAGTAAGCATGTGCGTCCCACAAGTTTCAAGTTCTTAAGTGAGCAATTTACCAATAAACTCAAATCTTAGTAGAAACTAAGTTATAAACTAGGCACAGGTGAATTATAAGACAGAGAACTATTCATCATTTCAACAAAGAAGAAGCACATATCTTACATCACATATAAGAGTGGAATTCATATTTTTAGTCTTTTTTTTTAAATCTAAAGATGAAGATTGCATTAAGTAAACATGCTAATGGAAAAATAAGGGTGCATGGAATTAAATATGCAATGCAACATACCTCGAAAGTGGGGGTCCTCCCCCAAGCTAGCTCTTGGCCTACTGATCGGGGTTGTACCCCATGAACTGCCAGAAACCCTGAGACTGCCTTAGCATCTCCTCCTGGCGTGCCCTTAATTCGGCCTGCTGTTGCTGGTACAGGGCCTGCTGCTGCTGGTACATAGCCTGTTGCTGTTGGTGATGCAGTAGCTCCTGTTGGTGCCACTCTATGGTCTGCTGGTGGTGTGCATCAGTCGTCTGAATGTGCTGCTCGAGGGTCTCCTGGATCTCATCTGTGCGCACCACCAATCCCCTAAACTGGGCTTGGAGGCTATCAAAGTCGATCTGGTCACCTGTGGGAGCTTGTGAGTGCTCCCCTGGTGACTCAATCCTCCAGTGTGCTTGTTGCTCCCAGGCTCTAGAGTCTGCCTTAGGCCACCCCTCAACATTTGGTGAGGGCATGGGTATGTCCCATCCTGGCTGGTACTCGGGTACTGGATCAGGAACAAACCCATGCCCGAAAGTCGGTGGTATGTAAGAGGGTGGTGGCTGAGAGCTAGACTCTCCCATGCCTCTGCTAGATACACTGCGCCTGCGTGAAGACTCCACTGTTCGGGGATTGGGTAAATGTTTTCCCAACCTACGGCCTTCCAAATGGAGTGGAACTCGGTGTCCATACCGATGTTGGAGAGGAGCGATTCGTCGAAGACCGGTGTGTGGATGAGGAGCCGTTCTTTGAGCATGTTGTAGGCTTGAATTTCCCGGTCGTCTACCAAGTCGAATTGGTGGACTCCTCCTCCCCCCGTTGGGGCTGCATGTTGCTCCTCCGCTTGTCCCTCCTCCGCTTGGACTTCCTCTACTTCCTCAACCTCCGGGGATCCCTCATTGCGAGGAGGGCTTCCCAGGGGTTCAGTGTAGTATGAGGAGGTACTCTCATACTGACGCCTCGAGGATGACCTTGTGGCTCTCTTGAGTGCACCGGAAACCTTTCTCCCGAACTTTCTCATGATACAAGGTTTTGCACCGGCGAACCCTCGGGTGAGTGGTGGCTAGGGAAATTTTCCTTGCACCCAAGGGACTTTTTTTTGGCTAGCTTGTGATGGGTGTTTTTATGAGGTTTTTCTGCTGTTGGTTGGTTGGAAATGGCAAGAGAGTGGGGGTGGTGTTTGGAGAAGTGAGATGGGGTGGAGAAGTGTTGTGGAAATGGATGGAGAGGGTCACACCCGAACCCCTGCTACTTATAGTCGCAAACTGCAGGTGGTTTTGGTCTGAGCTCAACAGATAGGAGCCTCCCCTAGCTGGCCGTTGGCCAGAGCCGTTGGGGCTGGGGCGGCCGACCCAGGGGGCGACCGCCGCCTGGTGGGCCCAGCTCTGCCTCCCCTTTTGGCAGCTTCTCCCAACGGCTATGTCTATGACATAGCCGTTTGAAATTTCAAACTTCTCCTGTCTGAATTATCCTTTTTTGCAATTTCCAACATTTATTTGATAAAAAATTATTTCCGAAAAATGTCGAAAAAATATTTTTTTATGATTATAAACTATTCCCTATCAGAAAATGATTTTTAAATATTTTGATTTTGAAATTTTGAAATTATTATTTTTTGAATACATACCGATTACCTTCGGTGGAGGCTCAAATTGTTTTGAGTCCTTTGAGTGGGACTTCCTTCCGTTTTCCGGTTTCACCCTGCATGGTTAGTGGGATAACTCTCGGGTTGCCCCGCGAGTCGTCCCGCACTTTCGGTAGGAATAGCAGCGGCGATTTGAGCTAATTGGGATTCTATCATTTTGTTGAAGCTCAGTTGATTTTGAACGGAGGATGTTAGGTTTTCTATTTTTGTATTTATATTTTCGAAAATTTTATCATTGGACAACAACTTTTTAGTCAAATTTTCATTAATTTTAGCCTGTCCAAGAACTAAGTCTCTTAATGAAGGTTGATTCGAATTGGAGTTCGAATTACCTTGGAATGGTGGCCGTGACTGGTTATTCCAACCATTGTTCTGGTTGGTGCCTCCTTGTTGGCGGAACCCGTTGTTGATGTAGGCGGCGTCTTCACGGGTTTTGGGGCAGTCGGTCCCGAGTGGCCAACATCACCACAGACTTCACACGTCATGTGTGAATCTATGGCGTTCACCGTATTTGTTTGGTTTTCTTGGTTTTTCTCAGATAGGTGTTTCATAAGGAGGTCTATTTTTGCGGCAAGCATATCCGTCTCCTTCACGGTATGCATGCCTTTTTGTGTTTTGGCTGGTGTTTGTGTTTGGGTCCTCTCGTCACTCCAGCCTTGGTGTTCAACCATCTTTTCAATCAGGGCCTTAGCCCCGGCGGTGGTGAGTGATAAGAATGCACCACCAGCGGCTGCATCTAGGTGCCCCTTCGACATGGGTGTGAGCCCGTTGTAGAAGTTTTGGAGCACCATCCAATTTTCCATGCCATGGTGGGGGCAGTTCAGGATATACTCCTGAAGCCTTTCCCACGCGTTAGGGATTGATTCAGTGGCATCTTGCTTGAAATTGGAAATTCTTCCCCGCAAAGCATTGGTTTTGCTTATGGGAAAGAATTTAGCGAGGAATGCAGCTGAGCATTTCGCCCAAGTGTTGACAGCTTCCTTGTCCTGGTAGAACCACCTTTTCGCTTTCCCCACAAGGGAGAAAGGGAAAAGACGGAGCCGAATGACATCTGGGGTGATGTCCTTGATGACGATAGTGTCGCACAGCTCCAGAAAGTGTTGCAGATGCGCATTCGCATCCTCGCTAGGCAAACCGCAGAACGGGCTTGCCTGCACCATGGTGATCAGGCCTGTACGGAGTTCGAAGTTCTTTCCGGCCGTGTCCACAGCGGGGCCGGTAGCCACGTTGGTGACAGCGGGCACGAAGAACTCGCGGAGTGTCTTCTCAGCCACGACCACAGTTGGGGTTGGTGCGGAACCGGCTGGTTGCTCTGTCGGTGGAGTAGCAGAAGACGAAACGGAACGAATCCGCTTAGCCCTTAGGAGTGCCTCGGGATTGTTAATGAAGTTTTCCGGCAGAGAGAAACCAGACATACACTATTCCTGTTTCATCCACAACAGGAGGAAAACAGGCAGAGTTAACCTGCATAACAATGACTCATTTTGCATATCAGATATTGGTTTATGTTTATCTAGAACTTTTTACATTAGCCTTCCCCGGCAACGGCGCCAGAAATGCTTGTTGGCATTTCTTAACGTTCTTACTAAGAATGGACCTTACGATCCATCCCCGGCAATAGCGCCAGAAATGCACGTTGACACTTACTAACGTCGTCACTAAGAATGGACTTTGCAATCCATCCATGGCAACGGCGCCGGATATTGGCATAGAAATGGACACGAAGATCTATTCCCAGCAACGGCGCTAGAAGTGTCTGTACGATGTCTCTTAACAAGTTGCTTAGAATGGCGCGTTTCTAGCAACAGTGTTAAGCATGCATCTTTACGATAGTTCATAGGTTTGGAGTTTAGGTCCGCAAGCGCACGGAATTATCGTGTAGCATTTCACCCGGAGATATACCGAGTATCGTGATTTATTGGTTCGCTCAAGGAAGGCTTTGTATGTATCAAGTTCTAGGATAAATATAGTACCAAATACCATGATAGCAATAATGGATCAATTGTCATAACAGGTGATAAACAGTGGTGATTTGAATAGTGGAGAAACACAATCTTGAGCATGGCAAAAGGGCAAAGAGTAAAAAGAGACTAAAAGAATAAATGAATAAAAGAATAATTGAATAACCTAATAGAGCAGGCATGGTCTGATACAGGTCATACACAGAACAAGTTAATCATGCAATCATATGACATAGAACTAATCTCATGCTTCAGATGGTTCGGGAGATTACGCGAGTACTGGTCTGCCAGCAACCTCTCGTAACAATTTAGACTCCTACACCCTAGCCGAACGTGGGGGAATGCCAAGGACGGACAGGGCTGTCACCACCTGCCGCCATCCCCACTACCGTGGACTAAGACCATGCAATTACCCAGCCTCTACATCCAAGCACCATGCTTGCATGCACAGAACCCACTCAGACTCCCCCGAGTCCCCGACCCTACGGATCGACAGGTAAGAAGCCTGAGCCTACTCAGAAGAGCATGATAAACCGCCACCCTTGACATAAGCTCATTTCTAATCATATAACAAGCATGAAGCAATTAGACTAATGTTCTATGTGAGAATAATACAATACACACTTAGCTCTAATTCATATAATACACTACTAACCCTAGGGTAGCAATATATTATAAGAACTATACACTAGAATGTATATTATACTAATTCCACAAGAACTATTCATAAGATCATATACTAGCAACATGATATAGGACCTAAGATCTAAGTCATATACCAAAATACTAGAACAAGAACTATACTCTAGTTCATATGAAGAACTGTATCGAAAGAATGAAGACAGGGCTTTGGAGATCAGATCTATCTTATTCATACCCAATATCTCTCCAAGGAGCCAAGCCCTCCTTGATAGCTTTGCCTAGCTCTCTCTCTAGCACAAGAACAAGGAAAAACTAAGAAGTGGTAGTGCCCAAATGTGTAGCTCAAGAGGTGATTGTGTTCTACTTTGGCCTCCCCTCCCCCTCTCCTTATATAGGTGCTTTAGGTCGGTTTAGGAGGGGGCTTGCTGCAAAATTCACCTAAAACCGCCTTAGGGGCATTGATTGCACCGCCTCTGCAAAGGCGGTGGCCACGTGGCGTCTCCAGGGGGGCGGCCGACCGCCCCCTGGCTGGGCCCAACAAGCCTAGGCAAAAAGCCTGGGCTGCTCCTTTTGGGCTCCTGAGTTTGTTCCCGGCTGAAATTTGCTGCACTTCTATATGGGCTTTTTGTGTCCTTGTTCATTTTGCGCATTTTGACGTGTTGGATTGCGCCTTTTTGGTTGTTATCCACCTGTATGCATGTTTATGATCTGCAAAACATAACTTTGCACTACATGTGGAACTTGGTTAGCAATAAATGTATATATGAGTAAAATACATGCTTTTCTCCTTTTATGTGGACTATGTTGGCGGGATAAATATGTCGATAAGAACCGCCAACAATGACTCAATTGCAAGCCTAAAGAATGAGGTTAGCATGGTTCAAGAGAGCCTCACAAGCTCTCAAAATAAGTATCAAACTCTTGAACTAAGCTACAACACTCTTTGGAGTAGTACCTCTTCAACTACTCCTAAGGACTCCGACAACTCTAATGCCTCAACTAGTAATGGTTGCAAAAGATGCTATAAACTTGATATAAATGCTTGTGCAACTAACCTTGTTGAGATAGAAAAGAAAGACAAGGAGATTCATAGGTTGAACATGATCTTGAGGAATGGTTGCAAGTGTAAGGTGCAACAACCAAAAGATATCCTCAAGACCGCAAGGCACCCTTCCATCAAGGATGGAATTGGGTACAATAGGTATGGTGGTAAGGCCAATGGTAGAAAGATGGTCAATGGGGTACCTTTTGTTAACTTTAACAAAAGGGTTCCTCTCTTTGACCTAATGAACAAGGCCACCAAGATTGCCAATCCAAAGGCTTCACTTGCTAATGGTAAGATCAACAAAGAAAAGCAAGTGGAGGCCCCCAAGCAACAAAAGCCCATATCAAGAAGCTATACATGTGATTATTTGTGTTGTTGGGGTGATGACGGCAAGATAGTAGTCAAGTATGTTGGTGCCCTCAAGAAGAGGGAAATTATGAGAAATGTTTGGGTACCAAAAGCTTATGTGACTAACCCCCAAGGACCCAATCTAGTTTGGGTACCTAAATCAAGAACATAATCTTGTTTTGTAGGAATATGCCTCCGGTGGGTCAAGTTGGGTGTTGTATAGTGGATGCACCAATCATATGACCGGGGCAAAAGATATGTTCTCCTCCTTTCAACCAAGCAACGACTCATGCAACAACATTGTGTTTGGTGACAATGGTAAAGGAGAAGTGCTTGGTTTGGGTAAAATTGCTATCTCAACTGACAATTCCATATCTAATGTATTACTTGTGCATTCGTTGAGTTACAATTTGTTATCCGTTTCTCAACTTTGTGAAATGGGTTACGATTGTCTCTTTACGGATAAGGGTGTGACCGTCTCTAGAAGAAGGGATTCCTCTATTGCATTTAAAGGCGTGTTGAAGGGAAAACTTTACTTAGTTGACTTCTCAACTAGTAAGGTAGAACCTACAACATGTCTAATGGCAAAATCTAGCATGGGTTGGCTTTGGCATCGCCGACTAGCTCATGTTGGGATGAGGAACTTGGCCCAACTTCAAAGAGAAGGGCACATCCTTGGACTAACAAATGTTTCTTTTGAGAAAGATAGGATTTGCAGTGCGTGTCAAGCCGGAAAGCAAGTTGGAGCAAAGCATCCAATCAAGAACATTGTGTCGACCACAAGACCATTGGAGCTATTGCATATGGACCTCATCGGACCCGTTGCTTATCAAAGCATCGGCGGTAACAAATACAGTTTCGTTATTGTTGATGACTATTCTCGTTTCACTTGGGTGTTCTTTTTAGCAGATAAAAGCAAAACGCAAGGCATCTTCAAGAAGTTTGCTAGAAGAGCACAAAATGAGTTCGACATCAAGATCAAGAAAGTGAGAAGCGACAACAGGACCGAGTTTAGGAACACCAACATAGAAGAGTATCTTGATGATGAAGGGATCAAGCATGAGTTCTCCGTTCCATATACCCCACAACAAAATGGGGTTGTGGAAAGGAAGAATAGAACTCTTGTTGAAGCCGCAAGATCTATGTTGGATGAGTACAAGACTTCCCATGGCTTTTAGGCGGAGGCGATGAACACGGCGTGTCATGCAATCAATCGCCTCTACCTTCACAAGCTAAGAGGGAAGACGCCATATGAACTTCTAACCGGTAACAAACCGAAGGTGCATTACTTTCGAGTTTTTGGCTGCAAGTGTTTCATACTTAACAAGAGAGCCAAAAGTTCAAAGTTTGCACCTAAGGTACACGAAGGCTTTCTACTTGGTTATGGTACTAACGAACATGGCTACCGTGTATTCAATAATGCCACCGGCACTATTGAGTTAACGGTAGATGTGACTTTTGATGAATCTGACGGCTCTCAAAAGGAGCAAGTCAATGATGAGCTTGTAGGTAATGACGAGCCTCCATCCGAAGCTATCAAGAAGCTTGCAACCGGTGAAGTGAGGCCCGTTGAAATACAAGATGATGAAGATGAACCATCACACACTCCACAAGATTCTCATATCCATCATGTGCATCCAAATGCGCATGATGAAGCTTCCGCAACTCCGATTGGTGGTAGTGTGGGTGATGTTCAAGTGATACATCAAGTTGATGATCAAACACAAGCTCAACATGAAGTCCGACAAGAAGATGGGGACATTAATGCATATGATGAAGATGATGAAGATGGACCCATCCAACAGAGATCACTTGTGCCACATCTAAGAGTTCATCACTTAGTTCAACGGGATCATCCCGTTGACAACATATTGGGGAGCATACGGCGTGGGGTAACGACACGCTCTCGCTTAGCAAGTTTTTGTGAACATTACTTGTTTGTCTCCTCTTTGGAACCTCTTAGGGTGGAAGAAGCACTTGATGATCCAGACTGGGTGATGGCTATGCAAGAAGAGCTGAACAACTTCACCAGGAATGAAGTCTGGTCCTTGGTGGCAAGACCCAAGCAAAATGTGATAGGATCCAAATGGGTCTTCCGCAAAAAGCAAGAAGAGCATGGCGTGGTGACAAGGAACAAAGCACGGTTGGTGGCTCAAGGTTTCACTCAAATCGAAGGTTTGGATTTTGGGGAAACCTATGCACCCGTAGCTAGGCTTGAGTCAATTCGTATATTACTTGCCTTTGCTACTCACCATGATTTCAAGCTATACCAAATGGATGTGAAAAGTGCATTCCTCAATGGCCCCCTCTCCGAATTGGTTTATGTGGAGCAACCACCGGGTTTTGAGGATCCAAAATTCCCCAACCACGTCTACAAGCTTGACAAGGCGCTCTATGGGCTCAAACAAGCCCCTAGAGCTTGGTATGATTGCCTTAAGGACTTCCTACTCAAAAAGGGTTTTGAGATAGTAAGGGCCGATGCTACTTTATTTACTCGCAAAGTCGATAATGATATCTTTGTTTGCCAAATATATGTCGATGACATAATATTTGGTAGTACTAATGTGGCTTTTTGTGAGGAATTTAGTAGGATCATGACTAAAAGGTTCGAGATGTCCATGATGGGTGAGTTGAAGTACTTTCTTGGATTCCAAATCAAGCAACTCAAGGATGGCACGTTCATCAGTCAAACCAAGTATACAAGAGACATGCTAAAGAAGTTTGAGATGGACAAGGCCAAACCCATCAAGACCCCTATGCCTACCAATGGACATCTTGATCTAAATGTGGATGGTAAGTCAGTGGACCAAAAGGTATATCGCTCTATGATCGGTTCATTACTTTACCTTTGTGCATCTAGGCCCGATATCATGCTTAGTGTGTGCATGTGTGCAAGGTTTCAAGCTAATCTGAAAGAATGTCATATTATGGCCGTTAAGAGAATCTTTCGATACTTAGTGCAAACTCCAAATCTTGGCTTGTGGTATCCCAAGGGCTCCACTTTCGATCTACTTGGCTATTCCGATTCGGACTATGCCAGTTGAAAGGTAGACCAAAAGAGCACTACCGGGACTTGCCAATTTATTGGGAGGTCTTTGGTGTCATGGAGTTCTAAGAAACAAAATAGTGTTGCCCTATCCACCGCCGAAGCCGAGTATGTGGCGGTCGGCGCATGCTGTGCTCAACTACTTTGGATGAAGCAAACACTAAAGGACTTCGGATGTGAGGAAACCAAAATTCCACTTTTGTGTGACAATGAGAGTGCTATCAAACTAGCAAACAATCCCGTAAACCATTCTCGCACAAAACACATAGACATCCGACACCATTTCTTGAGAGACCATGAAGCCAAAGGAGATATCGCAATACGCCATGTGAGCACCGAAAAACAACTAGCCGATATCTTCACAAAGCCTTTAGATGAGTCAAGATTTTGTGCTTTGAGGAGTGAACTAAATATCATTGATTCTCGTAACGTGGCTTGATGTCTTGAACATATTTGTTTTCACCTAGAGACCTAGATAAATGGTTTGACCAAATATTGTGTCTGATTTCAAAATCTATTTTGCATACTTCACTTATGTCCATGGCTATGTATTGGTTATATGAAATCTGGACATGTTTGAAGTATGTGTAGTATACCACACAAGGCTCTTTTGAAAACCCTCTCTGTCCTCTCTGTTTTTGTGCTGTTGGTGGTACCGCCATAGGGCGGTAGTACCGACGTCGGTAGTACCGGCCCTATGGGCGGTACCACCGACCGGGTTTGATCCGAGTATAAATGGGGCGCGGTGAACCCCTTTCAACCCTAGTCAAATCAGTTTGACCGCGCTGCCGCCTGCCCGAGCCTTCTCCCCGTGCAGCCGCCGCACTTGGTTCCCCCCTTCCTCTCTCCACTCGATCTCCCTCCTCCTCCACCCAAATCCAAATCCCTTCGGTGGAAAGGTGCTTTGAAGGATGGAGATCGTCGTGGTGGTGTTCTTGAAGCCCGAAGTTTCCTCCTTCATTGGATTTCGACCTCTTCTTCACGAGTAGCAAGGTACTAGGGTGTTCATGCCCGATCTCTCAATGTACTTTGTTCTAGGTAGATTCCTTTGGTAGGATTGTTCTATCTAGTATGAAGATGCTTCTAGGATGTATGGTTAGCAAGTTCATAGTGATTTGGTAGATTGGATTGAAGGAAACCGCACGCTGCTGTGTGGTCGGTAGTACCGCCCCCAGGGGTCGGTAGTACCGCCCGCGTGCAGCGAGCCGTTCTCCTTCCCGATTTCAATCGTCTTATTTGCTACTTCCGTTGAAGTAATCTTTCCATCATCTTTGTCTCATGTTGGTCTATGCTATCTTTGTCTAGATGAGCCGGAGGCCCTCTTGTGCTCGTTCCCCTAGTGATGATGAGTATGCCGCCTTGGAGCAAGGTGGTCATGTGCAAGGGGCGCCGCCGCGTCGCAATCCCGGGCGCCGTGTTTGGTCTGGGAGTATGGATGACTCCTCTCGTCAGGTCCGTGGACGCTCGTCCGCGGGCCACACGGGCCGTCGCAGCGTGGATAGCGCAAGGGGGAGCGGGAGCGGTCATGCCCATGGCAGTGGGCATGCTGCTCCTTCGCCTCCTCAGCCTTCTCCGCCCCCTGTCACTGGTCCGGCTGGACGCCTGCACAGCGTCATTGTGGGAGGAGTGCCTTCAGCTGGTCTCGATCGTGAGGGTCGCTCCATCGATCCTCAAGTTGGATCGGCATCCCCTCCGATTTCAGGGTTGATGCTTATCAACCGGGCATTTGAGATGCACCCTGAAGCCGAAGCCGTCATGACCGCTGTCCCCCATGCTCTTCTTAGCAATCCCGTGGATTACTCCGATAGAAAGCGGGGTAACTTGATGAGGAGGCAGCGTGAGGAGAACCCCTATCTGTTTGTTAGAGATGCTTCTGTGGATAGGAGGTTCTGGTCCAGGTTCCAGCAAGACTTCTATGTGTCAGTATGCTGGAAGGGTTTCTGTGCTAAGGGACATCCTCCTCATTTTGCTCATAAGAGACTGGTTCTCTCCTCTCTGACCGACAAAGATTCTGGGGACATTCAGGCCCTGGTGCAGAGGTTAGAGGAGTGGAGAGTTTTGGGGCTGATCTCTGGCGAGCGCAGCTTCAACCAGGAGATTCTTTGCCAGTTCTGGGCAACTCTATTCATTGATCAGGAAGCTCGTGTGCTGCATTGGATGACCCAAGGGGTCCACTACAGATGTGACTTCGTCACATTTGCTCGTTTGTTGGGCTTCGACCATGTGGACAGAGATGCTCCTCGTCTTTCAGAGATGTATGGAGGGGTGATGTACTTAGAGCAGTTGCAGAGCTCAGGCGTCTATTTGGATGGTGTAGTGGCGACCTTCAAGGTCCCTGGCCTGAAGCCCGCTTACTACGTCCTCAACAACATCATGCGCCTGACTCTGGATCCCAAAATTGGAGATCAAGATAACTTGCGAGATGATGCTGCCAAGGTCCTAGTCCGCTTTGCTCTACTAGATGGACGGTTTAGTATCTCTCACTTTCTTTGGCAGAAGATCTCCGATGTATACAATGATCCTCACAAGGCCCTGCCATATGCTCCATACCTTATGCATATCATTGAGCATGTGGTTGGCGCCACCTTCGAGTATGCTCGCACTATGAAGGAGTACAGTGCTCGGAAGTTCACCTCTGCTCCCTCAAAGGACAAAGAGAAGGTTGTTGAGGGTGATGAGGTTCCACCAGCAGCAGCAGCGCCTAGCGAGGCTTCTGGCTCAGAGCTGGCTCGTGGCGAGGTCCCCCTGCCACCGCTCCTCCTCCGCGTCGTGAGAGGCATAGGAGTGGCGGTCTTCGCTCCGCGCTCGGCAAGATCTTCTCCTGGATGTGCTACAAGGCCGACCGTGATGAGCAGTTTTAGCAGGACGTGCGTCAGCACCTTGGTCTTCCTCCGCGCTCTCCGGTCCGACCTCATCCAGATCCATTTGCAGAGTATGATGCTCAGGCTCGGCGCGGCGATGATGATGATGATGATTTCCAGCACGAGCAGCAGCCCCGGCAGCAGGCCCAGCAGCAGCCCCAGTTTCCAGGTGGTGGTGAGGCGGGTTTTTACAGCTCCATGCTGTATCCGCCCCATCAGTTCTATCCTCCGCCACCACCTCAGTACCAGCCTCCTCTCTTCTTCCCTGACTATGGTATGGGCACGTCCTTTGCTGGCGGGTCCACGTCATATCAAGGTGGGGGTGGTGGCTCGTACATGGGCTTTGCTGGCCCCGACGCCAATCCAGCTGGGAGTGGTGGTCCTCGCGACTCTACTCCTCCGTCAGATCCTTCTGCTCCTTCGTCGTCCTATCCAGGTGGTGATGTCGGTGCCAGTGCCTTCTCCTCTCTTTTTGGTGATTCTTATCATGGTGGATCTTCCAGCGGCTATTACTAGCTCTTTGCTTATCTTGGCCTACCCGTTTTGGTACTTGATGCCAAAGGGGGAGTGTTAGGCTTATCTTGTTGTAATAGCTAGCTGTGAGAGAGAGGGTAATTTTTGAGAACTATGTGTGGTTTGCTACATTTTATTTGTGATGTGTTGTTGAGGATGTAAAACTTTTATGCTTAATGTTATATTCATGTTTGGTTCATCCTCATTATTGATGCTCTTGTCATGGTGATTGTTGTTTTCGATATGGCTATGTGATTTGAGTTCTTTTCTTTCTTCAATAGCCATTCACTTTTCTTATTACATTGTTATGTGAATCACCATGTCATACCGTTTATGCATCACAAATTGATATATTTGATGTTGTCACACACTTAGGCACCCCACGGATTGCAAAATTTAGGGGGAGCTCTTGTTCTTGTGTATGCAACCTTGCTTTCTAATCAAGGTTTGAAATTCATATCCAAAGCATACACTAAGGGGGAGCTTCAACTAAATTTTGGAATTCAAAAGCTTCAATTCTTTCTATCCCTAATTGTAAGCCTAAGTTGGTTGTCATCAATTACTAAAAAGGGGGAGTTTGAAAGTGCATTCGCCCCCAATGTGGATTTTGGCTAATTAATGACAATCAAATTAGGAACTAACCGATTTTTAAAAGCATGTATGCAGGTGTTAGTCGTAAGAAAGATTTGAAACGTTGAAATCTCGTGAACAAAGCACGTAGGATACATTTGGACATAAAGATGCCTATCTCAAGTAGTGGTTTAAAATTTCAATTTTAAAATTGAGTTATAGGTAAGCCGGACTATGAAGAGGGTCACAAAGTAGGTTGGCTAGATGTGGAGAAAAGTGCTCAAATCGACTAACCTTAGTTCGCTTGAGAGACACCGCACAATCACGAACACGTAGAGGGTAATTTCATATGGTCGGTGGTATCGACCATGGGTGGTCGGTGGTACCGACCATGGCTTCTCTGCGCAGCGCTCAAACACCCTCTCTGTGTTGGTCAAAAATGACCTGGCGGTAGTACCGCCATAACCTCGGTACTACCGGCCTCGGTGGTTCCGACCCCGGTCGGTAGTAACTTGGTTTTGCAACCCTCCCTGTGTAGAGTTATATTTGACCTAGCGGTGGTACCGCCATAAACTCGGTACTACCACCCGCGGTGGTACCGACCTATGGCCGGTAGTTTCCAAGTTTGCAAGGCTCTCTGTCCGCGCTGCAATTTGGCCTGGCGGTAGTACCGCCATAACCTCGGTACTACCGCCCGCGGTGGTACCGACGCAAGGCCGGTAGTAACCAAGTTTGCAGAGCTCCCTGTGTAGAATTGAAAATGGCCTGGCGGTGGTACCGCCATAACCTCGGTACCACCGACCTCGGATGTACCGACCCTGGTCAGTAGTTTCCGAGGGTCCAAGTCCCTTCTCGTGAGGCTCTCTGTTCGCGGCCAATTTGGCCTGGCGGTAGTACCGCCATAACCTCGGTACTACCGCCCGCGGTGGTACCGACGTGAGGACGGTGGTTGCTTGTTTGGTTAGATCTGGATTCTTTCGACCGTTGTGAACTGGTCGGTGGTACCGGCCTGGGGTGGTCGGTGGTACCGACCAGCCTCGGGACTGAGGGAGTATAAATGCTTCCTCTCTTCACTTTCCACGGTTACCCACTTACTCCATACACTTATTGCTGACCTAACTCGTGACAAACACTCTCCAAGCATTGACTCATCCCCTCTCTCTCCCCCTTTGCTCTGAGCTTCATTCCCTTGCGAGATTTGAGCTAGGGAAGTGAGATTAGAGAGTGGGAACCTTCGATCTACGACTTGAGCACTTGGTTTCCATCTTGCCGGCTTGTTTTGTGTCTTTTACTCTTGTGCTCTTTGAGCTCTAGCCGTTTAGGTGTTCTTCGTGGTAGCCCGTATTGATTTACTTGTGAGGGATCCCCGAAGCGTTTGTATTTCCCTGAGATTTCTAGTGGAAATACTCTCGTAGCCTTTGTGGTTGCTTGAGTGAGGCGAGGAGGTGAAATAGACTCCGACCTTTGTGGTCACCTCAACAACGAGGAAGTAGGCACTCCTTAGTGGATTGGCCGAACCTCGGGATAAATCGCGTGTCCCGTGTGCTTGTTGTTGTTGTCCCTATTTTCTCTACTTCACTTGTTATTGTGTTCTTCGTGTTCTTCCTATCCCTATCTCATTCTTAGGTTGGGAAGGCTCGATCTACATCAAGGGGAGCAACCAAGGTTTGGTGAGAGTAGATTTACCATCTATCATTCTTAGGAAAGTGGGCTAGAATCTTGTATTATCTTCATAGCTTACATTCATCGGATTTGTAGTTTCTTTTAGGATCCCGGTTGTGCCGTTTGTTTGTGTCGGTAGTACCGGTGTTTCACACCCGGTAGTACCTACCCAAACAAACCGGCCTCTCCGGTTGCTATCTAACTACATCTTATAGTTTGTGAAGTTTCGGATAGTCAAAAATCACCTATTCACCCCCCCCTCTAGGCTGATTCGGTCCTTTCAGTTGCGATTGGTATAGAACCATTGCTTCGCTTTTCCTAGGAGAGAAAAGGGAAAGATACGAAGACAGATGGCTTCTTGGGTTATCCCCATAATGGTGAAGGTGCCACAAATCTCCAAAAATTGTTGGAGGTGAGCATTGGCATCCTCATGAGCTTTGCCATAGAACGGGCTAGCTTGGACCATTGTGATCCGAGCCGGTTTCAACTCGAAGTTGAGGTTGGCATCGATCACGGCTGGTCCTATCGCTACATTGGCGGCAGAAGGAGCAGAAAACTCACGAATGGTCTTGTTGGCCATCGTGAAGGTAGAACGAGATAAGAAAGAAAGAAGTTGAAGAATATGAAGGAAAAAAGATAAGAAGGACTAAACAAAGAAAGAATGGGAAAAGATGGGATTCACTAAGCGGGAGCTTAAGCGAAGATAAATTCGACAAGGACTCGAAGGATACACCGATTGCCTTCCCCGGCAACGGCGCCAGAAATGCTTGTTGGTAGTTCTTAACTTCACTAAAGATAGAGCTAGGCAACTATCCCCTGTAACGGCCCAGAAATGCTTGTTGACACTTACTAACGTCGTTACTAGGAGTAGACTATGGAATCTGTCCCTGGCAACGGCGCTAGAAATGCTTGTAGCAAGTCTAGTCACTGTTGACACTTGCTAACGTCATCACTAGGAGTAGACTAAGGAATCTATCCCGGCAACGGCGCCAGAAAGGCTTGTTGGTACTTCTTAATGTAAGAAGTATAACTAACTATTCTTATGACTATTGGTAAATTCCGCAAGCACACATAATAAGTCAATTGTAGCACTTCACCCGCGAGTAACCAAGTATCGTATTTATTTCCACAGGGAAGCTACTATGGCAGATCTAACACTAGGACTGCTGTGAACAACTAGTGATTCTAGCAAGGTTGATCGAAATGTATGAATGGGGGTTGATTTCTACTACTACTAAAATAAAAAGAAAGGAAGACTAACTACTACTAAACTAAATCGGCAGGGTCTGGCCGATGAACAGATTAATGTTTTCCTACACAGTTACGATCACAACTAACTTAGTACTAAAGATTTTATCTAGTTCTTCGAACCATACACACCCTCTGGACTATTTACCTCAGACGTGCACAACGAGGTTTATGATTTAAAAACTAACCCAACTACGTGGTGGAATTCAAGGCTCTCAGGGCTGTCACCACCTGTTTGCTACCATAGCTATCCGGGGGGCTAGCCACAAACTAAGGTATAATTAGTCTAAGCACCGCCTTACACTAATATATACTACTCTAATCTTGTGTCCAAAATTAGAGCACTGATTACTCAGCGAAGAACCCAAACTAGATACAAACTAAATACTAAGTTATCTTTGATCGAAAGCACTCAACAAGAACAATAAGTAAAGAACTTACAGTAAATGCTAAAAGTAGAAGAACATTAAGATAAATGAAGAAAGACTTGGAATTATACCAGAAACTCGGGAAGATCCTCTATTACAACTCCAGCTCTTCTCTTCTTCACTCTCGCTCTGACTCTAAGTCTCTCAACTAGAGTGTTACTTCACCAGAGCTTCGCATACAAGAGAGTGGGACTAATGAGGTGAGGTCTGAGTACAAATGAACTCGGGGGTCCTATTTATAGCCTAAGGGACCTAGGGGGGTACTTATAGACCTAGGGTTAGGTCAAGGGGGTCCCATATTATTTTCATCACCATGGAATTGGTAGCCTTCCCTGCACTCAAGATTAGAACAAAAGACCAGCAAGAAAGAAGGTTTGTCTTTCCCTTGCCTATTTTGCTAATCAAGATATGTGGAGTTTTTGCAAATTTTGTTCACAAGAAAGCATGCTTAGTAACTTCTATGGCTCACTCGATCACTCATATTTGTATGTGGAAATGGAAGAATTATCCTCTCACTAAGACTTTATGTGGGGTGTAATGGGTAGGCTAAAAATGAGCATGCAATGCTAGCATAATTTTGCTAAGTTAGACAAATGGAGCAATGGAGCAACAAGTCATAGGTTCAGACCAGGAATGTGCAAGTGTGTGGTATTTATTGTGGCTCATACTTTCATGGCACTTCTCATTTTTATCTCATTTGTGGGATCATGGCTATGAATGAGAGCACTTGCTCTTTTGGATATTCTTTTTTTAGAGCACTTTCTCTTTTGAATATTTTTTTTGTTTCTAGAGCACTTGCTCTTCTTCTTTTTTTTTGCTACAAATTAACTAAGATAAAACTCAAATTTAAATTACTGAATTAAAAAAAATTGACAATAATAAAGACGGTTGTGATACTTACCTCTTTGACGGGGGTCCTCCCCCAAGCTGGCTGTTGGCTTGGTTGGGTTACATCCATCCCTCACGACGGTACATCTCGTCCCAGTTCTGCTGGTTCTGCTGTAGGAGAGAAGAATATTACCCAGTTCTCCATGAGTTTCCTGACGGAATACCTGGAAATTTTGGTTCATTTCATTCATGTCCTGATGGATTTCGGTGGTATCCATGGTGAGTCCATTCATTTGGTGCTGAAGATATCCCATATTGCGCATCCACTCGTCCTGCTGAAAGGACGAATGGCGAGCGGCCTGTGGTGAGATTCCTCCAGGGAAGAACTCATCACCACGGCCAGTGTACCGGGTGGATCCTCCCAAAGAGTGGGATGAACTCCTTAACTAGGATGAGTGGAGGGACGCCTCATGGTCGTATCCCCACTGCGGATGTTGCGGTTGCTGCCAGTTCGACACCCCTACTTGGTGCGAGCCAGGGGGTGTCAAATGACTATAGAGTGTTGCTCCTCCATACTGCTCTGCATGAAAAGGGTCAAACTCCTGTGCTGCTGCTGCGGCTCTTGCTGCCTCTTCTGCTGCACGGGTCTGCGCTCGCGTCCTCCTCCTGGGAACCTGCATGATGTTCTCTCGAGCCAACCTGCGGTTTTGTTCGGCCTCGGTTTCCAGGGCCAAAAGTAACGTTGGTGCATTCACCAACCAAAGTGACATGTCAGGAAGAGCGATTTTATTGACATAATCTTGGTAGATCATGTGAATCTCACCGGTTTCCTGGTTCTCATGTAAGAGGTGTCCTTGCGAGAAGTGTTCCATGGTCAAAAGGTCTCGGTCACCAGGAAGGTAAGAGTATACAGCGGTGTTCAGCAGACCCATGTTTAAAGCCAGTCTAGGTATCCATGATGTCATTTCGATATTTCCAGTGCGTTGATCAAATTTAGACCAGTAGTCCGCCATGGCTTTGGCGGGTGATACTTTTATGTGGTTTATTAGAGCATAAAGCAGCAGCATTTCAGGCTTTTTAATTGGTCTTAAGTCAGGCCTTGGAAAGAGTCTGATACTAATATATTTGTGAAAAAACCTGAGCGTGGGGTTGTGGATATTACTTGTACGGAGCAAGCCTGGGTTTCTGTTCCCAGCAATACTTTTCCAAAATTCATTTCTATTAAATCCCGTACAGGCAGATTCCAAACTCAGCAAGCATGAATCATCAAAGTTTAAATTCTTGCTGAACTGCTTCCATGTTAAAGTATGTTCTTCATTAAAAAGCTAAAATTTTATGTGATTAGCAGATATTTGCATTGTGGCCAGAAATTCCATTGTGAGGGAAGGATTCCCTCCTCATTAACCTTCCATGCATCTTCCCATCCCAAGGTTCGAAAAATATAGAGAAACTCATTGTCCATACCAGTGCGACTTAGCAAGTCGTCGTCGATGTGACGGGTGTGAACAAACTCCCTCTCACTGAGGATGTTCCGGGCCTGCCGTTCCCGATCACTCTGCCAGATGATATCATCGACGGAATTCAGGACGTAGATGGTCGGTCCAGCCTAGTGTGTGTGCGGAGAGTCCCGATCCACCGACATTTTGTTAGTGGATGGAGTACCCCACCCGACACTCTCCTCATCACTCCCAGCAAAGCGAATGTGAGTGTTTGCCCTCAACGAACTTCCCTCACCCTTACTCTTCTTCTTCTTGCCGGTGAAGAAGTTCTTGAGAGGGCCCATGACCTCCTCGCTAGTGCTCAAGGTGGCTGGTGTTTTTGTGTTTTGAGTGAGGTGTAGGAACTTGCATGGGATGTGGGTAGTATTTATAGGCTGAGGATGGAAGGGGGAAGGCTGAAATCTTCACCCCCTGGCGGGCGCCACCAATAAGTGGTGGGCGCCACCCCTACTTGCCCATTTTTGTCTCCAACCAACTCATGAGGTTTCCCTCGTAATGTCCACTGAAATTCTAAGTTGGGAATAAAGTTGTAGTGTCGGTGCAAAGTGCAAAGAGTGTAACCTCCTAAATGGGTTAAGTGGGCTAAAAAATTCAAAGACCACTTCTTCATCCTGGTCATACTTTATACCAAGGATGGTGGGAAACTTACTCGGGTGCAGCTTTGTGCAGAAATGTGGAAATTGAGGTGGCGGGCGCCAGGAAAAAGTGGCGAGCGCCACACCTTTATGGGTAATTCCCACTCAAAGCCACCCCTTCTTTCACTTGGGCTCTCCTCATCACTCCTCACCAGAATTTTTGAGTGGAAAAGTGTCCAAAAGATGGAGTGAAGTTGAAGAGAGAGGAGGAGACATGGGAGTGAATGAGTGCATTGAAAGGAGCAAAGGCATGGGTCTCTCCTGGTGTTATTTGTGTCTATGAGCTAGAGATGATAGTCTAGTTGATTGGCTAAGTGAAAAAGGGCCTATAGGGTGGCGGGCGCCAGCATGAGGTGGCGGCCGCCACCCCTAAGGCTCACCTAATCTCCCTACTAAGCATCTATTTTGCAGAAAATTAATTTGCTTAAGTAAAAGCGAAAATTTAAATGGGGGATAAAGACTTACCTTAGCCTAACTTACCTTGGTTAGCCGCTTTGGATTCCCGATTAGTGTCGCCTCCACGGTGGTTGTGGCTGAATATTTCCTTCACTGGCTTTGTTTGGTGGAGTGTCGGCACCGACGAACTTTGATGACAGGTGTTTTTCTGGTAGCGGTGTGAACTCGAATTTTTCCTCCTTTCCACTGATGTGGAGCTGAATTTCTCCAGCTCCTACATCAATAGTGGCTTTTGCAGTGCTCAGAAATGGCTGTCCCAAGATCAATGGCATCCGGTGGTCGGGATTAATATCCAGAACCACAAAATCCACCGGGACAAAGAGATTCCGGATTTTCACCGGAATATTCTCCGCTATTCCCGTGGGATATCGGAGCGATTGATCGGCTAGCTACAGACACATAGAAGTAGGGGACAAAGTATGATGATTTAATTTATCATATATTACCTTGGGCATGACGCTGACGCTTGCTCCCAGATCACAGAGTGCATGCTCAAAGTGTTGCTCTCCAATTGAACATGTGATCGTTGGGTTTCCTAGGTCCTTCTTCTTTTCTGGGAGTTGGTTTAAAATGACCGCACTGCAATCTTCAGTCAATTTAACCACATCCCTACTTGGAATTGGTTTCTTCTTATTGAGAATGTCTCTCAAATATTTTGCATAAGTTGGAACCTGCATAGCGTTAATAAATGGCACATGTATATATAGTTTTTGAATTACCTTGACAAATTTCTTAAATTGGTCGTCTTCCGTCGGATTTCTGTTTCGATCTGGAAAAGATAATACATGTGTATCATAGAATTCATGAGGAGCAATTCGTACCTTGGATGAAGGTTCAGCTGGCGTCTCCTCTTCTTCGTCTTTTTCAACATTAACAATATTTTTCTTTGCAGCAGAATTACTACTAGGAACTAAATTAGGATGAGGTGGATCACGAGTGGATTTACCACCTCTCGTGGTTACAGCTTTTAATTCCTCATAGTATTTAATTTGAGATTTAATGTTATCTACTTTTTGCTCTAATCTCTTATTAAAATTAATTTGTTCCTTCTAATATTTTATCATGTTCAATTAATTTATTATTTATGCTATCATTAATTCTACCTTGATTAGAAACTAATTTTCCAATAGGAGAATTAAATATGGAGGTTTGAGGCATACCTTTATTATTCCATTGTTGGATCATTGGAATTGGAGGTTCTCCGTAGCCACCATTATTAAGAAGGGATTTTGCATCCTCTTTCTTAATTTCTTCTTGACCTTCACTTGACGAAGCGGCTCTTTGCTTGGCGTAGTACTCCATTGCAACACGATCTCTCTTCTCATTTATTCTTTGCTCTAGCAATTTTACCAAAGTTTGCAGGGTAACAGAATCAACTTGCTTAATTTCAGACATACCTCTAGCACGTTTTTCTGTCCATCCTTGATTCGCCACCATTGTCTCGATTAGTTTGGTTGACTTCTCTACAGTGAGAGAGAGGTATGCACCTCCGGCGGCAGAATCAATGTGTTGTCGAGATTCTTGCTGGAGTCCATGGTAGAAGCTCTGGATCAAGTACCAGTCTTGCATACCATGGTGGGGACAGTTTTCAACATACTCTTGTAGTCTCTCCCAAGCTTCAGTGATTGTTTCTTTGTCTCCCTGTCTAAAGTTAGAAATCTTGCTACGGAAAAGAATAGTTCGACTTATCGGGCAGAACTTGTTGAGGAATTCATCGGCGCATCTCACCCATGTCAGCAGGTGTCCAGAGTTGAAGAGGAACCACTGCTTCACTTTTTCCACTAATGAAAATGGGAAAAGACGAAGTCTAATGGCATCCTGCGAAACTCCCTGCACAGAAATTGTACTACATATCTCCAGAAAATTCTGGAGGTGAGCGTTGGCATCCTCGGAAGGGTTGCCATTAAATGCAATAGCTTGAGCCATACGTATTAGGTGAGGTTTAATCTCAAAATCTACATTACTAGTAGAAGGTAACACTGGAATGTGAGCAAGAGTAGGCATGGAATACTCACGGAGTGTTTTGGTCGACGTCGATGTTGATGACGATGTCGGCGTTGGTGTTGATCGATCGGTGGAGAAGCTTGGTTCGTCAGTCACTTTTGACTGGGATTCTTGTCCTGACGAACTCCTCTTGCAAAACTCTAGGTTCTTCCTCGGAGGAGTGAGATTAGCTCTCGCTCTCCTAAGAATGGCCTCGGGATCTTCTTGATAGTCGTTCGGAAGATTGCAGTCCGGCCATGGCTACTTGAACGATCACAAACAACGAACAATATATATACCCGCTAGAACTACGGGGGTTAATTCAATAGAAATCGCAAAGAATTTGTTGGGCGAAAGAACCCTCGGCACTGACGTCGCGCAGGCTGAGTTAGGAGGCGACCCTCGCTAATGCCCTGCTTTCCCTTGAGAAAACCCTCGTCGCTTGATAAGCCCCTCGGGCCATATTACTAACCCTCGGATATCAACTCGGCTTTCGGGTCATCTTACGGTTCTTGCAGGAGAGAAGCGTGGGAAGAGCAAGTGACGACCCTCGCGCATGCCGCGCACCTTCGCAAGGAAGGTCAGGCTCAGCGGGTGGCGGGCGGCCGCGTGCCTTGCGACTGACGGAGCTGAGAGGTAAACCTTCGCGCCCCAGGCGAAGGTGTGCGCAAGCCAGGCGGCGACGGACACATGGGAGGCGAGCTAGGGTTTCTATAGTGTCTGTGCTTGTACGATTCTGCCCTTCCGTTGTATAGCGCAGAGGAATTTTTCTTGTACCCTTTTGTAATTTGGTCAGTGCCCCTTGGCATTCCCTATAAATACCAAGGGATGAACAGTGTAAGGGGATGGTTTTTTGGGAAGAGAGCCACAACACCACTGTTCTTGCCCTTATTTCCCGACACCCTCGTGTTTAGTTCTAACGACCGGCCACCTTTGTTGCTCCCCTGCGCAAGAGCGGGGGTAAGGCAAGTGTGTTTCCAACAGTTTGGCGCCGACCGTGGGGATACGAAGTTCGTAATGGCAGGAAATAGGAGAGCGTCCTCAACCAGAGACAACCGCACTGCTAGAGAGGCCGCGGTGACGGTTCAACCTGTAGAAGAAAATGTGCGGATACATGGGTGTATGCCGAGTCTCTGAGTGATGAGTGATTGTCAACTGGGATAACGCGCATGTTCTTTGGCTTGTGTTGTGCAGGTGTCGAGCACGGATACAGTGATCAAAGGCAAGGTGAAGGTCAAGTAGAGACGTGCCGTGCCGATGGACCGAGAGTGGCGAAGGGCGGACGTGAGGCTTGGACTGAGGGACCGGTGGCCTGAGGATCAGCTGTGGTGGCTGACAGCCTGGGACAACGACGAGCGAAGACTTGCGGGTGGACGGGGTGCACGGGCGGTGCATCCCTTCTACGGCTCAGTTTGGTGGTTGAGCCACAGAAAAACCACCGAGTGGACGGTTTCCAGGTTTGGGCCTCAAAACCTGGGCGCGGATGGTTTCCGAGTTTGGCCACAAAACTCGGGCTGAGGACGATTTCCAGGTTTGGGCCTCAAAACCTGGGTACTGCGGTTTTGCTGAGTTTGGGCCTCAAAACTCAGGCCTTGGATGGCTGGTTTCCCGGTTTGGGCCTCAAAACTGGGGGTTGGCTGTGAAGGCTGGTTTCCCGGTTTGGGCCACAAAACCGGGGGTGCGACGTCCGGGAAAAGGACAAGCAGAGCGGTGGCGGCACGTGGCGGCGATCGGTGAGGTTGCGTCGAGGCAACGCTACCACAGTTGTGCCGGCGTGGCCGTCGGATCACCACCTACCATGAGTTGGTCCAGAATAACTCTAGGGTTTAGCTGGTTCGCTCTGTAATTAGTGAGGGGTAGAGTAGGAATTAGAATTAGGATAAGTAGAGGGAGACACCCTCCTCCCTTCCCATCTCAGTCATTTGCTCTTTGCTTCTAGGGTTTCCTGCTCTCCCAATCTCCTGCTGTAGCTAGCTGAGATCCGCAGAGAACCATACCTCTGTGTACTAGAGATTTTGAGGAAGTGAGACTGTAATCTCACTGTTGTAACGTGTGGTAGCCACACGGTTGCAGATCGATGACTTGATTCGCGTTTTGTTCGTGTTCTTCGCGTTCTTCGTTTCTTCGCGATTTTCCTGTCACTCGATCTCCCTCTCTACTGCGTCTTTGCAAAATCCGTATGAATCAACTTGTTCTTTATAGTGAGGAGATCATTTCCACCGAAGGAATTCATCTAACTCCTCACGAACAAGTAGATCGGGTTGATTTCATTTTCGTGGTGCTTTTTCGTTCAGACTTCTCCCCTTTCGATTTCCCGGTGTTTGAGTTGATTTGAGCGGATGATTTCGTGGGGATAGTCTCCTAACTACCTCGTGATCATCTTCTCCAAGTTTGGGAACTTGGGATTGAGTTTTGATTCGGATTTGGGAGGATTCGTGAGAGGGGCGACCAAAATCGCCCTCTCTGTTCATCCGCGGACAGTCCGCCAGGTGAACCGTGGACAGTCCGCGCGTCGGGCTCGTGCCACACCAGTGGCAGCGAGCCTCGGCCACTTTGGTCAGATTTGATCGGCGGACAGTCCGCCATAGTCGATCGTGGACAGTCTGCGAGTCGACCAGGGACCTTCAGCAACCTTGCTGTTTTGTCCATTGGGCCGGCGGACAGTCCGGCGCCCAGTCGCGGACAGTCTGGGGTTGTGCCGGACAGTCCGGGACCGTACCAGCGGACAGTCCGGGAACTCGCTGTGTGTTCCAGTTTAGTGCGTTTGCTCTCTCGGTTTCTCCATTTGGTTTTCGGACTTCTCATTTGGCTCTAGAGTTGATCAAGGAACCTCTCTAGGTATCTTTGCTACTAGTTAGCATAGGTATTTGGGAGTTTCTCAACGTAGCCGTCTATCTACGTTCGGGACTTGATTTTTGAGGGTTGAACTTGCTCCGGTGCTTTTGGCATTTGGTTCACTATCGCTTTGTGGTGCCTCGCTGTGATCCTAGGGATCATCCACCCTCTTCCAAGGGTCGTGGGCATCACGGTTTCGATCGAAGCTCTTGGAGTTGATTTTGGAACAAAAGGCCAATGTTTCGAGAGAAATTTTTGAGCTCCCATTCACCCCCCCTCTGGTCGCCTTGCTATTGCATTCTCGGTCATTCAAAATGTGGAACCTTCGGGAGAAGAAGAAGTCACTCCGGGGACAGAGGTCCCGGGCCCTCACACTCGGGTAGTACCACAGCTGCACCCGCGCACCTCCGGAGAAGCAGGAGGACGAGATGAAGAGGAGTTGGGCCTCGAGGCCTTGGACAGGCTCCATGCTGAGTTGCAAGAGGAGAAGAGGCGCCTAGACCAGCTTGAAAGGCACAACCGATTGCGTGCCATCAGACAAAAGGCAGACGAAGCGAGAGAGTAACTTCGTCGAATGGATGTGTCCCTCATAGCAGCTGAGGCCGAAGCCGAGGGATGGAATGATAGGGAAGTGCCGCCACTCCAGGAGGGGAATGGTGAGCAGGATCAGGGCAACCTCCGCCACCATCCACCACCCCCGCCACCACCAAATCACCCAGATAACCCATACCCTATGAGGCAACCAAACTTTCGCCAGCTCTACCCAGAGGAAAGAGAGCCAAACCTTCGCAACCAACGGAGAGCCCAACAACATCAAATGCCATATGACCCAAAATTACCACTCTCCCAGATACTACAAACTCAACCTTGTCCACCTTGCTACAATCCACAAAATCTACCCCGTTACGACGGTCTTACTGATCCTCGCCAATTCATAATGAGTTATGAAGCGGCAGTCGCCGCAGCAGGGGGTGATGAATCAATAATGGCAAAATCCTTCGTAATCATCCTTCGGGACATTGCACGGACTTGGTACAGCAACCTTCGCCCTGGAACCGTGGATTCCTGGGCCAACCTCAGAGATAGGCTTTGCACAAACTTCAAGGGTATTACTGAAGGACCGAGAAGCAACCAGAAAGCGACCAGAGGGGGGTGAATGGGAGCTTCAAATTTTTCTTTTGGAAACTAGTAGCCACTATCCCGAGAATCACCCCGAAAGACAAACCCTAGAGCTTGCTAATGTCCACGACCCTAGATGTAGGGTGGATGCTTCCAAGAAGCACAGCGGGACACTACACAACTCTAGGAAGCCAACGCAAAAGCCAGAAATCAAAACCGACAACGGACAGGCGAACCGCAGACAAAACGGTGCAAGTCAGTACTGACCGGACTCACCCTGCATCTGATCGCGTGTGACCGGACGCGTCCGGTCGACAGAAAACCAGTTTCGGACCTTACTGTTCTTGACCGGACTCTGGTGTATGGTGCGTCCGGTCAGGTCAGTAGCGTCCGGTCAAAACCCAGTTGAGCAGTGAACAATAGAAGAATCGCGTCCGGTCAGAACGTGTCCAATCATCCGGTCAAAATCAAACAGACACAGTGCAAAACATTCAACGACCGGACTCACTGCCCTAGCGTCCGGTCATCCCAACCGAGCGTCCGGTCACCCCGAAACTGCACTGCTTGTTCACTGATCCGACTCGATCTCACCCAAAACAAATCCTCTAGGGATCAAACTTGGTGAGTAGAGTCACAAGGAGGATAGTGAGCTATCTCTAAGTGATCATGGCTCGAACCTATCTCCAAATCGATGAATCGAAGAATTTCGGGGGAAGGGGAAAAACTTGACCCGAAACGAAAACTCAACTGATCTACTAGCTCGTGAGGTTAGAGGTGAATTCCTTCGGTGGAAAGAAGTCCCTCATGATCTAGAACAACTTGGTTCAAATGGATTTCCAAAAGACGCACCAAGCAAAGATATCGATCGACGGGAAAAACATGGAGAAAAAGGATTCCGCGAAGAACACGAACAAAACACGAATCACAACCACGAATTTGCAACCGTGTGGCTACCACACGCTACAACAGTGAGATTACAGTCTCACTTCCTCAAAATCTCACGGACACACAGGTATTGTTCTCTTCTCTGTGGATCTCAGGTTCGCTACAGCAGGGGAGTGGGAGAGCAGGAAAACCTAGAAGCAAAAGAGCAAATGACTGAGATAGGAAGGGAGGAGGGTGTCACCCTCTACTTATCCTAATTTCTAATTCCTACTCTACCCCTCCACTAATTACAGAGCGAACAAGCTAAACCCTAGGGTTATTCTGGACCAACTCGGTGGTAGGTGGATCCGACGGCCACGCCTGCACAACTCGTAGCGTTGCCTCGATGCAACCTCCCGATTGCCGCCACGTGCCGCCCTCGCTCTGCACCCCCAGTTTTGTGGCCCAAACCGGGAAACCAGCCTTTCCAGCTAACCCCCGGTTTTGAGGCCAAAACTGGGAAACCAACCCACCAGTATTTGAGTTTTGAGGCCCAAACTCAGCAAACCCGCAGCACCCAGGTTTTGAGGCCCAAACCTGGAAACCGTCCTCAGCCCGAGTTTTGTGGCCAAACTCGGAAACCATCCGCGCCCAGGTTTTGAGGCCCAAACCTGGAAACTGTCCACCCGATGGTTTTTCTCTGGCTCTACCACCAAACCGAAGCTGTAGAGGGGATGCACCGCCCATGCACCCCGTCCACCGACATGTGTTCCCAAGTCCACGACTTAGGCAACACATGACTGCAAGTCTTCGCTCGTCGCTGTCACAGGCTGCCAGCCACCACAGCTGATCCTCGGGCCACCAGTCCCTCAGTCCAAGCCTCACGTCCGCCCTTCGCCACTCTCGGTCCATCGGCACGGCACGTCTCTACTTGACCTTCACCTTGCCTCTGATCACTGTATCCGTGCTCGATACCTGCACAACACAAGCCAAAGAACATGCGCATCATCCCAGTTGATAATCACTCATCACTCAGAGACTCGGCATACACCCATGTATCCGCAATTACAGCAGCCCCATCAAACCCCATTGAGTTGTTCAACTGCAAACAAGAAGAGTGCGAACCATTGCAAGATTATTGGCGAAGGTTCATCCAAATCAGGGCAAGAACCCCGGGGATCTCTGATGAGGCTGTCATCCTCGCTGCAGTCAGCGGCCTGCGCCCAGGCCCATGCTCCTCAAAATTTGCCAGGAAGCCGGCAAATACAATCGAAGAACTACATGAAACAATGGAAAGATACTGCAGAGCGGACATGGACTTCAGGGCAAAGTCCGATGTCCGAAGATCTCAGCAGAAGCCACAGCCGAGGCCTCAAGCGAGAGAAAACAACCCTCGTCAAGAACAAAGCAACATTGGTGCAATCAACAAGGCAGGTCCCTTTGAAGACCAAAGAAGGGGTGCTCAACCCTCGGGCAACCAAAATCCACAAGGATTCCCACCACCGCCGGACCAACGAAACCAACAAAAAGATCCCGCAAAAATGTATTGCCATTTTTGTGGTCCTGGCAAGGGCCACACCACCAAACAATGCGAGTGCTTCGCCAAGGGAAAAGAATACCAGGAATCCAGAAGAGCTGCATCGACAGAAAACCGAACCATCAATCACACCAGGAAACCAAACTTCTACCCATCAAATCCTCCATACCACTACACCCCCATAAACTACGGCCTACCTTCGCACCAACCTTTCTACACACATCACCCACACTACAACCAAACCTCTTATCAGCCATCCACCATCCCCCAACGCCAAAACGTACCATATACCGTCACTTTCCCAACAACCCCCCAAACCCAAACCCAAACCAACCAACAAGGGAACAATACTCTGCCCCCACCACCACCAATAACAGCGTTGCCAGCCCCCCAACCTGTCAAATCCGAAGCCCAAGCCCAAACAACAATCAACAACCCAACATCAACCTTTGGTGTTATACTGGCCATCACCGGAGGCTCCAACGAAGATCACGGCAACAAGAGGCAAAGGAAACAACACGCCAGAAGAGTACACCATGTAGCCGTCGAAGGGCCGCACAAGTTTGGTCGATGGTCTCACATCCCAATAACCTTCGATTTTAGTGACATGAGGTTAAGGGACTACCCTCACACTGACGCAATGGTGATCGAAACTAATCTAGCAGGGTGGACAGTCACCAAAATTTTGGTCGATACAGGAAGCTTTCCAGACATCCTGTTCGCCACAACCTTCGATAGTATGAAACTTGACAGAAACCTCTTGCAACCCGCTGACAACCCGCTATACGGTTTCGGTGGCCAACAAGTAAGAGCTGTCGGAAAAATATCTCTGCCCGTGACCTTCGGAGACCAGGTGAACTGCAGAACTGAGCACATAACCTTCGACGTCGTTGACATGTTCTATCCTCACAATGCAATATTCGGCCGAGGGGTCACCAATTCATTCAATGTCGTCATCCATCCTGCATACCTCTGCATGAAGCTCCCTGCTCTGAAGGGGGTCGTTGCAGTTTATGGAGATCAAGACATTGCAAGGGCAGCTGAGGGAACAGTAGCACTGGGGCAACGCAATGTCCATAATTTGTCAAAGCCTCGAACAACAAACCTCAACACCGAAAGCGAGGCATGCACCGACCGAGTGAAAGCATCACCCAAAGAAGAAACTAAACAAGTCCAACTCTTTGAGGGCAATTGCGAAAGAAAGGTGTTCATCTCAGTCAACTTAGACCCCCAGTCAGAAAACAACCTCGTCTGTTTCCTCAAGGAAAACTCCGACACCTTCGCTTGGTCTGCAGAGGACCTAAAAGGGGTAAATAGAACTCTGGTAGAGCACAGCCTAAACATCAAACCAGGCTATCGCCCAGTTAAGCAAAAGCTTCACAAAATGTCAGAAGAAAGGAAAGAGGCAGCGAAGGCAGAGGTAAAAAGACTTTTGGATGCAGGTGTCATCCGCCCAGTCAAATACCCAACATGGCTCTCAAATGTGGTCCTAGTACAAAAAAATAAAAGAAATGGAGAATGTGTGTAGATTTCACGTGCCTGAACAAAGCCTGTCCGAAGGATGACTTTCCCCTGCCAAACATAAGCACCTTGGTCGACAGAGCAGATGGTTGCCAAATGCTTTCCCTTCTCGACTGTTTCTCGGGGTACCACCAGATCTGGATGAATGAAGAAGATGAGGAAAAAACAAGCTTCATTACACCTTCGGGCACTTTTTGCTTTCGAAGAATGGCAGAAGGCTTGAGAAACGCAGGATCAACCTTCGCTCGCATGACATCTGAAGTGTTCAAGGATGAACATGCTATCTCTGCCTACGTCGATGATTTGATCGTGCAAAGCGAGCAAAAATAAAACCACATATCAGACTTGGCAAGAGTGTTCAACAACCTTCGGTCTGCCGGATTAAAGCTAAACCCCGAAAAATGTGTTTTTGGGGTAAGCGAAGGAAAATTACTAGGTTGCATCGTCTCTGCAAGGGGAATTGAAGCCAACCCTGAGAAAATTGATGCCATCATCAATATGGACCCCCCGACAACCAAAAAAGCAGCTCAGCGTTTGTCAGGCCGCCTAGCAGCACTCAACAGATTCATCTCCAGATCAGCTGAGCGGGGGTTACCTTTCTTCAAAACATTGAGAAGCACAGCCCCATTTAATTGGGGACCTCGGCAGCAGAAAGCCTTCGAAGATTTGAAAAACTACCTCACCAACTTGACTGTCTTAACCAACCCGAGCAAAGGGGACCTTCTACTGCTGTATGTCGCAGCCTCGCCTCACGCAACCAGCGCAGTTCTGATCAAAGAGCTGCACGAAAAAAGCAAAACCAGATAGGCCCGATCTACTACGTGTCTGAAACCCTCGAGGGTCCCAAACGAAACTACTCAGAGCTCAAGAAGATAGCATATGCCGTGGTCATGGCATCGCGAAAGCTAAAGCACTATTTCTAGGCATACGAAATCCAAGTACCCTCAGCATACCCCCTCGAAAATATATTCAAAAACAATGAGGCAGTCGACAGGATAGCAAAATGGGTAGTCGAACTGAACAGCTATGCTATACCCTTCATGGGAAGAACTGCGATCAAATCACAGGCACTAGCAGATTTCATAGCTGAATGGACCCCAGACTCCCGCAGAGATGGAACCCAACCAGACCCGTTTTGGACAGTGTATGTCGATGGAGCCTGGGGAGCAGCTGGAGCAGGAGCCTCAGCCATCCTAGTTTCGCCATCTGGGTCGAAGCTAAGGTACGCAAAAAGACTCGACTTCAAGTGCACAAACAACTCCGCAGAATACGAAGTTGTGATACTAGCACTCTCAAGGCTTCGAGCATTATCAGTCCGAAGGGCAGTCATTAACACAAACTGCCAAGTCATCGCGGGACACATTGAAAAAAATTACAAAGCAAAAGATCCAGAGCTGCACAAATACTTCTAGTATGTCCGAAGGTTAGAAACATTCTTCCTCGGCATAACAGTGAAAGCAATACCAAGGTCAGAAAACAACGAAGCAGATGGCCTAGCCAAAGCAGCAGCACAACAACTACAGCTGCCCACTGACGTGTTTTACGAGGTAACAACTCAATCAGCTTTTGAAGCCCCTGAGAAGAATGCGAAGCTGATCAACGCAATCCAGAAGGAAGACTGGAGAGCACCCATCATAGCCTACATCAACGGGCTACACGAACCCGAGTCCAAAGAAGAAGAAAACAGACTAAAATAAAGAGCTCGAGGGTACAAAATAGTGGACAACATTTTGTTCAAAGCCTCGGTGATCTCGCCATGGCTAAAATGTGTATCACAAATTGAAGGAAAGGACATCCTCAAGCTCATTCACGAAGGTATCTGCGGTTCACACAACGGCCCAAGGGCACTAGTGGGGAAAGTTTTCCGTCAAGGCTTCTATTGGCCAACCGCATTATGAAACGCAGAAGATATTGTCAAACACTGTGAGGGTTGCCAACTAACGGCAAAAACACAAAACGCGCCAGGGGCTCCAACAACTCTGATATGCCCAACATGGACTTTGCAAAGGTGGGCAATGGACCTCGTCGGTCCACTACCAACAGCTCCAGGAAACCTCCGCTATGCATTGGTAGCTGTGGAATACTTCACGAAGTGGATTGAAACTAAACCGCTGGCTTCCATCACCTCCCCAGCAGTGAAAAAGTTTTTCTGGTAGCAATTAGTTTGTCGATTTGGAGTTCCCAAAAACCTAACTGTCGACAACGGCACTCAGTTTGACAGCGAGGTCTTCAAAGAATTTTGCGCATAAATCGGAACAGTCTTGTGCTTCGCCTCAGTCCGGCACCCTCAATCCAATGGTTTAGTTGAAAGAGCCAATGCAACAATTTTCCAAGCCATATCCAAAAAATTACAAGGCAGGCCCAAAGGAAAGTGGGAGGAAGAGCTAACCTCGGTCACCTGGTCCCATAACACCTCAGAATGTAGAGCTACCAAATTCACACCTTTCAGGCTCTTATTCGGCGAAGAAGCCGTGTTACCAGAAGAATTGAAGCATGGCTCTCTCAGAGCAACCCTCGAGCCAAATGAACAAAACCAGCTGCTTGATAAGGATTTGCTCGAGGAGACGAGATGCAACGCAGTGCACAACCTTTGCAAGTATCAAGAAGAAACAAAAAAGTGGAGAGACAAAAAGGTGAGAATCAAAGAACTGAACAAGGGCGACCTCGTCCTCATTTGTAAACAATACGCCAACATGGCGGGAAAGTTTCAGCCAAAATGGACGGGACCTTACCTGATAGTAGAGTGCAATCATCCCAGTTCCTTTCACCTCTCTGACAGCGAAGGAAACTGCATACCTCACACCTGGAATGTTGACGACCTTCGCAAATTCTACCCATAGCAGAGCCTTAGCGAGCTCTCGCAACATGTAATTTGCCTTTAATCTCCTCTTTTCCAACACCATACCTGTAACCAAAACAAAGGAGCTGCACTCTTTTTCCTTACGAAGGGGCGTAAGGTTTTTTAATGAGGCAGTTTCCAAGTCCTTAATAAAGGCAGCAACCCCCGAAAAAATAAAACTCTGAAGTTTTTTTTCTTAGCTTCCCATAAACATCGATAAAAGCAACTCCTATCCAAGAGCGCTTATAATCGACGAAAGACACCGAAGATTGCTTCGAAACGCAAATCCTTTCGAAACAAACTTGATAAAAGCAAACTTCACCTCCACCTAAGACTAGGGGAGGCGCGAAGTCCAAAAAAGTCGAGCACCCTCGCAAAAAACGCCAGGGGCTCGCAAAGCAAACTTCACCTCCACCTAAGACCAGGGGAGGCACGAAGCCCAAAAAAGTAGAGCACCCTCGCAAAAACGCCAGGGGCTCACAAAGCAAACTTCACCTCCACCTAAGACTTGGGGAGGCACGAAGTCCAAAAAAGTCGAGCACCTTCGCAAAAACTGCCAGGGGCTCGCAAACCAAATTTCACCTCCACCTGAGACTAGGGGAGGCGCGAAGCCCAAAAAAGTCGAGCACACCACACAAAACACCAGGGGCTCGCAAAGCAAACTTCACCTCCACCTATGACTAGGGGAGGCAAAGCGAGCCTCGCCAAAAAGAAAAGGGGGCGTCGCTGTTTTCGTAAACATCATACATTCACAATACGCACATTCACAATACGCGAGCCTCACCAAAAAGAAAAGGGGGCGTCGCTGTTTTCGTAAACATCATACATTCACAATTTGCGAGCCTCGCCAAAAAGAAAAGGGGGCGTCACTGTTTTCGTAAACATCATACATTCACAATTTGCGAGCCTCGCCAAAAAGAAAAGGGGGCGTCGCTGTTTTTCATAAAACATCATACATCTGCAATACGCGAGCCTCACTAAAAAGAAAAGAGGGGGCGTCGTTGTTTTTCGTAAAACATCATACATTTACAATACGCGAGCCTCGCTAAAAAGAAGAGGGGGCGTCGCTGTTTTCGTAAATATCATACATTCACAATTTGCGATCCTCGCTAAAAAGAAAAGGGAGCGTCGCTGTTTTTTGTAAAACATCATAAATTAACAATAAGCGAGCATCGCTAAAAGAAAAAAGGGGGCGTCGTCATTTTCGTAAATATCTTTTCTTACTTTTTCCCCTTATGATTAAATCAAACTTAGTATGGTACACACTCAATACAAAGAATAAAATTACAAGGAATTATCATCGTTCCCAATCAACATTAGATTGTCCCAACCCTCGCCACCCTCCTCAAACCCCACTTCAACCGGAACCATGGGTCCCCACAACAAAGGAGTCGCAGGAACAATTGGCAGTTCACCAGGCAAAACCCTTGCCCTATACATATATCTCTGATTCATATCACTAACTTCCGAGGGCTCCTCCTTCAGAATCACAAGCGAACCATCCGGACCTAGATCAAGGTTGCTTCGCCCAAACAAGTAGTCCAGCGCCATATTCTCATCAATGTCATCTTCGACAACCGGCAGCGAAGAAGAAGAAGAACCAAACAAAAAACGTGCAGCTTACCGATCCGTATAATCTGTGTTAGGCCAGAATAGGCTTGACTGGCTATTCTTCAAATCGTACCTTCGCACCTTCGACCACCAAAAACGTTCAAAAAGCAATGAAGGGTGTTTAAGCTTAGCTCGGGCCCAAGATTCACCACTTATAAAAATATCCTAATAATTTAGCGTCAGCGGCGTCACATCAAATACTTCTAGCACTATTCCATCAGGAACCTGCATTTTCACAGCATTAAAAAAGTGTCTCAGTGCCACCAAGTCATCCCCACCACCCAACATATTACAAAATGACCCTCATGTTAAAGCTATCACAAGTTTTCACACCTGCTCATCATCCACATGCTCCTCCACCCTAGATTCGCCAGCTGAAGCACCCAAATCCTCGCCGGTCGCAGCATCGAAACTCTCTAGAGTCACAGAAGGTTCAGCAGCAGGCGCTTCATCCATGGCCGCCTCTTCCACGTCGGCCTCTCCATTGACCGGAGCCTCCTGAGCCGAGGGTGCGACCTCGACTGGTGGAACTTCCGCGGAACTATGCAAAGGAGCAGACTTGGAGCAACCCGCAACGTCTTCGATCGCAATCGACGAGGGTAGCGCGTCTTTCTGAGCCTGCAAAACAGAACACAGGACTAAATAGCATCATGTTCATCCATGGATTAAAACATGAAACGGACATCTCATGCAATGGACACCTGATGAGTAGCTTCAGCGGCCTCTTCGAAAGCCAGGGCTCGACCTCTGTGAGCTATCCAGAACCTTCGCAAAAAATGCATTGCGCAATTACGAACTTCTGTGTCATCGATCTTCAAAGCTCGAACTTCATCAACTGTAGGGAAAACATGGTTCGGCCGCTTAATTTTGCGGAGATGGTCGCAATCAGCTTGTCGAAGGGTGCTAGACATAGCCAAAGCACCGGCATTACCACCGAAGTCAGTCGCGTTCTCAACAAACGAACTAAAAACATCAAGCTCCCCGCAGAGCCAATCACCTGAAACCTCCGCACCAGCATCAACTGGAAGTGGTTCTGCGGCCCAGCCACCGGCTTCAGTTAAGCAACCATCGAGCTTACTTTTAATTTTCTCCATACTGGCTCGCCACGACCCCTTCAAATCGGTAATCCGATCCTCTGCTGACATCAACGCCTTATCCTTCTCCTTGTTCGCCGCAATTAGATCTGCGTTCCGCTTCGCTAACTCCATAGCCTCCTCTCGGGACTTCTTGTTTTTCTCCAAAGCAGCTTTAAGCTCAATCTCTTTATTTTCCAAACTTTGCCGAAGGTCCTTATTATCTTTCTCAACCTTGGCCAACTGGTCATTCAAATAGTTAAGATTATAACTAGCCCTCCAGCGAGCCGAGCGGTTAAGGAGCATTAGTTCAGCCAGCTTGACATTTATGTCATCATAAAGTTCGTCCAGAGGCTGGTTGGCCAGTCGAAGCTCCGCCTCTGGCACACAAATCCGACCAAACACCCGGCCAAGAAAACGCCTTTCCTCCGGAACACATTGCAGGTGGCACTCCCGAAGGTCCGGACTAGTGAAAAGCTCTGTCTTAGGGTCCGAAACTCCGATCTTCTTAGCAAAATAAGGAAGGCTTGATCGGCTGGCTTCGCCATACGGTCTCTTCCCAGGAACTCGCTCCGACTCAAGGTCACCGGCTACCTCGAATCCATTAACCCAGAAATGCGACCCCGCGAACTCAGGAATCGACCCTCGCGGGGGACCCTCAGGATCGAAGTCCCGAATAATCTCATCGATATTTTGAGCAGCTGCGCTAGATGAAACAACTGTCTTCCCACGGTCATCACCGATGGAAACCTCATCATCGGAGTCACCTTCGCCACTGGAAGAGTTGCTATCATCATCAGACGAGTCGTCTTCAGTGTCACCTTCTTTTTCTGCCTCCCTCTCCCCCTCCTTCTCTTCACTGTCGGAGACTTCTTCATCATCCGAAACTTGAATCAGCGCACCAATCCCGCCGACGCGGGGCACCCGCCCTCCGACCCTCGCAAGACCTCGACCTCTCAGCAACGAAATAACGGCTGAAGTGGATGAAGTGCCGGCAGCACCCGAACCCACAGCGACCTTCGTCGCAAGCTTTTTCACCCGGCTACCGGCTCCACCGTGGCCTCGACCACGACCCCTTTTCGGCCGCGAGGCAAGCCCTTTCTCCTCGGCGGCAGTGCATTTCCTCTTCTTCGGGGCATCCTCACTCGAAGGTGCGGGCCAATCAGCATACTGGATCTCAAGAATCTCAAAAATCCTATTAACTCGACCTCCGCTACCAACCAAGCTGTGGATGGCCTTAACCTCAAGCGTAGAAAGCTTGCCAACGAGATCTTCAGCTCTCTGTTCAACCTGTTTGTAAATAGCCTCGACTCCATCTTCACGTCTGGGAAACCTCTTCAAAACAGCCTCCCAAGCCTTGTTTAGCTCCAACCTAGGCTTCTTCAAACCCCTACCCTCGTACCTATGGTCATCCTCAACAGAAAACCATGTTTGTTTCCGGCTTAGGGGCCACACTTTGGCACAACAATACTCCTCGACCAAGTTGCGAGCACACTGCGAACATGCAACAACCCTTAAGCAGTCAACTGCAGCGTGCGCCTCGGCACTCACATCGCCAAGGGGCGGAAGCTCGCCGCAGAGCTCGGCTACCCCATCAAGCTTATAGTAGAACCAGAACTCTTGCAATCCACTAGTCCACTTGTTCTTCTGAGTTTGCACCGGCAACTCTGATCCAGCACGATAGCAAAAGGTGTATACCGCAAACTGACCAAGACTGGTGTTACCTTCACCATCCACTATCTTGCAAGGCTGCATATGCACACGATGCGTCCGGACAAAACCTTCGACGTGAGGGACAATGCCCTGAGAATGGCACGCCCAGACATATACGAAAAGCTTCGTAAAACACGATGGGGTGAGTTGGTGAAACCTCAAATTGAACCTCCGCAGGACCGAAGTCACAAATGAAGCAACCGGAAAGCGCAGTCCAGCCGAAAAGAACTCCTCAAACACAACAACCTCATCAGCATCTGGCTTCAGAGTGGTCTCCCAAGCGCTGGTCCTCGCTTTCCCATCCTCAATCAAGCCTCGCTTCACATACGTAGCCAGGTCAGAACTGCAGACCCGACTAAGTCCAAACTCAAAGGTCACTCCACCATCCGTAGCACTCGGAGAAGCAACACGAGCAGTCTGCTTCAATCTAGCCATCTCTTCAGCTGACTCTAACTTCGAACGACAAGCGCCTATCTCAACCTTCGCACACAAGCTAAAACAAACCTTCGCTACAAGCAAATCGCAGCAGCAGGTTGGCTATAGCAACAGGAGGGCATGAGTTCAAATCGACCAACAACCCCACCTTTATATAGGCCAAGGCACGAACTATGCAACCCGACAAACTCGGCACGGATCCCGAAAAATGCGGCACAGGAAACGAAATGGACCTCAAACACCGCAAGCAAAAAACAAACAGGCCGGCCCACAAGCAGTCGCGGGCATCACTGCCGAGGGACACTGTTCATTTCCAAACAAAGGCGCTGCTTGGGCCTAAGATCGATCGTTTTTGGATCCAAGCCATCGAGGGGCTACTGTTGGGGGAAAGAACCCTCGGCAGTGACGTCGCGCAGGCTGAGTCAGGAGGCGACCCTCGCTAATGCCCTGCATTCCCTTGAGAAAACCCTCGTCGCTTGATAAGCCCCTCGGGCCTTATTACTAACCCTCGGATATCAACTCGGCTTTCGGGTCGTCTTACGGTTCTTGCATGAGAGAAGCGTGGGAAGAGCAAGTGACGACCCTCGCGCATGCCGCGCACCTTCGCAAGGAAGGTCAAGCTTAGCGGGTGGCGGGCGGCCGCGTGCCTTGCGACTGACGGAGTTGAGAGGTCAACCTTCGCACCCCAGGCGAAGGTGTGCGCAAGCCATTAGGCAGCGGACACATGGGAGGCGAGCTAGGGTTTCTATAGTGTCTGTGTTTGTACGATTCTGCCCTTCCGTTGTATAGCACAGAGGAATCTTTCTTGTACCCTTTTGTAATTTGGTCAGTGCCCCTTGGCATTCCCTATAAATAACAAGGGATGAACAGTGTAAGGAGACGGATTTTTGGGAAGAGAGCCATAGCACCACTGTTCTTGCCCTTATTTCCTGACACCCTCGTGTTTAGTTCTGACGACCGGCCACCTTCGTTGCTCCCCTGCGCAAGAGCAGGGGTAAGGCAAGTGTGTTTCCAACAGAATTAATTCTAGCCAATTGCTTCACCGGCAACGGCGCCAGAAATGTTTGTTGACACTTGCTAACGTCGTCACTAGGAGTAGACTAAGGAATTTATCCTGACAACGACGCCAGAAAGGCTTGTTGGTACTTCTTAATGTAAGAAGTATAACTAACTATTCTTATGACTATTGGTAAATTCTGCAAGCGCACAGAATAAGTCAATTGTAGCACTTCACCCGGGAGTAACCGAGTATCGTATTTATTTCCACAGGGAAGCTACTATGGCAGAACTAACACTAGGAATGCTATGAACAACTAGTGATTCTAGCAAGGTTGATCGAAATGTATGAATGGGGGTTGATTTCTACTACTACTAAAATAAAAAGAAAGAAAGACTAACTACTACTAAACTATATCGGCGGGGTCTGGCCGATGAACAGATTAATGTTTTCCTACACACTTATGATCACAACTAACTTAGCAATAAAGATTTTATCTAGTTCTTTGAACCGTACACACCCTCTGGACTATTTAACTCAGACGTGCACAACGAGGTTTATGATTTAAAAACTAACCCAACTACATGGTGGAATTCAAGGCTCCCAGGGCTGTCACCACCTGTTTGCTACCACAGCTATCCGGGGGGCTAGCCACAAACTAAGGTATAATTAGTCTAAGCACCGCGCTTACACTAATATATACTACTCTATTCTTGCGTCCAAAACTAGAGCACTGATTACTCAGCGATGAACCCAAACTAGATACAAACTAAATACTAAGTGCGGATACATGGGTGTATGCCGAGTCTCTGAGTGATGAGTGATTGTCAATTGGAATGATGCGCATGTTCTTTGGCTTGTGTTGTGCAGGTGTCGAGCACGGATACAGTGATCAAAGGCAAGGTGAAGGTCAAGTAGAGACGTGCCGTGTCGATGGACCGAGAGTGGCGAAGGGCGGACGTGAGGCTTGGACTGAGGGACCAGTGGCCTGAGGATCAGCTGTGGTGGCTGACAGCCTGGGACAGCGACGAGCGAAGACTTGCGGTCATGGTGTTGCTCGGGTCGAGGACCTAGGGACACGTGTTGGTGGACGGGGTGCACGGGCGGTGCATCCCCTCTACGGCTCGGTTTGGTGGTTGAGCCACAGAAAAACCACCGAGTGGACGGTTTCTAGGTTTGGGCCTCAAAACCCGGGCGCTGATGGTTTCTGAGTTTGGGCCACAATACTCGGGCTGAGGACAGTTTCCAGGTTTGGGCCTCTAAACCTGGGCGTTGCTGGTTTCTGAGTTTGGGCCACAAAACTCAGGCGATGGACGACTTGTTTCCCGGTTTGGGCCTCAAAACCGGGGGTTGGCTGTGAAGGCTGGTTTCCCGGTTTGGGCCACAAAACCGGGGGCGACGTCCGGGAAAAGGGACAAGCAGAGCGGTGGCGGCACGTGTCCGCGATCGGTGAGGTTGCGTCGAGGCAACGCTACTAGTTGTGCGGGCGTGGCCGTCGGTTCACCACCTACAATGAGTTGGTCCAAAATAACTCTAGGGTTTAGCTGGTTCGCTCTGTAATTAGTTAGGGGTAGAGTGGGAATTAGAATTAGGATAAGTAGAGGGAGACACCCACCTCCCATCCCATCTCAGTCATTTGCTCTTTGCCTTCTAGGTTTTCCTGCTCTCCCAATCCCCTGCTGTAGCAACTGAGATCCGCAGAGAACCATACCTCTGTGTACTGGAGATTTTGAGGAAGTGAGACCGTAATCTCACTGTTGTAGGGTGTGGTAGCCACACGGTTGCAGATCGATGACTTGATTCGCGTTTTGTTCGTGCTCTTCGCGTTCTTCGTCTCTCCGCGATTTTCCCGTCACTCGATCTCCCTCTCTACTGCGTCTTTTCGAAATCCATTTGAATCAATGTGTTCTTTACAGTGAGGAGATCATTTCCACCGAAGGAATTCATCTAACTCCTCACGACCAAGTAGATCGAGTCGATTTCGTTTTCGTGGCGCTTTTTCGGTTCATACACCTTCCCATTCGATTTCCTGTTGATTGAATCGATTTGAGCGGATGATTTCTTGGGGATAGTCTCCTAACTACCTCGTGATCATCTTCTCCAAGTTTGGGAACTTGGGATTGAGTTTTGATTCGGATTTGGGAGGATTCGTGAGAGGGGCGACCAAAATCGCCCTCTCTATTCATCCGCGGATAGTCCGCTAGGTGAACCGCGGACAGTCCGCGCGTCGGGGTTAGTCAGATCAGTGGCCTGACTCCGCGCTATTGGGGAAGCGTTTTTGAACTGCGGACAGTCCGCTGTTGGGACTCGCGGACAGTCCGGGAGTCGTCCAGGGAGGTTACAGTAGCAGTGCGTTTTTTGCATCTTTGACCGGCGGACAGTCCGCCACCAGAGCCCGGACAGTCCGCCGTTGGGCAGACAGTCCGCAGACTGAACCCCGGACAGTCCAGGAATTGGCTGAAGCCTCTGGTTTAGTGCGTTTGCTCTCCTGACTTCTTCGCTTGGTTTCCGGACTTCTCGTTTGGTCCAAGAGTTGACTAAGGAACCTCTCTAGGTATCTTTGCTACTTGTTAGCATTGGTATTTGGGGATTTCTCGACGTAGCCTTCCATCTACGTTCGGGACTTGGTTTTTTAGGGTTGAACTTGTGCCGGTTCTTTTGGAGTTTGGTTCGCCATTGCTTCGTGGTGCCTCACTGTGATCCTAGGGATCATCCACCCTCTTCCAAGAGTCGTGGGCATCACAGTTTTGATCTAAGTTTTTGGGGTTGATTTTGGGGACAAAAGGCCAAAGTTTCGAGAGAAATTTTTGAGCTCCCATTCACCGCCCCTCTAGTCGCCTTGCTATTTCATTATCGGTCCTTCAATTTGTATCGGAGCGGGTTAAGGATCTTCCACCTTAGCCGGTTCCAGATCCACTGCAGGCGACATGGATCGCAGCGTGGGCAAACCGCCGTTTTTCGATGGGACGAACTATGCGTATTGGAAGATACGCATGTCGGCCTATCTGCAGAGTATTGGTGCTTCCATCTAGGATATTTGCAACTTTGTTCTCCTGTTTTCTCCTGTAATGCTCCATCTAGAATAAACATAGGCCGAGACCGTAATGCTCTTTTCTCCTGTTTGAGCATGTCTGAGTTTGATTGCGTTTCTCACCTCGCTACGGCTCGGGAGATTTGGGCTACCCTCATGCGTTTCCATGAGGGAACCACTCAAGTCAAAACCCGTCTCTACGAGTCGTTCAAGCGAGAGTATGAGAACTTTCGACATATGCCTGGCGAGAGCATAGAAAGTTTATTCGCTCGCTTTCAGGTTATTGTCAACAGGATGAGGGCTAACAAGGAGTTGTTGCCTTTCAACGATCATGAGAGAGCTTTGAAGCTTTTGCATACTCTTGATCGGTCGGTGTGGGAATCGAAGGTTCAGGCGATCATCGAATCACCTAACTATGAGACCCTCACATGCGACGAGCTCTTCAGTAAGCTCAAGTCCAGTGAGATTGACGCCATGGCGAGGGCTTCTTATGAAAATCCTTCTAGCTCGTCGATGGCTTTGGTTTCTGGCTCTTCTGCTAACCCCTCTGGAGGCTTTGCACTTTCTTCTCTTCTTTCTGTCACAGAGGAGCAGTTGGAGTTCATGGGGGATGACGAGTTAGCTTTGCTCGCCAACCGGTTCTCGTGGTTCCACAACAACCGCATGAACCGTCGCCATGGAGAAGGACGCTCGGGATGTTTCGAGTGCGGCGATCCCAACCACTTCATCACCAATTGGCCGAAGAAGAACAAGCAGATCTTCGGCAAGGCGGATCATGGGCACAAGTACGACTCCAACAAGCGCAAGGAGAAGTACGTCCCCACGAAGCACAAGCGGAAGGGCGGCTTCAACAAGGAGTACATCTATACGATGTACTTGGAGAAGGCCCAGGCTGAGCAGCGTGCGTTCTTCGCCACGCTCAGCGACGTCGAAGACTCGGATGACGACTCTACTTCCTCAAGCGACGACGAGTCCGAGAAGAAGAAGAGGATCGAGGACAAGCTGAACGGCCTCTGCTTCTTCACCGACGACGACGGCTTCTGCACCATGGCCCTCGGCAAGGAGGTCGACGATGAGCTGGAGGATATCCCTCGGAACGACGACGACGACGACACCTCCCAGGTATCTCAGACCCCCGACGAGCTTTCTGCTGAGGTCGAGAAACTTACTGCCGCCCTCCTTAGTCAAGACAAGTTGCTTAGACGCGCTGCTAGAGTGAGGAAGGAGCTTAGGCAGAAGTGGGAGTATACGGTGAAGGAACTTGAATCTGTCAAGTCCACCGTTGTTGTCACAGATGAGGAGGAGTGTGAGATGTGCTCCACACACATGACTGACCTTCTCACTTTGAGATGTAAGTATGCTGTGTTGGTAGGAGAAGTGGATGAGCTAAAGGCTAGATCCTCGCTGTTGGGTGCGTGCATGTCCTGTGCGGGCTTGCAATCCGAGTTGGCAGAGAAGAATGCCAAGATTGTGTCTCTTGAGAAGGCCAGCTCGGATAGCACCTGTGTGACTAGGTGCGTTCTTTGTGAGGGTTTGGAGATGGAGATTGCAAACGTGAAGCATGACAAGATGCAAACCGAGGAGGAAAACACATACCTTCAGACCATCTTGTCATGGGTATCGAGTGGTGAGCCGCAGCTTGGGATGATGATCTCCCAGTTCAAGCGTGCTGCTAGAGGTCCAGGTGTAGGTTTTACTCAGGGTGTTGAGTGCGCTTCATCTTTTGGGAAGATTGGAGAGTCGAGTGGTCTGAACCCATGTGAGAAGCCCAACTCCACCACTACTCCCAAGCTTACCAAGATTCCACCCAAAGAGCCTCTAAAGCCAAACACCAAGGATGGTGTATTTGTGGAACCTCCGAGAGCTCCACCCAAGAAACAATCATGGGCTCCAAAACCAAACCATCTCAAGAACAAGCTGGACACCATGCCACCCATCCAGGAGGAGCTTATGCCACAGAAGGGCAAAGTGATCCACACCCATTACCGTGAGTACCAACAACCCCCTATGAGAGTGGTGAGGTACCATTGTAAGCACTGTGGGAGAGATGGACACTTGAGTGAGTTTTGCTTTCAGCGCAAGAGAGAGGCGCGCCGTGCAAAGGAGATGAACAACACAGACATGTACCATCCTTTCCATGATGTACATGTGCCGAATGTTCAGAGGCATGCTGCTAGGCCTAGATGCCCAAAACGTCAAGTTCCTAGGCCTAGGCCGCGAAGAGAACGTGCCCGGCGGGAGCCTGCATTTGTGGGCTATGGACCCCGTGGTGGTGGTTTTGTAGTTGAGCGCTTTCCCCCATCGCGTTTTGAGTATCGCGATGGACGCTCTTCCCTTAGCGGACCACATTTTCCTCTACGTGGTGATCGCTCCTCTCGTAGGCATGCTAGGAATGGTTTTTCTGCTAACCGTTCTTTTGAGCAGTCGGCCCAACACTGGTATAATCCCCATTTTACTCACCCCAGTGTTGGACCGTATGCTCACCCTATGTTTTTTTATTGATGCAGGTAAAAGGATTGGAGAACGTTTGGTTGGTGGATTCCGAGTGTTCGAGACACATGACCGGAAACGCCAAGTGGTTCTCTAGTCTTAGTCCGGTCGCCGGAAAGGAGTTTATCACCTTCGGCGACAACAGCAAAGGTAAGGTGTTGTCTCGTGGGTCGGTGCGAGTTAATGAGCACTTTGTGTTGTGCGATGTTGCTCTTGTTTCTAACTTGCATTTTAACCTTCTTTCTGTTTCGCAACTTTTCGATGATGACTATGAGATTCGTTTTAAACCGAATTGAAGGAACCAAAATGCTATAGCAAGGCGACCAGAGGGGGGGTGAATGGGAGCCTAAAATTTCTTCTCAGAAATTACGGCCTCTGTCCCAACAAAAACAACCCCAAAAGCTTCGGACTCAAACGCGATGCCTACGACCATAGAAAGAGGGTGGATGATCCCTAGGATCACAGCGAGGCACCGCTCAAGGGAGCAAACCAAAACCCCCAAAACTCCGAGTCAAGTTCGGACCTAAAAGACCACTCCCAAACGTAGATAGACGGCTACATCAGGATTCCTCCAAATACCAATGCTAACGCGTAGCAAAGATATGTAAAGAGGTTCCTAGGTGAACTCTAGGAGCAAACGAGAAGTCCGGAAACGAAGCGGAAAAGCCGGGAGAGCAAACGCACTGAAAGTCAGCTCTCAGCAGGATCTCGGACTGTCCGGGCTGCTGGTGCCGGACTGTCCGGTCAAGGGCGGACTGTCCGCGCCTGGAAGTCCGGACTGTCCGCCAGCAAAAGACCCAAAAACGAACTGTTCTAAAACAGCTCTGGACAGGTCCCGGACAGTCCGCAGTTTGCACGCCAGACTGTCCGCGGTTCACGTGAACAGTGAACACAGAGCGTCCGATGCCTGTCCGTAGCAGCGTCCGATGAAGACCCCGGACTGTCCGCGGGTCCTGGCGGACTATCCGCCGGCTACGAAGAAAAACAGCAACGCTGCTGCAAAGTCCCTGCTCGGGCTCGAACTGTCCGCGCCCAACAATGGCGGACTGTCCGCCGGTCACCCGAGGGGAAAACGCCCGAGGCCAACAGCCACTGCTCGGCTGGAACCCCGACTCGCGGACTGTCCGCGGCCAATATGGCGGAAAAGACGCAGCGTAGAGGGAGATCGGGGAGGACAAAATCGTGGAGAAAAGAAGAACGCGAAGAACAAAATCGAAACGCGAATTCAACCATGAAATTGATCCTTGGATTTAGAGGAATGGATGATTCATTAAGCACTCGGTGTCGGGCTACAAGCCAATCCTAGCAACACAAAGCTTGGAAGGCAAAAAGCTCAAGAACAAGAGCCAACTCTTCCTAACCCTAGCCTTCTCTCACAGGAACAAAATGAGAGAGACACCACCAAGAATTCCCCAAGGATGCGGCTGCCCTAGCAGCCCCCTTCATATATATAGGCACACGTCCGAAGACCAAAACGCCCTTACATTAAGCACTCAACCCAAATACCCCCCAGGGGTAAAACCGTCCAGACTTAATAGTTTCGATCCGACGGCCACGCCCACACACCCGTTAGCTTCGCCTAGATGCGACCTCCCTGATGCCACCACGTGCCGTCACGTCGACCAACGCGCCTTCCTCGTGGATAGCTACGCCGCCGCGCCAGCCTCTCCACGCCGCCACGCGTCGACCGTCCTTTCGGACCACCCCCGGTTTTGAGGCCAAAACCGGTAAACCCGTCAGCCCAGGTTTTGAGGCCCAAACCTGGAAACCGCCCACTCTGAGTTTTGAGGCCCAAAATCGAAAACCGGCCACCCCAGGTTTGAGGCTCAAACCTGTAAACCGTCGATGGTAGCTTTTTGAGGCTCAGCTACCGAACTCGCACCGTAGATGGGATGTGGTTCGCACACCCCAACCACCGGCACCGATGCCAATGCATGTCCAGCCTCCACGCCGGGCATAACGCCTTCGCCATCCTCCTTGACTTGGCCGACGACACTTGCAACGCACGCAAGCCCGTGTCCGACCTCCGCCAAGTGGCACGACGCCACGTCTTCCTCCCGACTCGGCCGATGCATCGCACATCCCCATGTGCTCCCGCTCGCCGATGCCACGTGCCAGCTACCACAGCTGGTCCTCTGGCCCTCCGGTCCGTCAGTCCAAGCCTCACGTCCGCCCTTCACCGCTCTGGGTACATCGGCATGGCACGTCCGCCGCACGGCATGCCCATCCTTCACCGCTCCCGGTCCATCGGCACGACACGTCTCTACTTGACCTTCACCTCGCCATAGACCACTGTATCCGAGCTCCACACCTGCACATCAACACAGCCAAGAGACACATTTCGCACACGCACACCAACACAGAAACACAACACAACTCACGCCACCGGTTAGTCATAAACAATAAGCGCATAGCGATATATGGACTTAACCGGGTAAAAGCCTCAAACCTTCCTCAACAAAGTCAATCATTCATCATATATGTTCTTAATCTCCCCCTTGATGAATGCATTGACTAAAAATAAACCACAAAGGAAGGGTTTGAAGGCAAGCCTCATCCAAGTGCCCAAAAGGGAAGCAAAAGCAAACACAAGGCTACATGAGATGAGGAATGGTCATGAAAACTCCAAATAAAAGCTCTCGGTCCCGAAAGAAACGGGAAATGCGGGCAAAGCCTCCACACAACCGAAGAGTCAAGATAAAACAAGAGTTTCATGAGATCCGAAAAGGTACTCGAAAACCAATCTCAGATAAATTGTCAAACAATCATCACAAAAGAGAGACCAAGGTACTTATCCACTTGGGTTTGGGTCAATTTCTCCCCTTTTTCTCTTTCTCTTTCTCTTTCTCCCCTTGATGATTGAATTGACAAAAACTAGGCACAAGAGATGGTTTGAGATACCATAACCGAAAACTTGGTCCCCAAAGATATGGGCAACGGCTCAACGCAACCAAGCAAGGGATCGGAGCAATAACTCATCAAAGAGCAAAACTCGATCACACAGAGCAAAAGACTTGGTTCCCAAAGACATGGGCAACGGCTCGACGCAACCAAGTCAAAAATTAGCTAGCCCTCAAGAAAAGGCAGAAAATGGCTCAACACCACTAGCTCAAGGCTCAATACCAATTGAGGCTGAATCAACGCATAAGAATGCAAAACTGATCACAAAACAGCCAAGAATTGGTGAAAACAGCTAGTTCCTCAAGACAGAGGCACATAGGCTCGACGCAACTAGCTGAAGGGTACCTACCAATCGAAAATACCAAGCAAAAAACTGCTAGTCCCTCTAGACAGAGGCAAAAATGGCTCAACACGACTAGCAGGCTCAATACCGACTGAGAAAAATCACAAGAGAAGCTCAACACTAAATGGAGCTCAAACACTCGGAGCATGTGGAGAAGCAGCAAGACAAAAGCGACTCCCCCTGAAATCAAGCTTATACACAAAAGCTATGTAACAAAGCTCAAAAGAGCTATACCGAGTGAAGAAGGACATAAAAGAGAACTAAACTCCCCCTAGCTCAAAGCTCTCCCCAAAATGCATGACTCTCCCCTTTGTGCCAACACACAAACTCCCCCTTGCAAACAGCTTCTCCCCCTTGACAAAAGGGAACATGCTGAGGGGTTTCGACATTTCTCCACAAAATTGACACAAACACAAGACAAGTCATCAACTAAAAGCATATGGGGGCAATGAAAAGCACTGAAAGTGACCACAAAGTGTATCGGAGTTGGGGGATATGTACACTAAGCTAAAAATGCATGATATGCACAATGCAACAGCTTCAAGTCTATAGCAATCAGAATGAAAAGATGCTCAAAATGGTGCTGCCCTGAAAGTGTAGCAATCAATACAAATGCTAGCAAAGGCTCAAACTGATCAAATGAATACGAAAAATGAACAATTAAGCATATGAGCAGTTCTAAGCCATTTGAAAAGGAGTTCACCACTAAAATAGCGCTTAGCATGAATAGACAGGAAATCAACCAAGTGCTAACTCAAGGATAAAAGGTGAACTACCCCTAGCAAAGTTCAATCATCATGCAATAGAATGAAGCATATACTTGTGTTATTTTTCAAATTTTATCGGAGATTGCAGCGCTATTAACACAAGTTCATATTAAAAGCATGTGATTGCAAGAGGTTAAAAGCATGGTCATTTCTAACTTTTCAACCGGGCGAAGCCTATGCAACAAAAGCAATCAGAAGCTTAAAGCACCGTTTTCGGTCTTACACTACACGGCTCAAGTTTAACTCAAATGTGCAATGAGAAACAGTCTCGATACCGTGATGTGCTGACACATGCAATCCCATCTCGATCTTTTCATTTCACTAATTCTTGGATCAAATTTTAAGCACAATGTAAATATGAACAATCCAAGCAAGTGAATGACTCAGTGCAAGAGACATAGCAACCTAGCATACAAAAGATAGCACAAGTGATCTCAACACATCCTACCCATGCTAGTTGCCAATCTCAATGGTGAACAAATTAAAGGTTTCATAAATGATTAATCAAGTTCACCATTTGCAAAAATAGCTTAGCTCATAACATGTATCAAGTGATCAAAAATGAGCCTAAGCTACAAGCATCATCATGAATCAACAGGGCATACCAAAAAGAGCATAGTCTCATTTTCATTACTATATACATGAAGCTCTAAAATGCAAGATATACATGATGAAATGTATGCAAAAGCTAGTCTATCAAAGAAAAAACAAAACTAGCCTAAAAAGGAAAACCCAAAACAAAAGGATATCGGAGAAGTCCAACTAAGGTACAACAAGCAAAATGCTTCCCCAACTAAAAGGGAAACACACACCAGACTTATAAGAGAAGAGCCAAGAAATGCTCAAGCAACAGCCAGCAAAAATCCACATCGGAAAGACCACATAGCAAAGGGGTCGAAGAGGAAGAGTACCAAAATCCAAACTCAGAAGTGTGTCGGAAGTACCTCATGAAGCGCATGACTGCCTGCTGGTGTGATACCCGAGGGGACGCCTGAATTTGCTGAACTCTGGGGTGCTTGCCTCGCCGAAGTCGTCTCCCCTCGCCTGATGTTGTCGCTCCCACAGGTGCAGCTAGTGCTCGCTGGAGAGCTACTCGAACGGAACCCCAAGTCATGGAAGAAGTGGGATCGGGTCCATGAGCCGAAATGCTCTCTCCAGGCTCTTGTTCTCCTGCACACTCAAAAGCAGAAGAAAACACAAGGCATTGTCTCGTCCAGTGTGACCTCAAGGTCTCCACGAAAATGGTTAGTCACATAATAAGCATAAGGTGAGCTCTCAACAAAAAGAGATCTACCTATGAAAGATACCGCAAGGAGATCTGAACTGAAACTAGTCAAAACTACCATGCAACAGGATAAAGCACTGTAGAGCAAAATGCAGCCTAGAGACATGATCAACCCAAACATAGCCTAAGCCTCAACACATGCTACAATGCAAGATAATGATAGCAATAGATGCAAAAGCATGTAACATGATAAAATTGAGGAAGGACTAGTGCTCAAACTAATCATATCAACAGGGTACATGTCGCTACACACAACTAGCACCTGAAAAATGATACCTAATGAACATCATACCACTACAAATAAAGCTCATGGAGAAGTATGATAAAACATGGCACAATGTTCATGAGGATCACCAACTAGCATGAAAAGTGGCTCCTCCACAAAAACTGTACACAAAGCTAGCATGACATGATATACAGGATAGCACATGCTAGACGAAAGCAAAACATGATACAAAAGAAAAATGTACATGTAAGAACTATACAAGTGAGCACATGAAGAACCATCTCATACCACAAGACATAGATCATGGATATACAAGGTATGAGTGTAAAAGAAAGCTCACCGGATAGCAAAAGCCTCTTTGGAGGCAAATCTAAGCGGGGTGTAGAGAACCATCAACTCTTGATCACATCTAAAAGATCAAGCTCCATCAGGCGCATGTTCTCCACCCCGCGTCCTCATATCTACACACAAGAGGACAAAGCAGCCCGAGTCTTGGATCCCGAAGGGTTAGCAAGCATGTACATGGGAATCAGGACTTGGTTACAAATCTCAACTTATCCTGTGGGTTAGCATGATGCAAGTGTTGGTTCAAATGCCATTGTGAGACACCCTTGGAAGCATTCCTCAAAAGGACAACTCGAGGAGAAGAACGAGTCATACCACGGGAAAAGAGGCAAACATCTTCCAAGGTTTTTGTAGAAGAACCAATAGAAGCACCATGAAAAGCATGACGTGGACCAAGAGAGGAAGCACTAGAGGCATGTCCACGATCTTGACCTAACCCACTAGAGAAGGAGTCATAAAACCCATCAACAAAAATGGGCTTCTTACTAGGAACACAAGCGTTCATTCCATGGGAAGGGCTATGAACCACCATCTTCCTAGAAGAACGAGCTTGGCGCAAACGTTTGGCACGCCGATAGCAAAAGCTTTCTTGATGACCATCTTTCTCACAAAAAGAGCAATGGTACAAAGGCCTACTGGAAGGCACACCATTCTCCGACAAGTGAGAAGTCCCTTGGGACTTAGAACAAGAAGCATCAACAACCAACTTGGTGCCAACACTAGGAGCACACGTGCCATGGGAAAGGCTACGCGGCTTCCTAAAAGCCTTAGCTCGAATTCGTCGCTCGTGTTTGACACGACGGAAACAAAAATCGAATGAGTGTCCATCCTTCTTGCAAAAGGTGGAATGGAAAACCGGATTGGGAGCACGAGTCCCAAAAATATGAGAAGCACCCTTGTCAAGAGAAGTCCCTTGGACATCACTCGAAGAAACAGCAAGGTTAGGAGTAGCTATGAAAGAGCTATCCGAAACCTTGACACTAATGCTACAGTCAAAAGACTCACGAGCAACACCAGAACCCAACTCCGGTTGCAAAGATGCAGACTTGGAAATATCAACATCGGAGTTGCAAGAGATGCGTGACTCAAAAGACTTAGCACAAAGACTCTTGCATCTTTTAGCTAAAACCTCATTTTCAAACATGAGGCGATCACAAGTACCACAAGGAGTGTTTTTCAAATTTTCCATCTCCTCCCTAATGCACTCGGCATATGTGGTATGCAAGAGTTCATTTTCTTTTTCAAGGTTGGCACTCATATCATTGTGCTCAACCAACATGGCGCTCATATCATCGCGCATTTGCTTCAAAACAAAAACTTCTTTTTCTAAATCAATGCATGATGTGCAAATGAAATCGGTGGAAGAAACATCACCATTCACATCAAGCAAATAATCATGAGTAGCACAAGAAGTAGGGCAAGCATTTTTATTCAAAGAGCATGAGCTACAAGGCCTAGAATTTATCTCATCAATTTTAGCCCTAGCATGCTCGAGTTCATCTACACATGTCCTGTGAATCAAACTTAATTCTCTAAGTCTAGCAACAAAAGATTCACAAGAATCACATGGTGACAAAGCATTTGACTTTAGCTAGGTTATTTCAGTTTTAGCACAATCAAGGTTCTTGCGCAAGTCAATGCAAACTAGACATGGTTCGGAAGCATTGGATTTCAACAAATCAATCTTAGATTTTAAGCTAGCAAAAGAAAAGCCTAGCTCATCATTCTTCCTAACCATGTCAACACAGGAGGTGCAAGGCAAAGAGGCACTAGACTTCAACTTAGCGATGGAGCATTTTAATTTTTCTACCTTTCTACGCAAGGTATCACAAAGCTCATCATCCCTAGAGCAAGCCTCATAAAGGTTGTGCAAAGCCATAAGACCACAAGCAAGTGTACCTCTCTTGGCCTTGCGAAGTTGACGTAGGAGATCCTCCGGTGAAAGCTCGTCATGTCGTAGAAGGTTTAGCCGATCGTTCACCTCGCGATCCCTCTCATCAACTGCACTCCTCCTTCTTCCCAAGATGTCATCCTTGGAAACATTCATGCTGAAAGACAAAGACATACTCGAAGAAGAGCTTGGTGCTACTTCAAAAAGCACCGTTAGTGTTAGCCAAACAAAAGCTCAACACCTCGACACGCAAAGTCGAAAACACAACTCCTCTCAAAAGGTCGCCTTCGCGGATCCGGAACCGGTTAAGGTAGAGAGATCCTTAACTGGCTCCGATACCAATTGAAGGACCGAAAATGCTGTAGCAAGGCGACCAGAGGGGGGGGGGTGAATGGGAGCCTAAAATTTCTTCTCAGAAATTATGGCCTCTGTCCCAACAAAAACAACCCCAAAAGCTTCGGACTCAAACGCGATGCCTATGACCCTAGAAAGAGGGTGGATGATCCCTAGGATCACAGCGAGGCACCGCTCAAGGGAGCAAACCAAAACCCCCAAAACTCCGAGTCAAGTTCGGACCTAAAAGACCACTCCCAAACGTAGATAGACGGCTACGTCGGGATTCCTCCAAATACCAATGCTAACGCGTAGCAAAGATATGTAGAGAGGTTCCTAGGTGAACTCTAGGAGCAAATGAGAAGTCTGGAAACGAAGCGGAAAAGCCGGGAGAGCAAACGCACTGAAAGTCAGCTCTCAGCAGGATCTCAGACTGTCCGGGCTGCTGGTGCCGGACTGTCCGGTCAAAGGCGGACTGTCCGTGCCTGGAAGTCCAGACTGTCCGCCGGCAAAAGACCCAAAAACAAACTGTTCTGAAACAGCTCGGGACAGCTCCCGGACAGTCCGTGGTTTGCACGCCGGACTGTCCGCAGTTCACGTGAACAGTGAACACAGAGCGTCCGATGCCTGTCCATAGCAGCGTCCGATGAAGACCCCGGACTGTCCATGGGTCCTAGCGGAGACTGTACGCCGGCTACGAAGAAAAACAGCAACGCTGCTGCAAAGTCCCTGCTCGGGCCTGGACTGTCCGCGCCCAACACTGGTGGACTGTCCGCCGGTCACCCGAGGGGAAAACGCCCGAGGCCAACAGCCACTGCTCGGCTGGAACCCCGACTCGCGGACTGTCCGCGGCCAATATGGCGGAAAAGACGCAGCGTAGAGGGAGATCGGGGGAGGAGAAAATCGTGGAGAAAAGAAGAACACGAAGAACAAAATCGAAATGCGAATTCAACCATGAAATTGATCCTTGGATTCAGAGGAATGCATGATTCATTAAGCACTCGGTGTTGGGCTACAAGCCAATCCTAGCAACACAAAGCTTGGATGGCAAAAAGCTCAAGAACAAGAGCCAACTCTACCTAACCCTAGCCTTCTCTCACAGGAACAAAATGAGAGAGACACCACCAAGAATTCCCCAAGGATGCGGCTGCCCTAGCAGCCTCCTTCATATATATAGGCGCACGTTCAAAGACCAAAACGCCCTTACATTAAGTACTCAACCCAAATACCCCATAGGGGTAAAACCGTCCAGACTTGACAGTTTCGATCCGACGGCCACGCCCGCACACCCGGTAGCTTCGCCTCGACGCGACCTTCCTGATGCCGCCACGTGCCGTCACGTCGACCACCGCGCCTTCCTCATGGATAGCTACGCCGCCACGCCAGCCTCTCCACGCCGCCACGCGTCGACCGTCCTTTCGGACCACCCCCGGTTTTGAGGCCCAAACCGGTAAACCCGTCAGCCCAGGATTTGAGGCCCAAACCTGGAAACCGTCCACCCCGAGATTTGAGGCCCAAACTCGGAAACCGGCCACCCCAGGTTTTGTGGCCCAAACCTGGAAACCGTCGATGGTAGCTTTTTGAGGGTCAGCAACCGAACCCGCACCGTAGACGGGATGTGGTTCGCACACCCCGACCACCGGCACCGATGCCGATGCATGTCCAGCCTCCACGCCGGGCACAACGCCTTCGCCATCCTCCTTGACTTGGCCGACGGCACTTACGCCGCACGCAAGCCCGTGTCCGACCTCCGCCAAGTGGCACGACGCCACGTCTTCCTCCCGACTCGGCCGATGCATCGCACATCCCCATGTGCTCCCGCTCGCCGATGCCACGTGCCAGCTACCACAGCTGGTCCTCTGGCCCTCCAGTCCGTCAGTCCAAGCCTCACGTCCGCCCTTCACCGCTCTGGGTACATCGGCATGGCACGTCCGCCGCACGGCACGCCCATCCTTCACCGCTCCCGGTCCGTCGGCACGACACGTCTCTACTTGACCTTCACCTCGCCATAGACCACTGTATCCGAGCTCCACACCTGCACATCAACACATCCAAGAGACACATTTTGCACACGCACACCAACACAGAAACACAACACAACTCACGCCACCGGTTAGTCATAAACAATAAGCGCATAGCGATATATGGACTTAACCGGGTAAAAGCCTCAAACCATCCTCATCAAAGTCAATCATTCATCATATATGTTCTCACGAATCTCAGTCGCATTTTGGATCCTCAGGGCAATCTTGTTTGTGTGATTTCGCCCTTTGGAAAAGTCTTTCGTGCGGATTTCTCGTAGTCGTTTGGAATTTCTCGTTGTCTTTTGGCTGGACCTTCCTCCTCTGATCTTTGGAAGTGGCATAGGAGACTCGGTCACCTGACCTTTGACTTGCTTGCAAGACTCAGTTCACTTGGCCTAATCCGAGGATTGCCCAAGTTGTCCATGGAGAAGGATCTTGTTTGCCATTCTTGTAGACATGGGAAGATGGTAGCCGCTCCCCATCATCCAGTGACTCAGGTCATGACTAAGCGCCCTGGAGAGCTTTTGCACATGGACCTCATTGGTCCGGCTCGGGTGAGCTCGGTTGGGGAGAAGTGGTACGTGCTTGTTGTTGTCGATGATTTTCCGAGATATTCATGGGTTTTCTTTTTAGCTGAGAAAATCGAGACTTTCTCCTTTGCTCTCAATCTGATTTTGCGTCTTCAGAATGAGTTGCCTATGAACTCAATGCGAGCAATTCTGAGTGATAATGGTTCCGAATTCAAGAATTCGGATTTTGAGAAGTTTTGTGACTCTTTGGGCTTAGAGCATTAGTTTTCTTCTCCCTACACAACGCCACAAAATGGTGTTGTAGAGAGGAAAAATCAGACCCTTGTAGAGATGGCCAGGACGATGCTCGATGAGCATAGGACTCCTAGGCGATATTGGGCCGAGGCTATGAGCACTGCATGCTACATTTCTAATCGCATTTTTCTCCGAGCTTTCTTGAAAAAGACTTCTTATGAGTTGCGTTTTGGAAAATTGCCAAGGTGGGTTATTTTAGAGTTTTTGGTTGCCACTGTTTTATACTCAAGAAAGGCAACCTGGACAAATTTGAGTCTCGTTCTTCCGATGGTGTATTTTTGGGTTATGGCACTCACACACGCATATCGTGTACTTAACCTTGACACTAACCGAGTCATGGAGACATCAGATGTCGCCTTCGATGAGACCATGGTTTGTCCTTCTTCTCGTTTTGAGCGTGCAGATGATCATGAGGTTGGTGAGCCTCTTTTTGATGATGAGGACGAAGGTGCTGAAGGGATGGATGACCCAGCACCTCCTCCACCTGCTGTGCCGCAAGGAGCGGCTTCTACTACGACTCACGGCCCCGACCCTTCTTCCTCGATGACTTGGGGGCCGTGGGATCCGCCACCTCGAGCGGTACCTTTTGTACCCGAGGAGGCACCAGCTGCTGTTGAGGGGTAGGATACATCAGCTCGGGAGGTGCCTCAACACATTCAGCGCCAACACCCACCTCAACAGGTCATCGGCAGCATCGGCGAACGTGTCACTTGGTCTAGGTCACAACAAATCTCTCACTTTGCTCATTGTGCATTTGTTGCTGATTTTGAACCCCGAGATGTTGGACACGCTTTGACGGATCTGGATTGGGTCAATGCCATGCATGAGGATCTTGAAAACTTTGAGAGAAATCGGGTTTGGGTGCTTGTTCCTTTTCCTCCTGAGTGTCATCCTATTGGGACAAAATGGGTTTTCGAAAACAAACAAGGAGAAGATGGCCATGTTGTGAGAAACAAGGCCAGACTTGTAGCCTAGGTGTATAGTCAGAAGGAGGGGATAGACTATGAGGAGACTTTTGCTCCTGTAGCTTGTTTAGAGGCAATTAGGATACTCTTGGCTTTTGCTGCATACAAAGAGTTTAAACTTTTTCAAATGAATGTCAAGAGTGCCTTCTTAAATGGCTACATAGAAGAGGAGGTGTATGTGAAACAAACCCCCGGTTTCAAAAATCCCAAGTTTCCAAACCATGTTTTTAAACTCCACAAAGCGTTGTATGGTTTGAAACAAGCCCCTAGTGCCTGGTATGATAGGTTAAAAACCCTTTTGCTTGCTAAGGGTTTTAAAATGGGATGTTTGGATAAAACGCTCTTTCTCCTCAAGCAAGGCAATGATACTATCTTGGTCCAGATTTACGTTGATGGTATCATTTTCGGTGGTTCTTCTCATGCTTTGGTTGCCAAGTTTGCAGATACTATGAGCAGGGAATTTGAGATGAGCATGATGGGCGAGTTGACGTTTTTCCTCGGATTGCAAATCAAGCAATCTCGAGAGGGAACGTTTGTGCACCAGGGTAAGTATACCAAGGATATCCTGAAGAAATTCTACATGGGTGAGGCCAAGCCTCTTCCAACACCCATGTCGACCACGACGGCCCTGGATGCGGACAAGGGTGGAGAAGCTGTGGACCAGAAGGAGTACCGGAGTATGATCGGGTCGCTGCTGTACCTGACGGCGACACGCCCGGACATTCAGTTTGCGGTGTGTCTTTGCGCGTGATTTCAGTCATCGCCGCACACCTCTCACCGTCAGGCGGTCAAGCGCATCATGAGATACTTATGCTTCACTCTAGAATTTGGGATTTGGTATTCTGCTTCCTCCACCCTCTCCCTTTATGGTTATTCCGATGCCGATTTTGCCGGTTGTCGCATTGAACGCAAGTCCTCTTCTGGAACTTGTCAGTTTATTGGTTGTTCTCTTTTATCGTGGTCTTCTCGCAAGCAGTCTAGTGTCACCCAGTCTACCATGGAGGCTGAGTATGTTGCTGCGGCTAGCTGCTGTTCCCGGTTGCTCTGGATGATGGCCACTTTGCGTGATTTTGGTCTGAGTTTTACTCGCGTTCCTTTGCTTTGTGACAGCATGAGTGCGATTAGCGTTGCTTAGAACCCCATGCTGCACTCTAAGACCAAACACATTGATGTGCTCTTTAATTTTTTGCGAGACCACTATGAGAAGGGTGATATCGACCTTCGCCATGTCGATACTCACTATCAGTTGGCTGATATTTTCACCAAGCCTTTGGACCAATCAACTTTTGCTAGGTTGAGAGGTGAGCTTGGTGTGTGTTTCCCCTTTTAGATGGGGGAAACATTTTGGCTCTTGTATTATAAACTGACTTTGTGTTTTTCATTTGGTTTCTTCATGCATTTTCTGCATTTCATCTTGCATATTTACATTCAGAGCTTCATATATACAATCTTTAGAATGTGACTATGCTCTGTATAGTAGTTGCTCCGATACTTTATGATGATGCTTGTAGCTTATGCTCTTTCTGATCACTAATACATGTTGTGAGCAGAGCTATTTTATGAATGGTGAACTTGCTTAATGAACATAAAACTTGAAAATGTTCACCATTCAGATATGCAACTAGCATGTGTAGGATGTGTTGAAGTCACTTGTGCTTTTCATATATGCTAGGTTGCTATGTCTCTAGTTCTGAGTCATTCACTTGCTTGGTATGTTCATATGATGCTTTAATTTTGAACCAAGTAAAGTCAATTGGAAAGATCGAGATGGGATTGCTTGTCAGCACATCACAGTTTCGATACTATTTCTCATTGCACTTTGAGTTAAACTTGAGCTGTGTAGTGTTTGACGGAAACTGTTGCTTTAAGCTCCTGATTGCTTCTGCATAGGCTTCGCACAGTTGAAAAGTTAGGCAATGACAAGGTTTCAACCTCTCGCAATCACATGCTGAAATTTGACCTTGTGTAATTTAACCGCTGCAACTCTGATAAAATTTGCATACACAAGTCTATGTTTCATTCTATAGCATGATAGTTGAACTGTGCTAGGGGTAGTTCACCTTGTATACATGTTTAGCACTTGTTTGACTTCCTGTCTATACATGCTTAGTGCTATTTTGATGGTGAATACCTGTTTTGATTGAAAACTGCTCTTGTTGCTCAAATGCTCAGATTTCGTATTTAGTGATCAGCTTGAGCCTTTGCTAGCATTCTGTGCATTTTATGAGTCATCGGATCAGCATTCTGTTGAGCATCTTCATATTCTATCGACTATATTCCGGAAGCTGCTAACTTGCATTTTGACTCATATGCATTTGGAGGGAGAGTTCTTCTGTCAAGGGGGAGAAATTTGTCTAAATGGTGCATTTTCATCTAAGGGGGAGAAAATATTGACAAATCATGTGCGCTCTCTGTGTTCGAGAGATTTCCTGGTTGTGTGCACTATTTGAGGGGGAGTTTTTGCTCTCATGCTTTTCAGTTGATATCAAGCTTTCTTCAGTCTTTATCGTGCTTCCTCACTAGCGGTGTTGAGCCCGTTCTGCCTCTTCTTGAGGGCTAGCCCTGTTTTGCTTGAATTCCAGTTGATTTTTCAATTGGTATCGAGTTTTCTCGCTAGCGGTGTTGAGCCTGTTGTACCTCTTCTTGAGGGCTAGCTTTGCTTTGCTTGGTTGCATCGAGCCGTTGCCCATGTCTTTGAGAACCAAGTTGTTTTGCTCTTTCCACTTGACCTTCTTTGGCTTTGTTATGCTTTTGGGTCATTTGGTCGAGTTCTCTCTCTTTCTTCCTCCCTTCCTCTATTCTATTATGATTTATGTTGGTAGTTGACAATACACTCATCAAGGGGGAGATTGCGGATACATGGGTGTATGCCGAGTCTCTGAGTGATGAGTGATTGTCAACTGGAATGATGCGCATGTTCTTTGGCTTGTGTTGTGCAGGTGTCGAGGACGGATACAGTGATCAAAGGCAAGGTGAAGGTCAAGTAGAGACGTGCCGTGCCGATGGACCGAGAGTGGCGAAGGGCGGACATGAGGCTTGGACTGAGGGACTGGTGGCCTGAGGATTAGCTGTGGTGGCTGACAGCCTGGGACAGCGACGAGCAAAGACTTGCGGTCACGGTGTTGCTCGGGTCGAGGACCTAGGGACACGTGTCGGTGGATGGGGTGCACGGGCGGTGCATCCCCTCTACGGCTCGGTTTGGTGGTTGAGCCACAGAAAAACCACCGAGTGGACGGTTTCCAGGTTTGGGCCTCAAAACCTGTGCGCTGATGGTTTCCGAGTTTGGGCCACAAAACTCGGGCTGAGGACGGTTTCCAGGTTTGGGCCTCAAAACCTAGGCGCTGCTGGTTTTTGAGTTTGCGACACAAAACTCAGGCGATGGACGGCTGGTTTCCCGGTTTGGGCCTCAAAACCGGGGGTTGGCTGTGAAGGCTGGTTTCTCAGTTTGGGCCACAAAACCGGGGGCGACGTCCGGGAAAAGGACAAGCAGAGCGGTGGCGGCACGTGGCGGCGATCGGTGACGTTGCGTCGAGGCAACACTACCAGTTGTGCGGGCGTGGCCATCGGTTCACCACCTACCATGAGTTGGTCCAGAATAACCCTAGGGTATAGCTGGTTCGCTCTATAATTAGTTAGGGGTAGAGTGGGAATTAGAATTAGGATAAGTAGATGGAGACACCCACCTCCCATCCCATCTCAGTCATTTGCTCTTTGCCTTCTAGGTTTTCCCGCTCTCCCAATCCCCTGCTGTAGCAACTGAGATCCGCAGAGAACCATACCTCTGTGTACTGGAGATTTTGAGGAAGTGAGACCGTAATCTCACTGTTGTAGCGTGTGGTAGCCACACGGTTGCAGATCGATGACTTGATTCGCGTTTTGTTCGTGTTGTTCGCGTTCTTCGTTTCTCCGCGATTTTCCCATCACTCGATCTCCCTCTCTACTGCGTCTTTTCGAAATCCGTTTGAATCAACTTGTTCTTTATAGTGATGAGATCATTTCCACTGAAGGAATTCATCTAACTCCTCACGAGCAAGCAGATCGAGTCGATTTCGTTTTCGTGGCGCTTTTTTGGTTCATACACCTTCCCATTCGATTTCCCGTTGATTGAATCAATTTGAGCGGATGATTTCTTGGGGATAGTCTCCTAACTACCTCGTGATCATTCTCTCCAAGTTTGGTATCAAGGGATTTTGAGTTGAATCGATTTTGAGAGGATTTTGGAGAAGGGCGACCGAAATCGCCCTCTCTGTTCGTCCGCGGACAATCCGCCAGGTGAACCGCGGACAGTCCGCGCGTCGGGGTCGGTCAGATCAGTGGCCTGACTCCGCGCTGTTGGGGAAGCATTTTTGAACTGCGAACAGTCCACCGTTGGGACTCGCAGACAGTCCGGGAGTCGTCCAGGGGGGTTCCAGCAGCAGTGCGTTTTTTGCAACTTTGACCGGCGGACAGTCCGCCACCAGAGCCCGGACATTCCGCCGTTGGGCAGACAGTCCGCGGACTGAACACCGGACAGTCCGGGAATCGGCTGAAGCCTCTGGTTTAGTGTGTTTGCTCTCCCGACTTCTTCGCTTGGTTTCTGGACTTCTCGTTTGGTCCTAGAGTTGACCAAGGAACCTCTCTAGGTATCTTTGCTACTTGTTAGCATTGGTATTTGGAGATTTCCCGACGTAGCCTTCCATCTACGATCGGGACATGGTTTTTGAGGGTTGAACTTGTGTCGGCTATTTTGGAGTTTGGTTCGCCATTGCTTCGTGGTGCCTCGCTATGATCCTAGGGATCATCCACCCTCTTCCAAGGGTCGTGGGCATCACGGTTTCGATCTAAGTTTTTGGGGACAAAAGGCTAAAGTTTCGAGAGAAATTTTTGAGCTCCCATTCACCCCCCTCTGGTTGTAACAGAACCGACCAATTTGCACCAGATTAAGCACTGAAATCTCCGCTTAGCGCAAAGATCATCAAGTACTTAAGCTCATACAAACCCGGTAGTCCGGAAATCTCGAGGGATTTCAAATCATTTCAACATTCAGCCAAGATCGTACTAGTTCAATGACATGCCCACAAGTTACATCACAGTTCAAATACATCAGAGTACGAAACAATATTACAAACCATAGTTTTTGAGTAGTAGCGGAAGCAACATAGTACTTAATATAAGTTTGGATTGTTCTCAATACAGTGCCATTTATCTGACCATGTCCACAAAAGCATTAGATAAGGTAAGTGGTGACCATGCCCCTAGTCTAATCATCACCCGTAACCGGGTACAGGCAGTTCTCGCAGTAGCCATAGAAGCATTGGCCATCTGCAACAATAAGGGAAATAAACCCTGAGTACAAGAAGGTACTCAGCTAGACTTACCCAACATAAACTAGAAATAATGAGACACCAAGGATCATGTAGGCTATATAGGTGGGGTTGGCTACACATACTCCTTTGCATGAAAGCGTTTATGAGTAAAACTCATTTTAGGATGTTGGCAGTTGCTTTTAATAATTAATTCTACATTACTAGGTTTGCACCTGAACTAAGCAAGCACTTGACTAATTAATCAAGCAAGAGTGACTATTTCATCAATAGCCTTTCAGATTCAACATCATATCCATCTTTAGTTCCATAAGTTCTACGACAATGGTCTACAGTCAATTGCTCACTGTCTAGGAGCGATGGCGATTATAATCGATTCCTACCCAGCTGGGGATAAAATGTCTCACACTCGCCCGGCACATCCAGCTACGGCAGTCGTAAGCTACCAGTCAGGAGATTCGAGAACACAACGCGCGGGACGACCATGGGCCCTTCTACACTGGGGGTTATCTCAGTGCTAGGTCGCTCAAGCTATAACTGCCCACGGTCATGCCAGGTCGATCAGGCCCTGCCTGCCCTCGGACCATGCCAGGTTCTTCAGAATAGTTGCCCACGGTACAGCTGAGGCCCTGGGTGTTAGGCGTCAACATCTCCATCACCGGCTTGAATAACCTTACTCGGCTTCGCGGGGGTTACTCAGACTTACTCCGTTAAGTGATCGACGCGTTCAATTTGACTGAAGGGACATTCCCGAACGGGTCCTATGCGACATAGACGGGAGACTACTAGCACACAGAACCCATGTTCTGCTGCTCTTACATCCCGCCTTTGTCTCAAATTAATTATCACATGGTTAACTCCATGATAGCACAGGCTAAACATGATCAGTATCCACCTATACGCGGGAGACAGGAAATCACCCGACTTTTACCGATCTAAGCAAGGCTAAGCATATATCGAGCGTAGACCTAAACAGGGACATCAAGATATAATTGCAAGTGGACAAGGATAAGTAATAATGCATCAACGGTAGCAATCAATTCCTATAACCTAATGCAACAGTCATCATCAGGTTAATTGTAAGACGTTTGCAAACCGTAGGAGTTAGAATGCTCCGGGGCTTGCCATTCTCGAAATCAGACGGATGGTGGTCGCGACACTCGGGTAGTTCTTCGACGTCGGTCCCTCCGGCTTCCTCGGTCAGAGACTCCTCCTGGTTCAGCTCTTCCTACGACGGCTGGTTCTGGGTCTCTTCCGTTGATCTTGTATGATGCGTAAAATGTATGAATAGGATGAATGCATATTGAATGCATAGGTGATGCACAGGACTAGAAACAATCAGGAGATAAGCACAGGTCATCTACTTCATTTTCTTCAACAAGACAGTGAACATCATCCTAAGTGTTATAAAAGACCTTAATATCTAACCAACCATTTAACCTTCCTAACTAACTTGTTAAGATGTATCATTACCACAGCAACACCTACTTAATTAATTTATTCTCATCTAACTACTTGCTGAAATAAACCTATTTATTCATGCTTATAACAGCAACCCATCCTAGACAGCTTCAGAAAAATCTACAAAAATTACCCTAGATTGATAACATGCATAACAGTCCACTGTCCAGATTTTAAGCCATTTGGATTTAAACACTGTCACCTATGAAAAAGACAAATATTATGAAGAAAAGGTGCCTTGAACTACACACTATAACAGAAAGTGTCAAACAACAAATTTCATATTTTTCTTCTAAACTTCTTAGCACAAGAGCAGTCTACAAAAATTATCAGGTTCATATTCATCGTATTTCAATTACTACAAATTTTACAAGAAAATAGCATTTAAACATTTTAATTGCTACTGCAAAAATATTTCACAGAACAACTCCATATTAAAATTTTTCCTAAAATTACTCACCTGCACAAACCTAACAAAACTAGAATCACATTTTTCCAATCTATACAGAATTAGTTATGCATTTTCCAAGTTAACAGCAATTTCCTAACTTAATTAAATCTGCATATAAAAATATCACCAAAAATGCATTTAACATTTTTCACAGGTAGATCTCTTCGTTCTTAACCCAACAAAATTTGTTTCACAGGATTTGGACATAAAATGAGCCTTGAATGAATTTTTGAAGCTTTTTAACCAAATCTGCAAAACCTATTTTAAAGAAAACTTGACCTAAACTGCTACGGACACCCGGCTATGAGCACCTACAGACACAAGCTAAAATGCTACACGCACCCGGCTATCCCGAGCGCTAGCGTACCTAAACTTCTCTTCTTCTCTCTCCCTCTCACTGCCAAAGGGCCCCGCTGGTCAGACGACCCCACTCGCTAGCGGTCAACGGGCCCACGCGTCGGAGGCACACGGCTCCCGCCAGAGTTGACCGGCGTTTTCTCGCCGGCGGCGAGGTTTCCGGCGACACCAACTACACGGCTAGACTCACCAAAGCAAGGCGGACATGGTCGGCTAGGTCTCAAGGCCAGAGCATCATCGGAGCAAGCTCAACGGCGGCAATGGCAGAGCGGCGGCGTGGCAACTCTATGGCGCGGCTTTGCCCGGCTAACCCAGGGCTCGGCGGCGCGAGCATCAGCTCTAGCACACCCTAAGCAACCTATTGGGCAGACTATCGAGCCTTGCCGACACCGGCATTGCTCGGTGCCACGCATGGCGGCAGTCCGTGGCGGTCATGGCAGTGACATGGCTTGGTTCCGTGCAACCTACAGCGAAAGGAGGGTCTCCATCTAACCCTAAGCACCTATGGAGGGAGGCGAAGCTAGGACGGGGCTTGGCTTGGGCTGGCTTGGCCGGGAATGGCCGGTCTACGGCATGGTCATGGCGGCGGCCATGGCGAGAACCCGAGGTTGGCACTCGGTGTTCCGCCGGCTAGAGAGGAGAAGAGGGGAAACCAACCCTTGCTTGTGAAAGAGGAGGTTTGGGCGGATTGGTCGACGGAAGGAATCGGGCGGCGGTGCATTGAGTGGTTAGAAATTGCTCGCCGGAATTCGGCGGCGGCGGCAGCTTTGGTGAACTGGAGAGGATGAGTGAAGGAGGATGGCGAGTTTGCGAGCGAGAGAGTGGGCGAGGAAGTGAGCTTCTGGCTCGCGAGCGCATGGCAGAGAGGAGGCAAAGGGAATGAAGGGCTCGGTGCATTGCACCTAGCCGGTTCCCATCGTGAGGGCTCCCGACCGGGCGCGGCGGCACCAGGAATCGGCGGCCACGCGGCGAGCGCGCAGCGAAGGGGCAGAGCACGTGGGCGGTTTGGTCGGAATCCAGGGGCGGCGAGCGACGGTTTGAACGGCCTGGCAGGCGGGCCTGCGGCGGCAGCGGCTGCGGCGGCGAGCGGCGGCAGCCAGCGGCGCGCGCGGGGAGGGGGGAGAAGGGGCTGACAGGTGGGGCCCGCTGGCAGGTTTAAACAAAAGAGGTTTTTGAAATTTCTTTGCTGCTCTATATCTCCCAAACTAAGCCAAACTAGGAAAAGGTTCTAAAAGCAAAGTTGCTTAGAATTTTGCAAAGAACAATTCATCTTTAAGGCTCATGTCCAAATTCTGCTTAGAAAAAGAATTTTACTCCTAATCAAACTTTCTAATGTAAGAAATCATATTTTAAAAACTTTTTCCGAGATAGTGCTTTTAAGCAAAGTTGTTCCTTCTATCAAGATCTACAACTTTGGTTTAAGGCACTAGGTCAGAAACAGTAAGAAAAACATGGGTGTACTAGAAGCTAAACAAGGACTTAAACACTGTGGGACAGAGTCCCCGGGTACTCCGCAAGGAAGGGCGAAGACCTAGTCCAACTAGGACTCTCCATGTAATCCTAGTAGTATTGCTACCTTGTAATCCTACTAAGACTCCTAAGATTGTAACCGACTAGGACTCTTGCCTCCTCGACTATATAAAGAGAGGCAGAGCTCCCTAGATCGGTACACAGAGATAAGCGCAGGGCGCCATATATGATTCTACCAACTGGACGTAGGGATGCTATTCAGCAGACTGAACCAGTATAAATCATTGTCTCTGCGTTTACCATCGAGTTCTGCATACGTCGATCCCCACCGAACAAATCGTCTGAGATCCCTCAAGATGAGTTGCCGGTTAACAAACACCGAGAGCTGGCGCGCCAGGTAGGGGATTTCGGCGCAATTGCGATCAAGATCTCGATGGACATCAAGATCAAATTTTCTGACGTAGAACAACTTTCACCAGCGCAAGACGAGCTGTCTGGGCCAAAAGCAAGCTGCAAGCGAATCATCCAAGCTGCAAGCAAGCCAAGCCACGGGCAACGAACAAGACTCCGCGCGTACTTCCGACTACCCGGACTCGGCCGACTACTCCACTCGGATTCAACGTATTAGTCGGGAACGAGATCCAGATGATCAAGAATTACTCGGCAACAACCCGGCTCGATCAAGAATCTGCTGAGGAGCTGTTCCGACTAATCGACTTCATCAACAACCAACTACTCGTATATCCACAATGCATGGATACCGAGTCATCGAGCTATCATGTTGCCATTAGCCGCAAGTGAGCCATGAGCCACAAGCGAGCTGTCGAGCAGTCATCAAGCCATCATGCTGCCGTAAAGCCACAAGTGAGCCATAAGCCGCATGTGAGCCCTCAAGCTACTGTTGAGCTGTGAGCGAACCATCAAGCTGTCGTTGAGCCGTAAGTAAGCAAGACCTCAAGCTGCTGTTGAGCCATGAGCGAGCCATCAAGCTGCCGTTGAGCCGCAAAAGCGAGCCTTCGAGCTGCTATTGAGCCACAAGCGAGCCATCAAGCCGCTGTCAAGCTGCAAGCAAGCGAGCCCTCGAGTTGCTGATTGAACCGCAAGCAAGCCATCAAGTTGTCGTTGAGCCACGAGCGAGCCGTCGAGCCACAAGCGAGCTATCGAGCAGGCGTTGAACCATCAAGCTGTTATCAAGCTGCAAACAAGTCGTCCGAGTAATAAGCAAGTCGTCCGAGTACCAAGGCATCCATTACTCGAATATCTCGGCGATGTCGACTACTCCCCTCGACGGTGCCGACTACCCCACTCGGCGGTGCTGACCACTCAACTCGGCATCAACTAAGCTAAGTCACGCTTTAATATTTTTAATATTTTTAAATATTAATTGTGAGCTGCTACAGCCACATCATAATTGCATTCCCGACTACTCATATAGCTCCGAGCTTGTAGTCGGGACAACACCTCATGGGTGTACAATGTACACTCGGAGCGTGCTCTTTTTTCGCGCAGCATGACTGCTATAATCTTCTCTTAGCAAGTTGTTAAATTACTTGAGTAAGTGCAAGCCTTAATCCGTGAAGCCTGTACCTCACGCTCGACAAATAAAGCTCGACACGCAGGATAGGTGCTTAACGTCACAGGCCCACTACTCGGGTGATTTAAACAACCTAGCAAGAGCAAGATGCAAAAAATTTCATATGCATTTGTTAATGTTGGGACATGCTCCCGACTTGATATCATGAATATCAGTTACTACAAAATTTTGTATGTCTTCTTTGCAGGGAAAAGATATGGACTACAACACCGATTGAGGTACACCCCTGAGGGTTGCCTCACTCGGACACCACGCCGTTGGGTTAGGTACGCCCCTGAGGGCTGCCTCACTCGAACACCATGTTGTTGCGACTTGCTTCAAACATGGTTATGATGATTTGGGAGTTCCGAGGTGGGGGTGATACGTGGTCTCCGGTGAGGAGACTACCCACCCGAAGCCTTGGGCTCACCAATATCCTACTTCGATCAAGCTCATTCTCCTCGACGGCTTAGTCAGCATTAAGCTCGGGGGCTCGGTCATTGCCTCAGCTTAGTCGACTTCACTCCGACTACGCTCGGGAGCTGGGATTCAAGGATGAAAGATCAAAATTACAAGCATTCAAGGACTCGACAACAAGCATACGATGATCCTTGTCTTCGGAAGATTACTCGGCTGCACCCTTGAGGATGTCTACAAGATCCTACAATCGACTCCGAGTAGTCGATTTTAGGCTCAGGGGCTGCGGGATACATATCCTCAGATGTTGCATCCAAATTTCTTCGAAAGGAATTGGAGCAATTTCAGACAAGACCCTCTAGCTCTTTATGCTAAACAGCAAGAGGCTCGAGGGCTACACCCAATGGGTGCGCTTTTCAGAAAGCGCACACCATTAGAAGACTTCAAGAGCACTTTATGGTTTCTCTCAGAAGGTACTCGGATGACACTTGATCAAGGCCAAGGTCTCAAGATGACTTCACCGACAAACCATGAAGAGCTCGGGGGCTTGTGGGACAAAGTCCCCGGGTACTCCGCAAGGAAGGGCGAAGACCTAGTCCAACTAGGACTCTCCATGTAATCCTAGTAGTATTGCTACCTTGTAATCCTACTAAGACTCCTAAGATTGTAACCGACTAGGACTCTTGCCTCCTAGACTATATAAAGAGAGGCAGAGCTCCCTAGATCGGTACACAGAGATAAGCGCAGGGCGCCATATATGATTCCCCCAACTGGACGTAGGGATGCTATTCAGCAGACCGAACCAGTATAAATCATTATCTCTGCATTTACCATCGAGTTCTGCATACGTCGATCCCCACCGAACAAATCGTCTGAGATCCCTCAAGACGAGTTGCCGGTTAACAAACACCGACACACTCATGCACACCAAAGCACATGAAAGGATGAGATGCTATGCTCATGCTATGTCAAATTATGCATCTTAGGGTGGCATAACACCTAGGGTGTTACAGCCCTCCCCTCCTTAAAGAAATCTCGTCCCAAGATTTGAATTACGAACCATTTCTTATAAAAGTGTGGATACACCTCCTTTATATAGTTGTCCGTTTCCCACGTAGCATCCCGATCATCTTGCTCACTCCAAGATACCTTGTATTGCTTCACTATCCTACCACGAGTTGCTCTTTCTTTTTCGTCAAGCACTCGACACGGTTTCACTGAGTAAGTTAGATCGGATTGCAATTTGACACGGGCTGGCTATACCTCTTCTTCCGGCACTCGAAGACACTTCTTTAACTGTGAAACATGGAACACATGAAATATAGCCTTCAAATGTTCTGGTAACTGTAGCTCATAAGCTACTTCTCCCCTCCTTTTCACAATACTGTAGGGTCCCACAAACCTTGGCGCTAACTTTCTTTTAACACCAAAGCGCTTAACACCTTTCATAGGCATTTTTGTGACACCCCAATTTTAAGAACAAAATTGGAGCACAATATATGTATGCCAGGATCAATTTTCATACATATATCCACATCATAGTAAATATCAAAACAATGCTTTATTAATATATCAAACTTTATTACAAAAATGACTCTCGGGTCTAAAAGAAAAGTACGGACTCTCAGTCTAACTCTAATGTAGACTCTGATGTAGACTCGCGGAAACTGGACACCATCTCCACAGGAAGGTCGACCGGGGGCTGCGCCATCCTAGTACAAGTCGTCTGGGTCGTATCCACCATCTTCTGGGCACAAGTTGTCGGGGTCGTATCCGCCATCTTCTCGGTACTCCTGCTCCGTGTCGTAGACTCCAACGTCTAGGTGGGGTAGCAGGGGGTTCAAAGAGGAAGGGTGAGTACATCGAAATGTACTCCGCAAGTGTAGAAAATAAATGCTTATGAGGCTATTAACAAAGGTAGGCTGACTTTGTTTGACTCAAGCGCCTAAAGCAACACATCCTATTAAATCCTATTTCCTATGCACCTATTTACTAGGTTATAACCACAGTCTCCATCTGTAACAGAACCACACTCGGAGTCGCACCGAGCAAACCACACTCGGAGTCACACCGAGCAACCAACACTTGGAGTCACACCAAGCAACCGCACTTGGAGTCACACCAAGTACCCACACCTGAAGTCCGTCAGGCAAACCACACCTGAAGTCCATCAGATGACCCGAACTAGGACGTTACAAGGAGTCCTATGTGTATTAGTTCCACACGTCACGTCATAGAGAGCTACCTTCCGTAATAACACTAGGTGTGCGCCCGAGCCTGGGAGTCACTCCCGTACCAAGCAGTAACCCGCGTAGAAGAAGCCTCTGTACCCATGTCATATGGGACTAATGACCACATAAGGCTTCTCTAACGAACCAGAACCAACCACCAACTAATCTCGAAGAAGTCCAAGCCCGCTCGTGACCGTGAGCACGGCTGATATATCAGTTTTACACTCTGCAGAGGTTGCACATCGTTACCCATGAGTCGTGCAGATCCCGTCACGCTAAACACTGCCGAGGTGCATAGCGGGTTGCACTGCAAGGCCTTTACAAAGCCCCTCCAAGCCTGTGTTACACGTACTCTAAGGTTTCATCCCCGTACATAAGTCAGCGACCCCAGGGACCCCCTCTTGAGCCACTAAACAAACCCCGTGTAGCATAACTCGGAGGAAACTAATTAATTAGCCAGGTCCAGCCCATCCAGATCTCATGGTTGCGCTGTTTTGCCGGGTTACTTGTCCAAGAACCGGGTCCTAGGGATCCAGGCAGGATAAATCTAGCACTAGCCCAGAACCAAAAACCAAAAGCAGCTGCTGAGTCGCACGGCACAAAAACCACCAGTACGGTCCATCCTGCCGAATTTACCTACTCACCATACTACTCATTACCAGTCCACATGTTCCATAGATCATTAATCAGAATTAATTATAATAACCATCCCATCCCAAGACAGCAGGGCTAAGCATGACGTCTACCCAACACATCCCAAACCAGGTGACAAGGAAAATATGAACAAGTTCTAGTAAACCTTAACATGGGATTCAATTTAAGACTGCATGCATCTACAGGATCTAACTAATCTAAACTTAAAATAAAATAAATACAGGAGCAAGATGTTCAAGGACACTTGCCTTCGGACTGGGTCGAATCAACGGAGGCGAAGGCTGGATTCTGGGGTTCCGCGTAGATCGCACTCGCTGGATCAAGCATCATCACATGGCCCAAACAAACATATAAATAACAGTACATCAAACAGTAATAAAACAGAACATAATTAGATCTACTGCGTAGAGCTCGACGAGACAAATCTAACGCGACTTGAACGGGTCAAATCGGAGTTAAAATGCAAAAGTTATAAGCGTTTGAAGTTGGATGGCATTTCTGTAAATAAACCAAAGTTATTTTTGTATTTTAAATAAATAAAACTGTAAAGGAAAATGGCGATGGACTGGGCGTCATTTTTGGTAAACTGCAAGGGTTAGAACGGAAGAAATCCAAGACTCAGTGAACAGTCCCTTAGGACGGCGGGTTTGTTTCACAGAATCTCAGGGTCTCTTTTGCAAAACAAGGCACGCGTGGCGGCGCTGGTTGGCGTGGCGCGGCTGCGGCTGATGTGGCGCCACGTGGCTCCGTGCCACTGGCCCGGTGTACCACGCGCGGCGTGGACGCGCTGACGCGGCACTGGTGGACCGCGTCCACTGCGGGTGAACCCGGTGCATACCGGTTCGGAAGGGTTGGGTCTAATCTCGGGCGTCTGCTACGATCTGGACGGCTCAGGAGGGTTAAGGAGGGGTGAACGGGGCGCCGGCAGGGATTGGCACGGCGACGGGGCATGAAGAGCGGCGGCGCCATTGACGAGCTCGCCGGCGTGGCTCGGAAATCCGCTAGGGTTCGGTAGCGAGTGGGAAGAAGGTTGGGAACGGTGGAGAAGCTCACCGGGATCTCGATGGTGGGGCTCGAATCGCCAGCCGAGGTTCCGAAGGGGGTCAACGAGGACGGCAGCGGCGGTGGTGCCATGGGTGAGACCGTGGGGCTCCCTAGTGCATCTACGGAACCTATCTAACCCAACAGACCGCACAGGGAGGAAGAGGAGATCACGGAGGGCTCACCGAGGGGACTTGCGCGGCGGAGGAGGCTCGGTCGGGGAGTAGACGACGATGGCGGCTCGGCGACTCGTGTCGGTGCTCCGGCGTGGATGATGCCGCGAAGCTCCCGGCGTAGGCGTTCGCCGGAGAGGGGTCCCCCGGACGCGGAGTGGCTCCGCGAACACGACGGCGCTCGAAGAGGGAGTCGGAGCAGCTGCTATGGTGGGGAGAACCGAGCTTGCGTTGGGCTCGGCTATGGCATGCAGCGCAGTCGGTGGGGTGTCCAGGGACCAAGGGGAGGGTGGGCACGATGCGGCGGGGGGGTGGTGCTTGTAGGCCGGGGCGAGGGGCGGCTGGTGAGTGCAGAAGGGTTCCGAGGGGGTGGCGGCTGGATGAGCTCGGGGAAAACGCGGGCGCTGCGTCGCGCGTAGGGCGGAGCGGGAATCTCGCTGGAGGTTGGGGGCGAGCCTGACAGGCGGGCCCCACCTGTCAGCGAGTGAGCAGGCGAGCGCGTGCGGGGGCGCGTGCGGACGCGGCCATTCCTGTTGGGCTCGACGGGAGGGCGCTGGGCCGTGGGCGCGGAGGTTGGGTTGGTGCTGGAGGGGAGTGAGGGAGCGGCGTGGCCGGGCCGCCAAGGGGAGGTGGGGTGCGGCCCAGGTCGCGCGGGAGTTGGGCCGAGTGGGAGAGGGGTTTTGAGGGAGAGCAGGCTGGGGGGCGGGCGCGGCGCTGGGTCAGGTGGAGGGAGTGGGGGTGGGGCGTGGGCCGCGGCTGGCTGGGCCGGAGGAGAGGAGGGTTGGGCCGGACTGAAAAAAAATGGGAGGAGGGAGAGAGGCTGGCCCATGCCCATTCTTTTTCTTTTTCCTTTTTTTTAAAAGGTTTTGCAAACTCTTTTGAAATCAAATTCAAAACCAGTTTTTAAAATCAAATATATTTGTAAAGTTTTGAAAACATTTTCCCTAGGTTTTGAAAATAAAACTTTGAGTTTAACTTTTGTAAAACTTTTATAAATCTTTTATTTATTTTCTAAATGGAATAAAATCAATTCGCCCTATTACGGGTTTAATAAATTCTTTTTCACCCAATAAAATTTATGTATCGGCATGAATGCAACAAACATCTGGTTAGAATTTTCCTCCATCTAGGATTTTGGTCATTTTCTTATTAAATTCTAATTTATTTTATTTATTTGAAAATCGGGGTGTTACAAACTTACCCCCTTAACTGGAATCTCGTCCCGAGATTCGGGCTAGAAAGAAAGGTGGGTGGGGAGCTCATGGGACATACCATGAAACTTTTGGCGTTTTTTGCATTTTTCTTGTTCATCACCCGATTGGCATCTTTGGTTTCGAGGTGTTGTCCTTGAGCTTTTCTCTTGGCTCGACCTTTGCGATCTTCACGCTTCTTCGGGCATTTGCTGATGAAGTGTCCAGCTTGCTTGCAGTAGAAACATAGTCCTTTTGCCTTGACATCTCTTCAGGTGGATATCACTTGACTGTCTTCTGGTGGAGCTTGAGGAGGTGCTTCTGTTTGGTGGAGTTGAGGAGCTTCACTTGAGCTTGCAGGTGGGACCTCAGGGGGCTTCTGGACTTGTTCTTGAGGTGTAGCTCTAAAACGAGAAGAGTTCGCGACATACTTTCGGTACTTGTCCTTCTTGCCTCGGTAAGGCGTTATCTGAAAGAGTCGATATGCCTCGTCGCTCAAGTTGCAGTCTTCCCATTGTCGTAGATCCATTAGCTGGTATGGGTGAATAGAGGGTTGAGATGGGAGAGAGAAAGACCCCAAGTTAATTAATTTTATTAATAAAACTTTTGACAAATGATGTCGTTGCAACTTGACAATCGCAACACACCAACAATCATTACGAAGAACCAAATCAAAACATGTGCACAAGTACATATCAAGCAACGTGCTACGGTATCAAACAATTATGGTGGACTTACTACGTTTTGGAGGACCTACTTTGAAATTGAATTTGAATTTTCAGCAAAGACAGGCTACAGAAGTGGGAAATGAGGTGAGGCTTGCAAAAATAGTTTTGTAAACTCGACGACTGTCTAAGGTAGCGTCCTACGGTCAACACGGCTTTGATACCACTCTGTGACACCCCAATTTTAAGAACAAAATTGGAGCACAATATATGTATGTCAGGATCAATTTTCATACATATATCCACATCATAGTAAATATCAAAACAATGCTTTATTAATATATCGAACTTTATTACAAAAATGACTCTCGGGTCTAAAAGAAAAGTACGGACTCTCAGTCTAACTCTAATGTAGACTCTGATGTAGACTCGCGGAAACTGGACACCATCTCCACACGAAGGTCGACCGGGGGCTGCGCCATCCTAGTACAAGTCGTCTAGGTCGTATCCACCGTCTTCTGGGTACAAGTTGTCGGGGTCGTATCCGCCAACTTCTCGGTACTCCTGCTCCGTGTCGTAGACTCCAACGTCTGGGTGGGGTAGCAGGGGGTTCAAAGAGGAAGGGTGAGTACATCGAAATGTACTCCGCAAGTGTAGAAAATAAATGCTTATGAGGCTATTAACAAAGGTAGGCTGACTTTGTTTGACTCAAGCACCTAAAGCAACACATCCTATTAAATCCTATTTCCTATGCACCTATTTACTAGGTTATAACCACAGTCTCCATCTGTAACAGAACCACACTCGGAGTCGCACCGAGCAAACCACACTCGGAGTCACACCGAGCAACCAACACTTGGAGTCACACCAAGCAACCGCACTTGGAGTCACACCAAGTACCCACACCTGAAGTCCGTCAGGCAAACCACACCTGAAGTCCATCAGATGACCCGAACTAGGACGTTACAAGGAGTCCTATGTGTATTAGTTCCACACGTCACGTCATAGAGAGCTACCTTCCGTAATAACACTAGGTGTGCGCCCGAGCCTGGGAGTCACTCCCGTACCAAGCAGTAACCCGCGTAGAAGAAGCCTCTGTACCCATGTCATATGGGACTAATGACCACATAAGGCTTCTCTAACGAACCAGAACCAACCACCAACTAATCTCGAAGAAGTCCAAGCCCGCTCGTGACCGTGAGCACGGCTGATATATCAGTTTTACACTCTGCAGAGGTTGCACATCGTTACCCATGAGTCGTGCAGATCCCGTCACGCTAAACACTGCCGAGGTGCATAGCGGGTTGCACTGCAAGGCCTTTACAAAGCCCCTCCAAGCCTGTGTTACACGTACTCTAAGGTTTCATCCCCGTACATAAGTCAGCGACCCCAGGGACCCCCTCTTGAGCCACTAAACAAACCCCGTGTAGCATAACTCGGAGGAAACTAATTAATTAGCCAGGTCCAGCCCATCCAGATCTCATGGTTGCGCTGTTTTGCCGGGTTACTTGTCCAAGAACCGGGTCCTAGGGATCCAGGCAGGATAAATCTAGCACTAGCCCAGAACCAAAAACCAAAAGCAGCTGCCGAGTCGCACGGCACAAAAACCACCAGTACGGTCCATCCTGCCGGATTTACCTACTCACCATACTACTCATTACCAGTCCACATGTTCCATAGATCATTAATCAGAATTAATTATAATAACCATCCCATCCCAAGACAGCAGGGCTAAGCATGACGTCTACCCAACACATCCCAAACCAGGTGACAAGGAAAATATGAACAAGTTCTAGTAAACCTTAACATGGGATTCAATTTAAGACTGCATGCATCTACAGGATCTAACTAATCTAAACTTAAAATAAAATAAATACAGGAGCAAGATGTTCAAGGACACTTGCCTTCGGACTGGGTCGAATCAACGGAGGCGAAGGCTAGATTCTGGGGTTCCGCGTAGATCGCACTCGCTGGATCAAGCATCATCACATGGCCCAAACAAACATATAAATAACAGTACATCAAACAGTAATAAAACAAAACGTAATTAGATCTACTGCGTAGAGCTCGATGAGACAAATCTAACGCGACTTGAACGGGTCAAATCGGAGTTAAAACGCAAAAGTTATAAGCGTTTGAAGTTGGATGGCATTTCTGTAAATAAACCAAAGCTATTTTTGTATTTTAAATAAATAAAACTGTAAAGGAAAATGGCGATGGACTGGGCGTCATTTTTGGTAAACTGCAAGGGTTAGAACGGAAGAAATCCAAGACTCAGTGAACAGTCCCTTAGGACGGCGAGTTTGTTTCACAGAATCTCAGGGTCTCTTTTGCAAAACAAGGCACGCGTGGCGGCGCTGGCTGGCGTGGCGCGGCTGCGGCTGATGTGGCGCCACGTGGCTCCGTGCCATTGGCCCGATGTACCACGCGCGGCGTGGACGCGCTGACGCGGCACTGGTGGACCGCGTCCACTGCGGGTGAACCCGGTGCATACCGGTTCGGAAGGGTTGGGTCTAATCTCGGGCGTCTGCTACGATCTGGACGGCTCAGGAGGGTTAAGCAGGGGTGAACGGGGCGCCGGCAGGGATTGGCACGGCGGCGGGGCATGAAGAGCGGCGGCGCCATTGACGAGCTCGCTGGCGTGGCTCGGAAATCCGCTAGGGTTCGGTAGCGAGTGGGAAGAAGGTTGGGAACGGTGGAGAAGCTCACCGGGATCTCGATGGTGGGGCTCGAATCGCCAGCCGGGGTTCCGAAGGGGGTCAACGAGGACGGCAGCGGCGGTGGTACCATGGGTGAGACCGTGGGGCTCCCTAGTGCATCTACGGAACCTATCTAACCCAACAGACCGCACAGGGAGGAAGAGGAGATCACGGAGGGCTCACCGAGGGGACTTGCGCGGCGGAGGAGGCTCGGTCGGGGAGTAGACGACGATGGCGGCTCGGCGACTCGTGTCGGTGCTCCGGCGTGGATGATGCCGCGAAGCTCCCGGCGTAGGCGTTCGCCGGAGAGGGGTCCCCCGGACGCGGAGCGGCTCCGCGAACACGACGGCGCTCGAAGAGGGAGTCGGAGCAACTGCTATGGTGGGGAGAACCGAGCTTGCGTTGGGCTCGGCTATGGCGTGCGGCGCAGTCAGTGGGGTGTCCAGGGACCAAGGGGAGGGTGGGCGCGAGGCGGCGGGGGGGTGGTGCTTGTAGGCCGGGGCGAGGGGCGGCTGGTGAGTGCAGAAGGGTTCCGAGGGGGTGGCGGCTGGATGAGCTCGGGGAAAACGCGGGCGCTGCGTCGCGCGTAGGGCGGAGCGGGAATCTCGCTGGAGGTTGGGGGCGAGCCTGACAGGCGGGCCCCACCTGTCAGCGAGTGAGCAGGCGAGCGCGTGCGGGGCGCGTGCGGACGCGGCCACTCCTGCTGGGCTCGACGGGAGGGCGCTGGGCCGTGGGCGCGGAGGTTGGGTTGGTGCTGGAGGGGAGTGAGGGAGCGGCGTGGCCGGGCCGCCAGGGGGAGGTGGGGTGCGGCCCAGGTCGCGCGGGAGTTGGGCCGAGTGGGAGAGGGGTTTTGAGGGAGAGCAGGCCGGGGGGCGGGCACGGCGCTGGGTCAGGCGGAGGGAGTGGGGGTGGGGCGTGGGCCGCGGCTGGCTGGGCCGGAGGAGAGGAGGGTTGGGCCGGACTGAAAAAAAAATGGGAGGAGGGAGAGAGGCTGGCCCATGCCCATTCTTTTTCTTTTTCCTTTTTTTTAAAAGGTTTTGCAAACTCTTTGGAAATCAAATTCAAAACCAGTTTTTAAAATCAAATATATTTGTAAAGTTTTAAAAACATTTTCCCTAGGTTTTGAAAATAAAACTTTGAGTTTAACTTTTGTAAAACTTTTATAAATCTTTTATTTATTTTCTAAATGGAATAAAATCGATTCGCCCTATTACGGGTTTAATAAATTCTTTTTCACCCAATAAAATTTATGCATCGGCATGAATGCAACAAACATCTGGTTAGAATTTTCCTCCATCTAGGATTTTGGTCATTTTCTTATTAAATTCTAATTTATTTTATTTATTTGAAAATCGGGGTGTTACAATTTTCTACCATATAAAGCCTCAAAAGGCGCCATCTGAATACTCTCTTGATAACTGTTATTGTAAGCAAATTCTGCCAAAGGCAACCATTTTTCCCAAGAACCTTTCGCTAATATCACACAGGCTCTTAACATATCTTCTAACACTTGATTCACTCTTTCAGTCTGTCCTGATGTTTGCGGATGATAGGCCGAACTTCGAACCAAATTCGTGCCTAACTCCTTCCCTGCAATTTCTCCCAAAACGGTGCAGTGAACTGCGATCCTTGATCTGAAACTATAACCTTCGGTACCCCATGTAGTCGAACAATCTGACTCACATAGATCTCTGCATAGTCTGGTGCTTTATAGTTGGTTCTGGCCGGGATAAAATGTGCTGTTTTGGTGAGACGATCCACAATTACCCAAATCGAGTCATTTCCCTTTTTAGTAACGGTCAATCCGGTGATAAAATCCATGCTCACCTCTTCCCATTTCCATTTGGGTATAGCTAACCACTGAAGCATTCCGGCTGGTTTCAAGTGAATGGCCTTCACTCGACAAGATGTGTCACACCTAGCCACATAAGCAGCAATTTCCTTCTTCATCTTAGTTCACCAAAATCTAGGACGCAAATCTTGATACATCTTCGCACTTCTAGGATGGATAGACAATCTAGACAAATGTGCTTCATCCATGATTCGGTTTCTAAGTTCTCTATCCTTAGGTACCACTAGTCGTTGGTTGAACCAGAGAATTCCATTGTCATCAACTCGAAAATGCTTATCAGATTCCGCTGCAACTCTGAGCCTTTCCTTGATATGATAGATTCCCTTATCAGTTTTCTGCCCTTCTATGATTTGATCAACTAATGCACTGCGTAACTCTAAACCATGTAGTATTGCAGGATGCATTAGACTGAACTCATCTTCTGGTAGCATCTTCATAGCATTACATTGTGATTTCCGACTCAAGGCATCGGCTACCACATTTGCTTTACCGGGATGATAGTGAATCTGCAGATTGTAATACTTAATTAACTCAAGCCATCTTCTTTGCCTTATGTTCAATTCTGCCTGAGTGAAGATATACTTAAGACTTTTGAGATCTGTGTACATATTACAGACATTACCAAGCAAATAGTGTCTCCAAATCTTCAGAGCGTGCACGACTTCAGCTAATTCCAAATCATGTGTCGGATAGTTCACTTCATGCTTCCTTAATTGTCGAGATGCATACGCGACTACTTTGCCTTCTTGCATAAGAACACAACCTAAGCCATCTTTTGATGCATCACAAAAGACATCAAATGGCTTCTCCATATCCGGTTGAGTGAGAACAGGAGCAGTGGTCAACAGTTTCCGCAAGGTACAAAAAGCAGTTTCGCACTCCTCTATCCATTCAAACTTGTGATTCTTTTGCAGCAGATTGTCATAGTCTTTGCAATCTTGGAGAAATCTGGAATGAATCGACGACAGTATCCTGCCAAGCCCAAGAAACTCCGAATCTCACCAACTGTGGTAGGAGCCTTCCAGTCCATTACTTCCTGCACCTTACTAGGATCAACCGAAATTCCCTCTTCAGATAAAATGTGACCAAGAAAAGGTACCTTCTTCATCCAAAACTCACACTTACTGAACATAGCATAGAGCTTATGCTCCTTGAGTCTAGATAAGACAACCCTCAGATGTTCTGCATGGTCTTTGGCATTTTCTGAATAGATTAAGATATCATCGATGAACACTACCACAAATTTGTCTAATTCTGGCATGAACACGGAGTTCATCAAACTCATGAAGTATGCTGGAGCATTCGTCAATCCAAAGGACATGACAAGATACTCATATAATCCGTATCTGGTTGAGAAAGCAGTCTTTGGGATATCCGGCGGTCGGATTCGGATCTGGTGATTACCTGATCTCAAATCAATCTTGGAAAACACTTTGGCTCTAGACAACTGGTCAAAGAGGATATCTATCTGTGGTAACGGGTACTTATTCTTAACAGTCACAGCATTGAGTGGACGATAATCCACACACATGCGTAAAGATTTATCCTTCTTCTTGACAAACAAAACTGGGCAACCCCATTCTGACACACTAGGTTGAATGAACCCCTTGTTCAACAGCTCCTTGATCTGGGTTTTGAGTTCTGCCAATTCATTGGGTGGCATACGATACGGCCTCCTCGAGATTGGTGCAGTTCCTGGTAACAACTCGATTGCAAATTCCACTGTTCTTTTGGGTGGTAACCCTGGTAACTCATCCGGGAAAATATCTGGAAAATCTCTGACAACTGGAATTTTGGAGAGATCTTCTATAGCGAGAGTGCAAGATAGCTCAACAAAATCGGCACCTCGGGGAAGAGATACACGAAGTTTGTTACCTGTTCGACTATCAGATAAGGTAAGAGTTCTGTTTGCAGTGTCTAACACCGCATTCCACATGGTCATCCAACTCATACCTAAGACTACATCCATACTTAGTCCCGGTAAGACCACTAAATTAGCTCCAAATTTATGACCTCCAATATCGATGGTTGCATTGCACACCATCTGTCTAGAGAACACACTACTCCCAACTGAGCTTACGCGAAACCCATAATCCATTTCAGATATTTCTTGGTTATGCTTTTGTGGAAATGCCTTGCTTATAAAAGAATGCGATGATCCAGTATCAAACAAAACAACTGCGGGATGATGGTTCACGAAACACATACCGGCAGTCACGGGCTCTCCTGCATGAGCTTCTTCAGCAGTCATATTGTGCAGACGGGCAGGGTAATTGGCCCGCTGCTTCTTTGGGTTTGGGCAATACCTTGCAAAGTGCCCCTCTTGATTACAATTGAAGCATGGCCCATGAACTAGAGGCTTGCTTCTGACTGAGCTGCCTTGACCTGCTCGAGTTTGATTTGCTGCTATCTTTTACGGCCTTTGCCCACGCTGAGCTTGCTGCTGACCTTTCTTCTGAGGCAGCCTGAAACGAGCCCCAGGTGCTGGTGGTCGATACTGAGAACGCTGGGCTAGTGGTCCCCTAGGCTGAGATGGTCCAGACTCCAAGGTCCTCTTTCTAGCCTTGCTTGCAGCATGCTTATTGTTATGATTTTCCTGAATCAAGCAGTCACTGACAAAGTCGTTGAAGACGGTACGGGATGAAGTACCCACTGATTTTCCCATCTTGGTATTTAGCCCTCTCTTGAAACTAGCTATCTTCTTAACATCGGTGTCTACAAAGTCCGGAGCATAACGAGACAAGGAGTTGAACAAGTGATGGTACTCGGTAACAGATCGAGTTCCTTGTGTTAAGCTCATGAACTCTGCCACCTTCATCTGAGTCAAGCCTGGCGGAATATAATGCCCGCGAACGGCCTCCGCGAACATCCTCCGGGTAACAGGTGTACGGCCAGGATAGGTGGTGCAGCTGTACTGATTTGGCTCTGGGCGCTGATGGCCCTGTGCCAAATTCTCCCGCAGAAGTGCCTCAATGTTGCGTTGACTCCCCAAAAATTGAGCAAACAGTTGCTCGGCCGTGGTGGTGGAGGAGGTGGTGGATTGCGGTTCTCTCTGTTATCATCATTACCACCACTACCGCCCGCTCCACTGCGAGTCATCGTCATCTGCATGTATCGATAGCAATGATCATTAGGCGATGTTGCCGTTATCGTAGAGAATATTAAACCATGCTAACGGAAATTATTCGGAAAACAAATTCGCTAAACAATTGCAGAGGCATAATAAATTTCAATCCACATTGCATCATCACATAATAGAAGTGCTCATCACATAACATGCAAAAGTCAACATAACATCCACAGGTGCCCATACATATGGGACTTTTAAAGGTCTCGCACCACACGCGCACAGGTCCATAACACAATCTTACATCATCACGATAACCGCAAAAGATCAAGCATGAAGGACATGTGACAAAAGATCACTACGCGCTAACACTATCTAGTCTACTCCCTATCAACGCCATCATCATCATCATCATTGTCATCATCGTCGCTCGAGATATCTGAAGAACCACTAGACGAGGCACGAGGATTCGGGTCCTCCTGAGGAAAGATGGGGTTCCTCTCATTCTCGCGGCGATGGATCTCCTCATGTAGGCAGTCATTGTAATCCTGGAGATGGTGAAGCTGTAACTCCAGGTCTCCCACCTGAAGCCTAAGAAGCCTGTTCTGCTCGGTTGCACGCATGCCCTCAAGGCACACACCTCGAAGTGACTCCTCAGTCTCTGCCATGATCGTGGATAGGAAAGTCGTCATCCCCTGCTGATCACTAAGCTGCTGCGCCGTCTCCTGCTCCCTCTAAGGAGCCTGGTCCCTTTCGACAGTCATGTGAGCTAGCTGTGTGGTGAGGAGGTCTATCTCCGTAGCATGCTCCTCCTGACTCTGGTGATGTGCAGCTATCTCCTCATTGAGAATGTGGTCCAGGTGGTCGTAGCTACGTGACAAACACCCATAGGTAGCCATGAGTGCAGCCATAGCACTCCCAGCTGGTCCTGCGCAATGCTCTCGCTCCAGAGAACTGGCCTCAAGTACAGTGGCACCTGGCTGACGCCACACCGACTGGTAAGGGTCCGCCGTAGGGAAAATACTAGCAGTAGCTTGAGGCACCACTTCTGGGTGGTCCTCCATGATGTCCCGGAGAACGGTGTAGGCGACCCTGTTGGCCCCATCCCACGGGGTCCTACCCTGCAGTGCGAACACCCGGTGGCACCATACATGATCCCGCGGATCACGGCTGGGCACGTCCACCTCAACTGTGTATATGTAGCGATCCTCGGAAAGTTGGACACGATGCCAATCAAACTGTGGCTCCTGGCCCTCCTGGTATCCAACCAAGTGCAGCACCCTCCACAAAATGGTAGGCATGCCGAACTCCTCCAGAAAATCCTCCGAACCCTCAGCGGTCCAGGGTCCCAGCATGTAATTTGGCCTCCTGCCTCCAGTTGACTTACGGGTTGTACGCTTGGTACGGGCCATCTGAAAGAAGTTTATCCATATAGTTTTTAATTAGTTGAGAACAACTTTTATTAGGAAAAACGGGACGATAATCATAAGTAAGGAAGTGAGATTAATGCATAGTTATATGATCATGATGCATGTGCGTATCATACGTCCTCACTGTCTAACAATCTAACAGCTAGACGGTGGCATACATCGTTCACTCATAGCGTTAACTAAAGTACTACACATTCGCAAGTTAGCGTACCTGCAGAAAATCATTTCAGCCCTGCCCATAGTATGAATATTATGCATTGCTGAAATTAAATCTAATACTGACTTAGGTGCACACCCAGTATACACGTAAGCAGTATATGCACCCATCAAATGAAATACTCCCACAATTAAATACCTTAACATATACATGTGTGTAACAGGTATATGTTCCAATACCAATCTAACACACCCCTAGACCGGCAGTTGTCCGATCATGCTCTCACAACCGGCTCATTACCTTGGCGTAGAGGCAAATTGATTCATACATTACTATCCCGAAGAATAGCACCCATACAATTTCACCCTTGCCGTATGGACGACAGAACAACATAATTTAAATATGATGCACGACCCCCAAGTTAGTACTTACATAGCCACCTAAGATCCTATTGGGCATAAGGACTTGGTCACTGGCACACCTTAGTTTTAGTTCTTGCAAATTTTCAAATCCTATTATAACTATAAGTTTGTAATTACAGTTTTATCTTTGTAAATTCCTCTATTTTTTTAAAATACACTTATCAACAGTACACTGAACTATGCTCCGATGCCAGCTGTAACAGAACTGACAAATTTGCACCAGATTAAGCACTGAAATCTCCGCTTAGCGTAAAGATCATCAAGTACTTAAGCTTGTACAAACCTGGTAGTCCAAAAATCTTGAGGGATTTCAAATCATTTCAACATTCATCCAAGATCGTACTAGTTCAATGACATGCCCACAAGTTACATCACAGTTGAAATACATCAGAGTACGAAACAATATTACAAACCATAATTTTTGAGTAGTAGCGGAAGCAACATAGTCTTAAACATAAGTTTGGATTGTTCTCAATATAGTGCCATTTATCTGACCAGGTCCACAAAAGCATTAGATAAGGTAAGTGGTGACGATGCCCCTAGTCTAATCATCACCCGTAACCGGGTACAGGCAGTTCTCGCAGTAGCCATAGAAGCATTGGCCATCTGCAACAATAAGGGAAACAAACCCTGAGTACAAGAAGGTACTCAGCTAGACTTACCCGACATAAACCAGAAATAATGAGACACCAAGGATCATGTAGGCTATATAGGTGGGGTTGGCTACACATACTCCTTTGCATGAAAGCGTTTATGAGTAAAACTCATTTTAGGATGTTGGCAGTTGCTTTTAATAATTAATTCTACATTACTAGGTTTGCACCTGAACTAAGCAAGCACTTGACTAATTAATCAAGCAAGAGTGACTATTTCATCAATAGCCTTTCAGATTCAACATCATATCCATCTTTAGTTCCAAAAGTTCTACGGCAATGGTCTACAGTCAATTGCTCACTGTCCAGGAGCGATGGCGATTATAATCGATTCCTACCCAGCTGGGGATAAAATGTCTCACACTCGCCCGACACATCCGGCTACCGCAGTCGTAAGCTACCAGTCAGGAGATTCGAGAACACAACGCGCGGGACGGCCATGAGCCCTTCTACACCGGGGGTTATCTCAGTGCCAGGTCGCTCAAGCTATAACTGTCCACGGTCATGCCAGGTCGATCAGGCCCTGCCTGCCCTCGGACCATGCCAGGTTGTTCAGAATAGTTGCCCACGGTACAGCTGAGGCCCTGGGTGTTAGGCGTCAACATCTCCATCACCGGCTCGAATAACCTTACTCGACTTCGCGGGAGGTACTCAGACCTACTCCGTTAAGTGATCGACGCGTTCAATTTGACTGAAGGGACATTCCCGAACGGGTCCTATGCGACACAGACGGGAGACTACTAGCACACAGAACTCATGTTCTGCTGCTCTTACATCCCGCCTTTGTCTCAAATTAATTATCACATGGTTAACTCCATGATAGCACAGGCTAAAGATGATCAATATCCACCTATACGTGGGAGACAGGAAATCACCCGACTTTTACCGATCTAAGCAGGGCTAAGCATATATCGAGCCTAGACCTAAACAGGGATATCAAGATATAATTGCAGGTTGACAAGGATAAGTAATAATGCATCAACGGTAGCAATCAATTCCTATAACCTAATGCAACAGTCATCATCAGGTTAATTGTAAGACGTTTGCAAACCGTAGGAGTTAGAATGCTCCGGGGCTTGCCTTTCTCGAAATCAGACAGACGGTGGTCGCGGCACTCGGGTAGTTCTTCGACGTCGGTCCCTCCGGCTTCCTCGGTCAGAGACTCCTCCTGGTTCAGCTCTTCCTGCGACGGCTGGTTCTGGGTCTCTTCCGTTGATCCTGTATGATGCGTAAAATGTATGAATAGGATGAATGCATATTGAATGCATACGTGATGCACAGGACTAGCAACAATCAGGAGATAAGCACATGTCATCTACTTCATTTTCTTCAACAAGGTAGTCAACATCATCCTAAGGGTTATAAATGAACTTAATATCTAACCAACCATTTAACCATCCTAACTAACTTGTTAAGATGTATAATTACCACAGCAACACTTACTTAATTAATTTATTCTCATCTCACTACTTGCTGAAATAAACCTATTTATTCATGCTTATAACAGCAACCCATCCTAGACAGCTTTAGAAAAATCTACAAAAATTACCATAGATTCATAACATGCATAACAGTCCACTGTCTAGATTTTAAGCCATTTGGATTTAAACACTGTCCCCTATGAAAAAGACAAATATTATGAAGAAAAGGTGCCTTGAACTACACACCATAACAGAAAGTGTCAAACAATAGATTTCATATTTTTCTTCTAAACTTTTTAGCACAAGAGCAGTCTACAAAAACTATCAGGCTCATATTCATCATATTTCAATTACTACAAATTTTACAAGAAAACAATATTTAACCATTTTAATTGCTACTGCAAAAATATTTCACAGAACAACTCCATATTAAATTTTCCCTAAAACTACTCACCTGCACAAACCTAACAAAACTGGAATCACATTTTTCCGATCTATACAGAATTAGTTATGCATTTTCCAAGTTAACAGCAATTTCCTAACTTAATTAAATCTGCATATAAAAATATCACCAAAAATGCATTTAACATTTTTCATAGGTAGATCTCTTCATTCTTAACACAACAAAATTTGTTTCACATGATTTGGACTTAAAATGAGCCTTGACAAAAAATTTGAAGCTTTTTAACCAAATCTGCAAAACCTATTTTAAAGAAAACTTGACCTAAACTGCTACGGACACCCGGCTACGAGCACCTACAGACACAACCTAAAATGCTACATGCACCCGGCTATCCTGAGCGCTAGCGTACCCAAACTTCTCTTCTTCTCTCTCCCTCTCACTGCCAAAGGGCCACGCTGGTCAGACGACCCCACTCGCCAGCGGTCAACGGGCCCACGCGTCGGAGGCACACGGCTCCCGCCGGAGTTGACCGGTGTTTTCTCGCCGGCGGCGAGGTTTCCAGTGACACCAACTACGCGGCTAGACTCCCAAAGCAAGGCGGACACGGTCGGCTAGGTCTCAAGGCCATAGCATCACCGGAGCAAGCTCGACGGCGGCAATGGCGGAGCGGTGGCGCGGCAACTCTACGGCGCGGCTTTGCCCGGCTAACCCAGGGCTCGGCGATCCGAGCATCAGCTCTAGCACACCCTAAGCAACCTATTGGGCAGACTATCGAGCCTTGCCGACCCCGGCATTGCTCGGTGCCACGCACGGCGGCAGTCCGTGGCGGTCATGGCGGCGACATGGCTTGGTTCCGGGCAACCTACAGCGAAAGGAGGGTCTCCATCTAACCCTAAGCACCTATGGAGGGAGGCGAAGCTAGGACGGGGCTTGGCTTGGGCTGGCTTGGCCGGGAATGGCCGATCTACGGCAAGGTCATGGCGGCGGCCATGGCGAGAACCCGAGGTTGGCACTCGGTGTTCCGCCGGCTAGAGAGGAGAAGAGGGGAAACCAACCCTTGCTGGTGAAAGAGGAGGTTTGGGCGGTTAGGTCGACGGAAGGAATCGGGCGGCGGTGCGTTGAGTGGTGAGAAATTGCTCGCCGGAATTCGGCGGCGGCGGCGGCTTTGGTGAACTGGAGAAGATCAGTGAAGGAGGATGGCGAGTTTGCGAGCGAGAGAGTGGGCGAGGAAGTGAGCTTCTGGATAGCGAGCGCAAGGCGGAGAGGAGGCAAAGGGAACGAAGGGCTCGGTGCATTGCACCTGGCCGGTTCCCGTCGGGAGGGCTCCCGACCGGGCGCGGCGGCGCCAGGAATCGGCGGCCACGTGGCGAGCGCGCAGAGAAGGGGCAGAGCACGCGAGCGGTTTGGTCGGAATCCAGGGGCAGCGAGCGACGGTTTGAACGGCCTGGCAGGCGGGCCTGCGGCGGCAGCCAGCGGCGCGCGCGGGGAGGGGGGAGAAGGGGCTGATAGGTGGGGCCCGCTGGCATGTTTAAACAAAAGAGATTTTTGAAATTTCTTTGCTGCTCTATATCTCCCAAACTAAGCCAAACTAGGAAAAGGTTCTAAAAGCAAAGTTGCTTAGAATGTTGCAAAGAACAATTCATCTTTAAGGCTCAAGTCCAAATTCTGCTTAGAAAAAGAATTTTACTCCTAATCAAATTTTCTAATGCAAGAAATCATATTTTAAAAACTTTTTCCGAGATAGTGCTTTTAAGCAAAGTTGTTCCTTCTATCAAGATCTACAACTTTGGTTTAAGGCACTTGGTCAGAAACAGTAAGCAAGACATGGGTGTACTAGAAGCTAAACAAGGACTTAAACACTCATGCATACCAATGCACATGAAAGGATGAGATGCTATGCTCATGCTATGTCAAATTATGCATCTTAGGGTGGCTTAACACCTAGGGTGTTACACTGGTTGCCTTGCTATTGCATTCTTGGTCCTTCACGAAGTTATCTATGATCGAAATCACTCAACAAGAACAATAAGTAAAGAACTTAAAGTAAATGCTGAAAGTAGAAGAACATTAAGATAAATGAAGAAAGACATGGAATTATACCAGAGACTCTGGAAGATCCTCTATTACAACTCCAGCTCTTCCCTTCTTCACTCCCGCTCTCACTCTAAGTCTCTCAACTGGAGTGTTACATCACCAGAGCTTCGCTTACAAGAGAGTGGGACTAATGAGGTGAGGTCTGAGTACAAATGAACTCGGGGGTTCCTATTTATAGCCTAAGGGACCTAGGGGGGTACTTATAGACCTAGGGTTATGTCAGGGGGGTGAGTGAGGTGGCGGGCGCTAGCCCTAGGTGGCGGCCGCCACCCCCCTGGCCGTTGGATCCACCGTCATTGCTTCAACGGCATCTAGGAGCTCCAAGGAGGCGGTTCCAAGGTCGGTTGCATGTCCAAAACCGTCACAACAAGTGTTCATGCCTTTCTGGTGAATTTTTGGGTAAAATGTTCATGCGGGCGGTTCCAATGTGGAATTTGGTTAGTTTGAAACCTATTTGACTACTTTTCATGCCTTTTTGGTGAATTTTTGGGTAAAATGTTGATGGTAAAACAAGTGTTTACGGACCATCAACAATGAGGACGAGGGTGCTAAAGGGATGGATGACCCAGCACCACCTCCACCTGCTGTGCCGCAAAGAGCGGCCTCTACTACCACTCACGGCCCCGACCCTTCTTCTTCGACTACTTGGGGGCCATGGGATCCGCCACCTTGAGCGGTACCTTTTGTACCCGAGGAGGCATCAGCTGCTATTGAGGAGGTGGTTTCTTCAGCTCGGGAGGCGCCACGACACATTCAGCGCCAACACCCGCCTCAACAGATGATCGACAGCATCGGCGAACGTGTCACTCGGTCAAGGTCACAACAAATCTCTCACTTTGCTCATTCTGCATTTGTTGCTGATTTTGAACCCCGAGATGTTGGACACGCTTTATCTGGTCCAGATTGGGTCAATGCCATGCATGAGGAGTTAGAAAACTTTGAAAGAAATCGGGTTTGGGTTTTGGTTCCACCTCCTCCTGAGTGTCACCCTATTGGTACAAAATGGGTTTTCAAAAACAAATAAGGAGAGGATGGCCATGTTATGAGAAACAAGGCCAGACTTGCAGCCCAGGGGTATAGTCAGAAGGAGGGGATAGACTATGAGGAGACTTTTGCTCCTGTAGCTCGTTTAGAGGCTATCAGGATACTCTTGGCTTTTGCTGCATCCAAAGGGTTTAAACTTTTTCAAATGGATGTCAAGAGTGCCTTCTTAAACAGCTACATAGAAGAAGAGGTGTATGTGAAACAACCCCCCGGTTTCGAAAATCCCAAGTTTCCAAACCATCTTTTTAATCTTCACAAAGCTTTATATGGTTTGAAACAAGCCCCTAGAGCCTGGTATGATAGGTTGAAAACCTTTTTGCTTGCTAAGGGTTTTAAAATGGGTTGTGTGGATAAAACACTTTTCTCCTCAAGGAAGGCAATGAGACTCTCTTGGTCCAGATTTACGTGGATGATATCATTTTTGGTGGTTCTTCTCACGCTTTGGTTGCCAAGTTTGCAGACACTATGAGCAGGGAGTTTGAGATGAGCATGATGGGCGAGTTGATGTTTTTCCTTGGGTTGCAAATCAAGCAATCTCGAGAGGGAACGTTTGTGCACCAGGGTAAGTATACCAAGGATATTCTGAAGAAATTCGATATGGGTGAGGCCAAGCCTCTTCCAACACCCATGTCGACCACGACGGCCCTAGATGCAGACAAGGATGGAGAAGCTATGGACCAGAAGGAGTACCGGAGTATGATCGGGTCGCTACTGTACCTGACGGCGACACGCCCGGACATTCAGTTCGCGGTGTGTCTTTGCGCGCGATTCCAGTCGTCGCCGCGCACCTCTCACCGTTAGGCGGTCAAGCGCATTATGAGGTACTTATGCTTCACTCTAGAATTTGGGATTTGGTATTCTGCTTCCTCCACCCTCTCCCTTTGTGGTTATTCTGATGCTGATTTTGCTGGTTGTCGAATTAAGCGCAAGTCCACTTCTGGGACCTGTCAGTTTATTGGTTCTTCTCTTGTTTCGTGGTCTTCTCGCAAGCAGTCTAGTGTCGTCCAGTCTACCACAGAGGCTGAGTATGTTGCTGCGGCTAGCTGTTGTTCCCAGTTGCTTTGGATGATGGCCACTTTGCGTGACTTTGGTCTGAGTTTTTCTCGCATTCCTTTGCTTTGTGACAACACGAGTGCTATTAGCGTTGATAAGAACCTCGTGCTGCATTCTAAGACCAAACACATTGATGTGCGCTTTCATTTTCTGCGAGACCACTATGAGAAGGGTGATATTGACCTTCGCCATGTCGATACTCATCATCAGTTGGCTGATATGTTTACCAAGCCTTTGGACCAATCCACTTTTGCTAGGTTGAGAGGTGAGCTTGGTGTGTGTTTCCCTTTTCAGTTAGGGGAAACATTTTGGTTTTTGTGTATTATAGACTAATTCTTCTTTTTTTGTTTGTGCATTTCATCATGCATCTTTGCATTTTCAAGCTTCATGCATATAATCCTTAGAATGTGATTATGATCTATCTAGTTTTGCTTCGATGCTATATGATGATGCTTGTAGCTTATGCTCTTTCTGATCACTGATATATGTTGTGAGCTGAACTATTTTGTAAATGGTGAACTTGCTTAATGAACATAAAACTTGAAATTATTCACCATTGAGATATGCAACTAGCATGTGTAGAATGTGTTGAAATCACTTGTGTTTTTCATATATGCTAGGTTGCTATGTCTCTAGTTCTGAGTCATTCACTTGCTTGGCATGTTCATATTCTGTTTTAAATTTGAACAAAGTTAAGTGAATTAGAAAGATTGAGATGGCTTTGCTTGTCAGCACATCACAGTATCGAGACTGTTTCTCATTGCACTTTGAGTTAAACTTGAGTTGTGTAGTGTATGGCCGAAACTATCGCTTTAAGCTTTTGATTGCTTCTGCATAGGCTTCGCACAGTTGAAAAGTTAGGCAATGACAAGCTCTCAACCTCTCGCAATCACATGTTGAAATTTGAACTTGTGTAATTTAACCGTTGCAACTCCGATAAAATTTGAATACACGAGTCTATGCTTCAGTCTATAGCATGATGATTGAACCTTGCTAGGGGTAGTTCACTTTGTATACATGTTTAGCACTTGTTTGACTTCCTGTCTATACATACTTAGTGCTATTTTGATGGTGAAAACCTTTTTGGCTGAAAAACTGCTCTTTTTGCTCCAATGTTCAGATTTCGTATTTAGTGATCAGTTTGAGCCTTTGCTAGCATTCTGTACACTTTGTTGAGTCATCGGATCAGTACCTTATCGAGCATCTTCATATTCTATCGACTATATTCCTGAAACTGCTAACTTGCATTTTAACTCATGTGCATGTTGGAGGGGAGATACTTGATAGTGCATTTTCAACTAAGGGGGAGAAATTTGCCAAATCATAAGGGGAAGAAACCTTGTCTTGGTTGTGAGCACTTTTGGAGGGGGAGTTTTTGAGTTGGCCCGAAGTTTGAGAATTTTGAATTTTCCAATTGGTTTGGAGCATTTTTTCAATTGGTTCGGAGCTTTTCTGCTAGTTGTGTTGAGCCTTTTTGCCTCTTTCTTGAGGGACTAGCGACTTTGCTGTTATGCTCTTCAGTTGGTATTGAGCTTACTTCAGTTGGTATCGAGCTTTCTCGCTAGCGGTGTTGAGCCCGTTTTGCCTCTTCTTGACGGCTAGCTCTATTCTGCTTGAATTTCAATTGATATTTCAATTGGGGTCGAGCTTTCTCGCTAGTGGTGTTGAGCCTGTTCTACCACTTCTTGAGGGCTCGCTTTGCTTTGCTTGGTTGCATCGAGCCGTTGCCCATGTCTTTGGGGACCAAGTTGTTTTGCTCTTTCCACTTGACCTTCTTTGGCTCTGCTATGCTTTTGGGTCATATCATCGAGTTCTCTCTCTTTCTTCCTTCTTTCCTCTATTTCATTATGATTTGTGTTGATAGTTGATGTTGGTAGTTCTTAGCTTCACTAAAGATAGAGCTAGGCAACTATCCCTGGTAACGGCCCAGAAATGCTTGTTGACACTAGCCAACGTCGTTACTAGGAGCAGACTATGGAATCTATTCCAGGCAACGGTGTCAGAAGTGCTTGAAGCAAGTCCGGGGGTCCAGCCGTATCTGAAGGTAAGTCTATAACTAAGCACCACGCTTAACTATATTCTAACTATCTCTACCCTAGCTTTGAGTAGAGACACCCTTGCGGATGTCAGAGCAAATACTTGACTTAATAAGATAAACACTAAACTAACTAAGCAACATATTGGCAAAGATCAAACACTAAGCTCACTAGAGATTAACTACTATGGCAAAGTGAATTGATCTGTAGGATAGCTAGGCACTCAAGCAATCAATCAAGTATACCACTCAATACTGATAAGTAGAATAAAGTATTACTTGAAATGATGAAATAGAATATTGTAAAGTGCTCGAGTAACAAGAGCAAAACTTGAACTGGAGATGAAGGAAGACTCTTCCCAGCTCCAGGACCGATCACTCGCATGCCTCTACTCTTGCGCTAAGCCTTGAGCAGCGCTTCTGCGAGGGCAAAGATGCATTGCTCTACTAGCTACCTACTTGCCTAAGCTATCTGAGCTTCTAACCTAACTCTCACTTGCTTCTCTTGCTTTGTGTTGCTTCTTGGTGTGGTGGTACTGGATGGTACGAATGAAGTGGTGCCACCAGGGGGTATTTATAGTCTTGAGGAGTGAGGGGGGTACTTATAGGGGGCAGCCAACTGACGTAGGGCTAATCCTAGTGGCAGGCGCTAGCCCTAGGTGGCGGCCACCACCTCCATCACCGTTGGATGCACCGCCTTGGCTTCAACGGCATCCAGGAGCTCCAGAGAGGCGGTTGGTAGGTCGGTTGCATGTCCAAGTAACCGCCAATCGTCCTTGATCCACGCCATTCACTCCTGAGCCGTCCGATGCCACTGACCTAGTGACCAAGGGCCAAGATTTGGCCTTGGGATGGTCACACGGATCAGTGACGTGGCAAAGGGGGAGAGTTGGGCCTCTCCATGTGGCAGGCGCCACATTTGGGTGGCGGGCGCCACCTCTGGTTGGCGGGCACCACCCCACTCGGGCCCAAATGGGTCCTGGTGAGTGGGCTCATCTCCTGGTGGGTCCATTCTCCAAATTTGGTCCAAATCCTGCATTCAAATAACAATCTATGGACATGTGGAATTTGGTTAGTTTGAAACCTATTGGACTACATTTCCTGCCTTTTTGGTGAACTTTAGGGTAAAATGTTGATGGTAAAACAGGTGTTTAAGGACCATCAACAAGCTCCCCCAAGCTAACCTGTTGCTCGTCCTCGAGCAACAATGCGGTTTAAGCATTGAGCATGAAAAAGATAGCAACTTAAGATGTATGAAAGTGCATATTGTATAGTGAGAAATAACTTAGCATATATCATTAATCATAGCAATGTGGGGCTTATAGCTTTTCACTTCAAACATGCAAGAGTGAAATAAATTAGTAGATAGGAAACTTTTATCTTGCTTAGGTTTGACTAGGATTTTGTCTAGAGGTTTTTCAAGGTTTTCAAAAGATAACAACTTGCTTAAGTCCTCCAAGATTCACTCAATCACTCAATGGTGTTTAAATCCTCACTTAGGCCAAAATGTAGCCTCTCCTATTTCTAAAGAATGATATGTGGAGTTATAGGTAGGCTAAGAATCATGAGCAAATTGCCTGATGTTTATTGCTAAGCTAGACACTCAGATCATAAGGAGCAGCAAATCATAAAAATTGATCAAGATATGCATGTGTGGTTATGTGGAATTGTATAGACAGATATTTCATAATCCTTCCTAGTTAATTTCTGGGGTCTAGAGCTAATGATAATTCTCCCTCTCTCTTCTTCTTTTTTGAATACATAGTGAGTAGACAAAAGATGTGTCCTCACATTTTCTTAGGACATAGTCCTCTCTTGAGCTGCTTTGCTCATTTTTTTTATGACATAGTCCTTTCTTGAGCTACTTTGCTCACTTTTTTTTGAATACATAGTGAGTAGACAAAAGATGTGTCCTCACATTTTCTTAGGACATAGTCCTCTCTTGAGCTACTTTGCTCATTTTTTTTCTTAGGACATAGTCCTTTCTTGAGCTACTTTGCTCACTTTTTTTTTGTATCTCTCTCTCTCTCTTTTTAGCTCTAAATTTCCCCAGATATCTATAGGAAAGGATTTTTGAAATGAGTAGGGAAAGGGAGAGAAATGCTTATTCCTAGTGTAGGAATAGCATAAGGCTAGCAATGGGACGTTTGGCAAGGTATTGCATATCTCCAGTGTAGAGAATGAGCAATTTATTTGGTGGTTGCAAACTTCCAAGGTGGAAAGTAGGCAATTTATGGTGGGTGTGTGAATCTTGATTCAAAAGATATGATAAGCTTCTCTACAAAGATCTATGAGGTCTAACAAAGCTCAACACAGACAAAGCTCTTTGTGGTTTTGACTAACAAATATTTGCTGCTGGTGGGATGGGATAAAATCTAGGAGGAGCTTTTAACATGGTTTTTTATAATTTTTAAAAGAAATCCTCCAGATTAGGTCCTAATTTCACCTTAGCAAGTTTAAAGAATTACTCCATTTCTTACTAACTTTACTCACTAAGCATGATTTCAGTTTAAGCATGTGCAACCCACAAAAGCTACAACTTAGATAAGACCAGTTACTCAAACCATAACAATAGCATTTGCATGACATATTTCAAATCTTATTCAGGTTTCAACTTGTTTAAGCAGATTTTATCAATTTTATTCATGGAATGGTTATTTAGGCAAGCATGTGACATTCAAAAGATATAGAATTTAATAACTTAATGTAAAGTGTAGGCTTGAGACATACCTTATTGGAGCGGAAGTCTCCCCCAAGCTGGCTTCTTGCTTGGTGAAAGATCTTCTTCTCAGTCGAAGCTCTTGTTCACATTTTATTAAAAAGGGAAACTATCTAATGTTGTGAAAAGGGAAACTATCCTATTATGATATTTTATTATTCTAACTAAGTTAACATATACCTATGCATAAAACTAATGATAACTGATTTTTTTAGTTTCATGCATGACATATGTTATTTATTCGAAAAAGGGAAAATTGAAGGGAAAAATTAAAAGTAAAACCATACCTTAGGTCCATGGAGTTTCATCCTTATCGGGTGGATCTTCTTCTTCCTTGGGCACTTCTTCTCTCAGTACTTCATCAGGTTCTTCTTCTTTTGGCACCTCTCCTTTGTTATGTGAATTACACAACTCAGGAGGAGGTGGTTCTTTCTTTATGTTCCACCTTATTCTTGGGCACCTCTTCTTGGTACGAACAGGTTTTGCTACCAGCATGTTAGCGGCATATGCGGGACCACGGGAAAAGGAGAATATTTCCTTCCTCCCTCCTAATGTCATTTGCATTTTACCACTTCCCACATATATGCAAGCATCAATAGTGTTCAAGAAGGGTCTACCTAAGATTAGAGGCACATCTTTCCTATTTCCCATATCTAGTATTATGAAATCAGCAGGAACATAGGAGCCTCTAATATGAATAGGTAAATCATTGACTATTCCTTCTACATAGCAAGCGGACTGATCAGCTAGCACAACATAGGCAGACATGGATGACATGGGTGGAAAGAACAAGTTTTCATAAAAATCTTTAGATAGAATGTTCACACTCGATCCTAAATCACACATGGCATTTTTAAAGACTTCACCAAAGATTTAGCATCTAATTATGGGACTACCAAGATCACCATTTTTAACAGTCATGGTTTGATCTTCATAATAGTTAAAATATTTTATTTCAACCATATTTGCAGTTTCCATGTCAGGTTTAGCAGGAATTTTGCCAGATTCAAAAGATGGTATGATAGCAGCAAGTTGAGCTAATTGGGTTTCTAACATCTTATTAAAACTTAATTGATTTTTCAGAGCAGATGAGAAATCTTCCAATTTAGCATTTATATTCTCAAGGGTTTTATCATTCGACATTAATTTCTTATTCAAGAAATCAATAGTTCTACCTTGTGAGTAAACTCATTTTTTCAAGAATGAGAAATCATCAGAATTATGAAAATTAGAGCGGTGGAATGAATTGTTACCTTGAGAAGTTGCAGGCTGATTCCATCCTTGATTCTGTTGACGGAAACCGTTGTTGTTGATGAAGTTCAAATCTTCATGTAGCTCGGGGCAGTGGCTCCCAGAATGTCCGATTTCTCCACAGACTTCACAAGTCATGTAGGATTCCAGAGATTGGACACTCTCTTATTGGTTTATCTTCCCACAGCTGTCCAGCTTCTTTGCCAGCAGGTCCATCTTGGCCACGATCATGTCGGCTTCCTTAAGGGAATGTATACCTCGCTTACGGGGCTGCAGTCTCTCGTCATTCCATCCTTGGTTCGACACCATCTTCTCTATGAGAGCCTTAGCATCTGCAACATTCAGAGAAAAGAATGCACCACCGGCGGCAGCATCCAAATGGCTTCTAGAGAATGGGGTTAGGCCATGGTAGAAGTTCTGGATCAATAGCCAGTCCTCCATATCATGGTGCGGACAAGCGGCGACATACTCTTGCAACCTCTCCCAAGCCTCGGGAATAGATTCCTCGGCTTGATGCGTAAAGCTGGAGATTTTGTTGTGCAGAGCATTCATCTTGCCCATCAGAAAGAATTTGGCGAGAAAAGCATTGGAACACTTATCCCATGTGTCTACAGCGTTGCGATTGGTATAGAACCATTGCTTCGCTTTTCCTAGCAAAGAGAAAGGAAAGAGACGAAGACGGATGGCTTCTTGGGTTATCCCCTTAATAGTGAAGGTGCCGCAAATCTCCAAGAATTGTTGGAAGTGAGCATTGGCATCCTCATGAGCTTTGCCACAGAACGGGCTAGCTTGGACCATCGTGATCAGAGCCAGTTTCAACTCAAAATTGAGGTTGGCATCGATCACGTTTGGTCCTATCGCTACATTAGCGGCAGAAGGAGCAAAAAACTCACGAATGGTCTTATTGGCCATTGTGAAGATAGAACGAGATAAGAAAGAAAGAAGTTGAAGAAGATGAAGGAAAAAGATAAGAAGGACTAAGGAAAGAAAGAATGGGGTAAGATGGGATTTGCTAAGCGGGAGCTTAAGCGAAGATAAATTCTACACGGACTCAACCGATACACCGATTGCCTTCCCCGGCAACGGCGCCATAAATGCTTGTTGGTAGTTCTTAGCTTCACTAAAGATAGAGCTAGGCATCTATCCCCGGTAACGGCCCAGAAATGCTTGTTGACACTAGTCAACGTCGTTACTAGGAGCAGACTATGGAATCTATTCCAGGCAACGGTGTCAGAAGTGCTTGAAGCAAGTCCGGTCACTATACCTAAAGGAGTGAAGCTAAAGCAGCTATCTACTAATGCCAAGCGGGGTTGTCAATCCCGACACTAGTAGGAGCTAGCTAGAGAGATTGAAATCTACCAAGAGGAGATTCTGCAAGCGCACAGAACTATCATAGTAGCACTTCGCCTGGGAGTACCAGGTGTCGATTTATTTAATCCCAAGGGAAGGCTAGGGTGGTGTATGAGTCGAGTCAAGGAGGCGATGAGAGTCGAAGAAAAGAGAAATGGGAAAAGGAGAGAAGGGAAAAGAGGGGATGGAAGGCAAGAAAGAATATGTGGGTGGATAGGTAAGGATGAAATGGGTGGTAAGGTAAGGTGGATAACTAGATAGATAGATAGAATGTGATAACTAAGGATAACTAACTAATTACTAACTACTAACTACTAACTACTAACTACTCCTACATAACCACAGAGCAAGAAAACTACGAAGCAAGACAGGCAAAAGTCAATAAAGCAACTAAGTTAAGTAAAGTTTTATTCCTATCTTATCAAGTATCAAGGCGTACTAGCCTTTACCACTGACTTAGGTTGAACGCTAGCACAACGAGCCTTACTGTTAAACTGGGCCAACTACGTGGTGGAATTCAAGGCGCACAGGGCTGTCACCACCTGCTTGCTACCACAGCCATCCGGGGGTCTAGCCGTATCTGAAGGTAAGTCTATAACTAAGCACCACGCTTAACTATATTCTAACTATCTCTACCCTAGCTTTGAGTAGAGACACCCTTGCGGACGTCAGAGCAAATACTTGACTTAATAAGATAAACACTAAACTAACTAAGCAACCTATTGGCAAAGATCAAACACTAAGCTCACTAGAGATTAACTACTATGGCTAAGTGAATTGATCTGTAGGATAGCTAGGCACTCAAGCAATCAATCAAGTATACCACTCAATACTGATAAGTAGAATAAAGTAATACTTGAAATGATGAAATAGAATATAGTAAAGTGCTTGAGTAACAAGAGCAAAACCTGAACTGGAGATGAAGGAAGACTCTTCCCAGCTCCAGGACCGATCACTCGCACGCCTCTACTCTTGAGCTATGCCTTGAGCAGCGCTTCCGCGAGGGCAAAGATGCCTTGCTCTACTAGCTACCTACTTGCCTAAGCTCTCTAAGCTTCTTACCTAACTCTCACTTGCTTCTCTTGCTTTGTGTTGCTTCTTGGTGTGGTGGTACTGGATGGTACGAATGAAGTGGTGCCACCAGGGAGGTATTTATAGTCATGAGGAGTGAGGGGGGTACTTATAGGGGGCAGCCCACTGACCTAGGGCTAACCCTAGTGGCGGGCACCAGCCCTAGGTGGCGGCCGCCACCTCCATCACCGTTGGATGCACCGCCTTGGCTTCAACGGCATCCAGGAGCTCCAGAGAGGTGGTTGGTAGGTCGGTTGCATGTCCAAGTAACCGCCATTCGGCCTTGATCCACGCCACTCACTCCTGAGCCGTCCGATGCCACTGACCTAGTGACCAAGGGCCAAGATTTGGCCTTGGGATGGTCACACGGATCAGTGACGTGGCAAAGGGGGAGAGTTGGGCCTCTCCATGTGGCGGGCGCCACATTTGGGTGGCGGGCGCCACCCCACTAGGGCCCAAATGGGCTCTGGTGAGTGGTCTCAGCCCCTGGTGGGTCCATGCTCCAAATTTGGTCCAAATCCTGCATTCAAATAAAAATATATGGACATGTGGAATTTGGTTAGTTTGAAACCTATTTGACTACTTTTCATGCCTTTTTGGTGAATTTTTGGGTAAAGTGTTGATGGTAAAACAGGTGTTTAAGGACCATCAACAAGCTCCCCCAAGCTAACCTGTTGCTCGTCCTCGAGCAACAATGCGGTTTAAGCATTGAGCATGAAATAGATAGCAACTTAAGATGTATACAAGTGCATATTGTATAGTGAGAAATAACTTAGTATATATCATTAATCATACCAATGTGGGGCTTATAGCTTTTCACTTCAAACATGCAAGAGTGAAATAAAGCAGTAGATAGGAAACTTTTATCTTGCTTAGGTTTGACTAGGATTCTGTCTGGATGTCTTTTTAAGGTTTTCAAAAGATAAAAACTTGCTTAAGTCCTCCAAGATTCACTCAATGACTCAATGGTGTTTAAATCCTCACTTAGGCCAAAATGTAGCCTCTCCTATTTCTAAAGAATGATATGTGGAGTTATAGGTAGGCAAAGAATCATGAGCAAATTGCCTAATGTTTATTGCTAAGCTAGACACTCAGATCATAAGGAGCAGCAAATCATAAAAATTGATCAAGATGTGCATGTGTGGTTATGTGGAAGTGTATAGAGAGATATTTCATAATCCTCCCTAGTTAATTTCTGGGGTCTAGAGCTAATGATAACTCTCTCTCTCTCTTTTCGATACATAGTGAGTAGACAAAAATGGGTCCTCACATTTTCTCAGGACACAGTCCGCTGTTGAGCTGCTTTGCTCACTTTTTTTTCATATCTCTCTTTTTTTAGCTCTAGATTTCCCCAGATTGTCTATAGGAAAGGATTTTAGAAATGAAAAAGGGGGAAGAGAGAGAAATGCTTATTCCCAGTGTAGGAATAGCATAAGGCTAGCAATGGGATGTTTGGCAAGGTATTGCATATCTCCAGTGTAGAGAATGAGCAATTTATTTGGTGGTTGCAAACTTCCAAAGTGGAGAGTAAGCAATTTATGGTGGGTGTGTGAATCTTGATCAAAAGAAATGATAAGCTTCTCTACTAAGATCTATGAGGTGTAACAAAGCTCAACACAAACAAATCTCTTTGTGGTTTTGACTAACAAATATTTGGCTAGTGGTGGGATGGGATAAAATCTAGGAGGAACTTTTAGCAAGGTTTTCATGATTTTTAAAAGAAATCCTCCGAGTAGGTCCTAATTTCACCTTAGCAAGTTTAAAGAATTACTCCATTTCTATCTAACTTTATTCACTAAGCATGATTTTAGTTAAAACATGTGCAACCCACAAAAGCTACAACTTATATAAAACTAGTTATTCTAACTATAACAATAGCATTTGCATGGCATATTTTATTTCTTATTCAGGTTCCAACATTTTTAAGCAGATTTTATCATTTTTATTCATGGGATAATTACTTAGGCAAGCATATAACATTCAAAAGGTATAGAATTTAAGAACCGAACATAAAGAGTAAGGTTGAAACATACCTTATTGGTGCGAGGATTTCCCCAAGCTGGCTTCTTGCTTGGTGAAGGGTCTTCATCTTTCTCGGTCGCAGCTCTTGTTTTTATTTTATTAAAAAGGAAACTATCTAATGTTGTGAAAAAGGGAAACTATCCTATTATGATATTTTATTATTCTAGCTAAGTTAAGATATACTTATGCATATAACTAATGATAACTGATTTTTTTTAGTTACATGCATGACATATGTTATTTATTTGAAAAAGGGAAATTTAAAAGTAAATCCATAGCTTAGATCCATGGAATTTCATCCTTATTGGGTAGATCTTCTTCCTTGGGTGCTTCTTCTTTAAGTACTTCATCGGGTTCTTCTTCTTTTGGCACCTCTCCTTTGTCATGTGAATTACACAACTCAAGAGAAGGTGGTTCTTTCTTTCTGTTCCACCTTGTTCTTGCGCGCCTCTTCTTGGTACGAACGGGTTTTGCTTCCTGCATGTTAGCACCATATGCGGGGCCACGGGAAAAGGAGAATATTTCCTTCTTCCCTCCTAATGTCATTTGCATTTTACCACTCCCCACATATATGCAAGCATCAACAGTGTTCAAGAAAGGTCTACCTAAGATTAGAGGCACATCTTTCCTATTTCCCATATCTAGTATTATGAAATCAGCAGGAACATATGAACCTCTAATATGAACAGGTAAATCAGTGACTATTCCTTCTACATATCATGTTGATTGATCAGCTAGCACGACATAGGCAGATGTGGATGACATGGGTGGAAAGAACGAGTTTTCATAGAAATCCTTAGATAAAATGTTCACACTCGATCCTAAATCACACATGGCATTTTTAAAGACTTCACCAAAGATTGAGCATCTAATTATGGGACTACCAGGATCACCATTTTTAACAGTCATGGTTTGATCTTCATAATAGTTAAAATATTTTATTTCAACCATATTTGCAGTTTCCATGTTAGGTTGAGCCGGAATTTTGCCAGTTTCAAAAGATGGTATGATAGCAGCAAGTTGAGCTAATTGGGTTTCTAACATCTTATTAAAGCTGAGTTGATTTTTTAGAGCAGATGAGAAATCTTCCAATTTAGCATTTATGTTCTCAAGCATTTTATCAACTGACATTAATTTCTTATTCAAAAATTCAGTAGTTCTACCTTGAGAGTAGACTAGGTTCTTTAAGAATGAGAAATTATCAGTACTTTGGAAATTAAAGCGAGGGAGTTGTGACAGAACCGACCAATTTATACCAGATTAAGCACTGAATCCCTGCTTTCACAGAGATTAACAGGTACTTAAGCTCGTACAAACCCGGTAGTCTGGAAATCTCGAAGGATTTCAAACATTCAACTTTAGCCAAGATCGTAATAGATTAGCGTACATGTCCACGAGGTACATTCAGTTCGCACATAGTTCAGATACATCGGAGTTCAACAGTTATTACAAACCATAGTTCGGAATTGAAAAGCGGAAGCAACATAGTTTTAAACATAAGTTCTTAGTTCACAATACGGTGCCATTGCCTGATTAGTCCACAAAAGCATCAGGAGAGGATAAGAGATGACCATGCCCATGGTCTAGTCATCACCCGCGACGGGGTACAGACAGTTCTCGCAATAGCCATAGAAGCACTGCCCATCTGCAACAACAAGGGATAAAACCCTGAGTACGAGAAGGTACTCAGCTAGACTTACCCGTCATAAACCAGAAATAAGGTGACACCAAGGAGTATGCAAGGCTATATCTGGTTTGGCCATACTTACCTTTTTGCATAAAAAGCATTTTATTATTAAATAATCATCATTAGAGTATTAGGAGTTAATTTTATGTAATCAACCTGATTAACTAGATTTGCACCTGAGCTAGAGCAATCACTTGGCTAATTAATCAAGCAGGAGTGGCTATTTCATCAATAGCCTTTCAGATTCAGTACCATAACCATCTTTAATTCCATAAGTTACTACGGTAACACATGCCCAGTCAAGTTACTCACTATTCAGGAGCGATGGCGATTATAATCGATTCCTACCCAGCTGGGGATAAAATGTCGCACACTCGTCCAATCACACCTTGCCAGGCAGCCGTCGGCGACCACTTCAGGAAATTCGAGAACACAACGCGCGGGACGGTCATGGGACCTTCTACACCGGGGGTTATCTCAATGCCAGGTCGCTCAAGCTATAACTGCCCACGGTCATGCCAGGTCAATCAGGCCCCGCCTGTCCACGGACCATGCCAGGTTGCTCAGAATAGTTGCCCAATTCGAAATACAGGCTAGCACAATTGTGGAGCCAACTGAAAATATTGTTGCTGCTGCAACAATTGAGGGGACACAAAATGTAACAACTACAATGGGAGAACACATGATGCATAGTCAGCAGGTAGTTTGATGATAATTGAAGAATGTTTAATTGTAACATGCATGTCATATTCTTGTCAAGGGGTGTAATTTTTACCACCAACCATTTATTTTCAGGTTACCCAAGAAACCAGCCAACCAGAAAAACAACCCCCTTCTTCCGCGGTTGAAGAACGTCTCACTAGAGGGCGCATGACTAGAAGTAATTTAACAGCGAATTCAGGTGCTGTTTATACTACAGCGAAACAACTGAAGGAAACTGCGGCTAGGAAAAGATCTGCATTGTCCAAAAAGAATACACAGGTTACTATGTGAAACCTTTTATCTCTCTTTGCATTAAAAAGGAACATATAGTCCTTTTGGAGAAGTACATAGCTATTCTTTTGTTCTGCTCCTAAATATGGTCCAGGCTTAGTTTCCTCTTGCTGATTAGAAATATATATGGATGTGTTTGTGCTCATAAAATGTCTTGGGAGACAGCTACATGTATGTTTATATTTGTTGTTCGCTTCAAAGTTCATGGTTGATAGTACTGCAGCTCACAAAACTCTAGTACTGCAGCTCATGTTTTGCTTCAGTGTTCAATTAGCTTTGCCGCCACTAGTCTCAGTTTAACTAATGCATGTCAATGATTTTTTCAGGAGGAATCTTGAGTTTGAAAATGAGCATGCGAATGGTGGGACGATGGCCAACATACATATCAAGGGAACCTTCGCTGCTACAATAGACATTAGTCTTTTTATTCGAATGAGTTCAAACAGTTATTTGTGCTTGACACATTATTATGGGTTAAGTTATCTACTTGTGTTGTCATTTAGTTTGACACTCGGTGTGTTTCATTAAAGATTTTGTATGAACAAATTATATTTTGTTTTAATGGATGTCGATGCTTCCTTCATTATGTATTTGTCGTTTTGTGATTATTGATTTAAGCTACCAAACAAAGTGCCGCAACATGAACTATTAATATATTAATCTGGCGTTGCAATATATAATGACACATATGACAACCACATTTAGTCGTGGCAATAGATACGATAATCGTGGCAATAGAGAAACTATCTCTTGCAACTACAAAAAGATGACGGTGGCAATAGAGGAATCTACCTATAGCAACCAGCTAGTTACTAACGTGGCAATAGATGACCTGTCTGTACCAACCAACCTAAGTAACGTGGCAATAGCCTATGCCATCTATAGCAACCATTCAGAAACGTGGCAATATACGACCTCTCTGTAGCAACCAACCTGAAGAGACGTTGTAATAACCTAAGCAACCTATAGCAACCATTTAGGCGACGTGGCAGTAGAGAACCTTTATTGCAATGCTTTCTCTGCCTAGCAACAACCACGATTGCAACACCTGTGTTGCGTTGCGATTGCAGTGTGTTGCTACACGACCAGCGTGTCGCAATACGTATCGCTAGCAACGCCTAGTTCATTGCAATTGATACTATTACCACACCCATAGTGGTTGCAATTGCTTTTGTTACAACACTCACCAGGTGTTGCAAAAGCATCAAAAGTGTTGCAATATAGGGGATGTGTGTCGCAACTAAAATGTAACCCGTTGCATTATGCTATTGCTAGCCTTGTTTTGTTAGGTTTGTATTGATGAATAGTTTCTGGGAAAAATATAATATGGTGTTGTTCTGTGGAATGTTTTGGCAGTAGCAATTAAAGTGATTAAATGTTGTTTTTTGTTTAATTTGTAGTAATTAAAATATGAGGAATATGAACCTGAGAATTTTTATACACTGCTCTTGTGCTAAGAAGTTCAGTGGATATCTCTCCATGTTCTTACTCCGATGAGAGGTGCTCTTTTCCTTGTGAACAGTATTATTTCATCAACAAATATTCGTTTGTTTGAACCTACAGGTCCTCCAAGCCTAGAGAACTGGATGCTAAGCTTCTGAGATGTCTCCCTGGTTCTCTTGTTTGTTGCTGTCCATCCTTTCAAGTTACCTCTTGGCTTCCTCTTTTTGGAGTCTTGTCCATCAAAAACAAATATATACAAAGCAAAGCACTTAAAAACTATTGACATAGATTAAAATTAACTGAACCTCACGTTAAACTGAAAATATTCATTACTTACTAGTTCCCTCTCCCTGTGGAATGAAACATCGAGCATGAGATGGTCTGTTTACTGGCGGTGTGGGGTTGCTATCTTCACTTGAAAGTACTACATCTATATTATGATTACTGTCCACATATGCTACTGCAGAAAGTATTGGTCACTTGTGTAAGATATAACATGTTTGTGAAGAAATATTAACAATAGACATGTAGGGACAGATGTTATATTACTAATATCATTCAGTTGTCCTTGCACCCTTAACCATTCTTTGTAAGTTTTGGTGGTGTCATCCCTGTCGATATCTTTCAAATTTGGGTCAGCCAAGCTAATATTAGTACAGAGGCTTCTCCAATATAAAATAATACAACAATTTTTAAATATATAGGAGTCCAACATAACACTTACCTGTGAATCGGTTTTCCTTATGCATGACGTGCAGCCATTTCTTGTAAGCATCAATTGACTCCTCATGTTCATCTATATTCTCTTCCCTGATGGGTCTCCTTCCAGGTACTTTCAAGGGTGTTATGTTCATATTCTGGTCTATTTTTTGTTCCTTGGACAGCAATAGTCTGACCTGTCTTTCCTCCTCATTACATGCTATCATAGCATCTGCATTGACTTCTTCTTCGATTTCGTGTAATGTTGCTACATTACCACATCTCCTCTTGTAGTACAAATAGTCCCTTACCCTATACCCCAATTGTAATTTCATTGCAAGCAAGTTACTCATGGTGAGATCAGCCCTAGTGATTGTAATAGTAGAAGACTCTTGCTCCCCCGGCAATCCCTCGCAAGTGAAATAGAGAGTCCATATTTGATCCGAGCTGCCAAATATTACAATAGTATCAAACTTAAGCACTATTGATGATACAACAATATACTTAAAAGGAAACTAGTGTACATATAGTATGTGTACAGACAGAGAAAGTAATTAAAACTTAGTGCCACTTATTTTAACTATATGTGCACCCCCATGACTGAAATTAAAATATTGCACACTTGTTCTTGTTAGCTTAATTGATAGGAAATGCTTACAGTCCCATGGCATATCAACTCATAGATATCAAATTTACCCCCTCGGTCCCCAAACAAATCAATTCCGAATCCGTGCTATTCAAACCTTCTTAAATTCTACTAACTTAGAAAATAGTAAGAAAAAAGAAAAAAATGTTGTTTTCTTTTTTCTTTTACTAAACTATAGCTGAATCGAGTACTAGCATCGTGCACGCTCTGTCTCTTGAAAATATGATAAAACAATATGGTTCTGTCTCTGGAAACCAACCAACCGTCGTTCGCTATCCCTCGTAAATATGATAAATATAAATATATCAATAGATTTTCAATATTTTTACATTTATATTTAATATTTTTAATGAAAAAACATAATATTATCATAAAAATAGTGAATTTATATTTTTATCAAATACTTGAATTTTTTCAACAATATGGTTCTGTCTCTGGAAGCCAACCAACCGTCGTTCGCTATCCCAAAACGCGCTCACGAGGATGTCGTTCGTGATCCCAGCTGCGAGACTGCCGTCAACGATCCGAGGCAACTTATCTTATTATAATAGTAATAATTCATATTTGTTTACTATAATAGTAATAATTTATTTCGAAATAATATGAACAACTTATTAATAGAAATATTTGTTTACTATAAGCAAGAGTAAACATTTAAAAGGTCTATAGTATATTTATTATTTATAATAATTTATTTCTAATTAATACTAACAATTTAGTAATAGAAATATTTATTTACTCTAAGCAAGGGCCAACGTTTAAAATGCTTATAATATATTTATTATTTATCTTACTTTTTATATAAAAATATAGTTAGTTTTTAGAAAATAAAAAACTAAAATAAATCTATACTCCCTCCAGTTTGGTAAAAGAATTCGTTTCGGACAGCGACACAGTTTGATAAAATATATGCATTGCCCATTGACTAATAATAATGTCCTTCAATTACGTCCAGAGTCCAGACGGACAGGACCGGGATCTCCGGTCGGTCTACTACGCATACATATACATACACGTCGTTGCCCGTGTGTTGCAACGGGAAAAGAAAGAGACTGACACGCTTGTGTCCACGCCAGCGAGACATATCGCGACAGACGTGGCGCGACGAGCCGCCTGACCGGACGAGGATCCGTCCGTGTCGCACACGACGCCACTGCCAAGGCACCCAGGCACACCGAGATATTTCTGGCGGCCGGCGGGTGGAAGCGGAACCCCGGATCACCACAAGTGTTGCCGCGCGGGCGCGGCCCCACGGGTTGGTTGCCATGCCGCTCTGGACTGGAGTCTCGAGTCTCGACCGACGACTCCGAGCGAGCGGCGCCGGACGTACTACGATTCGCGCGGATCGCGCTGCCACCACAGGTACGCCGCGCGATCGTGGGCGCGGGGCCGCGTTGGCGCCCGGATCTCCACCGATCACGCGGCCGACTGGGGCTCGGTTCGCGTGGCCGCAGCTGCGCGATGACGATGCGGGTGTTCGCGCGCGCGGCCGCGGGGCTAGCACCCAAGACCGAACAACTTGTATTCTGTCCGGGGGCATGACGGACGGTCAATCATGTCGAGGCGCATGTTGCAACGGAAAATAACAATTCATTACCCTCCGGAACGCGTCCATGAACGAGCACGTCGGACCGGCGCGCGGTGACGCCACCGCCGCCAACCCTCCGGTGACGTCGCCGCCACGGTCCAGCGCGCCATCTCGGACTCTGTCGTGGTGGACACCGTCACCGTCGGCATATCAAAGGCAGCGTCGCCGTCGGCATCTTCATGCTCGCCGGCCTCACCGGCATCTAAATGAGGCAAAAGAAAGATCTCTATCTGGTATACCGCTCACACACATGGCCTCTATCTGGTATACCGCGCACACATATGATCTCTATCCGGTATATTTTCATTATTGATATGACTTTTAAACTATTTATATTATATTATATTTAAGGGCACTTCCAATGGAGTATTTATGATAGTTTCTATATGTATTAATTAGTCTCGTACATAAATATTTTGCTGATGTGTCAAGGGATTAATTGAAGAGAGAAAGGTAAAAAGAAAGAAAACGTTTCCTGGAAGAGTTTGCTGATACGCCGCACGCCGCCACGCACCAAGTCGCGACACCGCGCCTGCCGCTCGTTCGCAGTTCGCTCCGCCTCCGCCCGGACCGACGGTGAACGGAGAACGTCCGAGTGCTCGAGCCCGACCCTGACGCCCGAGAGCCAGCAACTGCGGCGACTTCTCCTTCTCCAGTTCTACGATGTACGATGATGGTCCAGTAGGGCACTAGCAGGTTTAAGATTAATCTTATTTTTATAGTCTTCTCCAATCTCCGGTTGTCCTACCCATATCTTATGTATGAGTGATTCTTTTTATTTCAGATTGTCAATTCATTCAATTAAACAGCAATTAGCATCGGGCCATTAGTCCATCGTATTCTTATATCCCGTGACTTGTGAGTTTTCTAACCGAAAATTCCAACATGATTCTATCATCGTATGAAAAGAAGTGAAGACATTGCGTCTCTTTTTTAGAAAGCCGCAGCAAAGAAGACAGCAGCTGCAGCTTCAACCATTGTGTCATGCCTCTGCTGGCTTCATATCATTCAGAAAACGGTGGATAAACAAATAATATTGTAAGTGTCTTCTATGGTTATATTTCGAACTATTTGCAACTTCACGCAAGCTAGCTACTTGGGTGTTTAATTTGCCACACTTGATCAACGTTCTTTCTATGATGCATGTATGAGGTCATTAATTTTTTCATTACGTAGAAACTACAGTAAAAACCATGGTTGTGAAGGTCAGCTTCCATAGATCATTTATTACTCTTTTTCTCCCTTAGAAACTACTCCTAGAAACTATCGATTGGGACTGCCCTAATAGATCATTTCAACTTCATTCATGAATTTAAAGCCTTATGGTGTTATTTAATGCATATATACAGTTTCACGCTGTTAATTTTATAAATATTATCAAATGCTAAATAGATTTACTCTCTTAGTCCTAAATTTTAAGTCATTTTAAGAATTTTAGAGATTCTACGTTTTTTAAGTTTGACCACATTTAAGTTTTCTGATTCAGGGCGCGCTGCGAACGGGGGTGGAGTCGCGATCCTCAGGGGCGCTGCGCACGGGGGTGAGGGCGACCGCCGCCGCTGCCCTGATTTCCACGTCGATCGATCAATCAGACAAGCCGTCCTCGCGGCGAAAGGTACCAGATCACTATGGGCTGCACATACATAGTTCAATTATGTACGTAAATACGCTGGCTAAATTGGTGATCATCGTTCATCTTCATCACGCAGATGTCAGGCGATGATAGGAGTTGGATGCGCTCGCCTCGTTCTTCAACCGAGTGGCAGAACAAACTCATGCAATTTTTGGACAGGACATATAGTGGCACTTCGAGGGGTGGAACTGTAGCATGTCCATGCCATAACTGTCTATGCATGTCACACAGAACACGGGCTGTGCTTTAGATTCATGTCCTTTCAACAGGGTTTGCTGAAAGTTTTATAGTGGAAGGGGAAGGTTTAGCTGATGTGGTATTTCACAATGAAGATGCAGGACCTAGTGATGTACAAGTACACAATGACGACCCAGCAGCAGCAGATGTACAAGTACAGAACGATGATGAATGTGCACCACATGATTGGGGAGTAGACAATGAAGAAGGCGGCGCACCGAGTGAAGATGATGAGGCCATTAATTTGATTAAATCCCTAATCAGAGGTGAAATACGAGAAGAGATCGGTGATGAAGACGAGCCAAATAAACGAGCAAGCCAAGGTCTTCTTCAAGTTACTACAGGAGGCAAAAAAGGAATTATATCCAGGTTGCGAAGATGGTACAAAGATATCTTTTATTGTGGAACATTTCCAGGTTAAGTGCATGTATGGGATAAGTAACAAAGCATTGGAGGGGGTACTCTTTTTGATCTCAAAGTTTCTCCCTAAAGGTCATTGTGTCCCAAACACAATGGAGAAAGTGCAAAGGGTGGTTCGTGATCTAGGCTTGGACTATATCAAGATAGATGCATGTGAGAATCATTGTGTCTTATTTTGGAAGGAATACGAGGAGCTGGATATATGCCCCAAATGTAAAGCGTCTAGGTGGAAAACAGATGACCGTGGTGATGGCCATGTGGATGATAGTCATGATAAGAAACGTCGCCGTGTCCCAGTCAAAATCCTTCAGTACTTCCCTCTCACACCTCGGCTACGCAGATTGTACATGTCAGAGAGCACGTCATCAGAAATGCGTTGGCATGAGGAAGGAAGAATAGATGATGGCAAACTACGTCATCCTGCTGACTCCAGGGCATGGAAGCACGTGGACAATACGTTTCCACGATTTAAAGAAGCTCGTAACGTTCGACTGGGTCTTGCTTATGATGGCTTCAACCCATTTGGTATGCAAAATGTTACTTACAGTTGTTGGCCTGTTATCCTAATACCTTACAATTTACCTCCTTGGTTATATGAGAAACAATCTTATTGGATCATGTCGATGTTGATACCTGGCAAGAAAATTCCTGGAATGAATATTGATGTTTACTTGAGGCCCCTGATTGATGAGTTGAAGGAGCTATGGAATACTGGTGTTAATTGTAGGGATGTAAAGGCAAAGGAAAACTTTACACTACGTGTTATGCTACTTTGGACAATCAATGACTTCCCTGCATATGCGATGCTTTCTAGTTGGAGCACAAAAGGAAAATTTGCATGTCCTTACTGTCACAAGGATACAGATTATTTGTGGTTGAAACATGGGAAGAAGTTCTGCTATATGGGACATTGTCGGTTTTTGCCCTTAGACCATTCATGGCGCATGAACAAGATGAGCTTCAACAATGAGGAGGAAACCAGGGAGGCTCCAGTTCCACTGTCTGGTCAAGATGTATTAGACCAATATGCAACTTTTCATCAAATGGGATTTGGAAAGGACATATCAAAAAAGAGGAAGCGTGATGAAGATGCAAGATGGCACAATTAGAGGAAGAAGAGTATTTTTTTTGAGCTCCCCTACTGGTCTTCTTTGCTCATAAGGCATAATTTGGACGTGATGCATATTGAGAAAAACATATGCGAGAGCATATTAGGGACTTTGCTTGAAATTGAAGGGAAATGTAAGGACAGCGAGAATGCCCGCCTTGACATGGAACAGCTTGGGATCAGGCAAGATCAGCATCCTGTGATTGATGATGACACGTACACCTTGCCAGCAGCGTTGTACTATCTAAACAAGGATGACAAGAGGATTTTATGCCAATTTCTTCAAGGAGTGAAGATGCCTGATGGGTTCTGCTCCAATTTAAAGAGATGTGTTGACGATAAAACATGTAAGGTGTCTGGACTCAAAACTCATGACTACCATATTATTCTACAAAAACTATTGCCCTTAGTCATTAGAAGGATTTTGCCAGAAGATGTTGCGAGGCCATTGATTGAGCTAAGTAGGTTCTTCAGTGCACTTTGTTCAAATGAGTTGGTGCCAGCAGATCTTGATAAACTAGACAGTTCAATTAAAGAGACTCTTTGTCAGCTTGAGATGGTTTTTCCGCCTGCATTTTTTGACATAATGATTCATTTGCCGGTCCATATAGTTGAAGAGGCTAAACTAGGAGAGCCTGTGTGTTACAGATGGATGTATCCAGTAGAGAGGTATCTACGTACTGTTAAAGGATATGTCAGGAACAAGGCACAACTAGAAGGATCAATAGCCAAGGCATACATAGCTGAGGAGTGTCTTACATTTTGCTCTCGATTCTTCGACGTCGACACCAAGCTGAGTCGAGCTGATCGTCATGAAAATATAGTTGTGAATGAGCCTCCAAGTGGTCTAAGCATATTTAGTGAAATTGATTACAAGAGGAGAGGAAATAAGCTTAAGAATTTGGAGAAAGTTGAACTTCATAAGATGAGGCACTACATAATTACTAATTGTGATGAAGCCAGGAAATGGGTAGAGTAAGTCGCAATTTTTACCACTAAATTTATCTCTTATCTGCTTGTTTGTGGCATCAACTAATAATTTGGTGCACTTTGATGTAGGGAGCATAAGACACAACTAATAAGGGATAGTTCAATTAACATTAAAAAATGACACAAGGAGCATTTTGTAAGATGGTTTGAAATCGAGGTATGTAGTATTATTTTATATTTTTAAATTCCACTTTATGGTCAGACCGACGTAGTAATTAGCCGGTAGTTGTCTAACTTGATTTTTAAATTGCAGATAGCAAAACTATATGAGAAAGGGGAAGCAAGTAAACTTATGCATGCCCTTTCTCAAGGACCTGACCCTCGAGCTCGTGTGTTGAATAGAGTGCACATCAATAATTGGCTATTTCGGACAGCTGCCATAGAGAAAAGCCTTGTGACACAAAATTCTGGTGTCCTTGTGAAGGGTGATGATAGTACACGCAACATGACCTGGTATGGAGTCATTAGAAATATAATCTCACTAGAATTCCCACAAGAAAAAGAAGTTATATTGTTTCAGTGTGATTGGTATGATGTGCCGGCTACCAGTACCAGCAGAAGCAGAGGGTACACTAGGGATAAATTTGGTATTATCGACATTGCTACTTCCATGTTCAGATATTCAGATAAACCTTACATTCTTGCTTCAAACGCTAAACTGGTGTTTTATGTCCCTATCGTGAACAAACCGGGATGGTCTACTGTTGTTTTGGTGAGACCAAGAAATTTGTTTTCCATGCCAGACACAGGAAATGACGCCGATGCACTTGATTTGGGAATCCAAGAAATGAATGAATCAGGCCAAGGTCAAGAATTCTTAAACTGGTCAAGACAAGATAGGGCAGGCACAACTGGTTCTGCCGCCATTATTAATCAAGTGCGTAGCGAAGCAATTCCCGAACCTGTTGACGACTATATTGGTGATGATGATTCTGAGGATGATGACACCTACATTGATGATGGGGTTATTGCACCAGTCATGGAAGAAAATATAGAAGATGATTTCTTTGCTTGAAGACATTTTTTGTTGCACTGTTTGGTGGGAAGGGTCACTTGTCCTTCATACGCATATGTCGCACTTTATTTTTTTTCTTTTGAACTGATGACATGGTTAAGTTTGAACCGTTGCATGGAACCTTAATGTTCGTTATGCTAATGAATACCTCTTGAGATAAATGTTTAAAGTATTTGAAATAAAGAGGTAAGTGGAAAGTTTTGAAATAAAAATCACGATTGCCCAAGACTAGTCACCGGTCGGCAAATGTTTGGACAAGGAAAGGTTCATTAGCGTGGTCACCATGTGACCGATGGTGCACGGTCAGGCATTTACTATCACTAACAAAGTGACCAGCCACCCCGGTACAACTTCAAGTACTAATTAACATCCACGTGTACTTAACATCAAGTACTTAACAACAACTACTACTTAACAGAAAGTTTCAGACACCAGGCATAAGGACGGAGATGCCGAGATGGGTCCAAGGTTGTGGCGTTTTATAACTCATAAGGTCTTCAATCATATCAAATAAATTAAAACCTGTGTTACAACAAACACACCTACATAGCGCAGTGGTGGAGAAGGTTTTATCTGAACCAAAGCTCCATGGTTCGATTCGTGTGGGGAGCACTTTTTAATTCTAATATATGCGTCCCCAATTCTTTTCTTTCCATACTCTTTTTAAGTTTTAAATTCGTTGCAATTATCAAAGTATATTGCAACAAAAAATAAGCGTTGCACTTGAACACAATTTTCGCATCGACCCCATAGATCTCGTTGCAATAAAATCTAGCACTTGCAACAATATCAAAGTATATTGCAACTACCAAAAAAGGTTGCAATTGACCCCCACTTTTGCTTCGCCTCCAAGAGTTCTCGTTGCATTAAGCGTCTAACATTTGCAACGCTTGTCAAATTTTATGCAACACAAAAAAACCGTAGCAATAATCAAAACCAAATGCAACTAACGTAAATGTAGTTGCAATACTACCACACAATTGCAACCATAATCAAGTCTACTGCAACCATTTTTCACCATTGCAATATCGTCCACCAAATGCAACAGACCTTTGCAACATCTTGAAAACTGTTGTATTAAAGGCATGTATCACTATCATTTTTTAGAATGGTTGTAATACAACGATCTCTAGCAACCAAATTTTCTACGTTGCAATTCTTCGGCGTTGCAGTAGACCAAAAATCTTGTAGTGCGGCCCCACTTGTAAGCCACACAGAAGCAGAGGAAGGGTTGACCGCGGCGGAGCTCGCCGGTGGCGACCTCCCCGGTGAAACCAACACCACCGGCGGACTCCCCTCGACTTTCTGCACCCGATGGTACCACTAAAAGGCCTAGCGCACGAACGGAGCAAGCTTCGCCGGCGAGAATGGCGGCCGCGGCGGCGGGAGCTCGCCACGCCGGCCATCTCCGGCCTTCTCGAAGCAAACCGATGGCCAACTCACACTCCTCAAACCCTAGCGAACCCTAATCTGCGGATACATGGGTGTATGCCGAGTCTCTGAGTGATGAGTGATTGTCAACGGGTTTGATCGCACGGTCTTTGGCTTGTGTTGTGCATGTGCCGAGCACGGAGACAGTGATCCAGGGCAAGGTGAAGGTCAAGTTGAGACGGGTCGTGCCGACGGACCGGGTGCGGTGAAGGATGGGCGTGCCGTGCGGCGGATGTGCCATACCGATGAACCGAGCGGTGAAGGGCGGACGTGAGGCTTGGACTGAGGAACCAGAGTGCCTGAGGATCAGCTGTGGTGGCTGGCAGCCTGGGACAGCGACAAGTGAAGACTTGCGGGGCATGGTGTTGCTCGGGTCGAGGACCTGGGGACACGTGTCGGTGGACGGGGTGCACGGGCGGTGCATCCCCTCTACAGCTTTGGTTTGGTGGTAGAGCCAGGGAAAACCATCAGATGGACGGTTTCCAGGTTTGGGCCTCAAAACCTGGGCATGGACGGTTTCCGAGTTTGGCCACAAAACTCGGGCTGAGGGTTTCCGAGTTTGGCCACAAAACTCGGGCTGAGGACGGTTTCCAGGTTTGGGCCTCAAAACCTGGGCTCTGAGGGTTTGCTGAGTTTGGCCTCAAAACTCAGGTGCTGGTGGGCTGGTTTCCCGGTTTGGGCCTCAAAACCGGGGGTTGGCTGGAAAAGGCTGGTTTCCCGGTTTGGGCCACAAAACCGGGGGTGCAGAGCGAGGGCGGCACGTGGCGGCAATCGGAAGGTTGCGTGGAGGCAACGCGGACGAGTTGTGCGGGCGTGGCCGTCGGATACACCTACCACCGAGTTGGTCCAGAATAACCCTAGGGTTTAGCTGGTTCGCTCTGTAATTAGAATAGAGAGGGGTAGAGTAGGAATTGTACTTAGACTAGAATTAGGATAAGTAGTCGGGGAGACACCCTCCTCCCCCTATCTCAGTCATTTGCTCTTTCGCACTTAGGGTTTCCTGCTCTCCCATTCCCTGCTGTAGCTAGCTGAGATCCGCAGAGAGACTTGCCTCTGTGTACTGTTGATTGTGAGGAAGTGAGGCCATATCCTCACCTTTGCACTGCAGATCGATGACTTGATTCGCGTTTCGATTCGTGTTCTTCGCGTTCTTCGTTTCTTCGCGATTTTCCCGTCACTCGATCTCCCGCTCCGGTGCGTCTTTGCGAAATCCGTTTGAACCTATTTGTTCGTATCATTGAGGAGGTCATTTCGACCAAAGGAATTCATCTAACTCCTCATGATCGAATAGATCGGGACGATTTCATTTTCGTGGCACTTTTTCCGTTCATCCACCTTCCCTTTTGATTTCCCGGTGATTTGGTTGATTTGAGCGGATGATTTCTTGGGGATAGTCTCCTAACTACCCCATGATCATCTTCTCCAAGTTTGGGAACTTGGGATTTTGAGTTGGATCGGATTTGGAGAGATTTGGAGAGAAGGCGATCAAAATCGCCCTCTCTGCAAGGTCACGGACAGTCCACGGTTTGACCGGCGGACAGTCCGGGCGTCGGGGGAGCAGCCTGTTCAGTGGCTGAGTTCCTCGGTCAGGTTACTGTTCATTGACCGGCGGACAGTCCGCCGTTGTGGTTGGCGGACAGTCCGGGACTCGTCCAGCAAGGGTTCAGCAACCTTGCTGTTTTGGTGTTTCTGCCGGCGGATAGTCCGGGACTTCTTGGCGGATAGTCCGCTCCTACCGCGGACAGTCCGGGACCCCAGGGCCGGACAGTCCGGGAATTGCCTGAGTCTTCCGGTTTAGTGCGTTTGCTCTCCCGGCTTGTTTGCTTGGTTTCCGGACTTCTCGTTTGGCCCTGTAGTTGACCAAGGAACCTCTCTAGGTATCTTTGCTACTTGTTAGCATAGGTATTTAGGAGTTTCTCGACGTAGCCGTCTATCTACGTCCGGGACTTGGTTTTTGGGGTTGTGTTCGAGCCGGAACTTTTGAAGTTTGGTTTGCTTCTTCTTGGTGGTGCTCCGCTGTGATCTTAGGGATCATCCACCCTCTTCCAAGGGTCGTGAGCATCACGGTTTCAGTCGCCGTTTCTCGGGGTTGATTTTGGGACATTTGGCCAAAGTTTCTGAGAAGAATTTTGAGCTCCCATTCACCCCCTCCTCTGGTCGCCTTGCTAGTGCTTTCTCGGTCCTTCAATTGGTATCGGAGCCAGGTTAAGGATCTTCCACCTTAGCCGGTTCCAGATCCACAGAAGGCGACATGGATCGCGGCGTGGGCAAACCGCCATTCTTTGATGGGACGAACTATGCGTATTGGAAGATACGCATGTCGGCCTATTTCAGAGCATGGGCTCTTCTGTTTGGGAGATTTGCAACAGGGACGATTACGTTGTCTTGGCTGCTCGTGTCACTCAGCTCCAGATCGATGAGCACGAGGCCAATAGCCGGGCACGTAACGCCTTGTTCTCCTGTTTGAGCATGGGTGAGTTTGATCGCGTTTCTCACCTCTCTACGGCTCGGGAGATTTGGGCCACCCTCATGCGCTTTCATGAGGGCACCTCTCAAGTCAAAACTTGACTCTACGAGTCGTTCAAGAGAGAGTATGAGAACTTTTGACATCAGCCTGGCGAGAGCATAGAAAGTTTATTCGCTCGCTTTCAGGTGATTGTCAACAGGATGAGGGCTAACAAGGAGCAGTTGCCTTTCGACGATCATGAGAGAGCTTTGAAGCTTTTGCATACTCTTGATCGGTCGGTGTGGGATTCCAAGGTTCAGGCGATCATCAAATCGCCTAACTATGAGACCCTCACGTGCGACGAGCTCTTCAGTAAGCTCAAGTCCAGTGAGATTGATGCCATGGCAAGGGCTTCTTATGAGAATCCTTCTGGCCCGACTATGGCTTTGGTTTCTGGCTCTTCCGCTAACCCCTCTGCTGGCTTTGCGCTTTCATCTCTCTTTTCTGTCACAGAGGATCAGCTGGAGTCTTTGGGAGATGAGGAGTTGGCTTTGCTTGCCAACCGGTTCACGCGGTTCTACAACAACCGCATGAACCGTCGCCACGGAGGAGGACGCTCAGGATGCTATGAGTGCGGCGATCCCGACCACTTCATCGCCAACTGCCCCAAGAAGAACAAGCATTTGGGGAAGGGCGATCATGGGCACAAGTACGACTCCAAGCGCAAGGAGAAGCACGTCCCCCCAAGGCGCAAGAAGAGGGGCGGCTTCGATAAAGAGTACATCAAGAAGAAGTACATGGAGAAGGCCCAGGTTGAGCAGCGTGCGTTCTTCGCCACGCTCAACGACGTCGACGGCTCGGATGATGACTCCGCTTGCTCAAGCGATGACGAGTCCGAGAAGATGAAGAAGATCGAGGACAAGCTGAACGGTCTCTGCTTCTTCGCCGACGACGACGGCTTCTGCACCATGGCGCTTGGTGATGAGGTCGGAGGCGAGCTGGAGCACACCCCTCGGAACGACGACGACGACGACGACACCTCCCAGGTATCTCTCACCTACGACGACCTTTCCGCTGAGGTTGAGAAACTTACTGCTGCCCTCCTTAGCCAAGATAAACTGCTTAGGCGTGCTGCTAGAGAGCGCAAGGAGTTTAGGCAGAAGTGGGAGGACACGGTGAAGGAGCTTGAGTTCGCTCGGTCCACCATGGTTGTGTCAGAGGAGAGTGAGTGTGAGTCGTGCACCAAGCACATGACTGACCTTCTCACTTTGAGGAGCAAGTATGCTGCTTTGGTTGGAGAGGTGGATGAGCTTCTTGCTAGGCCGCAGCTGTTGGGTGCATGCAAGACTTGTCCTGTCTTGCAATCCGAGTTGGCAGAGAAGAATGCCAAGATTGAGTCTTTAGAGAAGGCCAACTCGGGTAGCACATGTGTCACGAGGTGTGCTTTGTGTGAGGGCTTGGAGATGGAGATTGCCAATGTGAAGCATGGCAAGATGCAAACCGAGGAAGAAAACACATACCTTCGGACCATCTTGTCATGGGTCTCTTGTGGTGAGCCGCAGCTCGGGGTGATGATCTCCCAATTCAAGCGAGCTGCTGGAGCTCCAAGTGTAGGTTTTGCTCCGGGTGTTGATCTTTCTGCTTTTGGGAAGATTGGAGAGTCGAGTGGTCTGAACTCGAGTGAGAAGCCCAACTCCACCACTGCTCCCAAACTTACCAAGCTTCCACCCAAAGAGCCTGCTAAGCCTACCACCAAGGATGGGGTGTTTGAGGAACCCCCAAGAGCTCTGCCCAAGAACCAAGTGTGGGCACCCAAGCCAAACCACCTCAAAAACAAGCTTGACACAATGCCACCCATTCAGGAGGAGTGCTTGCCACATAAGGGCAAAGTGATCCACACCCACAGCCATGAGTACCAACAACCCCCTTTGCGTGCGGTGAGGTATCATTGTGATTTCTGTGGGAGAGATGGACACTTGAGCGAGTTCTATTTTCGGCGCAAGAGAGAGGCGCGCCGTGCTCGGTAGATGGACAACCCGGACATGTACCACCCTTTCCATGGTGTGCATGTGCCGAATGTCCAGAGGAGAGCTGCTAGGCCCAGAGGTCCAGAACCTCAAGTCCCCAGGCCTAGGTAGCAGAGAGCTCCGAGGAGAGATGCTAGGCCTAGAGGCGTAGTGCCTCAAGTTGCTAGGCCTAGGCCTCGTAGAGAGCGTGCCCGACGGGGTCCTGCTTTTGCAGGCTACGGACCCCGTGGCGGAGGTTTTGTTGAGCGCTTTCCCCCACCGCGTTTGGAGTATCGCGGTGAGCGCTTCTTCCCCAGCGGACCACGTTTTCCTGCGCGTGGTGATCACTATCCTCGTAGACAGTCTAGGAATGGTTTTTACACTGACAGTTCTTTTGAGCAGCCGGCCCAACACTGGTATTCTTCCTACTTCACTAACCCCAGTGTTGGACCGTATGCTCACCCTATGTCTTTTTATTGATGTAGGTAAAGCGGTTGGAGGACATTTCGTTGGTGGATTCCGGTTGCTCGAGGCACATGACCGGAAACGCCAAGTGGTTCTCCAGCCTTAGTCCTGTCACCGGAAAGGAGTACATAACCTTCGGCGACAATAGCAAAGGTAAGGTATTGTCTCGCGAGTCTGTGCGAGTTAATGAGCACTTTGTGTTGCGCGATGTTGCTCTTGTTTCTAACTTGCATTTTAACCTTCTTTCTGTTTCGCAACTTTTTGATGACGACTATGAGATTCGTTTTAAACCGAATCTCAGTCGTATTTTGGATCCTCAGGGCAATCTTGTGTGTTTGATTTTGCCCTTTGGAAAAGTCTTTCGTGCGAATTTCTCGGAGTCTTTTGGTACTTCTCGTTGTCTTGTGGCTGGACCTTCCTCCTCCGATCTTAGGAAGTGGCATAAGAGACTTGGACATTTGAGCTTCGACTTGCTTGCAAGGCTTAGTTCACTTGGCCTAATCCGAGGATTGCCCAAGTTGCATATGGAGAAGGATCTTGTTTGCCACTCTTGTAGACACGGGAAGATGGTTGCCGCTCCCCACCATCCAGTGACTCAGGTCATGACCAAGCGCCCTGGAGAGCTTTTGCACATGGACCTCGTTGGTCCGGCTCGGGTGAGCTCGGTTGGGGGGAAGTGGTATGTGCTTGTTGTTGTTGATGACTTTTCGAGATATTCGTGGGTCTTCTTTTTAGCTGAGAAGACCGAGACCTTCTCCTTTGGTCGCAATCTGATTTTGCGTCTTCAGAACGTGTTCCCTTTGAACTCGATGCGAGCAATTAGGAGTGATAATGGTTCCGAATTCAAGAATTCGGATTTTGAGAAGTTTTGTAACTCTTTGGGTTTGGAGCACCAGTTTTCTTCCCCTTACACACCCCCTCAGAATGGTGTTGTAGAGAGGAAGAATCGGACCCTTGTTGAGATGGCCAGGACGATGCTCGATGAGCATAGGACTCCTAGGCGTTATTGGGCCGAAGCTATGAACACTGCGTGCTATATTTCCAATCGCATTTTTCTGAGAGCGTTCTTGAAAAAGACTTCTTATGAGTTGCGTTTTGGTAGACAGCCCAAAGTGAGTTATTTTAGAGTCTTCGGTTGCCATTGTTTTATATTAAAGAAAGGCAACCTGGACAAATTTGAGTCTCGTTCTTCTGACGGTGTATTTTTGGGTTATGGCACTCACACTCATGCATATTGTGTACTTAACCTTGATACTAACCGAGTCATGGAGACATCAGATGTCACCTTCGACGAGACCATGGTTTGTCCTTCTTCTCGTTTTGAGCGTGCAGGTGATCATGAGGTTGGTGAGCCTCTTTTTGATGACGAGGACGAGGGTGCTGAAGGTATGGATGATCCAGCACCCCCTCCACCTGCCGTGCCGCAAAGAGCGGCTTCTACGACAACTCACGGCCCCGACACCTCTTCTTCCTGGGGGCCGTGGGATCCGCCACCCCGAGCGGTACCATTTGTACCCGGGGAGGCACCAGCTGCTGTTGAGGGGGAGGCTACTTCAGCTCGGGAGGCGCCACGACACATTCAGCGCCAGCACCCGCCTCAGCAGATGATCGGCAGCATCGACGAACGGGTTACTCGGTCGAGGTCACAACACATCTCTCACTTCGCTCATTCTGCTTTTGTTGCTAATTTTGAGCCCCGAGATGTTGGACATGCTTTGACGGATCCGGATTGGGTCAATGCCATGCATGAGGAGTTAGAAAACTTTGAGAGAAATCGGGTTTGGGTTCTAGTTCCTCCTCCTCCTAACTGTAATCCTATTGGGACAAAATGGGTTTTCAAAAATAAACAAGGAGAGGATGGCCACATTGTGAGGAACAAAGCGCGTCTTGTATTCAAGGGTTATAGTCAGAAGGAGGGGGTGGATCTCATTGGGTGATTGATAGTAGTTGCACACAACATATGACCGGTGATCCCCGGATGTTCACCTCAATAGAAGAGAATGTCAATGACCAAGAAAATATTACATTTGGTGACAACTCAAAGGGCAATGTCAATGGTTTGGGCAAAGTGGCAATATCAAATGATCATACAATATCAAATGTGCTTCTTGTTGCTTCATTGAGCTTCAACTTGCTATCCGTTGGGCAACTTTGTGACCTTGGCTTTCAATGCTTATTCAACAAGAAGGAAGTGGTTCTGACAAAGAAAGATGATACACAAGTGATATTCCAAGGTTTTAGATACAACAATCTCTATCTAATTGATTTCTCCTCCGATGATGCCAACTTGAAGACATGTTTGTTCACTAAGCAATCACTTGGTTGGCTATGGCATAGAAGATTGGCACATGTTGGAATGAACAATCTCAACAAGCTATTGAAGAAGGATTTGGTTAGAGGCTTGAAGGATGTCAAATTTGAGAAGGACAAATTGTGTAGTGCATGTCAAGCCGATAAGCAAGTTGCAAATACTCATCCAACCAAAGCCTTTGTATCAACATCAAGAGAGTTGGACCTACTTCACATGGATCTATTTGGGCCAACAACATATGCTAGCTTGGGTGGAAATCTCTATTGTCTAGTGATTGTTGATGATTATTCAAGATACACTTGGGTATTCTTTCTTCATGACAAATTCGAAGCAACCCCTTCATTCAAGAAGTTTGCAAAGAGAGCCCAAAATGAATTTGACTTGAAGATCAAAAAGATTAGAAGTGACAATGGGAAGGAGTTTGACAACACCCATACTGAGCAATATTGTGATGAAGTTAGGATCAAGCATGAAGTCTCCGCAACCTACACACCACAATAAAATGGGGTAGTTGAGAGGAAGAACCGGACACTAATCACCCTAGCAAGAACAATGTTAGATGAGTACTCTACACCAGAAAGATTTTGGGCGGAAGCAATCAACACTGCTTGTTATGCAACAAATCGGTTGTTCCCCCATTGTCTCCTTGGCTAGACTCCCTATGAGCTACTCAACAACAAGAAGCCGGATGTATCATTCTTTAGAGTGTTTAGTTGCAATTGCTACATCTACAAGAAGCGCCAACACCTAGGGAAGTTTCAACGCAGATGTGATATTGGTTTTCTTGTTGGTTACTATTGACAGTAGATAACTCCTATTTTAAACCGTCAACTAACCTCATAAATGACCCGCAATGATCCAAAGAGTATAGCTATAGGGTTTGATTTTGACGAGTTCCACGAGTTGTGTAGTTTTCACTTGTTTTACAGGATATTCAATATTTATGAGGTGTTGAACTACACAACTAGTTGAACCGAAGAAAAACCACCGGGTGGACGGTTTCCAGGTTTGGGCCACAAAACCTGGGTGCTGCGGGTTTTCGAGTTTGGGCCTCAAAACTCGGGCTGAGAACGGTTTCCAGGTTTGGGCCTCAAAACCTGGGCGCTGGCGGGTTTCTGAGTTTGGGCCACAAAACTCAGCCGATGGATGAAAGGTTTCCTGATTTTGGCCTTAAAACCGGGGGAAGGTCCAGGTTTCCTGGTTTCGGCCTCAAAACTGGGGGAGGTCCGTGAAAAGGACGAACTGCGCGTTGGCAGCATGTGGCGGCATTGGGTGAGGTCACGTCGAGGCGAAGCTACCGGATGTGCGAGCGTGGTCGTCGGATCGACTACTCTTTCAGTTGGTCAGGAATACCCTTAGGGTTAGCCTGCCCGCTCATTAGCTATAGGGGTAGAAGGGGAATAATTGTATTAGGTTATATTAGGAGAGGCCACCCCTCCCTCCAAACCATCTCGGCCATTTGCTACTTTCACCTAGGGTTTCCTGCTTCCCATTCCCTGCTGTAGCCACTGAGATCCGCAGAGACAGCTAATCATACCTCTGCATTCGCGAGATTTTGAGGAAGTGAGACCGTAATCTCACTATTGTCTCATGTGTTCGAGACACGGTTGAATTTGTGGTTGTGATTCGTGTTTTGAAATTGTTCTTCGCGTTCTTCTTTTCTCCATGATTTTCCTGTCACTCGATCTCCCTCTTCGCTGCATCTTTTTCGAATCCACTTGAATCAACTTGTTCTTTAAAGTGAGGAGAACATTTCCACTGAAGGAATTCATCTCAATCTTCACGAACAAGTAGATCGGGTCGATTCAAGTTTCGTGGCGACTTTTTCGTTCTTGCACCTTCCCTTTCGATTTCCTAGAGTTCGAGTCTATTTGAGTGGATGATTTCTTGGGGATAGTCTCCTAACTATCTTGTGGTCATCCTCTCCAAGTTTGGGATCAAGGGATTTTGATTTGGATCGGATTTGGGGAGATTTGAGAGAAGGGCGATCAAAATTGCCTTCTCTGGGTGGTCGCGGACAGTCCGCCACCTGACCCGCGGACTGTCCGGGCGTCGGGGCTCGGCCGGATCAGTGGGTGTGTGTCTCGGTCGTCTTGCTGCTGAAGGACCGAGAATACAAAAGCAAGGCACCATAGGGGGGGTGAATGGGAGCTCAAATATTTCTTTGGAAACTTCGGCCTTTGTCCCACAAATCAACCCCAAAAGCTTCGACCGAAACCGTGATGCCCACGACCCTTGGAAGAGGGTGGATGATCCCTAGGATCACAGCGAGACACCACAAAGCGATAGCAAGCCAAACGCCAAAAGCACCGGCACAAGTTTGACCCCTAAAAACCTAGTCCCGAACGTAGATTGAAGCCTACGTTCAGAAATCTCTAAATACCAATGCTAACAAGTAGCAAAGATACCTAGAGAGGTTCCTTGGTCAACTCTAGGGCCAAACGAGAAGTTCGGAAACCAAGCGAAGAAGCCGGGAGAGCAAGCGCACTAAAACTCAAGCTTCAGCAGGATCCCAGACTGTCCGGACTGGAAGTCCCGGACTGTCCGCGCCTAATGCGGACTGTCCGCAAGCCGATCCCGGACTGTCCGCCGGTCAAAATGGAAAAACAGCACAGCTGCTTAACTCGTTCTGCTCAGGCCCGGACTGTCCGTGACCTAGAATTGCGGACTGTCCGCCGTTCAAACCGGAGCAACACAGTCGAAGAACACATCCACTGATCTGGCTTGCCCCCAACGCGTGGACTGTCCGCCGGCGGTACCACGGACTGTCCGCGAGCACCCAGTGAGGGCGATTTCGGTCGCCCTTCACACAAATCCTCCAAAATCCAAACCAAATCACAATCCCTTGATCCCAAACTTGGAGAAGATGATCATGAGGTAGTTAGGAGACTATCCCCAAGAAATCATCTGCTCAAATCAATTCAATCAACGGGAAATCAAAAGGGAAGGTGTATGAACGAAAAAGCGCCACGAAAATGAAATCGACCCGATCTACTTGATTGTGAGGAGTTAGATGAATTCCTTTAGTGGAAATGATATCCTCACTATAAAGAACAAGTTGATTCAAACGGATTTCGAAAAGACATAGTAGAGAGGGAGATCGAGTGACGGGAAAATCACGGAGAAATGAAGAACGCGAAGAACACGAACAAAACGCGAATCAACACATCGATCTGCAACCGTGTGGCTACCACACGCTACAACAGTGAGATTACGGTCTCACTTCCTCAAAATCTCCAGTACACAGAGGTATGATTCTCTATGGATCTCAGTTGCTACAGCAGGGGATTGGGAGAGCAGGAAAACCTAGAAGGCAAAGAGCAAATGACTGAGATCGGAAGGGAGGTGGGTGTCTCCCTCTACTTATCCTAATTCTAGTTCCCACTCTACCCCTAACTAATTACAGAGCGAACCAGCTAAACCCTAAGGTTATTCTGGACCAACTTGAGGTAGGTGGTGATCCGACAGCCATGCCCGCACAACTGGTAGCGTTGCCATGACGCAACCTCACCGATTGCCACCACGTGCCGCCACCGCTCTGCTCGTCCTTTTCTTGGACCTCGCCCCCGGTTTTGTGGCCCAAACCGGGAAACCAGCCTTCACGACCAACCCCCGATTTTGAGGCCCAAACCAGGAAACCAGCCGTCCATCGCAGCCACCACAGCTGATCCTCAGGCCACCGGTCCCTCAGTCCAAGCCTCACGTCCGCCCTTCACCGCTCTCGGTCCATCGGCACAACACGTCTCTACTTGACCTTCACCTTGCCTTCGATCACTGTTTCCGTGCTCGACACCTACACAACACAAGCCAAAGAACATGCGCATTATCCCAGTTGACAATCACTCATCACTCAAGACTCGGCATACATCCATGTATCTGCAATCTCCCCCTTGATGAGTGCATTGTCAACTACCAACACAAATCATAATGAAATAGAGGAAGGAAGAACAAAGAGAAGAGAGAGCTCATCCAAATGACCCAAAAGCATATCAAAGCCAGAAGAAGGTCAAGTGAAACAGCAAAACAACTTGGTCCCCAAAGACATGGGCAACGGCTCGACGCATCCAAGCAAAACAAAGCTAGCCCTCAAGAAGAGGTAGAGCAGGCTCAACACCGCTAGCAAGAAAGCTCGACATCAATTGAAATCACTAAAATCCAACTGGAATGGTGACAGCTGAAAGGCCAGAGAGCTCGATATCAAATGAGGCAAAATCAACTGAATAGCACAATCAGCTGAACACTCATCGAAAAACAAAAACTGCTAGTCCCTCAAGACAGAGGCACAGAGGCTCAACACAACTAGCAGAAAAGCTCCGAACCAATTGGAAAATCCAAAATCCGAAAAAAAAATTCGAGCCAGCTCAAACTCCCCCTCCAATAGTGCACACAACTAGGATATGATTTCTCCCCCTTATGATTTGACAAAATTCTCCCCCTTAGTTGATAAAGCACCATCAAGAATCTCCACTCCAAATGCATATGAGTTAAAATGCAAGTTAGCAGCTTCAGGAATATAGTCGATAGAATGAGAAGATGCTCGACAAAATGCTGATCCGATGACTCATACTATGCACAGAATGCTAGCAAAGGCTCAAACTGATCACAAAATACAAAATCTGAACATTAGAGCAAAATGAGCAGTTTTCAGCCAAAAAGGTATTCACCATCGAAATAGCACTAAGCATGTATAGACAGGAAGTCAAACATGTGCTAAACATGTATACAAGGTGAACTACCCCTAGCAAAGTTCAATCATCAAGCTATAGAATGAAACATAGACTTGTGTATTCAAATTTTATCGGAGTTGCAGCGGTTAAATTACACAAGTTCAAATTTCAGCATGTGATTGCGAGAGGTTGAAAGCTTGTCATTGCCTAACTTTTCAACTGTGCGAAGCCTATGCAGAAGCAATCAGAAGCTTAAAGCAATAGTTTCGGTCATACACTACACGGCTCAAGTTTAACTCAAAGTGCAATGAGAAATAGTCTCGATACCGTGATATGTTGACAAGCAATCCCATCTCAATCTTTCCAAATCACTTAAACTTGGTTCAATTTTAAAGCAGAAAATGAACAGACCAAGCAAGCGAATGACTCAGAACTAGAGACATAGCAACCTAGCATATATGAAAAGCATAAGTGATTTCAACACATTCTACACATGCTAGTTGCTAATCTCAATGGTGAACAATTTCAAGTTTTTATGTTCATTAAGCAAGTTCACCATTCATAAAATAACTCAGCTCACAACATGTATGAGTGATCAGAAAGAGCATAAGCTACAAGCATCATCATAAAGCATCGGAGCATACACTATATAGAGCATAGTCACATTCTAAAGATTATATACATGAAGCTCTGAATGTAAATATGCAAGATGAAATGCAAAGACTAACTCATCAGAAACGAAAACAAAACGAAGGAAAAAGAGTTAGTCTATGATACACGAACCAAAAATGTTTCCCCCATTTAAAAGGGGAAACACACACCAAGCTCACCTCTCAACCTAGCAAAAGTTGATTGGTCCAAAGGCTTGGTGAAAATATCAGCCAACTGATGATGAGTATCGACATGGTGGAGGTCGATATCACCCTTCTCATAGTGGTCTCGCAAGAAATGAAAACGCACATCAATGTGTTTGGTCTAAGAGTGCAGCACAGGGTTCTTAGCAATGCTAATAGCACTCGTGTTCTCACAAAGCAAAGGAACACGAGAAAAGCTCAGACCAAAATCACGCAAAGTGGCCATCATCCAAAGCAATTGGGAACAGCAGCTAGCCGCAGCAATATACTCAGCCTTCGTGGTAGACTAGGCGACACTAGACTGCTTGCGAGAAGACCACTATACAAGAGAAGAACCAATAAACTGACAAGTCCCAGAAGTGGACTTGCGATCAAGTCGGCAACCAGCAAAATCAGCATCCGAGTAACCACAAAGGGAGAGGGTGGAAGAACCAGAATACCAAATCCCAAACTCAGGTGTGAAGCATAAGTACCTCATAATGCGCTTGACCTCCTAACGGTGAGAAGTGCGCGGCGACGACTGAAATCACGGGCAAAGACACACCGCGAACTGAATGTCTGGGCGTGTTGCCATCAGGTACAGCAGCGACCCGATCATACTCCAGTATTCCTTCTGGTCCACAACTTCTCCATCCTTGTCTGCAACCAGGGCCATCGTGGTTAACATGGGTGTCGGAAGAGGATTGGCCTCACCCATATCGAACTTCTTTAACACGTCCTTGGTGTACTTGCCCTGGTGCACAAACGTCCCCTCTCGGGATTGCTTGATTTGCAACCCGAGGAAAAACGTCAACTCGCCCATCATGCTCATCTCAAACTCCCTACTCATAGTATCTGCAAACTTGGCAACCAAAGCGTGAGAAGAACCACCGAAAATGATATCATCCACGTAAATCTGGACCAAGAGAGTGTCATTGCCTTGCTTGAGGAGAAAAGGCGTTTTATCCACACATGCCATTTTAAAACCCTTAGCAAGCAAAAAGGTCTTCAACCTATCATACCAGGCTTTAGGGGCTTGTTTCAAACCATACAAAGCTTTGTGAAGTTTAAAATCATGGTTTGGAAACTTGGGATTTTCAAAACCGGGGGGTTGTTTCACATACACCTCTTCTTCTATGTAGCCATTTAAGAAGGCACTCTTGACATCCATTTGAAAAAGTTTAAACCCCCTGGATGCAGCAAAAGCCAAGAGTATCCTAATCGCCTCCAAACGAGCTACAGGAGCAAACGTCTCCTCATAGTCTATCCCCTCCTTCTGACTATACCCTTGGGCTACAAGTCTGGCCTTGTTTCTCACAACATGGCCATCCTCTCCTTGTTTGTTTTTGAAAGCCCATTTTGTACCAATAGGGTGACACTCAGGAGGAGGTGGAACCAAAACCCAAACCCGATTTCTTTCAAAGTTTTCTAACTCCTCATGCATGGCATTGACCCAATCAGGATCAGATAAAGCATGTCCAACATCTCAGGGTTCAAAATCAGCAACAAATGCAAAATGAGCAAAGTGAGAGATTTGTTGTGACCTTGACCGTGTGACACGTTCCCCGATGCTGCCGATCATCTGTTGAGGCGGGTGTTGGCGCTAGATGTGTCGTGGCGCCTCCTGAATTGAAGAGATCTCCCTTCAACAGCAGTTGGTGCCTTCTCGCGTACAAAAGGTACAGCCCGAGGTGGCGGATCCCACGGCCCCCAAGTAGTCGACGCAGAGGGGCTGGGGCAGTGAGTCGTCATAGTAGAAGCTGATGCTTGCGGCACAGCAAGTGGAGGTGGTGCTGGATCATCCATCCCTTCAGCACCCACATCCTCGTCATCAAAAAGAGGCTCACCAACCTTATGATCACCTGCACACTCAAAACGAGAAGAAGGACAAACCATGGTCTCATCGAAGGTGACATCGGATGTCTCCATGACTCGGTTAGTATAAAGGTTAAGTACACGATATGCACGAGTATGAGTGCCATAACCCAAAAATACACCATTAGAAGAACGAGACTCAAACTTGTCCAGTTGCCTTTCTTGAGTATAAAACAGTGGCAACCAAAAACTCTAAAATAACTCAATTTGGGTTGTTTTCCAAAACGCAACTCATAAGAAGTCTTTTTCAAGAAAGCTCGGAGGAAAATGCGATTGGAAATATAGCATGCAGTGTTCATAGCATCGACCCAATATCGCCTAGGAGTCCTATGCTCATCGAGCATCATCCTGGCCATCTCTACAAGGGTCTGATTCTTCCTCTCTACAACACCATTCTGAGGCGATTTGTAGGGAGAAGAAAACTGATGCTCTAAACCTAAAGAGTTACAAAACTTCTCAAAATCCGAGTTCTTAAACTCGGAACCATTATCACTATGGATAGCTCGCATCAAGTTCGTAGGGAACTCATTCTGAAGACGCAAAATCAGATTGCGAGCAAAAGAGAGTCTTAGTCTTCTTAGACAAAAAGAAGACCCACGAATATCTCGAAAAATCGTCAACAACAACCAACACATACCACTTCCCCCCAACGGAGCTCACCCGAGCCGGACCATCAAGGTCCATGTGTAAAAGCTCTCTAGGGTGCTTAGTCATGACCTGAGTCACTAGATGGTGGGGAGCGGCAACCATCTTCCCATGTCTACAAGAATGGCAAACAAGATCCTTTTCCATGCACAACTTGGGCAATCCTCGGATTAAGCCAAGTGAGCTAAGCCTTGCAAGCAAGTCGAAGCTCAGGTGACCAAGTCTCCTATGCCACTTCCAAAGATCCGAGGAGGAAGGTCCAGCCAAAAGACAACGAGAAATCCCAAATGACTCTGAGAAATTCGCATGAAAGACTTTCCCCAAGGGCGAAATTATACATACAAGATTGCCCTGAGGATCCAATATACGACTGAGATTCGGCTTAAAATGAATCTCATAGTCATCATCGAAAAGTTGCGAAATAGAAAGAAGGTTAAAATGCAAGTTAGAAACAAGAGCAACATCACGCAACACAAAGTGCTCATTAACTCGCACCGACCCACGAGACAACACTTTACCTTTGCTATTGTCGCCGAAGGTGATAAACTCCTTTCCGGCGACCGGACTAAGACTGGAGAACCACTTGGCGTTTCCGGTCATGTGCCTCGAACAACCGGAAAACACCAACCAAACGTTCTCTGTTGACACTTACTAACGTCGCTACCAAGAGTAGAGATAAACTCTATCCCCGGCATCGGCGCCAGAAATGCTTGTTGGTATAAATTAACGCACACTCTACTTTATCCGCAAGCGCACAGATAAAATCTACCGATGTAGCACTTCACCGGAGTAACCCAGTTTTAATATCGAACCCAAAGGAACGGATAGTGTTAAGTCTTAAAGTCTATCCCCTGAGTAGCTAACAAGGACGGAGAATCTAGAAGTATAGAGGGGATCACTAAGGCTGTCTAATTCCAATTTAAAAGTGATATGTTTATATTATTCTTAGTGGGGAAGTTGCCATAAAAGGTCACAAACAGAGTATGAGTCTTTTATGCAAATGTATAATCCTACCGAGCCTACACACGGGGAAGTGGACTATAGAAGAATCAACAAGGCTATAAGAGTCACCCTTGCGAACAACCACTACTACCGGCGTTATAGGAGGCATTTATGATGAGCTATCAAGTCTAAGCACCATGCTTACACTATCCAACTACTCTAACTCTATAGGAACTTAGAATTAGAGTACTCAAAAGAGAGTCATAAACCTTAAGAATAATAAGAACAATAACTCAAATTTAAATATAGACGTTGATTACCGAAACAATCGCTGAAGCAAGTTGAAGATGAACTTGAATCCGCAGGTACAAGATGAAGAAGCTGATCCGACAGGTCGGAGCTCCTTCTTGATCTCTTCCTCTCTCTCTCTCTTCTAGTTCTAATATAAGACTAGGTTCTAAACCTAACTAGAGGGGTAACTAGTCTTCTACTTGATAGCTGGCTCTTGATTACAACTAGATGAACTAGATCTAATTCTAGATGAACTAGAAGAGATTCATCTAGAGGGACCTCTACTTCTAATTGAAACCCTAGTTTCTGATGTGGAGATGAATAATGAATATGGAGATGCCTGGAGAGGGGGGTCTGGGGTTGCTTATATAGCCCGAGGTGGAGTAGGGGCAAGGAATCGCCATGTCATCGATCCGCGTCACGTTTATCGCCCACCGTTGGATCAAACCGACTTCAGGGACGGTGGAGAGACGCATCCTAGGACGCGGTGGAGGAAGCTTGCAGAAGACGGAAGCCACCGGGCCCGGTGGGAGACCGGTCGGTCTCGTGGTGGGACCGGTCGGTCCCACCTGGCACGGTCCCGCGGTGCCTGACCTCCTGGTGTCTTCTGGTGTCCTCTGGAGTCTTCTAGAATTTTCCTGACGTGCCGGTTGCGTTATCTCGTGTTGGTTTCCTTCTAGGGGAAGCAATCAGTGTTGGTTTCCTGGTTTAGTCCCTGTAGAATCATAATTCACCAAAACTCGTGGAATATTGTCAATTAAAACCCTAAACCTTTGTTGGTGATTGAATTCATGCCCTTTTCATATTTATTTATCCTTTAATTTTAATAGATAACCATTTTCAACATTCTCCAATCGTTTTACCTACATCAATAAAAAGACATAGGGTGAGCATACAATCCAACACTAGGGTTAGTGAAGTAGGAAGAATACCAGTGTTGGGCCGACTGCTCAAAAGAACGGTTATTAGAAAAACCATTCCTACCGCGCCTACGGGAGGAGCGATCACCACGTAGAGGAAAACGTGGTCCGCTAAGGGAAGAGCGTCCATCGTGATACTCAAAACGCAATGGGGGAAAACGCTCAACTACAAAGCCACCGCCACGGGGTCCATAGCCCACAACTGCAGGCTCCCACCGGGCACGTCCTCCTCGCAGCCTAGGCCTAGGAACATGAGGTTTTGGACCTCTAGGCCTAGCAGCACGCTTCTGAACATTCGGCACATGTACATCATGGAAAGGATGGTACATGTCCGTGTTGTTCATTTCCTTTGCACGACGCACCTCTCTCTTGCGCCGAAAGCAAAACTCACTCAAGTGTCCATCTCTCCCACAGTGCTTACAATGGTACCTCACCACTCTCATAGGGGGTTGTTGGTACTCACGGTAGTGGGTGTGGATCACTTTGCCCTTCTGTGGCATAAGCTCCTCCTGGATAGGTGGCATTATATCTAGCTTGTTCTTGAGGTGGTTTGGTTTTGGAGCCCATGAGTGTTTCTTGGGTGGAGCTCTCGGAGGTTCAACAAACACCCCATCCTTGGTGTTAGGCTTTAGAGGCTCTTTGGGTGGAATCTTGGTAAGCTTGGGAGTAGTGGTGGAGTTGGGCTTCTCACTCGGGTTAAGACCACTGAACTCTCCAACCTTGCCAAAAAGATGAAGCACACTCAACACCCTGAGCAAAGCCTACACCTGGACCTCTAGCAGCATGCTTGAATTGGGAGATCATCATCCCCAGCTGCGGCTCACCACTAGACACCCATGACAAGATGGTCCGAAGGTATGTGTTTTCCTCCTCGGTTTGCATCTTGTCATTTTTCACATTGGCTATCTCCATTTCCAAGCCCTCACACAAAACGCACCTAGACACACAAGTGCTACCCAAGCTGGCCTTCTCAAGAGACACAATCTTGGCATTCTTCTCTGCCAACTCGGTTTGCAAGCCTGCACAAGACTTGCACGCACCCAACAGCGAGGATCTAGCCTTAAGCTCATCCACCTCTCCAACCAAAGCAACATACTTCCCCCTCAAGGTGAGAAGGTCAGTCATGTGCTTGGAGCACATCTCACACTCGTCCTCCTCAGTCACGACAACGGTGGACTTGACAGACTCAAGTTCCTTCACCGCATCCTGATGAGGACATTAACACCAGCGATACATCCTCTCCGACACAACCTATAGCTGGCCCTCTTACTCGTGCTCGTGCTCGTCAACTTAATCATCAAGTGAGTTCCATGATAAGCTCTTGTCCATCTTGTTTAGACAATGGAAACGCGTGCACTCTTGTTTTGATTAGGAACCGAGGAGAAGACCGAAAGGGAGAAGGACTCGCGGTAGCTGGATTCGGACTGCAGCAAAGCGCCAACTTGTGACCGCCACCACGGTTGCATACGGATTCGGATTCAGGCGCTTCAGGACTTGTTGGAAAGCTTATCAAGTTTACTTTCATATGAATCAAGTCCCACGTCAATATCTGTTCGGCAGCAGCGGCAATGATTCAATTACCGTCGACAGGTCTTGCTGTCCAGGGTGCTGCGTCACCTCATTTTGGGCTTATGGCCCATGTATCAAGTTGGGTCCATTAGGGACGCGTCCTAGGGTTGGAGGACGAACCCAACACTCTTTTGGTCGTCAATCCATCTACTTATATCCCTCTATAGCCGCCATGGTCGGTTTGGGTTTTGTTTAGATCAAGTTTAGCCTTAGCTACTTGCTTGTAGGCGCGCGTGCAGGATCAGCCGCCCGTCTCCTTGTCTTCGGAACCCCATTGTAGAATAAGATTCAGTTTGAAACCTTCAATTTCATCTTGCAAATTCAGTGCTTGTTTCCTCGTTCTTGCTAGTTCTTCGATTGCTTGCAGGACGGGAGCCCTAGGGGCTGGTTGTCGCGCTCCACAAGATCATGACGGCTATTGGACGTGGTGTATCGGTTGCTAAGGCGCGGTCTTGAGGGCTGTAGTCGGGCCGTGAACGTCATCTCCATCCACCAATCGAGTTATCCCCGTTTCTCATCGAAAGATCGGGCAAAAACCCTAGCGGGTTCGCATCAGTTGGTATCAGAGCAAGGTTCTTCGGTGAGAGACTTCTAATCCATTGCTGTTTTTAATTAATTTCCTATAGTCCAGAAAAGCCAAAAAAAAATATAGTAGATTAGTTTTTCCATAATCCTATTAAACCTTTGTGCCTTGGCTAGTACCGTTTAGTTAGGGCTTGTTGAATTTGCGTTGCTTCGGTTTGTGTCGAGTTGCTGGTCTTAGTGTCTAGTCCTTTAGAGTTTCGAGTTCTTGTCACCATCTATACACAGCCGAGTATTACCATATCTTCTCTCTGTTGAATCTGTTGTGAAGTCCGAATTGAACTGTCTGTGGTCTTGGTCCGGATCGAGTTGAGTTCCAATCTGAGTTCCACCAACGTGATAAAAAATAGGAAACCGAGTAGAACTCGGCAATAGGTGGAATCCGTTTGTGGTTGGTTCTGAGAGAGAGAGAGAGAGTATCTTCTTCTTACCGGAATACCCCTGTACTTTCGGAAAAAGTGTGTGTACCGAATTGCTCCTTTGTATTCTTTTGTTCATATAATCAGTTTTTGAGGTTGCCCAAAAAAAAAAGAAAAAAAAAGAAAAAAAAAAGAAAAAAAAAGAGAAAAGATTCAAAAGAAAAGGGGCTGTTTTTCATATTGATTTTAGGTTTGTTCCACCTTGTTTTCAGGGGTGTGCTGTGGTTTTCCTTTGTGTCCAGGCTTGCGTCTCTAGCACGGTCTAGCCTAGGACCAACACAGTACCGTCGTCGAACGTTTATTCAGCTCGCCTTTATAACTAACGTGGAGCTAGTTCGTTCCTTGTTTCAGCCCACCTATAGCTCCACATACTCTACAGCTTGACAGGTCTTGTGCCGCAGCACCGATACACTTCATCCATTGCTGAAGACTTGTTGGTAGACGACCCCTCCTGTCAAGCAAGGTAAGAATTGGTAAGAACTTGTGTAACAAGTTGAGTGTGAGAGACTTGCTGTAGCTACATCCTAGTAGTTGTAGGGCTTTTATTTCTTCACTTGCCTTTCTTGTTGTCTTTGTTTTTGAACCATGACAGGGGGAGATGATGACAACGAAACACTACATACACCTCGCACTAAGGGCATCATACAGCATTTTGAAAGGAAAGTGAAGCTGCACACAGAGGGACTTGATAATGACTTGCAGGTGACAAATGAAAAGCTGGGGCAGTTGGAGGCTACGCAGATTGCCACAAACAACAAGCTTACAAGTTTGGAGGAATCCGTTGCTAGTGTGGACAAAAGTCTTGCTGCTCTCCTAAGGCGATTTGATGACTTCCACACCGAAGATAAAGAGAAGCATAAAGAAGAAAAGGAGGGAGATCGAGAGCACGGTAGTCATGAAGATGACTACACTGCTGATACTGAGCATGATGACCAAGACGCTCGTGATCGACGACGCCTACGTCACAACCGTAGAGGTATGGGTGGCAACCGCCGACGCGAGGTACACAATAATGATGATGCTTTCAGTAAGATTAAATTTAAGATACCTCCTTTTGATGGTAAATATGACCCTGATGCCTACATTACTTGGGAGATTGCTGTTGATCAAAAGTTTGCATGTCATGAATTTCCTGAGACTACACGTGTTAGGGCTGCTACTAGTGAGTTTACAGATTTTGCTTCTGTTTGGTGGATAGAATATGGCAAGAAAAATCCTAATAACTTACCTAGAACTTGGGATGCGCTGAAACGAGCCATGAGAGCTAGATTTGTTCCATCTTACTATGCCCGTGATATGATAAATAAGTTGCAGCAATTGAGACAAGGTGCTAAAAGTGTAGAAGAATATTATCAGGAATTACAAACGGGTATGTTGCGTTGTAACCTAGAGGAGGATGAGGAACCGGCTATGGCTAGATTTTTGGGTGGGTTAAATCGGGAAATTCAGGACATCCTCGCTTACAAGGAATACAATAGTGTAACCCGTTTGTTTCATCTTGCTTGTAAAGCTGAAAGGGAAGTGCAGGGACGACGTGCTAGCGCAAGGACTAATATTTCTGCAGGGAAGGCTAATTCATGGCAGCAACGCATGACTACAACTCCATCTACACGTATGTCTACTCCATCATCTAGTGACAAGACTCGAGCTGCTCCCACAAATTCAGTTGCAAAGACGATGCAAAAGCCTGCTGCGAGTACTTCATCCGTGGCATCGACGGGTAGAACAAGCAACATACAATGTCACCGGTGCAAGGGATATGGACACATGATGCATGACTGTCCAAACAAGCGAGTTATGATTGTCAAAGATGATGGTGAGTGCTCATCTGCTAGTGATTTTGATGAAGACACGCTTGCACTGCTTGCGACTGACCATGCAGGTAATGAAGAACAAATAGAAGAACATATTAATGCAGGTGAAGCGGACCACTATGAAAGCTTGATCGTGCAGCGAGTGCTTAGTGCACAAATGGAGAAGGCGGAGCAAAATCAGCGGCATATTTTATTCCAAACAAAGTGTGTCATCAAAGAGCGTTCCTGCCGCATGATCATTGATGGAGGTAGCTGCAACAACTTGGCAAGCAGCGATATGGTGCAAAAACTTGCCCTCAACACCAAACCACACCCGCATCCCTACTACATCCAATGGCTGAACAACAGTGGTAAGGCAAAGGTAACTAGACTTGTGAGAATCAATTTTTCCATCGGATCCTACAAAGATATTGTTGAATGTGATGTTGTGCCTATCAAGCTTGTAACATTCTGCTAGGTAGACCTTGGCAATTTGATAGAGATTCTATGCATCATGGTAGATCAAATCAGTATTCTTTTCTATACCATGATCGCAAAATTGTGCTGCATCCTATGTCCCCTGAAACTATTATGCAAACTGATGTTGCAAGGGCTACTAAAGCAAAGAGCGAGAGCAATAAAAATGATAAATCTGTAATTGGTAACAAAGATGAGATAAAACTGAAAGGACGTTGTATGATAGCTACCAAATCAGATATTAATGAGTTCAATGCATCCACTTCTGTTGCTTATGCTTTGATATGCAAGGATGCTTTGATTTCAATTGAGGATATGCAATGTTCTTTGCCCCCTGCTGTTGCTAACGTTTTGCAGGAGTATTCCGATGTGTTTCCAAGTGCGGTACCAGCGGGGCTGCCACCACTACGCGGGATTGAGCACCAAATTGATCTTATTCCTGGTGCATCTTTGCGAAACCGTGCGCCATACAGGACAAACCCGGAAGAAACAAAGGAAATTCAGCGACAAGTGCAAGAACTACTGGACAAAGGTTATGTGCGAGAATCCCTTAGCCCTTGTGTTGTTCCAGTAATTTTAGTGCCTAAGAAAGATGGAACATGGTGTATGTGTGTTGATTGTAGAGCTATTAATAATATCACCATTCGATATCGACACCCTATTCCACGATTAGATGATATGCTAGATGAACTGAGTGGTGCTGTTGTGTTTTCAAAAGTTGATTTACGTAGTGGGTACCACCAGATTCATATGAAATTGGGAGATGAATGGAAAACTGCTTTCAAAACTAAGTTCGGTTTATATGAGTGGTTAGTCATGCCTTTCGGGTTAACTAATGCACCTAGTACTTTCATGAGATTAATGAACGAGGTTTTGCGTGCTTTCATTGGGAAATTTGTTGTCGTATATTTTGATGATATATTAATTTACAGCAAATCATTGGATGAACATCTTGATCATTTACGTGCTGTTTTTAATGCACTACGTGAGGCACGCTTATTTGGTAACCTTGAGAAGTGCACCTTTTGCACCGATCGAGTGTCTTTTCTTGGTTATGTTGTAACTCCACAGGGAATTGAGGTTGATCAAGCCAAGGTGGAAGCTATACAGGGATGGCCTGTTCCAAAGACTATCACCCAGGTGCGGAGTTTCCTAGGACTTGCTGGATTCTATCGCCGTTTTGTGAAGGATTTCAGCACCATTGCTGCACCATTGAATGAGCTTACCAAGAAGGGGGTGCCTTTTGAGTGGGGCAAAACACAAGAGAATTCATTCGACATGTTGAAAGATAAGTTAACTCACGCGCCTCTCCTACAACTTCCTGATTTTAATAAGACTTTTGAGCTTGAATGTGATGCTAGTGGAATTGGTCTGAGAGGTGTTTTGTGTAACGTAACAGCTCTAATCCCATGGCCCACTGATCACCGTCAACCACTGACAGTCGATCCGTACAGCCAAGAGATTAGGACCGGTTCCGCTACTGGGCTACATCAGTGCCCGTTGTCCGCAGGATCATCTCACAATTCAGTTACAATCTCTTTAACATTTTGACAAACGACATCGGAGTAAATAGCGGAAGACTTAGATAACAATAGTTTTACAAACCAGGGTTCAACATAAAATTAAAGTGAAGCTATTACAGACCATAGTTCAAATAGATAGAGTTGGCAGAGTAGCATATGACAACAACTTAAGGTAAAGATACATCACCCAGCCCGAGGGTGAATAATCACTCATCGGCCTCATCGGCCTCCTCCTGAACAACAGTCACACAGCAGGGTCCAAGGCATACTGAGGAATCTGCCATACCTGCAACATGGGTAATAAAACCCTGAGTACAAAGGTACTCAACAAGACTTAACCGACTAAAGCAAAAGGGAGAAGACTCAGGAATGCAGGCTTAGGGTAGTCAAGGTAAGGCTTAAGCAAGATCAAGTATTTTGCAGAAAAACATTTTTTGTAAATCTTATTTTATTTTGAAAGGTTCAGAATTTCCTCAATTCTTCATCATTCATGATTCATTTTACATTTCAAAACATTCCTAGTTGAGAACCACTCTCCGTTGACAGTCAGTGGACCAAGTCTCCATAACCGAGGAGCAACGTTAATCCGGATAAATAGTACTCAGCTGAGGGTCCCTATCCACACTGCATATGTAGCACCCAAGCTTGCATATGCCAACTTGTCTACCACGATTCCTCCAAGATTGGGCCCGGTCCTACGCCACCCGGAAGTACAGTACACCACTCCAATCCGGGCCTCTAACCCACGTGGGTACATGCTACTTCCGCCATCTCTCCACTCCCAGTGCGCGGTTGTCGGTCCAATAATGGATTTCTCGGAGCCAGAGCTTTCCGTAGTATGTGAATAGTTACAAGTCTTGACCAGCAGGCCCCCATACGGATGGTCCCTACATTTTCCAGCCAGCGACAAGCACCTCGGGACTCTAACCCAAGAGTACAGGTCCTGTCAGTTTTTCAACCCTGTCCCGGTCGGTGTCAACTGTTGAGTCCCGGACTACAACATGACGGCACCGTACGCAAGGACAACCTCTCCTTCCCATTGACTAAGTACGGATCAGATACTTAGCCAATAGTGGGAGTAAAGCCAAATTCCCATAAAAGTTCTTTAAGTGATCACACTTTTGAAATTGGCATTTTTATTGCAAATCTATTTAATAGCATTGCTAAGCATTTTTCAAACACTTTTTTGAAAAGCCGGTATCGGGTGTTTCAGTGGTCAAGGTGGGTAATGCATCAATTAGGATATCACACAACTCCTATAAACCTAATGCAATAATTTAACTCAAAAGCATTTAAGGAAACATTTTATAAAATTCAAGGAAAGGGTTAAATGCACCGGGGCTTGCCTTGGATGGCAAAAAGAGCAGACTCGGGGTTGGTGGTGTAGGTGCCGGAGCTCGGGGTTGCCTCGGGGACAGATCCTTCGGTGACTACCTCGACTTCAGGTCCTTCTTCGTCAACTATACGGATGCAATGATGAATGCTCATGAGAATGATAATATGGACTTAAGGGGCAAGACAATTCCACTGATTCTAGATTACTCTTAAACAAGGCATGATTGAATTCTAGGTTGAGCATAAAAGGTAATCATTTCTTCCTTAAGCAATATTGATTAACTAGCCCTTAGTATAATTATCCTAAGCATCAACCAAACATAGCATCACAAACATCATAGACCAAAGGGTAGGGGTCTATGAACATCAATCAATCCAAAGATCACATCATCAAACACTTATTACCAACCCTAATCCATCTTTTCTATTTTCTTAACTTATTAAAAGGTCATTTTAAGAAGTTGCTCCAAAAATTACCAAATTAATCACATCAGTTCATTATGACTTAAACAGGTGGCAAAACAAATTTCATAATTTTTGGAGGTCATTAAGGTGCTCAATTAAATCTAGACATTAATTAACAAAAGGTACTATTTAACAATTAAAATAAAAGCTCAAAAATCAACTTGTTCAAAAGACTTCAAAATTTTACCAGAGACCAAGCATGGCATAAGAAGCTCACAAAAATTTGTCTCATGATTTTTGGAGTTATAAATCACTCTCCAAAAATACCAAAGCCTTCATTTATTAATTAAAAGGGAGATTTTTCATTTTCAAATTCTTGCAGAAAAGTCAAGTTTTATATTTTTATAAAAATACTCCAGAGCATAAAGAGTCTACCACAAAAATTTCAGCATTTTTGGATCAACACAGAAATCATACAAAAAGATGAAATTTGAACACTATTCACATGTTTGGAAAAAGAGAAACGGCACTGTTCTTCTCCTCCCCGCGTTTGCCGGCGGCCGGACGGCGGCGGCGCTGCTACGCCGGCCACTGCGGGCGCTCCGCGGCGAAACCGAGGGTACGGGAAGCAACAGGGAGCTCACCGGCGTCGATTGCGGGCTCGGCGAGGTGAGGGGATGAACGGAGGGTGAGTTCGACGGTGACCGGCGGACGGCGGACGGCGGTGATCGTCGACTCGGCGTTCCTGTGCGACACAAGCGACCACAAGGGGTCAGTCAGAGACGCAAAGGATCGAGGAAGGTGATGCGGGGGTCAGTGGAGGATAATCAAGGCCGGAGAGGGAGTATTTCACGATCCCGACCTCGACGGGATTCTTGCCGGAGATGACAACGACGAGCTACGCCGGGCGAATGGAGGCGGTAGCGACCAAATTGAGGGGTGGTGAAGCTGCGCAAGGACTTGGCGGAGCTTCTGGGCTAGCTGGGAGAAAAGCGGAGGCTCGGGTTTGCTCTGGCCACGGTGGCGGGGTTGGTTCTGCTCCGGCCGGCTCGGCGGGGCTCTTATAGCCGCGCGAGAGGCTGGCAAGAAGCGCGCGGGGCGGATAAGATCGCTCGACGCGTGCGCAATCGAGTGCGAAGCAAGGGGTCAGCGGTTTGGCATGCAGGGACCGGGTGCACGGCTCACGGCGGCGAACGCGTGGCGGCGACGCACTACGGGCGGTAGGGGTCGGGGAAGATGTCAACTGGTGGCAGACGCATGCGCAATCGAGTGCTGAGCATCGGCGTGGAGTTGGTTTGGCCGAAGGAGCTTCGGACACGCGGCGACATGCAAAACCGGCGAGGGCGCGCGGGCGGGCCCCCCCCCTAGCTCGCCGGGAAGATGAACAGGCTATGACCTAGGGGTTTTGACTTTTGAGCAGATTTGTGTATTTTGCAAATTACTTTCAAATCTTGAACTGGGCAACAAAAACTCAAAACACCAAAGTTGCTCAGAAAAACGAGATCTACAATTTTGTCAATATGAACATTTTCAAATTCCAAATAGTTTTTGAACTATATTCAAAAACAGAAAAGGGGACACTTTTCAAACTTGATTCAAATCAAAATTACTCTGGATTCAAACTGAAACTTGAAAATCTTCCAATATGAAAGTTGTTCCATTTGACAAAACCTATAACTTTGCTAATATACACTTTTTCTGAAACCAATAGTTTTTTAATAACTGTTTAAAACTGAAAAGGGGACAAAATCTGGAATTTGAATGAATTTGAAATTACTGCAAATTTTATATAGAAACATGGAAATCTGTAAATACCAAAATTGTTCCTCTTGATCAGATTCACAACTTTGCTTTTTGAACCAACTCAAAATTTTGAATTTTGAAAAAGTTATTAAAAAGGGAATAAATCCAGGATTTGGGATTTTAGGGTTTTGCAAAAGGAAACTCAATTCAATCTGATTTTTGAACTTGGATCAAAGCAGCAAAATCAGGCACTAAATTAGAACAAGAGGTACATAGAACTAGGCACAGAGGTGAAATTACCATTTTGCCCCTATAGGAAGAAGTGGGCTAATAAGGGTTTTTGCAATAGAGGTACATCACATAAAATGATACATTAAGCAAATGATACACATGAAATCATGATCAAGATGATTAATGATGCTAATGATGATATGTCAGTAATTACATGCTTAAACACCAGAGGTGTTACAGCTTCCCCCCCCTTAAAGAAATCTCGCCCCGAGATTCTGCGTCTTAAGAAGGACAAAGAAGGGAAAAGACAAAACTTTACATAGACAGGGATCGAGAAAGTCGGGATAGTTCTTTGCCAAGAAGTCTTCAGATTCCCAAGTAGCTTCTTCTTCAGAGTGCTGGTTCCACGTGGATTTTGTACCACCTTGTGTAGTTCTTCGAGTAACTCGATCTTTGTGATCCAACACGCGAACTGGTATCCGAGTAGGATAGATCAGGCTCTAGCTCGACACTTCAACTTCCACGACATGTTCTGGTACTCGGAGGCACTTCTTGAGTTGGGAAACATGGAAACATTGTGGACAGCAGAGAGATGATCGGGCAACTTCAGCTTGTAAGCTACCTTGCCACAACATTCCAAAATCTCAAACGGACCAATGTAGCGGGGTGCAACTTTCCCTTTACTCCAAAACGAGTGACTCTTTGGTTGGTGAGACCTTGAGATATAGCGTAATCTCCAACTTGGAAACTATCAGAGGTCGACGTCTCTTGTCAGCATAACTCTTTTGTCGGGATGGGCAATCTTCATGTTCTTCTTGTATCTGCTTGACTTTCTCTTCATATCTTTGACCAGGTCAACTCCAAAGAATTCTCTTTCTCCGTGGCTCAGACCAACTGAGGGGTGTACGACAACGCGACGACCGTACAGTGCTTCAAATGGTGCCATTTTGATGCTTTCTTGATAACTGTTATTATATGAGAACTCTGGCCAAGGGCAAACAGTCATCCCAAGTATCTGCGAAGGTAAGCACACAGGCTCTCAACATATCTTCTAACACTTGGTTGACTCGCTCAGTTTGTCCGTCTGTCTGTGGATGATAAGCTGTACTATGCAAGAGCTTGGTTCAAAGTGAGGTATGGAACGCTTTCCAGAACTTTGCGACAAACTGAGTACCACGATCAGAGATAATGGTCTTGGGTACTCCATGAACTTTCACTAGTTGTTATTTGTACAAGGCGGCATACGTGGGGCACGGCATAGCTGGTCTTGACTGGCAGATAAGTGAGGTTGTTTTGGTGAGTCGGTCCACGATTACCCAAATGGAATCAAACCTTTCCGAGTCTTGGGTATGCCCATTGATAAAATCAAGCTGATATCTTCCCACTTCCAGTAGGTACAGATATAAGGCTGCAATTCTCCTCCTAGGCTTCATGTGCACGGCTTTGACTTTCTGACAAGTATGCACAGCTGAGCGACATAGCGAGCGATTTCAATCTTCATCTTTGTCCACCAGAATCTCTGCCTTAGATCCTGGGCTAGCATCTTGTTGCTGCCGGGTGGATGGAAAAACCTAGATCAGGTGGCCATCAAGGATCACTGTCTCAACTCAGGCACCTTGGGGAACTTACTAGACGGTTCTTGAACCAAACAAACCCTTACATCATCGATCCTTGAAAACAATCAGCCTTACCGGTTTGGACCTTTCTCGATAGTGCTGATTCCAGGGTTATCTTTCTGTGCAGCGAATTGACTTTGTTCTTGACCGAGTTTCTACCGCATTGTTCAGAGCCTTCCTTGCGGAACTACTCAATTCCCATCCTTTCAAGAGTATGACACAAGGAAAGATCATAGGGTTTGTGTCAGACAGTTGCAGTATGACTGCGTACGAGGGCATCATGGCAATACATTTGCCTACCAGGATTGGTAATGCACTTCGATATCATAGTCCTTGATTAACTCAAGCCATCTTCGCTGCCTCGATGTTTCAGCTCTTCTTGGGTGAAGATATACTTCAGGCTCTTATGATCAGTGTACACATTGCAGGTACTGCCCAACAGATAATGACGCCATATCTTCAAAGCATGCACCACTGCTGCTAACTCAAGGTCATGGGTTGGATAATTCTCCTCATGTCGCCTAAGCTGCCGTGAGGCATAAGCGATCACTCGACCTTCTTGCATCAAAACACAGCCTAACCCAGTACCAGATGCATCACAGTATACATCAAGGGTTTCTTTCTCGATGTCTGGTTGAGCTAGGACTGGTGATGTAGTTAGTAGTTTCTTCAAGGCTTGAAAAGCTTGCTCACAGGCTGTTGACCAAACAAAATCCACGGAATTCTTCAACAACTCTGTGATAGGCTTGGCAACTCTGGAGAAGTCTGGGATGAAACGACGATAGTATCCAGCCATTCCCATGAAGCTGCGAACTTCGCGGACAGTGGTAGGTGGCTTCCCAATCCAAGATATCTGCCACTTTTTCAGGGTCACTGACACACACACTCAGCGGACAGGACATGACCAAGGAATTGAATTCGATCTAGCCAGAATTCACATTTACTGAACTTGGCATACAGCTGGTGATCTCTGAGACGAGAGAGAACGACACGAAGATGATTGGCATGATCTTCAGGGTTCTTGAATAAACAAGGATGTCGTCAATGAACACGACTACAAATTTATCGAGCTCTGGCAAACACAGAGTTCATGAGATACATGAAATGAGCGGGTGCATTGGTCAAGCCAAAAGACATGACCAAGTACTCATATAGGCCGTATCTGGTGGTGAAAGCTGTTTTGGGAATATCTCGGGACGAATTTTTATTTGGTGATAGCCAGATCTGAGGTCGATCTTGGAAAACACTCTGGCTCCAGATAACTGGTCAAACAGAAGATCAATACGAGGCAAGGGATATTTATTTTTGATGGTGACCTCGTTGAGCGGGCGATAGTCAACGCACAGACGAAGGCTTTTGTCCTTCTTCTTCACAAAGATAGCAGGACAGCCCCAAGGAGATGAACTTGGGCGAATGAGACCCTTATCCAATAGCTCTTGCAATTGGATCTTCAGCTCTGCCAACTCTCTGGGAGGCATTCGATAAGCTCTACGGGCTATAGGAGCAGTCCCGGGCTTTAGCTCTATGGCAAACTCAACATCACGGTCAGGAGGCAGACCAGGTAAATCTTCAGGAAAGACATCAGGGAACTCACAGACTACGGGATGTCTCGGATCCCTTGATCATAGGTAGCATTTAGCTGAGTGGTAGCTGGTTTTGAAGGCATAGGAAGTTGGAGAAGGAGTTTGGAGGTACTGTTAGGAATATCCACTCTCACAACTCTATTCAAGATGTCTATCATGGCTTTATACTGACACATCCAATTCATGCCTAAGATGACATCTATCTCTTGATCGCGCAGTACTATCATGGTGGTAGGAAAGACATGTTTCCCCAACATTACTGGTATACTGCGGACCACTTCCTTAGTATTTATCCGCCCTCCAGGCGAAAGTATGCAGAAACTCTCTTTTAACTCCCCCATGGGCAACTCATGCTTGATGACAAAAGTGCGACTGATGAAGGAATGCGATGCACCAGAATCAAACAAGACGACTGCAGGGTGATTGGCAACAGGGAACCTACCGAGCATGACGGGCTCTCCGTCTGGGATGTTACTGACGGTGGTGAAGTAGACTTGCCCGTGCTTCCTGACAAGCTTGCCCTTCTGGACGTGCTGCTGCGGTGCACGGTGCTGCTGCTGTGATCCTCCAGGGCCTTTCTGTGCATGCTGGGCATTCTTCTTGGGTTTTGGGCACTCGCGAGCCCAGTGACCAACTTGGCCACAGTTGTAGCATGGATGGTTGTAAGCTGTTTGTGGGGTGGTGACACGAACACCAGGGGCGTTCGGCTGAGTGGCACTTTGCTGGTTGGCATTGTGGGTGGTGGCCGCGGTACGAACGACTTGCTGATGGGGGTATGGGGCACGGTTTTGGTGGTGGCTGGGGTGGTAGATGATTTTTGGGCGCTTATGGTTGCTGGAGAAACTGCTAGACCCAGCCTTCTTCTTCTTCTTCTCTTCCTGATACTGGCGGTTGCTTTCCTCGAAAGCAACAGCACGGTCAACGACATCATGGTAGGATCCGTTTAGGTTGTTGGACAGACCTCTGCGAATCTTAGGGTGCAGACCCCTGAGAAAACAATCTCTCTTCTTTTCCTCTGTGTTGACATAGTCAGAGGCATACTGGCTGAGGTGGTTGAATTGTCCCACGTACTGCATGACGGTGGAATCTTTCTGTTGCAGGGCCAAGAACTGATCCAACTTCATCTTCATCAATCCCGAAGGGATGTGATGTGCTCTGAAAGCAGTGCGGAACTCTTCCCAGGTCAGCTGGTGACCTTCCGCTGGGCTGCCAACAGGTTGGCGTACCAGGCACTTGCAGGACCACGGAGCTGCTGAGAAGCGAACCGAGGCTTCTGGATCTCCGTGCAGTGCAGTAGACTGAACTTCTGTTCCATGGTGCGTAACCAGTCGTCAGCCTCGAGGGTTCATCGGCCTTTGTGAAGACCGGTGGTCGTGTTTCAGTGAATTCCACATAGGTTGTCTCTTGGTTGTTGCGGCGACCACGGTTACCGTTGTTCTGCTGCCCTTGATTCTGAGCCATCAGATTGGCAGCGGCGGCCAAGGCTGCAATGGCATCAGCTAGGGTAGCTGGTACAGGTGGAGGGTTTGGGAGACGGTCATCTCCAGCACCTCCGGCTCCGGTACGGGTGTTCACAGGCATCTGTATAAGCAACTCGGAACTCAGCATATATGGACAAGGGTTCTGAAACAACTTGATTGATAACTTCACTGATACAAAGATAGCTGGTTTGATAAAGATGACAACAGACTGATAAGGGAAAAGGTACGAAAGGAAAGATACATGCCAGACTTGGCAACAGACAGACTAACGCTCCCAACCTAGACTAAGGTTTTAGGTAAGCAGATGGTAGACACAAGGAGTCTAGTCATCATCGATGAAGATCAACTCTTCGTCATCATCATCATCCTCGATGATAAGCTCAGGCTCTTCCTCCTCATCTTCATCTTCAACGTGGACATCTTCAGCAGGTTCCACTTCCACGTTCTGATCAGGCTCGCGTTCCACTTCAGGTTCCTCCACGACTCCGTCTTCGGGTCTTCCATAACCGGGGGTACCAAGGGATGGAGTTGATCATGTAGCTGATGCACTTCCTCATGAAGCATATCGTTGTACTGCTCAATCTGGGCGGTGTATTGCTGCAGTCCATGGAGCTGGGCTCTGGTGACATCCTCGCGGGTCCAAGCATCATTGCGCTGCTCGATAGCGCGAATCGTGTTCCGGTTAGCCTGTTCCAAGGAAGCTCGTGCCTCATAAAACTCCATGCGAGAAAGGTAGAAGTCATGCTCCATGTTCTCCATTTCAGCCTTCAGATTTTTGATTTCCTCCTTCAGCTGCTTGCGGGTGCGGCGGGGAAAACGACGACCATTGGAGGATTCTCCAATCTCTTCTCCGGTGCGTGGCGCCAGCTGGTGACGCGGCACACCGTGGTGGTCCAGTCGACTTGCGAGCAGTCCGCTTGATGATGGCCATATCTGGATAAGAGGTTATAGATGAGAAAGGCTAGCAAGAAAAAGGTATAGGCATACTAACCCAACGAACTCTTTTATATACTTAAGTGAATGTGACATGATGCATGAATCGTTCCTACGGAACAAGGCAATGCAACTACTAAGGTAAGGTACATAGGGCTTATACAAGTTGTCTTGCTACTAGTTGCCAAAGACAAGATGAGATGAGAGAAGCAATTTGGACTCAAAATAGTCAAGTTTAGTTTTTGTTAAAACATTTTGAAGTTTTCGCAAAAAGATTGCAACGTCATAGCGAGATGCTCCGATACCACTCTGTAACGTAACAGCTCCGAGTTTCCTCCAAGATTGGGCCGGGTCCTACGCCACCCGGAAGTACAGTACACCACTCCAATCCGGGCCTCTAACCCACGTGGGTACATGCTACTTCCGCCATCTCTCCACTCCCAGTGCGCGGTTGTCGGTCCAATAATGGATTTCTCGGAGCCAGAGCTTTCCGTAGTATGTGAATAGTTACAAGTCTTGACCAGCAGGCCCCCATACGGATGGTCCCTACATTTTCCAAGCCAGCGACAAGCACCTCGGGACTCTAACCCAAGAGTACAGGTCCTGTCAGTTTTTCAACCCTGTCCCGGTCGGTGTCAACTGTTGAGTCCGGACTACAACATGACGGCACCGTACGCAAGGACAACCTCTCCTTCCCATTGACTAAGTACGGATCAGATACTTAGCCAATAGTGGGAGTAAAGCCAAATTCCCATAAAAGTTCTTTAAGTGATCACACTTTTGAAATTGGCATTTTTATTGCAAATCTATTTAATAGCATTGCTAAGCATTTTTCAAACACTTTTTTGAAAAGCCGGTATCGGGTGTTTCAGTGGTCAAGGTGGGTAATGCATCAATTAGGATAGCACACAACTCCTATAAACCTAATGCAATAATTTAACTCAAAAGCATTTAAGGAAACATTTTATAAAATTCAAGGAAAGGGTTAAATGCCCGGGGCTTGCCTTGGATGGCAAAAAGAGCAGACTCGGGGTGGTGGTGTAGGTGCCGGAGCTCGGGGTTGCCTCGGGGACAGATCCTTCGGTGACTACCTCGACTTCAGGTCCTTCTTCGTCAACTATACGGATGCAATGATGAATGCTCATGAGAATGATAATATGGACTTAAGGGGCAAGACAATTCCACTGATTCTAGATTACTCTTAAACAAGGCATGATTGAATTCTAGGTTGAGCATAAAAGGTAATCATTTCTTCCTTAAGCAATATTGATTAACTAGCCCTTAGTATAATTATCCTAAGCATCAACCAAACATAGCATCACAAACATCATAGACCAAAGGGTAGGGGTCTATGAACATCAATCAATCCAAAGATCACATCATCAAACACTTATTACCAACCCTAATCCATCTTTCTATTTTCTTAACTTATTTAAAGGTCATTTTAAGAAGTTGCTCCAAAAATTACCAAATTAATCACATCAGTTCATTATGACTTAAACAGGTGGCAAAACAAATTTCATAATTTTTGGAGGTCATTAAGGTGCTCAATTAAATCTAGACATTAATTAACAAAAGGTACTATTTAACAATTAAAATAAAAGCTCAAAAATCAACTTGTTCAAAAGACTTCAAAATTTTACCAGAGACCAAGCATGGCATAAGAAGCTCACAAAAATTTGTCTCATGATTTTTGGAGTTATAAATCACTCTCCAAAAATACCAAAGCCTTCATTTATTAATTAAAAGGGAGATTTTTCATTTTCAAATTCTTGCAGAAAAGTCAAGTTTTATATTTTTATAAAATACTCCAGAGCATAAAGAGTCTACCACAAAAATTTCAGCATTTTTGGATCAACACAGAAAATCATACAAAAAGATGAAATTTGAACACTATTCACATGTTTGGAAAAAGAGAAACGGCACTGTTCTTCTCCTCCCCGCGTTTGCCGGCGGCCGGACGGCGGCGGCGCTGCTACGCCGGCCACTGCGGGCGCTCCGCGGCGAAACCGAGGGTACGGGAGCAACAGGGAGCTCACCGGCGTCGATTGCGGGGCTCGGCGAGGTGAGGGGATGAACGGAGGGGTGAGTTCGACGGTGACCGGCGGACGGCGGACGGCGGTGATCGTCGACTCGGCGTTCCTGTGCGACACAAGCGACCACAAGGGGTCAGTCAGAGACGCAAAGGATCGAGGAAGTGATGCGGGGGTCAGTGGAGGATAATCAAGGCCGGAGAGGGAGTATTTCACGATCCCGACCTCGACGGGATTCTTGCCGGAGATGACAACGACGAGCTACGCCGGGCGAATGGAGGCGGTAGCGACCAAATTGAGGGTGGTGAAGCTGCGCAAGGACTTGGCGGAGCTTCTGGGCTAGCTGGGAGAAAAGCGGAGGCTCGGGTTTGCTCTGGCCACGGTGGCGGGGTTGGGTTCTGCTCCGGCCGGCTCGGCGGGGCTCTTATAGCCGCGGCGAGAGGCTGGCAAGACGCGCGCGGGGGCGGATAAGATCGCTCGACGCGTGCGCAATCGAGTGCGAAGCCATGGGTCAGCGGTTTGGCACGCAGGGACCGGGTGCACGGCTCACCGGCGGCGAACGCGTGGCGGCGACGCACTGCGGGCGGTAGGGGTCGGGGAAGATGTCAACTGGTGGCCAGACGCATGCGCAATCGAGTGCTGAGCATCGGCGTGGAGTTGGTTTGGCCGAAGGAGCTTCGGACACGCGGCGGCATGCAAAACCGGCGAGGGCGCGCGGCCGGGCCCCCCCCCTAGCTCGCCGGGGAAGATGAACAGGCTATGACCCTAGGGTTTGACTTTTGAGCAGATTTTGTATTTTGCAAATTACTTTCAAATCTTGAACTGGGCAACAAAAACTCAAAACACCAAAGTTGCTCAGAAAAACGAGATCTACAATTTTGTCAATATGAACATTTTCAAATTCCAAATAGTTTTTGAACTATATTCAAAAACAGAAAAGGGGACACTTTTCAAACTTGATTCAAATCAAAATTACTCTGGATTTCAAACTGAAACTTGAAAATCTTCCAATATGAAAGTTGTTCCATTTGACAAAACCTATAACTTTGCTAATATACACTTTTCTGAAACTCATAGTTTTTTTTTAATAACTGTTTAAAACTGAAAAGGGGACAAAATCTGGAATTTGAATGAATTTGAAATTACTGCAAATTTTATATAGAAACATGGAAATCTGTAAATACCAAAATTGTTCCTCTTGATCAGATTCACAACTTTGCTTTTTGAACCAACTCAAAATTTTGAATTTTGAAAAAGTTTTAAAAAGGGAATAAATCCAGGATTTGGGATTTTAGGGTTTTGCAAAAGGAAACTCAATTCAAATCTGATTTTTGAACTTGGATCAAAGCAGCAAACATCAGGGCACTAAATTAGAACAAGAGTTACATAGAACTAGGCACAGAGGTGAAATTACCATTTTGCCCCTATAGGAAGAAGTGGGCTAATAAGGGTTTTTGCAATAGAGGTACATCACATAAAATGATACATTAAGCAAATGCATACACATGAAATCATGATCAAGATGATTAATGATGATGCTAATGATGATATGTCAAGTTAATTACATGCTTAAACACCAGAGGTGTTACATTTTGTTACAAGAGGGAAAGCCTATTGCATATTTTAGTGAGAAATTGAGTGGGCCTGTTCTCAATTATTCTACTTATGATAAAGAACTCTATGCTCTTGTTCGAACATTAGAGACATGGCAGCATTATTTGTGGCCCAAAGAGTTTGTTATCCATTCTGATCATGAATCTTTAAAACATATTCGTATCAAGGAAAACTGAATCGTAGGCATGCAAAATGGGTTGAATTTATTGAATCTTTTCCTTATATTATTAAACACAAGAAAGGGAAGGAGAATATTATTGCTGATGCTTTGTCACGGAGATATACTTTGCTGAATCAACTGATTATAAGATCTTTGGGTTAGAAACAATTAAGGACCAATATGTTCACGATGCTGATTTTAGAGACGTGTTGCTGCATTGTAAAGATGGAAAAGGATGGAACAAATTCATCGTTAGTGATGGGTTTGTGTTTAGAGCTAACAAGCTATGCATTCCAGCTAGCTCTGTTCGTTTGTTGTTGTTGCAGAAAGCACATGGAGGTGGCTTGATGAGACATTTTGGAGCAAAGAAGACCGAGGACATACTTGCTGGTCATTTCTTTTGGCCAAGGATGAAGAGAGATGTGGAGAGGTTTGTTGCTCGTTGCACAACATGTCAAAAGGCAAAGTCACGGTTAAATCCCCACGGTTTGTATCTACCTCTTCCTGTTCCTAATGCTCCTTAGGAGGATATATCTATGGATTTTGTGTTGGGTTTACCAAGGACTAGGAGGGGACGTGATAGTGTGTTTGTGGTTGTTGATAGATTTTCTAAGATGGCACATTTCATACCATGTCATAAAACTGATGATGCTACAAATATTGCTGATTTGTTCTTTCGAGAAATTGTTCGCTTACATGGTGTGCCCAACACAATTGTTTCTGATCGTGATGCTAAATTTCTTAGTCATTTTTGGAAGACTTTGTGGTTTAAATTGGGGACTAAGCTTTTATTTTCCACCACTTGTCATCCCCAAACTGATGGTCAAACTGAAGTTGTGAATAGAACTTTATCCACTATGTTAAGGGCTGTTTTAAAGAAGAATATTAAGATGTGGGAAGAATGTTTACCTCATATTGAGTTCGCTTATAATCGTTCATTGCATTCTACTAAAAAATTGTGTCCTTTTGAGATTGTCTATGGCTTCTTGCCACGTGCTCCTATTGATTTTAATGCCTTTGCCAAGTTCTGAAAAAATGAATTTTGATGCTAAGCAACGTGCTGAATTAATGTTAAAATTGCATGAAGCCACTAAAGAAAACATAGAGCGCATGAATGCTAAGTACAAATGCGCTGGAGATAAAGGTAGAAAGCAATTGATTCTGGAACCTGGGGATTTGGTTTGGTTGCATTTGCGAAAGATAGATTTCCAGAACTGAGAAAATCCAAATTGATGCCTAGAGCTGATGGTCCTTTTAAAGTGCTGCAACGAATTAATGAGAATGCATATAAGCTTGATCTTCCTGCAGATTTGGGGTTAGTCCCACATTTAACATTGCAGATTTGAAGCCTTATTTGGGTGAGGAAGATGAGCTTGAGTCGAGGACGACTCAAATGCAAGAAAGGGAGGATGATGAGGACATTAACACCAGCGATACATCCTCTCCGACACAACCTATAGCTGGCCCTCTTACTCGTGCTCGTGCTCGTCAACTTAATCATCAAGTGAGTTCCATGATAAGCTCTTGTCCATCTTGTTTAGACAATGGAAACGTGTGCACTCTTGTTTTGATTAGGAACCGAGGAGAAGACCGAAAGGGAGAAGGACTCGCGGTAGCTGGATTCGGACTGCAGCAAAGCGCCAACTTGTGACCGCCACCACGGTTGCATACGGATTCGGATTCAGGCGCTTCAGGACTTGTTGGAAAGCTTATCAAGTTTACTTTCATATGAATCAAGTCCCACGTCAATATCTGTTCGGCAGCAGCGGCAATGATCCAATTACCGTCGACAGGTCTTGCTGTCCAGGTGTGCTGCGTCACCTCATTTTGGGCTTATGGCCCATGTATCAAGTTGGGTCCATTAGGGACGCGTCCTAGGGTTGGAGGACGACCCCAACACTCTTTTGGTCGTCAATCCATCTACTTATATCCCTCTATAGCCGCCATGGTCGGTTTGGGGTTTTGTTTAGATCAAGTTTAGCCTTAGCTACTTGCTTGTAGGCGCGCGTGCAGGATCAGCCGCCCGTCTCCTTGTCTTCGGAACCCCATTGTAGATTAAGATTCAGTTTGAAACCTTCAATTTCATCTTGCAAATTCAGTGCTTGTTTCCTCGTTCTTGCTAGTTCTTCGATTGCTTGCAGGACGGGAGCCCTAGGGGCTGGTTGTCGCGCTCCACAAGATCGTGACGGCTATTGGACGTGGTGTATCGGTTGCTAAGGCGCGGTCTTGAGGGCTGTAGTCGGGCCGTGAACGTCATCTCCATCCACCAATCGAGTTATCCCCGTTTCTCATCGAAAGATCGGGCAAAAACCCTAGCGGGTTCGCATCACATCCTCCCACTTCTGCCTAAACTCCTTCCGCTCTCTAGCAGCACGCCTAAGCAACTTATCTTGACTAAGAATGGCGGCAGTAAGTTTCTCGACCTCAGCAGAAAGCTCATTGGGGGTCTGAGATATCTGGGAGGTGTTGTTGTCGTTGTCGTTGTTCTGAGGGATCTCCTCTAGCTCATCGTTGACCTCCTTGCCGAGGGCCATGGTGCAAAAGCCCTCGTTGTCAGTGAAGAAGCAGAGGCCATTCAGCTTGTCCTCGATCTTCTTCTTCTTCTCGGACTCGTCGTCGCTTGAGGAAGCGGAGTCGTCATCCGAGTCGTCGACGTCGCTGAGTGTGGCGAAGAATGCACGCTGCTCGGCCTGGGCCTTCTCCAAGTACTTCTCCTTGATGTACTCCATGTTGAAGCCACCCCTCCGCTTGTGCTTGGCGAGGACGTACTTCTCCTTGCGCTTGCCAGATTCATACTTATGCCCGTGATCCGCCTTGCCGAAGACTTGCTTGTTCTTCTTCGGGCAATTGGCGATGAAGTGGTCCGAGCCTCCGCACTCGTAGCAGCCACCACGTCCTCCTCCGTGGCGACGGTTCATGCGGTTGTTGTGGAACCACGAAAACCGGTTGGCAAGCAAAGCCAACTCGTCATCCCCCATGAACTCGAGCTGCTCCTCTGTGACAGAAAGAAGAGAAGAAAGTGCAAAGCCTCCAGAGGGGTTAGCAGAAGAGCCAGAAAGCAAAGTCATCGACGGGCCAGAAGGATTTTCATAAGAAGCCCTCACCATGGCGTCAATTTCACTAGACTTGAGCTTACTAAAGAGCTCATCGCATGTGTGGGTCTCATAGTTAGGTGATTCGATGATCGCCTGAACCTTCGAGTCCCACACCGACTGATCGAGAGTGTGCAAAAGCGTTTTGACTTGAGTGATTCCCTCATGAAAACGCATGAGGGTAGCCCAAATCTCCCGAGCCGTAGCGAGGTGAGAAACACGATCAAACTCCGTCATGCTCAAACATGAGAAAAGAGCATTATGGGCACGGCTATTAGCATCGTGCTCATCAATCCGATGCTGAGTAGCACGAGCAGCCAAGACCACGTAATTGGCAGAGTTGCAAATATCCCAGATGGAAGCACCCAAACTCTGCAGATAGGCCGACATGCGTATCTTCCAATATGCATAGTTCGTCCCATCGAAAAACGGCGGTTTGCCCACGCCGTGATCCATGTCGCCTTCGGTGGATCTGGAACCGGCTAAGGTGGAAGATCCTTAACCCACATCAATACCAATTGAAGGACCAATAATGCAAAAGCAAGGCGACCAGAGGGGGGGTGAATGGGAGCTCAAATATTTCTCTCGAAACTTCGGCCTTTGTCCCACAAATCAACCCCAAAAGCTTCGATCGAAACCGTGATGCCCACGACCCTTGGAAGAGGGTGGATGATCCCTAGGATCACAGCGAGGCACCACAAAGCGATAGCAAGCCAAACGCCAAAAGCACCAGCACAAGTTCGACCCCTAAAAACCTAGTCCCGAACGTAGATTGAAGCCTATGTTGAGAAATCTCTAAATACCAATGCTAACAAGTAGCAAAGATACCTAGAGATGTTCCTTGGTCAACTCTAGGGACAAACGAGAAGTTCGGAAACCAAGCGAAGAAGCTGGGAGAGCAAGCGCACTGAAACTCAAGCTTCAGCAGGATCCCAGACTGTCCGAACTGGAAGTCCCAGACTGTCCGCGCCTACTGCAGACTGTCCGCAAGCCGATCTCGGACTGTCTGCCGGTCAAAATGGAAAATAGCACAGCTGCTGAACTCGTTCTGCTCAGGCCCGGACTGTCCGCGACCTAGAACTGCGGAATGTCCGCCGTTCAAACCGGAGCAACACAGTCGAAGAACACAGCCTCTGATCTGGCTTGCCCCCGACGCGTGGACTGTCCGCCGGTGGTACCGCGGACTGTCCACGACCAACCAGTGAGGGCGATTTCGGTCGCCCTTCACACAAATCCTCCCAAATCCGAACCAAATCACAATCCCTTGATCCAAAACTTGGAGAAGATGATCACGATGTAGTTAGGAGACTATCCCCAAGAAATCATCCACTCAAATCAACTCAATCAACGGGAAATCGAAAGGAAAGGTGTATGAATGAAAAAGCACCAAGAAAATGAAATTGACCTGATCTACTTGTTCGTTAGGAGTTAGATGAATTCCTTCGGTGGAAATGATCTCCTCACTAAAAAGAACAAGTTGATTCAAACGGATTTCAAAAAGACATAGTAGAGAGGGAGATCGAGTGACGGGAAAATCACATAGAAACGGAGAACGCGAAGAACACGAACAAAACGCGAATCAACACATCGATCTGCAACCGTGTGGCTACCACACGCTACAACAATGAGATTACGGTCTCACTTCCTCAAAATCTCCAGTACATAGAGGTATGATTCTCTGCGGATCTTAGTTGCTACAGCAGGGGATTGGGAGAGCAGGAAAACCTAGAAGGCAAAGAGCAAATGACTGAGATCGGATGGGAGGTGGGTGTCTCCCTCTACTTATCCTAATTCTAGTTCCCACTCTACCCCTAACTAATTACAGAGTGAACCAGCTAAACCCTAAGGTTATTCTGGACCAACTCGAGGTAGGTGGTGATCCGACGGCCACGCCCGCACAACTGGTAGCGTTGCCTCGACGCAACCTCACCGATTGTCGCCACGTGCCTCCACCGCTCTGCTCGTCCTTTTCTTGGACCTTGCCCCCGGTTTTGTGGCCCAAACCGGGAAACCAGCCTTCACGACCAACCCCCGTTTTTGAGGCCTAAACGGGAAACCAGCCGTCCATCGCCTGAGTTTTGTGGCCCAAACTCAGAAACCCGCAGCGCCCAGGTTTTGAGGCCCAAACCTGGAAACCGTCCTCAGCCCGAGTTTTGTGGCCCAAACTCGGAAACCATCAGCGCCCAGGTTTTGAGGCCCAACCTGGAAACCGTCCACTTGGTGGTTTTTCTGTGGCTCAACCACCAAACCGAGCCGTAGAAGGGATGCACCGCCCATGCACCCCGTCCACCGACACTTGTCCCCAGGTCCACGACCCAAGCAACACCGTGCTCGCAAGTCTTCACTCATCGTTGTCCCAGGCTGTCAGCCACCACAGCTGATCCTCAGGCCACCGGTCCCTCAGTCCAAGCCTCACGTCCGCCCTTCACGGCTCTCGGTCCATCGGCACGGCACGTCTCTACTTGACCTTCACCTTGCCTTCGATCACTATATCCGTGCTCGACACCTGCACAATACAAGCCAAAGAACATGCTTATTATCCCAGTTTACAATCACTCATCACTCGAGACTCGGCATACACCCATGTATCCGCAGCTGCTGTTTGACCGACAGACAGTCTGCCATTGAAGTTCATGGACAGTCCGCGAGTCGACCAAGGAAGTCCAGCAGCAGTGCTATTTGGGGATTTTGCCAGCGGACAATCCACCCTTCCCCCGCAGATAGTCCGGCAGTACCGCGGACAGTCCGGGACCGTACCCGCGGACTGTCCGGGAATCCACAGTCAAGCACTATTTAGTGCATTTGCTTTCCCGGTTCATCTGTTTCGTTTTTGGACTTCTTGTTTGCTCCTAGAGTTCATCAAGGAACCTCTCTAGGTATCTTTAATACTTGTTAGCATAGGTATTTAGGGATTTCTCGATGTAGCCGTCTATCTACGTTCAGGAGTAGGTTTTTGGGGTTGAACTTGAGCCAGAGTTTTCGAGTTTTGGTTTGCTCTCTTTTGGTGGTGCCTCGCTGTGATCCTAGGGATCATCCACTCTCCTTCTGAGGGTCGTGGGCATCACGTTTGTGCTCGAAGCTTTTGGGGTTGATTTGTGGGACAGAGGCCATAATTTCAAAAGAAATTTTTAGGCTCCCATTGACCCCCCCTCTGGTCGCCTTTCGCCTTTGGTAGCACTTTCGGTCCTTCAATTGGTATTAGAGCGGGTTAAGGATCTTTCACCTTAGCCGGTTCCAGATCCACAGAAGGCGACCTGGATCGCGGCGTGGGCAAACCGCCGTTTTTCGATGGAACGAACTATGCGTATTGGAAGATACGTATGTCGGCCTATCTTCAGAGCATGGGTGCTTCAATTTGGGAGATTGGCAACTCCGTGGATTACGTTGTCTTGGCTGCTCGTGTGACTCAACAGCAAATCGATGAGCACGATGCCAATAGCCGAGCCCATAACGCTCTTTTCTCGTGCTTGAGCATGACCGAGTTTGATCGCGTTTCTCACCTTCCCACGGCTCGGGAGATTTGGGCGACCCTCATGCGCTTCCATGAGGGAAGCACTCAAGTCAAAACCCATCTCTACGAGTAGCATAAGCGGGAGTATGAGAACTTTTGACACATGCCTGGCGAGAGCATAGAGAGTTTATTCGCTCGCTTTCAGGTGATTGTCAACAGGATGAGGGCTAACAAGGAGCTGTTGCCATACGACGATCATGAGATGGCTCTCAAGCTTCTTCACACTCTCAATCGGTCGGTGTGGGACTCTAAGGTTCAGGCGATCATCAAATTGCCTAACTATGAGACTCTCACATGCGACGAGCTCTTTAGTAAGCTCAAGTCCAGTGAGATTGATGTCATGATGAGGGCTTCTTATGAGGATCCTTCTGGCTCTTCTGCCAACCCCTCTGGAGGCTTTGCACATTCTTCTCCTTTGTCTATTACATAGGAGTAGCTGGAGTTCATGGGAGATGACGAGTTGGCTTTGCTCGCTAACTGCTTCTCGCGGTTCCACAATAATCGCATGAACTATCGTCGCGGAGGAGGACGAACTGGGTGCTATGAGTGTGGCGATTCCGATCACTTCATCGCCAACTGCCCCAAGAAGAACAAGCAGGCGTTTGGCAAGGGTGACCATGGCTACAAGTATGACTCCAGCCGGCACAAGGAGAACCACATCCCTCCCAAGCACAAGCGGAAGGGTGGCTTCAACAAGGAGTACATCAAGAAGAAGTACTTGGAGAAAGCCCAGGCCGAGCAGCGTGCTTTCTTCGCCATGCCCAGCAATGTCGATGACTCGGACAACGACTCCACTCCATCAAGTGACGACGAGTCCGAGAAGAAGAAGAAGATCGAGGACAAGCTGAATGGTCTTTGCTTCTTCGCCGACAACGAGGGCTTTTGCACCATGGCTCTCGTCGAGGAGGTCGACAGCAAGATGGAGGAGATCCCTCGGAAGGACGACGACGACGACACCTCCCAGGTATCTTAGACCTCCGATGAACTTTCTGCTAAGGTCAAGAAACTTACTGCTGCCCTTCTCAGTCAAGATAAGCTGCTTAGACGTGCTACTAGAAAGAGGAAGGAGTTTAGTCAGAAGTGGGAAGATACAGTGAAGGAACTTGAGTTTGCCAAGTCCACCGTTGTAGTCTCTGAGGAGGGTGAGTGTGAGATGTGCTCCAAGCACATGACTGACTTTCTCACTTTGAGGGGGAAGTATGTTGCTTTGGTTGGTGAAGTGGATGAGCTTAGGGCTAGACCCTCGTTGCTAGGTGCGTGCGAGTCCTGTGCAGGCTTGCAATCCGAGTTGGCAGAGAATAATGCCAAGATTGTGTCTCTAGGTGTGCTTTGTGCGAGGGCTTGGAGATGGAGATTGCAAACGTGAAGCATGACAAGATGCAAACCGAGGAAGAAAACACATACCTTCGGACCATCTTGTCATGGGTGTCTTGTGGTGAGCCGCAGCTTGGGATGATGATTGCCCAATTCAAGCGTGCTGCTGGAGGTCCTGTAGGTTTTGCTCAGGGGATGGAGAGTGTTGCATCTTTTGGCAAGGTTGGAGAGTTTAGTGGCCTTAACCTGAGTGAGAAGCCCAACTCCACACCATTACTCCCAAACTTAACCACTATTTCAATATTTCCCCAAACCTCTCAAGCCTAACACCAAAGATGGAGTGTAGAGGAAACCTCCGAGAGCTCCACAAAGAAACAAGTGTGGTCTCCCAAGCCCACCACCATCAAAAACAAGCTAGATCCAATGAACACCTATCCAAGAGAGCTCATGCCACAAAAGAGCCAAGTGATCCACACCCATTACCGTGAGTACCAACAACCCCCTATGAGAGCGGTGAGGTACCATTGTGAGCACTGTGGGAGAGATGGACACTTGAGGGAGTTTTGCTTTCGGCATAACAGAGAGGAGCATCGTGCAAAGGAGATGAACAACTTGGACATGTACCATCCTTTCCATGATGTACATGTGCCGAATGTTCAAAGGAGAGCTGCTAGGCCTAGAGGTCCAATGCCTCAATGTCCTAGGCCACAAGGAGGTTTTGCCCGGCGGGATCCTAGTTTTGCATGCTACGGACCCCGTGGCGGTGGCTTTGCTATTGAGCGTTACCCCCCACCGCGTTTTGAGTATCGCGATGGACGCTCTTCCCTTAGCGTACCACGTTTTCCTGTGCGTGGTGATCGGTTTCCTCATAGGCGTGCTATGACACTTGAGGCACTACTTCTTCTCTAGAAATGGATCCTCTACAAGGTGGAAATGGACTAATCTAATTCTACAAAGTATTGCTCTACACTTCTATCATTTGAAGAGAGCTCCACCCTTGGTTTTATAGTGTCATGAGGTCGGTTTCGGTGAGATAAACATGGAAACCCTCTTGCACCGCCATAGCATGCGTCCATGCAACCGACTGAAGAAGGTGGGCCTGAGGGGCGCCACCGACGGTGCGAGCGCACCAGGGGTGTGGGCGCACCCCTGGCCCCACCTCTGGCCATGCCTTCGCGTGGTGGGCTGCTGGCTGGGCCCTGATGTTGGTTATGTGGGTTTCCAACCCAATTGCAAAGTATGATGGGCTTTGGGCTTCATTCTATTCATTTGGATAGGCTGATAGTGCTTTGGGCTTTGACATGTTGAATTTGGTATGCACTTTTGGCCCATCCTAGATATGATTTTTCCGTGTTTCCTGCAAAACAATTGATACATCCAAAACTCATGGAAATTGTGAGTTTAACCTAATCCTAAGTTTTGGTTCTAGATATGGCAGGTTTTCGAAGAAAGTTGGCGGTATAGAATGTGAGTTATGAACCGCCAACAAAACCCCCCACAATTAGCCCTTTGCTCGTCCTCGAGTAAAGCTCAGACTAAGGTGATACACTCTCTCTTGATTTGAAGAACCTGCACACAAGTTATTCCATGCTTTTCCTGCAGTTATGAACATTCAAAGTGTCTACCAGAATATCTTGAGTGATTGGATAATGGAACAGCCGAGATTTAAAACTTCCTGCTCATCTTCTTGCTAAGAGAAGCTTGGGTTTTTATAGAATTTTGAAAATCAAAAGTTAGCAAATGTTCCTCATATGATTCTCTCAGATCACTCATGTACATGTAGGTGGATCCTTACCAAAGACTTGCTGTGTCTTCTTTTTCATCCTACCTGCTACAAGGCATATGTGGATTTTTGGGTATGGATGAAATCGAAGCATGCTTGTATCATATAATATTGCTAAGTCAAAAACCGAACTACATGGAGATGCAAGTCATACACTTTGATTGACATGTGCAAGTGTGTGGAATTTTCTGACATTTTTGTACTCTTGTTGTCAGGATCTCTCCCTTTTGAATTTTTTAGGAACTATGGGCTTTCTCTCCTTTTTTAGGCGGGTATTTGATTATAACCCTAATTCTACATCAGGCACTTGCCCGTCTTTTCCAACATGCCCTTTTGGCATGGATTTTATTATTATTTTTGTCTCATACCGCACGGGTATGGAGATTTCTTTGTGCATAGCCCATAGTTCTTTTTGAGGGATTTTTGTGAGAGAGAGATTTGTGACTGAACAGAGCTTTATTTGTGGTGGATGGATGGGATGTTTTTGCATAACTCTTAGTGTAAGAGTTAGCGATATGTATGGTGGCGTGTACATGAATCTCAAATCATGGGTGTATGACGAGAACCTCACATAAGTCACAACAATTTGACTAAGCTCAAGATGATAACAAGTAGCATTTGAATACTGGTTAAAACTGAAAATACATCATATGGCTTTGGTAGGACATTGCATCATAGAGGAACATGCTTTTTATAATATATTTGAAAATGTAAATCCCAAGTATCTTTTTGCAAAAGATGGCAAGTGTTAAGTCATCCCACTGTATCTCATATTCCAATTACTTAGATAAAATGGGGTCCCTATACATGTTGTTCATGGTTTGCAAGTATTTTCCCAGATAACAAGTGAACAGATTTTCAAATAAAGATTAAATACTTTTGTGGCTTTGTAATTTTTTTGGAAGAAATAGTGTCTAAATCATTTTTTATTTTTAGGGAGCTGGCAGGTATGAAAAGAAATTGTATTTGAAGTGCGATCATACCTGTGTGACGAATCGAGGAATGCCTCCGCCCACACTTGCTTTTGTACCTATCTTTGTATTTTTTCAAGACAACATATACAAAAGCAAGTGGACAAAAGTTTGCACAAGATAAAAATAAGGCAGACAAACCACTTGAATTTATTGATAATTCTAGGCACAATACATGAATTTAAATTTGAAAGGGAAATAAAATAAAGAACATGTGCCTAGTCTTATTTTGGTGTGGAGGGTGTTTCTTTAAGCGAAAGGAGGTGGTGACCCCTGCACACCGGCAGCGTGAGCGAGCATGTTAATTCGGTTGTTGAGACTGAGCTTAACAACTTCGAGCTCTCTTCTGAGCTGGGCAATAGTGAGCAGCGTGCTCGCCTACTCTCCGCGCAAGTCGGTTATGGTCTTTCTAAGAGACTGTAGGGACATTGTGAGCGATGCGACGGTTGGCCCTTTTGGCGGTGTTTCCGTGTCGTTATCGCTAAAAAGCCCTTGGGCTGTCCTCTAACACCCGGTAGTTACACCTGATGTGCAAGGGTTGAGAGGAGGACCCAGCTGTGGTGGTGCTAGCGGGTTTTCGCGCGGGCTATTCCACGGACTCGCTAGGTAGTGGCAGTTGTCTGCGCATACCCACCGCCAGGTTTCTTGTACCCATAAACGGTGTAGGTAGGGGAAAGAGGAGTCGTGGAGTTGGATCCTAGCAAACTACTCGGTACATAGCCATATGGCGGTACATCGGCGCGACGAGCATCGCTAGTCTCCAGGGCCTTCCTCTTGAGGCCGACGTCGGGACGGCGTGTGGGCGCTGTGGTCTCCCTCCTTGCAGCGGTCGCGGGTGGCACTGTCTCCCTTCTTACAGCAGCCGGGGGTGCCATCGAATGGCCCGTGGAGGTGAAGGTGGAACCTCGGCTGGCACCGCTCCAGGATGGTGGCATCGTGGTGAGAGGTACCACTAACATAGCTTCTGTTGAACGGAGTGGTGCCTCATGGAAGCGGTGTATAGCGCAAGTGCATGCTCCATTGCTACTAAAACTTTGTGGAAAGACCCAAATTTTTGAGGAAGAGAGGGAGAGCTTGAGAGCTTATGAGGAGAGGAGAGGCCATGGGTGTGTTTATATAGGAGAAGAAGGCCTCTCTTGTTTGGAAATGCATGAAACCGACGTGACCACCATGGTAATATGCATCAGCACCAGAAGGAAGCAATGCTAGAGAAGGGGGGCAGCGAGGGGGCACCCTGGCGGTGCGGGCACATCCCCAGGGGCTCCTCCGTGCCCTATTTTCTCCAGCTTGCTTCTTCTGTTGATGCACTATTAAGGTATTATGGTTTCATGTTTGAATTCAAAAGTTTACATGCAAATCCCGTGATTCTCCACATTATGACTATGATCAAATATATATGATTTGTATGGATCACAAGATCAAGTGTAATAATGGCATGGATACTTGTGATCAGATCAAGATGTGCAAGGATCATGGAGATTGTGTGAGGGCAAAATGGTAAACTACACATGATCATCTTGCTTGAAGCAAAAGAAAAATAATATTATACAAATTGAATTAATGAATTGTGTTAGCAAGTCAATTATTTATAGATTTTGTATTTTTTAGTCACGGGTATAATTGTCAAAAGAAATTAAATCTATTCTATCTATTTCTATGTTATTATGAGAAGGCTCAAAGAAAACTTTCAAACATTGTCCATTTACCTTAAAGATGTTGCCGTCATCGTCCTGTATGGTGATTACCCCATGTGGTGACGTGTTGACGACAGTGTATGGGCCCTTCCATTTGCTGCGTAGTTTTCCTTCACCGAATAACTTCACCCTGGAGTTAGAGGGTAATACCTTACTTGAAATCCTTGGGTTTGATCCGGTTGTTGTGCCATTGATGACGGTCCTTATAGTCAATATTATACCATCAACTATTGCATGAATTAACATGAAATGAAATATAAAGCATAGTTGTAGGGTTTGATTCTAACAAGTTCCACGAGTTGTGTTGTTCTCACTTGTTTGGCAGGGTTATCAATATTTCGCCATATAAAAGTATCTCAACTGATGAAACAAAGCACACCATTGTGAAGAGCTCATCGGGACGATCGAAACGGACATATGGTTTGCAACATTTGGAGTCCCGACGAGAGAGTCATTGTTGGATACGACTTGGAAGCTCCTAGAACAACCTGGAGTGATCACCAAGCAACATAATCCAGGGGCTAAACTGATAGATTCCACAGCTTTGGTGAATTACTATTTCCCAGGGAGTTTTACAGCAGATGGAAATAGGTAGAGTCCTCCTCCAACACGACAAACTGCGCAAACGGACGGAAAGTCGCATTAGGGAAATAAGGAAAGTTCCAGAAGACACCACGATGAAGGCGGAGCCCAACGGCTGACATGTGGGGCGGGCCGGCACCACCCCCAGGCTGGCCAGCCTGGGCCCACCTAGAAGGCTCTACTCCTTCATGTGACGCACTCCAACCAACCTCTTCGACCTATTTTGGCCCATTAAGGCCCATGAGCACATGGTGAAGGATTTAGTACCACATCGTTTGCTCAAGGTGGAGGGGAGGCTAGGAGCCCCTATATAATAAAACCCAAACCCCCTGAGGCAACACATCGTCATGGAGTTGTAGAGGCGTCCCTCGAATGGATGACCTCTCTTCTATAGAGAATGAGGTTGAGATTTTCCAATGTAATAGCTTAGCTCTATTTGGGAGTTAGGGAGAGCGGAGCTGCGCTTTGGTTCTGGAGGAGTCTTCAGAGTTTTGGTATGTCTTTGTGTCTTTTTTTTGTAAGACTTATGCTTTAATATATTTATCTTCTCTATTTACTTTATGTTTTATTATATGATTAGTATAGTTGTTATATCTTGGCATGAGATCTTTGTTTGTATTGAGTGCTCTAGTTATCCTAGGTAATTAGAGTAGTAATCGATAGATTAGACATGGTGTTTAGTCTATAGGTTACCTGAGGTTGCGCTCAATCCCACGGATAGTTGTGGTAGCCCCAGGGGTGACAGCTCTGTTAGGCCTTCGTAGTCCACCACGTTTGGATTGATATTTCGTAGAGCTTTTGGCAGCCTTCCCCTGACTACTTTCTTCCCAGTTTTTTTCAAGAGTCAGAAAGGTACTGTTGCTCCAAAGTGCCAATGTTTAGGACTGCTATATATTTCCTTCTTTGTTTTCTTAGAACTCAAGTAATAGAGAAGTATATAGGAACCTTGATCTCTCCCTTTGTCTTCCCACTATAGTTATTTATACATTTATCTTTGAATTCTCTTTGATGTGCTATCATTACCATATATCAATTACTCCTGCTTTAGTCTAATTAGTACTCTGAGTTAGTAGATGCATGATAGTAAGTTATCAAATTCTTAACCCTTGCTTCCCTGTGGTAAAATATAAATAACGATCCTGGAATACTCCTATTAAAATGCTACGATGATGTTCTGTGCACTTGCGGAATCTTTCATATTCTATTTGCACTAACAAACGTCAACAAGCATTTTTGGCACCGTTGTCGGGGAAGCAATTGGTGTAAAGATTTTGATAATGATCTTGATGTCTGCTAATTTAGAGTACCACTAGCTTTAGTAGGATTACCCCTTGTTCTATTGAGTGTGGAATAGACAGGACATCGGATGCCGTTTTGACCTTATGACAAGCTTCCACAAGAATGAAGAACCCAGGGTGCGTGAACATTCAAGATCCATCAGTAATTCTGGAACCCTGCCATCTCACAGGTTTTTGTATACATACATATTATTTATTCTAACCATGTATATATTGGAGAAAAGGTCGCCGTCACAACAATTCAACTCCCATCTTATATGATGGATATTTACGCTGTGCCACTCATAAATCCCAGTTGTGAGTCATGGTAAGTATGATCAAGGTGAGACAGTCTTGCTCATAGACTTTAAACTTTATGAGTAGTTATCTTTTTAATTTCTTGCATACCACTGCATGTTTACTTTTAATCATTCATCCACCTCATTTAGTTTATGTTTTCTCATATCAAGTCCATAACATGTTTAGTTCCTTGCATGCATTCATATCATCTGCATCTAAATGAAAAAATATTAAAAAAAAAGAAGAAAAAGAAAAAGAAAAAAAAATATATTCCTAACTATGATCATACTGTGTCATCTCTATTTGAATAAATCTCTGTTATGCTCTCACTCTACCTTTGTTTGCCATAAGATGTTTTGGTTTGAAGGTACTTCTATAGGGTACTTTCATATGCTTTTTAAATTAAGCGTGGTGCTTAGGTTAAATAGTCTACCTTAATCAAATTAGACACGGAGTTTGGTTTGATTATTGATCTGAAATTAGCTTGTGTAGACACTGGTTATTCTATTGGACTAACCCCCTGCAGGAAACTCTAAATACAATTTGGGAAAGTCCTGACATGATTTCACATCAGAGATGAAGCAAGGCATACGATGAACTGCATAATGAAGACTCAGCTCATTCATCATGGATGAAAGAGCTGTGAGTATTAATGTTTATTTTAATTTATCTTCTACTGCAAGTTATCTTTTACCTTGAACAACGTTAAAATGCAGCCAACACATAAAATGCTAGTCTATGCTAAAGTAATCCTAAAATCATCTTTGCATTAGCATGGATGAATAAAAAAATAAAAATTATGGATAACAACCCATGTTTCAAATTCAGTACAATCCTTCGGGTATGTGTCCACTAACATTTTGTAGGAGATGAGTTTTGCTTGTTCATGGTGTGAACTTAAAGATCCAAAACACAACCTATGGATAGACAAAACTCATCATCAGATAAGTCACTAGTCATGTCGAAGGCAGCCAAGCTTTGAGTTGCGGATACATGGGTGTATGTCGAGTCTCGAGTGATGAGTGATTGTCAATGGGTTTGATGCGCATGTTCTTTGGCTTGTGTTGTGTAGGTGTCGAGCACGGAGACAGTGATCAAAGGAAAGGTGAAGGTCAAGTAGAGACGTGCCGTGCCGACGGACCGAGAGCTGTGAAGGGCGGACGTGAGGCTTGGACTGAGGGACAGGTGGCCTGAGGATCAGCTGTGGTGGTTGATAGCCTCGGACAACAACGAGCGGAGACTTGCGGGGCACAGTGTTGCTCAGGTCGAGGACCTGGGCACATGTGTAAGTGGACGGGGTGCACGGGCGGTGCATCCCTTCTACAGCGTCGGTTTGGTGGTTGAGCCACAGAAAAACCACCGGTGGACGGTTTCCAGGTTTGGGCCACAAAACCTGGGTGCTGCGAGTTTGCCGAGTTTGGGCCACAAAACTCGGGCTGAGGACGGTTTCCAGGTTTGGGCCTCAAAACCTGGGCGCTGGCGGGTTTCTGAGTTTGGGCCACAAAACTCAGGTGATGGGCGGCTGGTTTCCTGGTTTGGGCCTCAAAACCGGGCGTTGGTCGTGAAGGCTGGTTTCCCGGTTTGGGCCTCAAAACCGGGGGCGAGGTCCATGAAAAGGACAAGCAGAGCGATGGCAGCACATGGCGGCAATCAGTGAGGTTGCGTCGAGGCAATGCTACAAGTTGTGCGGGCGTGGCCGTCGGATCAGCATCTTCTTTGAGTTGGTCCAGAATAACCTTAGGTTTTAGCTGGTTCGCTCTGTAAATAACTAGGGGTAGAGTGGGAATTAGAATTAGGATAAGTAGGGGCAGACAACCACCTCCCAAACAATCTCAGTCATTTGCTATTCTCCACTTAGGGTTTTCCTGCTCTCTCAATCCCCTAATGTATCTACTAAGATCCGCAGAGAACCATACCTCTGTGTCCATGAGATTTTGAGGAAGTGAGACCGTAATCTCACTGTTGCAACATGTGGTAGCCACATGGTTGCAAATTCGTGGTTGTGATTCGTGTTTTGGTATTATTCTTCGCGGGTTGCTTTTCTCCACAATTTTTTCGGTGATCGATCTCTTTACTTGTTGCATCTTTTGCGATTCCATTTGAACAGAGTTGTTCTAGATCATGAGGCACTTCTTTCCACCGAAGGAATTCACTTCTAACCTCACTTGCTAGTAGATCGGTCGATTTTTGTTTGGAATCGAGTTTTGTCTCCCTTGCCCCGAATTCTTCCGATTCACCGATTTGGAGTTAGGTTCGAGCCATGATCTCTTTGGGATAGCTCACTAACCTCTTAGGAACTCCTCATACCAAGTCTAAGCCTTGGAGCTTTTGATTCGGAGGAGATCGAGTTGAATCCGCGGAAGAACTGTGCTGTATCGGGGCATCGAACGCTCTGTTCGTGACCATCGGACGCTAAGTTCATACTAGCGGACGCATCCGGTGCCACGTGTCAAGTGTCAGTGTTTTCAAAGGAGCATCGGACGCTCACCATCGGACTGTCCGTTGCCATCGGACGCATCCGGAGGTTGAGCATCGGACGCTAGGGTTTCACTGTAGCCAGCGTCTGATGCCTGTCCAGTAAGGTTCCAGACAGGGTCTTTTTGCATCGGACGCGTCCGGTGCCTGACCATCGGACACAGGCCATCGTCTGATGCTGTGTCTTCAGCACGTTTTCGTCTGCGGTTTGTTCGTCCATTGTCAGTTTTGGTTTCCGTCCTTTGCGTTGGGTTTCTAGGGTTGTGTAGTGTCCCGCTGTGCTTCTTGGAAGCATCCCCCCTGCATCTAGGGTCGTGGAGACTTGCAAGCTCTATATTTGCTTTTGGGGTTGATTCTCGGAACAGTGGCAATAAGTTTCTAAAAAGAAATTTGAAGCTCCCATTCACCCCCCTCTGGTCGCTTTCTAGTATCACTTTCGGTCCTTCAATTGGTATTGGAGCGGGTTAAGGATCTTCCACCTTAGCCGGTTCTAGATCCACTGAAGGCGACATGGATCGCGGTGTGGGCAAACCGTCGTTTTTTGATGGGACGAACTATGCGTATTGGAAGATACGCATGTCGGCCTATCTTCAGAGCATGGGTGCTTCTGTCTGGGAGATTTGCAACAAGGCAGATTACGTTGTCTTGGTTGCTCGTGTTACTCAGCTGCAGATCGATGAGCACGATGCCAATAGCCGAGCCCGTAATGCTCTTTTCTCATGTTTGAGCATGTCTGAGTTTGATCGCGTTTCTCACCTCCCCATGGCTCAGGAGATTTGGGCGACCCTCATGCGCTTCTATGAGGGAACAACTCAAGTCAAATCCCGTCTCTATGAGTCACACAAGCGGGAGTACGAGAACTTTCGACACATGCCTGACGAGAGCATAGAAAGTTTATTCGCTCGCTTTCAGGTGATTGTCAACAGGATGAGGGCTAACAAGGAGCTATTGCCTTTCGACAATCATGAGAGGGCTTTGAAGCTTTTACACACTCTCGATCAGTCGGTTTGGGACTCTAAGGTTCAAGCGATCATCGAATCATCTAACTATGAGACCCTCACGTGCGACGAGCTTTTTAGTAAGCTCAAGTCCAGTGAGATTGATGCCATGGCGAGGGCTTCTTATGAGAATCCTTTTGCCCCCATCGATGGCTTTGCTTCCTGGCTCTTCTGCTAACCCCTCTGGAGGATTTGCACTTTCTTCTCTTCTTTCTGTCACAGAGGAGCAGCTGGAGTTTATGGGGGATGATGAGTTGGCTCTGCTTGCCAACCGGTTCTCGCGGTTCCACAACAACCGCATGAACCATCGCCGCGGAGGAGGACATTCTGGATGTTTCGAGTGCGGCGACCCCGACCACTTCATCACCAACTGTCCCAAGAAGAACAAGCAAGGATTTGGGATGGGCAATCATGGGCACAAGTACGACTTCGGCAAGCGCAAGGAGCAGTACGTTCCCACGAAGCACAAGCGGAAGGGCGTCTTCAACAAGGTGTACATCAAGAAGAAGTACTTCGAGAAGGCCCAGGCTGAGCAGCGTGCTTTCTTCGCCACACTCAGCGACGTCGATGACTCGGATGACGACTCTGCTTCCTCAAGCGATGACGAGTCCGACAAGAAGAAGAAGATCGAGGACAAGCTGAACGACCTCTGCTTCTTCACCGACAACGAGGGCTTTTGCACCATGGCCCTCGGCAAGGAGGTCGACAGCCAGCTGGAGGAGATCCCTCAGAATGACAACGACGACGACACCTCCCAGGTATCTCAGATCCCTGATGAGCTTTCTGCTGAGGTCGAGAAACTTACTGCCGCCCTTCTTAGTCAAGATAAGCTGCTTAGGCGTGCTGCAAGAAAACGGAATAAGTTTAGGCAGAAGTGGGAGGATACGATGAAGGAGCTTGAGTTTGCCAAGTCCACCGTAGTTGTTTCTGAGGAGGGTGAGTGCGAGATGTTCACCAAGCACATGACTGACCTTCTCACTTTGAGAGGTAAGTATGCTGCTTTGGTTGGAGATGTGGATGAGCTCCGGGCAAGACCCATGTTGTTGGGTGCGTGCAAGTCTTGTGCAGGCTTTCAATCTGAGTTGGACCGTATCCTTGAGAAGGCCAGCTCGGGTAGCATTTGTGTGGCTAGGTGTGTTTTGTGTGAGGGCTTGGAGATGGAGATGTCCAATGTGAAGCATGACAAGATGCAAACCGAGGAAGAAAACACATACCTTCGGACCATCTTGTCATGGGTGTCTTGTGATGAGCCGCAACTTGGGATGATGATAGCCCAATTCAAGCGTGCTGCTGGAGGTCCTGGTGTAGGTTTTGCTCAGGGTGTTGAGTGTGCTTCCTCATTTGGCAAGATTGGAGAGTCGAGTGGTCTTAACCCGTGTGAGAAGCCCAACTCCACCACTACTCCCAAGCTTACCAAGATTCCACCCATAGAGCCTTTCAAGCCTAACACCAAGGATGGGGTGTTTGTTGAACCTCCAAGAGCTCCACCCAAGAAACAGACATGGGCTCCAAAACCAAACCACCTCAAGAACAAGCTAGACACCATGCCCCCTATCCAAGAGGAGCTCATGCTACAGAAGGGCAAAGTGATCCACACCCACTACCGTGAGTACAAACAACCCCCTATGAGAGCAGTGAGGTACCATTGTGAGCACTGTGGGAGAGATGGACACTTGAAGGAGTTTTGCTTTCGGCGCAAGAGAGAGGAGCGTCGTGCAAAGGAGATGAACGGAATGGTTTTTCTACTAACTGTTCTTTTGAGCAGCTGGGCCAGCACTGGTACTCTTCCTATTTCACTGACCCCAGTGTTGGACCGTATGCTCACTATATGTCTTTTTATTGATGTAGGTAAAACGATTGGAGGACATTTGGTTGGTGGATTCTGGGTGTTCAAGGCACATGACTGGAAATGCCAAGTGGTTCTCCAGTCTTAGTCCAGTTGCCGGAAAGGAGTTTATCACCTTCGGTGACATTAGCAAAGGTAAAGTGTTGTCTCGTGGGTCGGTGCGAGTTAATGAGCATTTTGTGTTGCGTGATGTTGCTCTTGTTTTTAACTTGCATTTTAACCTTCTTTCTATTTCGCCACTTTTTGATGATGACTACGAGATTCGTTTTAAGCCGAATCTTAGTCGTATTTTGGATCCTCACAGCAATCTTGTGTGTTTAATTTCGCCCTTTGGAAAGTCTTTCGTGCGAATTTCTCGGAGTCTTTTGGCATTTCTCGATGTCTTGTGGCTGGACCCTCCTCTTCTGATCTTTGGAAGTGGCATAGGAGACTTGGACATTTGAGCTTCGACTTGCTTGCAAGACTTAGTTCACTTGGCCTAATCCGAGGATTGCCCAAGTTGCACATGGAGAGGGATCTTGTTTGCCATTCTTGTAGACATGGGAAAATGGTTGCTACTCCCCACCATCTTGTGAATCAAGTTATGACCAAGCACCCTAGAGAGCTTTTGCATATGGACCTTGTAGGTCCGGCTCGGGTTAGCTCGGTTGGTGGGAGGTGGTATGTGCTTGTTATTGTTGACAACTTTTCGAGATATTCATGGGTTTTCTTTTTAGCTGAGAAAACTGAGACTTTCTCTTTTGCTCGCAATCTAATTTTGTGTCTTCAGAACAAGTTCCCTAAGAAGTCGATGCGAGCTATTCGCAGTGACAATGGTACCGAGTTCAAAAACTCAGACTTTGAAAAGTTTTGTGACTCTTTGGGTTTGGGGCATCAGTTTTTTCCCCCTACACACCACCACAAAATGTTGTTGTAGAGAGGAAGAATCGAACCCTTGTTGAGATGGCCAGGACGATGCTCGATGAGCATAGGACTCCTAGGCGGTTTTGGGCCGAGGCCATGAACACTGCATGCTATATTTCCAATCGCATTTTTCTCTGAGCCTTCTTGAAAAAGACCTCTTATGAGTTGCGTTTTGGAAACAACCCAAAGTGAGTTATTTTAGAGATTTTGGTTGCCATTGTTTTATACTCAAGAAAGGAAACTTGGACAAGTTTGAGTCTCGTTCTTCTAACGGTGTATTTTTGGGTTATGGTAATCATACTCGTGCATATCGTGTACTTAACCTGGATACTAACCGAGTCATGGAGACATCCGATGTCACCTTCGACGAGACCATGCATTGTCCTTCTTCTAGATTTGAGCGTGCAGTGATCATGAGGTTGGAGAACCTCTTTTTGATGACGAGGACAAGGGTGCTGAAAGCCTTGGTGACCCAGCACTGCCTCCACCTGTTGTGCCTCTAGGATCGGCTTCTACTATGATGACTCACGGCCCCTACCCCTCTTTGTCGACTACTTGGGGGCCGTGTGATCAACTACCTTGGGCTGTACCGCTTGTACCCGAGGAGGCACCAGCTTTTGTTCAGGGGAGGTTACATCAGCCAGGGAGGCACCACGACACATTCAGTGCCAGCACCCTCCTCAACAGATGATCGGCAGCATCAACGAACGTGTCACTCGGTCAAGGTCACAACAAATCTCTCACTTTGCTCATTCTGCATTTGTTGCTGTGAGAACATATATGATGAATGATTGACTTTGATGAGGAAGGTTTGAGGCTTTTCCCGGTTGAGTCATTATTTGCTATGCGCTTAATGTTTATGACTAACCGGTGGCGTTGAGTTGTGTGTGTTTACCGGGTTGGTGTGCGTGCGCAACATGTGTCTCTTGGCTGTGTTGATGTGCAGGTGTTGAGCTCGGATACAGTGGTCAATGGCGAGGTGAAGGTCAAGTAGAGACGTGCCGTGCCGACGGACCGGGAGCGGTGAAGGATGGGCGTGCCGTGCGGCGGACGTGCCATGCCGATGTACCCAGAGCGGTGAAGGGTGGACGTGAGACTTGGACCGACAGACCGAGAGGCCAGAGGACCAGCTGTGGTAGCTGCCACGTGGCATCAGCGAGCGAGAGCACATGGGGATGAGCGATGCATCGGCCGAGTCGGGACGAAGATGATGGCGTCGTGGCACTTGGCGGGAGGTCGGACACGGGCTTGCGTGCGGCGCAAGTGTCGTCAGCCAAGTCAAGAAGGAAGGAGGAGGCGTTGTGCCCGGCGTGGAGGCTGGACATGCATCGGCATCGGTGCTGGTGGTCGGAGTGTGAGAACCACACTCCGTCTGCAGTGCGGGTTCGTTAGCTGAGCCTCAAAAAGCCACCCTCGACGGTTTCCGAGTTTAGGCCTCAAAACTCGGGTGGCCGGTTTCCGAGTTTGGGCCTCAAAACTCGGGATGGACGGTTTCCAGGTTTGGGCCTCAAAACCTGGGCTTGGGGGTTTTTGAGTTTGGGCCTCAAAACTCGGGGTGGACGGTTTCCAGGTTTGGGCCTCAAAACCTGGGCTGGCAGGTTTCCCGGTTTGGGCCTCAAAACCGGGGGAAGGTCCAAAAGGACGGTCGACGTGTGGCGGCACCGAGAGGCTTGCGTGGCGGCGAAGCTATCGGTGAGAAGGCACGGCGGTCGATAGTGACGGCACGTGGCGGCATCCTGTAGCTTGCATTGAGGCGAAGCGAAGGATGAGAAGGCACGTGGCCGTCGGATGGAAAACTGCCAGAGTTGGACGGTTTTACCCCTGGGGGGGATTTGGGTTGAGTACTTCATGAGATGGCGTTTTGGTCTTTGGACGTGCGCCTATATATATGAAGGGGGCTGGTTAGGGCAGCCCATCCTTGGAGGTGTCACTCTCATTTTGTTTTGGTGAGAGGAGGCTAGGGTTAGAGGAGAGACCGGCTCTTGTTCTTGAGCTTTTTGCCATCCAACCTTTGAGTTGCTAGGAGTGGCTTGTAGCCCGACACCGATTGATAATACAAATCATCATCTTCCCAAATCCAAGGATCAAATTCGTCCTCCTTTTGTTGGCTGCGATTTTGGATCGAATTCGTGTTTTTGTTCTTCATGTTTTGGTTTTTCCCCTCCTGGAGATTTGCCTCGTTCTCCCTCTCCGAGCGACGATTTGCGATTCCGTTTGAATCAGATTGTTCTATGTTGTGAGCTCCTTCTTTCCACCGAAGGATTTCCTCTCTAACCTCACGAGCACATAGATCGGGTCGAAAGCGCGTTCGTTCTTCGTTCTTTCCCCTTTTCTAGTGTTCTTCTGATTTCTCATGGATTAGTTGGTTTGGAGCGATGATATCCTAGGATTAGCTTCACAACACGTAGAAGAACAGTTGGGAGAAGTTTGGTTGCAGCCCCATTCGATTTGGTGCAGATCCAATCGATTTTGGTTTTGTCCCGAGCTGTTTTTGGGTTTTCTGGACAGTGGCGGACTGTCCGGGACTCATCCCCGGACTGTCCAGGGGTCGGGGCTGTTCACGGGCAGCGAGGTCGCTGTTTTTATTTTTGAACGGCGGAATGTCCGGGACTCATTCCCGGACTGTCCACGGTTCACTAGCGGACAGTCCACGACTGCACAATTTTGCTGATTTCGTCCGTATCTTTTGCGTTCGAGCTCCGATTTGTGATCCGTTTGTTGCGTTAGTTTTCTATCTTCTTAAGGATCCTTCCAAAGTACTTTTGACACCATTGGTGGAAGTATTTTTGGTCGGACACTTCCTTTTTCTCCATAGGAGTTAAGTGTTCCTCTTTCGGAGTTTCGACGGTTCTAGCGTCCGTATCTTTTGCATTCGAGCTCCGATTTGGGATCCGTTTGTTGTGTTAGTTTCCTAACTTCATAAGGATCTTTCCAAGGTACTTTTGCCACCAGTTGGCCTAAGTATTTTTGGTCAAACACTTTCCTCTTTTCCATAGGAGTGGGGTGTTCCGTTATCGGAGGTTAGATTGTTCTAGGAGCTTGCTTGTGCAGTTTTTGCCCCGTTGCTTTGGCGCTTGGTTTTAGGGGTTCTTCGGTAGTTCCGTTGTACCTCTAGGACATCTCCTAGGGTATCCACCTATTCGTAGGTCGTGAACTCACCAGTTGTTTGAGTCTTCGCTTTTGGGGTGATTTTCTGGGACAAGGGCCATCATTTCTCGTGAAGAAATTTGAGGCTCCCATTCACCCCCCCTCTGGTCGCCAATTTGGTCCTTCATGCTGATTTTGAACCCCAAGATGTTGGACATGCTTTATCTTATCCGGATTGGGTTAATGCCATGCATGAGGACTTAGAAAACTTTGAGAGAAATCAGGTTTGGGTTTTGGTTCCACCTCCTCTTGAGTGTCACCCTATTGGGACAAAATGGGTTTTCAAAAACAAACAAGGAGAGGATGGCCACATTGTGAGAAACAAGGCCAGACTTGTAGCCCAGGGGTATAGTCAGAAGGACGGGATAGACTATGAGGAGACTTTTGCTCCTGTAGCTCATTTGGAGGCAATTAGGATACTGTTGGCTTTTGCTGCATCCAAAGGGTTTAAACTTTTTCAAATGGATGTCAAGAGTGCCTTCTTAAACAGCCACATAGAAGAAGAGGTGTATGTGAAACAACCCCCGGTTTCAAAAATCCCAAGTTTCCAAACCATGTCTTTAAACATCACAAAGCTTTGTATGGTTTGAAACATGCCCCTAGAGCCTGGTATGATAGGTTGAAAACCTTTTTGCTTGCTAAGGGTTTTAAAATGGGATGTGTGGATAAAACTCTTTTTCTCCTCAAGCAAGGCAATGACACTCTCTTGGTTTAGGTTTATGTGGATGATATCATTTTTGGTGGTTCTTCTCACGCTCTGGTTGCCAAGTTTGCAGATATTATGAGCCGGGAGTTTGAGATGAGCATGATGGGCGAGTTGACTTTCTTTCTCTGGGTGCAAATCAAGCAATCCCGAGAAGGGACGTTTGTGCACCAGGGCAAGTACACGAAGGACATCTTGAAGAAGTTCGATATGGGTGAGGCCAAGCCTCTTCCAACACCCATGTCGACCACGATGGCCCTGGATGCGGACAAGGATGGAGAAGCTGTGGACCAGAAGGAGTACCAGAGTATGACCGGGTCGCTGTTGTACCTAACGGTGACACGCCAGGACCTTCAGTTCGCGGTGTGTCTTTGCATGCGCTTTCAGGTGTCGTCACGCACCTCTCACCATCAGGCGATCAAGCGCATTATGAGGTACCTTTGTTTCACACCTGAGTTTGGGATCTGGTATTCTGCTTCTTCCACCCTTTTCTCTTTGTGGTTACTCGGATGCTGATTTTGCTGGTTGCCGACTTGAGCGTAGGTCCACTTCTGGGACTTGTCAGTTTTTAGGCTCTTCTCTTGTTTCTTTGTCTTCTCGCAAGTAGTCTAGTGTCGCCCAGTCTACCATAGAGGCTGAGTATGTTGCTGCGGCTAGCTGCTGTTCCCAATTGCTTTGGATGATGGCAACTTTGCATGATTTTGGTCTGAGCTTTTCTCGAGTTCCTTTGCTTTGTGACAGCACAAGCGCGATTAGCGTTGCTAAGAACCCCGTGCTGCATTCTAAGACCAAACACATAGATGTGCGCTTTCATTTTCTGTGAGACCATTTTGAGAAGGGTGATATCGACCTGAGACATGTTGATACTCATCATCAGTTGGCCGATATTTTTACCAAGCCGTTAGACCAATCAACCTTTGCTAGGTTGAGAGGTGAGCTTGGTGCGTGTTTTCACTTTTAGTTGGGGGAAACATTTTGGTTATTGTATCATAGATTGACCTTTTTCTTTTGTTTTGATTTTCCGTTTGTTTTTTGTATGTTTTGCATTTTCATCATGTTTACATCGTGCATTTTGAGCTTCATGTCTATAATCCTTAGAATGAATCTATGCTCTGTTTAGTGTATGCTCCGATGATATATGATGGTGCTTGTAGCTTAGGCTCTTCCTGATCATTGATACATGTTGTGAGCGGAGCTACTTTTCAGAACTGTGAACTTGCTTAATCAAACATAAAATTTGAAACTTGTTCACCATTGAGATTGGCAACTAGCATGTGTAGAATGTGTTGAAGTTACCTGTGCTATTCATATATGCTAGGTTGCTATGTCTCTAGTTCTGAGTCTTTCACTTGCTTGGTATGTTCATATTCTGCTTTAAAAGTGAACCAAGTCTAAGTGAATTGAAAAGATCGAGATGGGATTGCTTGTCAGCACATCATGGTATCAAGACAGTTTCTCATTGCACTTTGAGTTAAACTTGAGCCATGTAGTGCAAGACCGAAACCGATGCTTCAAGCTTCTGATTGCTTATGCATAGGCTTAGCTTGGTTGAAAAGTTAGGCAATAACAAGTTTTCAATCTCTCGCAATCACATGCTGAAAATTGAACTTATGTATATTCACCGCTGCAATTCCGATAAAATTTGAAAACACAAGTCTATGTTTCATTCTATAGCATGATGATTGAACTTTGCTAGGGGTAGTTCACCTAGTATACATGTTTAGCACTTGTTTGACTTCCTGCCTATACATGTTTAGTGCTATTTTGATGGTGAAACCCTTTCTGAATGGCTTAAAACTGCTCACTTTGCTCATATGTTCATATTTTGTATTTTGTGATCAGTTTGAGCCTTTGCTGACATTTATGCTTGTTGTTGAGTCATCGGATCAGCACTCTTTAGAGACTATTCCTTCTATTGACTATATTCCTGAAGCTGCTAATCTGCATTTCGGACTCATATGCATTTACTTGATTGTGCATTATCAACTAAGGGGGAGAAATTTGACAAATCATGTCCTAGTTGCGTGCACTATTGAAGGGGGAATTAATGTCCAGGGGGAGTTTGCTCGCTTGATGAGTTTTCAATTGGTTTGGAGCATGTTGCAGCTAGTTGTGTTGAGCCTTTGCCTCTTTCTTAAGAGACTAGCAGTTTTGCATTCTTATGCGCTTTTCAGTTGGTATCGTTTCAGTTGATATCGAGTTTTCTCGCTAGCGGTGTTGAGCCCGTTCTGCCTCTTCTTCAGGGCTAGCTTTGCTTTGCTTGGTTGCGTCGAGCCGTTGCCCATGTCTTTGGGGCCCAAGTTGTTTTGCTCACTCCACATGACCTTCTTTCGGCTTTGATATGCTTTTGGGTCATTTGGACGTGCTCTCTACTCTTCCTGCTTGTTCTTTCTTCTACCTTCATATGATTTGTGTTGGTAGTTGACAATGCACTCATCAAGGGGGAGATTGCGGATACATGGGTGTATTCCGGATCTTGAGATGATGAGTAATTGTCAACTGGTTTGATGCGCATGTTCTTTGGCTTGTGTTGTGGAGGTGTCGAGCACGGAGACAGTAATCGAAGGCAAGGTGAAGGTCACGTAGAGACGTGCCATGCCGATGGACCCGGAGCGGTGAAGGGCGGACGTGAGGCTTGGTCTGAGGGACCGGTGGCCTGAGGATCAGTTGTGGTGACTGACGGCCTGGGACAACGACGAGCGGAGACTTGCGGGACACGGTGTGGCTTGGGTCGAGGACCTGAGGACACGTGTCGGTGGACGGGGTGCACGGGCTGTGCATCCCCTCCATGGCGTCGGTTTGATGGTTGAGCCACAGAAAAACCATCAGGTGGACGGTTTCCAGGTTTGAGCCACAAAACCTGGGTGTGACCGGTTTCCGAGTTTGGGTCACAAAACTCGGGCTGAGGATGGTTTCCAGGTTTGGGCCTCAAAACCTGGGCGCTGTCAGGTTTCTGAGTTTGGGCCACAAAACTCAGGCGATGGATGACTAGTTTCCTGGTTTCGGCCACAAAACCGGTGGGAAGTTCGTGAAAAGGACGAGCGGCGCGTTGGTGGCACGTGGCGGCATCGGTTGAGGTCGCGTCGAGGCGAAGCTACCAGATGTGCGGGCGTGGCCGTCGGATCGACTGCACTCTCGAGTTGGTCAGGAATACCCTTAGGGCTAGCCTGCCCGCTCATTAGCAGTAGGGGTAGAAGGGGAATAATTGTATTAGGCTATATAAGGAGTGGCAACCCCTCCCTCCATCTTATCTCAGCAATTGCTATTTTGCACTTAGGGTTTCCTGCTCTCCCACATCCCTACTATAGCTACTGAGATCCGCAGAGATGGTGAATCATACCTCTGTGTATTTGGATTTTGAGGAAACAAGACCGTAATCTCGTTGTCTCCTCGTGTGGAGAAGTTTCGGCTGGAAATCAAGTTTGATTCGCGTTTTGAGCTGTGTTCTTCGCGTTTTTGTTTTTCGTTCTCTCGGTGATTTGCTTCGTTCTCCCGCTCTGAGGAACAATTGTTGATTCCGTTTGAACTGAGTTGTTCTAGACTGTGAGGCACATCTTTCCACCATAGGAATTTGTCTTTAACCTCACGAGCTAGTAGATCGATCGATTTTTGTTTCGGATCGGTTTTATCCTCCCTTGCCCTGAATTCTTCCGAATCACCGATTTGAGGTTAGGTTCGAGCCATGATCTCTTAGGAGTAGCTCACTAACCTCCTTAGAACTCCTCATATCATGTCTAAGCCCTACAGCTTTTGATTCGGAGGAGATCGGGTTGAATCCACAGAAGAACCGCACAATTTTAGGGGCATCGGACGCTGGACACGGGGCCATCGGACACTGAGTTCGTCACATCGGACGCTCAGGTGCCACATGTCAAAGAACAACATTTTTGAAGGAGCATCGGACCCTCCGTTGATCATCGGACATGTCCGGGGTCTGAGCATCGGACGCTGGGCTTTCACTGTAGCAGCGTCCGATGACCATACAGTAAGGTTCCAGAACAGTATGTTTTGCATCGGATGTAACGTCCCGCCTCCACGTGGCTGGGGCCACTTACATCTGGCAGCTTTTCTAGGACATAGACTTCCCTCACAGACCAACACCAGTCTTTTCTGCGCACTTTGTCCTCACTCATGCGCACCCGGGAAGAACTTCCCGGTCGGTCACCCATCCCTAAATTTCTCTAGGCCAAGCACACATAACTTTAGAGTTCTTTGGAGATGGGGTTCTGAAAAAGAAGTTGCAACTTGTTGGTATGAGTATCCTATTATTCCTATTAAGCCCTGGGCTGGGATGTTACATCCTCACCCCCTTAAGAGACCGACGTCCTCGTCGGTCAACCCCAAGCCAGGAACGTCCTCTCTTGGCCACGTCTGTGTGTCCAGTGCCAATACATGTGCCATGCTGTGTGACCACTCTGGGTCCACACCAGCCGTGCGCACCATGCCTGACCAACTGCGACACACACGCCCGTGAAACCGCGAGAGTCGGCTCTGATACCATTCTGTAACGTCCTGCCTCCACGCGGTCAGGCCCACTTACATCTGGCAGCTTTTCTAGGACAAAGACTTCCCTCACACACCAACACCAGTCTTTACTGTGCACTTTGTCCTCACTCGTGCGCACCTGGGAAGAACTTCTCGGTCGGTCACCCATCCCTAAATTTCTCTAGGCCAAGCACGCTTAACTTTAGAGTCCTTTGGAGATGGGCTTCCGAAAAAGAAGTTGCAACTTGTTGGTGTGAGTATCCTATTATTCCTATTAAGCCCTGGGCCGGGATGTTACATCGGACGTGTCCGGTGCTGGGACATCGCACGCAGGCCAGCGTTCGATGCAGTGAGTTTTGCACTGTTTCGTCCGCAGTTTGCTTGTCCGACTTCGGAATTGGTTTTGGATTTTTTGTGTTGGGTTTCTAGACTTGTGTAGTGTCTCGCTGTGCTTCCCGGAAGCATCCACCCTACATTTAGGGTCATGGACACTATCAAGCTCTAGGTTTGCTTTTGGGGTTGATTCTCGAGACAGTGGCTATAAGTTTCTGAAAAGAAATTTGAAGCTCCCATTCACCCCCCCTCTGGTCTCCTTTGTGTAGCACTTTTGGTCCTTTAATTGGTATCAGAGCGGGTTAAGGATCTTCCACCTTAGCCGGTTCTAGATCCACAGAAGGGGACATGGATCGCGGCATGGCCAAACCGCCATTTTTCGATGGGACGAACTGTGCGTATTGGAAGATACGCATGTCGACCTATCTTCAGAGCATGGGTGCTTCTGTCTGGGATATTTGCAACAAGGCTGATTATGTGGTCTTGGCTGCTCCTGTGACTCAGCTGCAGATCGATGAGCACGATGCCAATAGTCGAGTCTGTAATGCTCTTTTCTCGTGTTTGAGCATGTCTGAGTTTGATCGCGCTTCTCACCTCCCCATGGCTCCGGAGATTTGTGCGACCCTCATGCGCTTCGATGAGGGAACCACTCAAGTCAAATCCCGTCTCTACGATTCGCACAAGCGGTAGTATGAGAACTATTAACACATGCCTGGCGAGAGCATAGAGGGTTTATTCGCTCGCTTTTAGGTGATCGTCAATAGGATGAGGCCTAACAAGGAGTTGTTGCCTTTCGATGATCATGAGAGTGCTCTCAGGCTTTTACACACTATCGATCGGTCGGTGTGGGACTCTAAGGTTCAGGCGATCATCGAATCGCCTAACTATGAGACTCTCACGTGCGACGAGCTCTTTAGTAAGCTCAAGTCCAGTGAGATTGATGCCATGACGAGGGCTTCTTATGAGAATCCTTCTGGCCCGTCAATGGCTTTGGTTTCTGGCTCTTCTGCTAACCCCTCTAGAGGCTTTGCCTTGTCATCTCTTCTTTCTGTTACAAAGGAGCAACTGGAGTTCATGGGAGACGACGAGTTGGCTTTGCTTGCCAACTGGTTCTCTTGGTTCCACAACAACCGCATGAACTGTCATCGCGGAGGAGAACACGCTGGATGCTATGAGTGCCGCGACCTTGACACTTCATCGCCAACTGCCCGAAGAAGAACAAGCAATCTTTCGGCAAGGGTGATCATGGGCACAAGTATGACTCTGGCAGGCACAAGGAGAAGTACACCCCTCCTGAGCACGGAGACAGTGATCAAAGGCAAGGTGAAGGTCAAGTAGAGACGTGTCATGCCAATGGACCCGGAGTGGTGAAGGGCAGACGTGATGCTTGGACTGACGGACCGGTGGCCTGAGGATCAGCTGTGGTGGCTGACAGCCTGGGACAGTGACGAGCGGAGACTTGTCGGGCACGGTGTGGCTTGGGTCGTGGACCTAAGGACATGTGTCGGTGGACGGGGTGCACGGGCAGTGCATCCCCTCTACGGCGTCGGTTTGGTGGTTGAGCCCCAGAAAAACCACCGGGTGGACGGTTTCCAGGTTTAGGCCACAAAACCTGGGTGCTGCGGGTTTCCGAGTTTGGGCCTTAAAACTCGGACTGAGGATAGTTTCTAGGTTTGGGGCTCAAAACCTGGGTGTTGGCGAGTTTCTGAGTTTGGGCCACAAAACTCAGCCGATGGACGACAGGTTTCCCGGTTTCGGCCTCAAAACCGGGGAAGGTCCAGGTTTCCCGGTTTCGGCCTCAAAACCGGTGGGAGGTCCGTGAAAAGGACGAACGACGCGTTGGCGGCACGTGGCGGCATCAGGTGAGGTCGCGTCAAGGCAAATCTACCGGATGTGCGGGCGTGGCCGTCGGATCGACTACTCTTCGAGTTGGTCAGGAATACCCTTAGGGTTAGCCTGCCTGCTCATTAGCTGTAGGGGTAGAAGGGGAATAATTGTATTAGTCTATATTAGGAGAGGCCACCCCTCCCTCCAAACCATCTCAGCCATTTGCTACTTTCACCTAGGGTTTCCTGCTTCCCATTCCCTATTGTAGCTACTAAGATCCGCAGAGACGGCTAATCATACCTCTGTGTTCGCGAGATTTTTAGGAAGTGAGACCGTAATCTCACTATTGTCTCGTGTGTTCGAGACACGGTTGAATTTGTGGTTGTGATTCGCGTTTTGAACTTGTTCTTCGCGTTCTTCTTTTCTCCACGATTTTCCCGTCACTCGATCTCCCTCTTCGCTGCATCTTTTTCGAATCCACTTGAATAAACTTGTTCTTTAAAGTGAGGAGAACATTTCCATCGAAGGAATTCATCTCAATCCTCATGAACATGTAGATCGGGTTAATTCAAGTTTCATGGCGACTTTTTCGTTCTTGCACCTTCCCTTTCGATTTCCCGGAGTTTGAGTCTATTTGAGCGGATGATTTCTTTGGGATAGTCGCCTAACTATCTTGTGATCATCCTCTCCAAGTTTGGGATCAAGGGATTTTGATTTGGATCGGATTTGGGGATATTTGAGAGAAGGGCGATAAAAATCACCTTCTCTGGTTGGTCGCAGACAGTCCGCCACCTGACCCGCGGACTGTCTGGGCGTCGAGGCTCGGCCGGATCAGTGGCTGTGTGTCTCGGCCGTCTTGCTGCTGTTTGACCGGCGAACAGTCTGTCGTTGAAGTTCGCGGACAGTCCGCGAGTTGACTAGGGAAGTTCAGCAGAAGTGCTGTTTTAGTGATTTTGCCGGCAGACAGTCCGCCCTTCCCCCGCGGACAGTCCGGGACTGTACCCGCGGAGTGTCCGGGAATCCGCAGTCAATCACTATTTAGTGCATTTGGTTTCCCGGTTCATCCGTTTCGTTTCGGGACTTGTCATTTGCTCCTAGAGTTCATCAATAAACCTCTCTAGGTATCTTTGCTACTTGTTAGCATAGGTATTTAGGGATTTCTCAACGTAGCTGTCTATCTATGTTCGGGAGTAGGTTTTTGGGATTGAACTTGAGCCGGAGTTTTCGAGTTTTGGTTTGCTCTCTTTTGGTGGTGCCTCGTGTGATCCTAGGGATCATCCACTCTCTTTCCGAGGGTCATGGGCATCATGTTTGTGCTCGAAGCTTTTGGGGGTTGATTGTGGGACAGAGGCCATAATTTCGAAAGAAATTTTTAGGCTCTCATTCACCCCCCCCCCCCCTCTGGTTGCCTTTCGCCTTTGCTAGCACTTTCGGTCCTTCAGAAAGCGCCAAGATCTGCTTCACGATCAACAATAGGAAGGACAAGTTCAGTTTCAAGAATCGCACACTAAAGACTCATGTACACCCACAGTCATCATATGAGTACGAGGATGCACCAGCTGCCCCGAAGAAGAAGAACAACAATAGAAGGAGGAGGAACAAGACGAAGCCACAAGAGCAAGAACCAGTATGGATGGTCAACACTGCTGAACCACCAAAATACACCACTCAACCTCCACCACGCCTTGAGAAGCTATACGATCCAGGAGTACCTACCATTGACTACATGATCAAGGAGAGTACCTTCTACAAAACATTCTGCGACATCGGCTCAAGTGTCAACATCATGTCTACGGTAACGTATAAACATTTATTTCGTGATGCACCACTGGAACTGACATACTTGAAGGTAAGGCTAGCCGACCAAACATTTCGATTTTCGGAAGGGAGGGTGGAAGATGTCATAGTCAGAATTAGAGGTCACGAAGTCCCCACAGACTTCTTGGTTCTCGACATGGGAGAAGACGATGATGTCCACCTCATCCTAGGAAGACCGTTCCTGTACACTACGAGTGCGATTATCTACATGAAGCAAGGAGAGATCCATTTTCATTTTCCTGGAGACAAGGTACGATGCTACTTCATCAACTACATACCTAATGAAGAACCTAAGAAGAGTAGAAGTGAAAGACGCCGCTATCAATGCCAAAGAAGACAAGCCATCAAGAATGGAGAGGCCAATCACAGAGAGGAAGCTAGTGACACTATCCAGAGAAGAGAGAAGAAGAGACACCTCAAGACAGTGAACAGCCGAAAGTAAAGGCTCGGACAAGAAAGTATGGAAGAAAAAGACAGCACCTAAAGAGGATCAACTAGAAACAACTTTCCACACGTCTGACACACCTTGAGAGGTCTGAACCAAGGGAATGTCCGGTTCGTCGGACCTAAATATCCGAACCTTCGCCAAAAGGTAAAATCGGTAGTTATCCTCATATTTACTTTTATGCATATTTATCATATTTAATTCTTAGTCATTTACTGCGTCATCATATTTAATATTTGCATCATCATCCATAAGCATTTTAATTTCTGCATTGCATTGAAAATGAAAATAAAAATAATCATATTGCATTATCGCATTGCATATAAAAAGAAAAACTCTTAAAGTCCCATGTGAATAATTCAATTGTTTACTGTGGAGGCACAAAAAATATATATATATTTCTTACTTTTTTGCATCTGCATATAAAAAATTAAAAAATCCAAAAATATATATATTAAACTCTTGTTGAATCATGCTTGCTTAAACATCTATGAGGCTCGAGAAGACATAAAAGGTTTTACTACTAATGCTTATTCAATTTCCATGAGCTTTGTTGTCTATTTGAGTTTAGCAGGAATCAATGAGAAGGCCAGATAACTTCATCCACTCTGGAGAGACGAAAATAACAACCTTCCATTAAGGACCAGAGGAGTGAAGTGTATCGACGCTACCAGAACGAACACGCAAGCATCTGGCTTGGGGTGAAAAGGCTCCCCCATTATCCGAGGTAATATATCTATATTTTTGAATTTAATAAAAATAGAGAACACCAAAAATATTTGAGCACATGAAGGATCACTCATAAAAATAAAAACCCCGAAAATATGTGAGCATATGAAGGCTCACTCTTATGAAAAGAAAAAGAACAAAAATATTCGGGCACATGAAGGCTCGACGCTATCGAAGGGATTAGCTTGGGAGAGACGCACCTCCGTTATCTTCGCTATAAAGGTATGTCATTATTACTATTGCTATTATTACTATTATTATTATTACTACTTTTACTATTATTATTATTATTATTATTATTATTATTATTATTATTATTAGCCTTTATATTTTATTAGTATTTATATTATATATTAGAGTGTGTGTGTTTAATGTTAGAGTCAATAAAAAGAACAATGATGATCTAGAATAAAAGCTTGCCCTGAAATAATTGAGCAATAGGATAATAAAATTAATTTGGATGGAAATGATGAATAGTTGCTCTGTCGTAATTCTTTTCAAGTGCCTAGTGTTTAGTCTTAAATTTTCTCGAGTTTTGGATGAGATTGTTTTAACATGAGAATTTACTTTGAATATAAGACTTGTGGGTTGCAAAAGTTTTAACTTAAGTCTAGGTGTTTGACGAGTATGATATGAAAAGGTTGAACTGTTATTTATCTTGTTCCTAGTGATACTAGAGTTCTGGAGATTTCTCTTTCGAAAACTTAAAACGCTACATGATGAGATCCTCTATGATGAGTGTTTGAAATTCCTACCACAACCTGATATACATGGCTATTAGACTAGGAAGTCCACTCTTTATATTTACTGCTTGCATATGCATTGAGTATTGTCAAATCGTGTTGACCCTTAGAGACTCGTCATACAGTTAAAATCAAGATCATGTACACACCACACAAATATGGTGCTCCTACACTGGGAGTACGCAACAACATGTCTTCCATTAGATCCACTCAAAAATGTTTCACTTCTACACTAGGAGTGAACAACAAAAATATTTCCCTTCATCCATATGACCTTTTTATGCCTTCATTGCCATTCATAAATGCTCCAAGTTATCATTGTTATCTCTTTAATCATTATGCTGCAAAAAGATGCATGGGTTATGCAAAAGTTATCTAAAAATAAAAAAAAGAAAAAAAGAGAGAAATGAAAAAAAATGGACAAGTGTCCAACAGTAGAATTAGGGGTATTTCGATACCCACCTAAAAAAAGAGATGATAGCCCATGTTGTCTCTAGCAGAAGTTATATAAGAGAGAAGTATCTACAAGGAGTAAAGTAAGTAAAGGTCTACACCCATCATCCATTATTATGTTTTCATCATCATCACTGTGTTTTCACTCTCAGACTTGTTTACCATCACTGTTCCACCATACACATCCATTCCACATATAGGTCCACACACATGCACATCTTGATTTGATTGTATGCCAAGTTTCTCTGGATCCATGCTTTGACTTTGCAATATATGCTATGTAAGTATGTACAGGTTGACTGCCACCTATGAACTCCACAAAAAGCTTATTAGTTATAGGGTGAGAGAAGGCACAACATTCACTGCCTTGGAGAGAATCCACAAATACCACAGATGAGAGACTTGAAAGGATCATATGAAGGAATCTCTGAGTTTTATTTTGAAAATCTTACAAAACTCTAGAATGAAGGTAGATCCAAGAACTTGAGACATAGTGTTTAACTTGATCATTCTGCTTGTCAAATTGCTCAAGACCTAAGTGAAAGCTACAAGCACCACAGTTGAAGGTAAGATGGTAAGTTTGAAAGTTGAAACGATTGATTCTAATTCAGAGGAAAATTTTTGTTTGAACACTTGTGTACTTTTGAGGCGTGAAAGCATAGTAGCAACTCCTGATCCATCATAATACATCATCTAGATGTTTGCTATGGGACTAGCAAAGGTTAAGCTTGGAGGAACTTGTTGACGGTAGATAACTCCTATTTTAAACTGTCAACTAACCTCATAAATGATCCGCAATGATCCAAAGAATATAGCTATAGGGTTTGATTCTAACGAGTTCCATGAGTTGTGTAGTTCTCACTTGTTTTGCAGAATATTCAACATTTCATCATAAGAAAGTATCTCAAGTGAAGAATTAGAGCACACCAGTGTAACGAGCTCGTCGAGACGATCGCAACGGACATACCACTTGCCATATTTGGAGTCTTGGAGCAAGAGTCCTCGATGAATACGACCAGGAAGACTCTGGAACCCTCTAGAAGCCTTATCCATATGAAGATCAGGGGTGTAACAGACAAGATTCCAACAGCTACAGAATAACAGAGATATCCAGGGACCAGACAAGAAGAAGATGACAAGGAATCCTTCCACGCCATGACTCGTTGCGCAAACCAACCGAACAAGGACTCAAGACAAACAAGGAAGGTGTTAGAAGACTTGCGAACGAAGGAAGAGGCAGGCGGCACCAGGGGGAGGCAGGCCGGCCTCAACCCTAGGCCGGTCGGCCTGGGCCCACATGGAAGCCCCTCCTCCTTCGCGCGACGTGACCTAACCGACCTCTACTTTGTATCTTGGTCGTTGTTCAACGTCGGTTTGATCCGAGGGCTGCGGTTCATCCCACCGGGCTATATAAGAAACCCGAGACCCCCCCTCCTGTATCGAATTCATATCTCATAGCATAGATCAATCATTTAGACTAGAGGTAGCCTAGACAACCAGGAGCTCCATCATCCAATGGCGTAGCTAGAATAGAATTAGAAGAGTCGAGGAAGCTCGGATTCCGGATCTAGTCAGGAGGAGCTAGGTAATTAGCCTTGTCTTCACTCTTGTATCAACATTGTTCTTCTAATTGTTCTTCTAATTGTCTAATTGTCTTCTAGTTCATTATCTTGTGTTCTAATTGTGTTCTAGTTCATCTTCTAATCTCTCTAGTTCATCTCTGTGTTCTAATCTAGTTCTAATTACCTCTCTAGTTCCTCTTTGTGTTCTAATCTACTTCTAATTGTTCATCTAGTTCTTATTCTTCTTCTAGTTCTTGTTCTAGTTGATACATGTCATGACTTGTTACTATTTCATGTTCACAATTATAATGTTCATCGTCTACTTTGATTATATGTCTAGCATAGCTAGGGTATCTTTATGTTTATGCTCTTGTTCATATAGCGCTCATTCTGTCGATCGCGAGGTGAGTGGTCAACATTGTGTAAGCATGGTGCTTATACGTTGTTTACCTGCGAATGCACCCTATATTCTGGGCCAGCAAGTGGTAGATCGCGAGGGTGACTATTATAGCCTTGTTGAGTCCTTTGTAGTCCATTCCCCGAATATAGGGCAAGTAAGACCTGGTCACCCGGAGGTGTGTCACACCCGGTTTTAAGAACAAAACCAGGTATACACCATATGTGAGCCCAGGAAGTCAAATCTCACATATAGCAACAAATAAAGGGTAATATCGAAAGACAATGCTCTTATATAACGTATATAAAACAAAAGAACATAACCTTAAAGAGCAGACAGCGGAAAGACACTCCGATCTTCAGATGGAGACACCAACTTCACAGGGAACAACTGACTGGTTGATCACAAGCCTAAGCTTCTCCAAAGCTTAACTCTCTGAGGTGTGGGGAAAAGCAAGAGTGAGTCCATGTCGAACTCCACAAGTATAGCAACAAGTGATATAGATCCCAAGTTTCATGATCAATGTAACATAAATAATGAATAGCATAGAGCGGTAAATAATGAACATGTTAACCAACATAAGTCATAAATGTAAAAGTCTTCAAGGCCGCTCGTGTCCTTGAGCAAGGCTGATATATCAGTTTAATAAACTTTGCGCAAAGGTGTACACTTTCACTGCGAGACGTGAATTGCCCTTTCGCCCGAGGGAGCCAGCCTCTTAACCCACTTCCAAGGAAGGTCGGCAGGGTTCACGATGAAGCCTTTCAAAGGTTCGTCTAACAAGTTAGGGCCGCTAGGTCTTAAGGCAAGGGGAAGAAGGGTCTCTCAACCTTGCGGCACGCAGGCAAAGTGAAAGTAGCCGCCCTAAATCCAGCTCGTCAAGCGCCTTATGCGCCCTTTCGGGTAACCTCTAACAAGCTAGAAAAGGTCCTCATACTGAGCTAAAGTCAGAGCCATATAACCCCCAACAGTTGCACTGTAAATCCCGAAGGTTCTTGTACAGATAATTTCTTAAGTTGCTAATAAGTCATTTTTATCATTCGATGCATACATTAATTAAGTAACATGATCATGATTGCGAAAAGAACACTCGATTGCTATACTTGCCTTAAACTCAAGATCCTTCTTCTGTTGACTTGTATACTTCCAAAGGTTGACTCTTGATCACGATCTTCTTCTTGATCACCAACGTATAACTCACCGACTGGACATACGATCACAGAGCACCACACAAGCATCCAATATCAATCATGCAAAGCAAAACAAAGCCTATGATTAGAACAATACATCAATCATAAGAAAACAAGATAAAGAGTTTTGAAAACTGATCTACGATTCGCTACGAACACACAGACGCGAAAATCACGCTAATCGGAGCTATAACGGAAAAGATATAAACTAAACAAGATTAAAGACACTAATTATTAGATTAGATTTAACACAAATTTTAATTACAGAAAACAGTGGTGAAAGTTATATATTTTGAAAGAACTTTTTGAAACGAATCTAACGCAAGTTGAACGGACTAAATCGGAGTTAAAACGAAGAAGTTATAGGCATTTGAAATCAGTGGCAAAACTGTAAATAAATCGAACTTGATTTTTGCAGATTTAAATAAATAAAACAAAAACGAAATTCGGCTGGACTGCGCCTCAATTGGGAGAAAACGCAGGGGCTAGATTGAAAGATTTCGTAGACTCAAAGAATAGTTGCCGATGGAGCGCGGGTTGAGGCTCTGAAAATTATAAGGGCCTTTTTGCAAAAATGCCATCGAAAGGGTATCGGCCTTTGATGGCCGTCGGATCTGAGATTGATGGCTTGGATTAGAGCCAGGGGGAAGGGAGCGGCGCTGGCCACTGGAGAATAGGGCCAGCGGCGGCGCCATCGCCGGAATACGGCGGCGCGGCTCGGATTCGAGGTAGAGAGCGGTAGAGAGCTCGGGGACGGGTTCAATCGAACCAGGAGACTTCAGCGAACTCACCTGGCGCGACGAAGACGGCGGAGATGGCTCAGCGGCGAAGAATTTCACGGTGGGGCGGAGGCATTGGCTCTGCGAACGCCGATGAGGTCGGTTAGATCAAGACAGCGAATAAAGAGAAAGGATAAAGGGCTGGGCGGCTTCGCGGAAACCAAACGAAACACGAGGAAGACCTTGCAGAAGCTGAGGGTGGCCGGAACTTGAAGACGATGGCGGCGGAGATCCGGCTAGGGCGGAAATCGCGGCGAGAGCAAACTAGGGCACAAGGGGCTCGGGTTTCCGGGAAAAGGAGAGACGGCGAGAGCTCGGGAGATTTATAGGGGTGGTCGACTTGGCCAGAAAGGCAGAGGAACACGGCGCAGAGAGGGGGAGTCGGACTCGGCGCCATTGGACTCGTGGCCGAGCAGGAGTCGAAGGAGGGAGATGACAGGTGGGGCCGCGTTGTCAGTGGGAGGAGCGAGACGAACGTGCGCGCGGCTCCAGTGGGCGCTGGGTTGGGCCGGTCATCACCGCGCTTGGCCCATGCGGGAAGGGAGAGGGAAAGAAGGCCGCGGGCCTGTGGCTGGAGCGGCCGGCTGGGCCGTTTCAGGCCATGCGGGAGGGAGTGGAGAGAGGAGTGAGGTGAGGGAGCTGGGCCTACGGGCCAGTTTGCACGGAGAGGGAAAAAGGAGAAAAGAAAACCCTTTTTATTTTCTATTTTGGTTTTCCAAATGCATTTTCAATACTATTTGAATTCAGTTTGGACTTTGATTTGAATCTTTGAGAGAAACAGAAAGTTTTGAAACTTTAACTTTTCCAAACTTTTTGAAAACAAAAAGTCTTTATTTCCAAAATCCTTTCTATGAAATACATTTTAAATTGGTTTCTAAATCATTTTGAATTCAACTTGAGTTTTAACCAAAACCACACATCACAAAAACTCAAATGCTCCAACATGAATGCACAAACATGTTTCTAAACCCTAGGATAAATTTTAATTTAGAGAAAAGTTTTATTTCCCTACATTTTATGAGCACAATAATTCATAAACAAATCATTTTAACTCTAATTTAAGAAACACAAATTTCAGGGTGTGACAAATCTACCCCCCTTAAGAGAATCTCGCCCCGAGATTCGAAAGAGACTCAGAGCACAGGAGAGAAATGAGAAAAGATCTTGATAACACTTTCACTTCACACTTGCATACTAAACTTATCAAACCACTGATGTTTCACGATCATAACTTGTGTACAAAGATTCCATGAAAAGATTATTACACTTGATTATCCCAAACTTGTCTTGCTCGCTGACTGGATTGGCTTACAACTCAAAGAGATGTGGAAACTTGATCTGCAGTTGTTCCTTCGTATTGATATTCTGAAAACTCACAGTCCACTTTACTGTCCTCAATGGGTACCCCTTCTAATGGGTCATTCTCGTATTCTTCAGGTACAGGGTGAAAACCTTGATACTCAATTCTTTCACCTGTCGGTGTTGTTAGAAGAACCAAACCTTGGGCATACTTAACCACTCCTTTACAAACAGATAACCAACCCTTTCCAAGGATAACATCCATTTCCATCAACTTCAAAATAGTAAGGTTCGCCTCAAAGCTTACTCCCTTTATGTCAAGGCTAACTTTTGGGCATATGTGGTTTGCTTTCATTTCGCCTCCTAGAGAGTTAACTATCACTGGTTTCCTCATTGGAAGCATAGTCATCCTATGTTCTTGTACATATAGGCTAGAGATGAACGAGTGTGAAGCTCTAGGATCAAACATCACAATGGCGGGAGCAGAGTTTACTTGAATGAAACCATACACGACTTCCTTAGCCCCACGTTTGTTAATCATATACACATGATTTAACATTCCTTGGATGTAGTTTCTTTTTACTTTACTTCCTGGCTCCTGCTTCTCCTGTTCTTGTATTTGATGTGGTTCGTCGTCCTGACTTTTATTGCTCTCCATAAACTTCTTATGACAGTCGTTCTCATAGTGATTAACCTCATCACAATCGTTACAACCCTCACTAGTGGGAGTATTAATCTTCGTCAAGGTGTCACTAGGAAGTGACAGACATGGCTCTTGAGAATTGGAGTGAAGTACTTCATCATTGGATTGCTGATACTGATGGAGTTCATGAGGAGGTTCAAGATTCCACTGATCACTTGATTCCTGGTTCCATTGTTGGAATTCTGGTGCATGAGCGTAGAGGTGGTGTATGTTGCTACCTACGGATTGGCTTTCTCTTTTCCTTTTCTTCTCCTCCATCTCTCGACGCTTGTTCTCAATCACAATTGCTCTGTCCACCAATGTTTGATAGTTGGCATATTCGACCGTCATCAGTTGTAATTGCAGACCATCATTGAGTCCTTTCAGAAAGCGTTTCTGCTTCTTAGCATCACTATTCACTTCTTCCAGAGCATAGCGTGACAACTGGGTGAACATGTCATGATACTCACACACTGACATAAATCCTTGCTTCAAGTTGAGGAATTGCTCTTCCTTAATCGCCACTATTCCAGCTGGAACATGGTAAGATCTAAAAGCATTCTTGAATTCTTCCCAACCAATTTGATTCTTATTTGGATGCTCAAACTGGAATGATTCCCACCAATCTAATGCAGTTCCTTGAAGTTGGCCTGAAGCATAAAGCACCTTCTCATAGTCATCACACTGTGTTATGTCAAGTTGTCGTTCCACAGCTCTAAGCCAGTCATCAGCTTCTATTGGGTTGCTAGTATGAGAGAATGTCGGTGGGTGTCCTTTCATAAATTCACCACGCTTGTCAATAGGTGGTTCTTGATATTGATTGTGTAACACATTTTGAGCAATGGTCTGTAATAGTTGAGTCTGCATTATCAAAACTTGCTCTATAGCTGAAGGATTTGATGGCGGTGGATTAGAGTGGTGAGCATTTCCTGTAGCATCATCGTAGTCATTTCTCCTGGTAGCAACCATCTGTTTTTCAACATGTATGTGTTAGGATTCAGCTCTTCATAACACACTTAACCATAGCTTCATGAGATGACAAGACAAGGTTGATATAGCAAGAGGGACAAGAGAAGACTCATCCATGACTGATTCTTCCGATTAAAACACTAGATGGTAAGAAACTTCATCTTGAAAACGGTTCAGAGTTAACTTCATCATAGCTACCCCCCTTAAGAAAGGAGCAACTAGGAGAAACAATAAAAGGATAGCATTCCACTTTTTTCTAGTTACGCTAACTAGCATAAAGACCTTCTGACATCCCAGAGAAATTCATATGCGAAGGTAAGAACAAGAATTCTGAAATTTCTCGCGAGTAGCAAAATAGCAGTGCAGTAAAACAGACATAACTCGAGCTCTGCTTATCCAATAAAGTTGCAGTTTACCTTTCTGGAAAGCTTATAAAATCCTCTACAACTTTCATGTAGAACACTTTTCCATATTCTGTAGTTAAGGATGTCGAAAACAGCAGACAACAGTAACTGTTCCAGATTCCAGACAGCACGGATGTATCAACTTGTGAAATTCATAACTCCAAAACCATAACAGCTATCAGGGTGGTTCTTGCGCTCAGAGAAAGATCATGTAGTCTACTTGTGTCCAGAATTATTCCATGATTTTTGATCATCCATAAACAGAGATATAAGCTGACAAAGACAGACTGCTTCGAAAAGACAGGATAGGGAAGACAAGAGAAGAGCAGAACCCCACTATCTATGCATATAACCTATCAACTAAACCTAAATGAGATTGTGAAGAAACCCACAAAATCATTGCACTCATTACAAAGATGCAAAACAAACATCATCATAAGGACAAGCAACAAACATCACAGGTTCACAAGCCACACATGGGCCAAGGACTTGACTTAACTTTGTTACTAACGTTTCATTACATAAGGGCACAAGAACTACTAGCACATGATACATCTGCAAGAACATCAAGGGTAGCTTTTCTTGTACACTCTTCATCTATCAACTGCTATCAGGGACTTTCTTTGCATCAGGCACTGACATCACTTGTTGGTGGCTATTCTGTAGTGACTGGGTTGTGGCTACTTCCTTGAGTCGGTTGTTGACCTTTTTGGGGCAGGATCTTACGTAGTGTCCTTCCTGTCGACAATGATAACATCTTCCTTTGGTTGGATCTGCTGCGGTAGAAGTGTTGTTTGATGTGCTGCCATCTTGCTGACTCAGAGGATTGACTTTTACCAGTTTATTCTGCTTCTTAACTCGCTTCCGTGGTTGGAACTCTTTGTAGGTGATTGTCCATCCATCTATGCAAACCTCATGTGGAAAGTTCTTAATTGGAGGAGCTTCTAAATGCTGCTGATCTAGGCTTGTCTGAACAAGAGTTGGAACTGGATGTGATACTGGAGTAGAACTCAATTGTTGGTGACGTATCAACGGTGGCTCGAATGAATTTGCTTTCCTTTTCTTATCTTCCTTGACTTCACCACTTGGGTTCGCTTTGACCTCATCCTTGGTTGACTTCTCTAGAAGACAAGAATTCCCATAATGCTTGCAACAAAAACATCGATCCTGAACCTCTTGCACCTTACTACTGCTATCTCCCAACAGACCTGCTTCACATTCATTGGGTGATAATGGCATACCTTGATATTCAATCCTTTCGCCTGATGGTGTTCTTAAAAACACTGAATGTCGAGAATAAATGACCTCACTTTTACGACCCCTTAACCATCCATGTCCAAGGATAACATCGATTCCGGAAAGTTCCAAAACATTCAGCTTCACTATGAATTCACTCTCCTTTATCTGGACTCTAACATCTCGGCATTCATGGTTTGTCTCAATTTCTCCAGTTGGTGTACGAACTACTATGAGCTTCTTTGTTGGCCATTCCCTTATCTTCAGGCGAGTTACAAACTTGGCAGAGATGAACGAGTGCGAAGCACTAGGGTCAAAAAGAACCATGGCAGTTACTGAATTAACTGGAATCATGCCATACACAGCTTTCTTTGCTCCATGAATAGTGGTCATATCCACATGCTTCAATCTTCCATAAATGTAATCTTGCCCCACTTCAACACCTGGTAACTGTTCTTTATGGCTTCCTTCCATGTTGGTTGGTCCGTGTGTTGCGTTTTGCCGTTGCGTCATTCTTCCCGGGTCTTGACTTTGCATAGCGATCAGCTTCCGTTTGTTAACTGCGGTCAGAGACGACATAGCTTGGTCAACGATCCGTCTACTTAGACAAAGGAAAGCTTTCAAAAGCAATTCAAGGCAAGGAGTGAAGGTGAGAGCAAAATTTAAAATTTGAGCAACAAGGAGGGGATAAATAACAAGGGTAGAAGATACAATAGGGAGAAAAATATCAAGATTGATAGAACAAGAGTTCTATAGCAATTTTCAAAACTTTAAAACGACCAGTTTCTAACTAGGCTTGCGTCCTACAGTCAGCATTGCTCTGATACCACTTTGTCACACCCGGTTTTAAGAACAAAACCAGGTATACACCATATGTGAGCCCAGGAAGTCAAATCTCACATATAGCAACAAATAAAGGGTAATATCGAAAGACAATGCTCTTATATAACGTATATAAAACAAAAGAACATAACCTTAAAGAGCAGACAGCGGAAAGACACTCCGATCTTCAGATGGAGACACCAACTTCACAGGGAACAACTGACTGGTTGATCACAAGCCTAAGCTTCTCCAAAGCTTAACTCTCTGAGGTGTGGGGAAAAGCAAGAGTGAGTCCATGTCGAACTCCACAAGTATAGCAACAAGTGATATAGATCCCAAGTTTCATGATCAATGTAACATAAATAATGAATAGCATATAGCGGTAAATAATGAACATGTTAACCAACATAAGTCATAAATGTAAAAGTCTTCAAGGCCGCTCGTGTCCTTGAGCAAGGCTGATATATCTGTTTAATAAACTTTGCGCAAAGGTGTACACTTTCACTGCGAGACGTGAATTGCCCTTTCGCCCGAGGGAGCCAGCCTCTTAACCCACTTCCAAGGAAGGTCGGCAGGGTTCACGATGAAGCCTTTCAAAGGTTCGTCTAACAAGTTAGGGCCGCTAGGTCTTAAGGCAAGGGGAAGAAGGGTCTCTCAACCTTGCGGCACGCAGGCAAAGTGAAAGTAGCCGCCCTAAATCCAGCTCGTCAAGCGCCTTATGCGCCCTTTCGGGTAACCTCTAACAAGCTAGAAAAGGTCCTCATACTGAGCTAAAGTCAGAGCCATATAACCCCCAACAGTTGCACTGTAAATCCCGAAGGTTCTTGTACAGATAATTTCTTAAGTTGCTAATAAGTCATTTTTATCATTCGATGCATACATTAATTAAGTAACATGATCATGATTGCGAAAAGAACACTCGATTGCTATACTTGCCTTAAACTCAAGATCCTTCTTCTGTTGACTTGTATACTTCCAAAGGTTGACTCTTGATCACGATCTTCTTCTTGATCACCAACGTATAACTCACCGACTGGACATACGATCACAGAGCACCACACAAGCATCCAATATCAATCATGCAAAGCAAAACAAAGCCTATGATTAGAACAATACATCAATCATAAGAAAACAAGATAAAGAGTTTTGAAAACTGATCTACGATTCGCTACGAACACACAGACGCGAAAATCACGCTAATCGGAGCTATAACGGAAAAGATATAAACTAAACAAGATTAAAGACACTAATTATTAGATTAGATTTAACACAAATTTTAATTACAGAAAACAGTGGTGAAAGTTATATATTTTGAAAGAACTTTTTGAAACGAATCTAACGCAAGTTGAACGGACTAAATCGGAGTTAAAACGAAGAAGTTATAGGCATTTGAAATCAGTGGCAAAACTGTAAATAAATCGAACTTGATTTTTGCAGATTTAAATAAATAAAACAAAAACGAAATTCGGCTGGACTGCGCCTCAATTGGGAGAAAACGCAGGGGCTAGATTGAAAGTTTTCGTAGACTCAAAGAATAGTTGCCGATGGAGCGCGGGTTGAGGCTCTGAAAATTATAAGGGCCTTTTTGCAAAAATGCCATCGAAAGGGTATCGGCCTTTGATGGCCGTCGGATCTGAGATTGATGGCTTGGATTAGAGCCAGGGGGAAGGGAGCGGCGCTGGCCACCGGAGAATAGGGCCAGCGGCGGCGCCATCGCCGGAATACGGCGGCGCGGCTCGGATTCGAGGTAGAGAGCGGTAGAGAGCTCGGGGACGGGTTCAATCGAACCAGGAGACTTCAGCGAACTCACCTGGCGCGACGAAGACGGCGGAGATGGCTCAGCGGCGAAGAATTTCACGGTGGGGCGGAGGCATTGGCTCTGCGAACGCCGATGAGGTCGGTTAGATCAAGACAGCGAATAAAGAGAAAGGATAAAGGGCTGGGCGGCTTCGCGGAAACCAAACGAAACACGAGGAAGACCTTGCAGAAGCTGAGGGTGGCCGGAACTTGAAGACGATGGTGGCGGAGATCCGGCTAGGGCGGAAATCGCGGCGAGAGCAAACTAGGGCACAAGGGGCTCGGGTTTCCGGGAAAAGGAGAGACGGCGAGAGCTCGGGAGATTTATAGGGGTGGTCGACTTGGCCAGAAAGGCAGAGGAACACGGCGCAGAGAGGGGGAGTCGGACTCGGCGCCATTGGACTCGTGGCCGAGCAGGAGTCGAAGGAGGGAGATGACAGGTGGGGCCGCGTTGTCAGTGGGAGGAGCGAGACGAACGTGCGCGCGGCTCCAGTGGGCGCTGGGTTGGGCCGGTCATCACCGCGCTTGGCCCATGCGGGAAGGGAGAGGGAAAGAAGGCCGCGGGCCTGTGGCTGGAGCGGCCGGCTGGGCCGTTTCAGGCCATGCGGGAGGGAGTGGAGAGAGGAGTGAGGTGAGGGAGCTGGGCCTACGGGCCAGTTTGCACGGAGAGGGAAAAAGGAGAAAAGAAAACCCTTTTTATTTTCTATTTTGGTTTTCCAAATGCATTTTCAATACTATTTGAATTCAGTTTGGACTTTGATTTGAATCTTTGAGAGAAACAGAAAGTTTTGAAACTTTAACTTTTCCAAACTTTTTGAAAACAAAAAGTCTTTATTTCCAAAATCCTTTCTATGAAATACATTTTAAATTGGTTTCTAAATCATTTTGAATTCAACTTGAGTTTTAACCAAAACCACACATCACAAAAACTCAAATGCTCCAACATGAATGCACAAACATGTTTCTAAACCCTAGGATAAATTTTAATTTAGAGAAAAGTTTTATTTCCCTACATTTTATGAGCACAATAATTCATAAACAAATCATTTTAACTCTAATTTAAGAAACACAAATTTCAGGGTGTGACAAGGTGATAGACTCTGGATCTGATCCTCCATGCGTGATGTCTCCTGCGTATAAATATAAGTTATTCTAACCATGATTGCTAAACATAATTGCACTAATTGATGTAGTCTATGACCTATAGTTAGAACCATGTTAGGAAGTTAATCTATCTCTTTCTAGTTCTGGCTACGATCCGACCTTGGGTGAGAACGCTCTGTTGGAACTCTTTTATATGGTTTACTCTGTTCTATTACATTTATCTTATTTATCATTCTTGAGTGATTCCTGTGTTGACTATTGATCTAGTGGAACTCTTATCATAATCATACATGTGTGTGTCATAGTCGTAGATGTTTATCTACTCTCGATTGACTAACGATATGCATTGTTCCGTTATAAATAACGATACCTTGGAAACTCTTTCCTTGGTGAAATGCTACAACGGATGTATTTTATCTGTGTGCTTGCGGATAATCACATTTCATATTTTATAAGGGCAAGATCATAAATACCATCCACGTCTCTAGTGTTGCTGCTAGTGGTGATAGCCTAGCATTAAAGGTAATGTTGTTAGATTTGTCTACCTGCATTTTGAGCGTCGTTATCTGAAGTGATGCTAAGAGATGCCAACAGTTACTCATTGAAGTCCAAAGCATATCAAGTATTCAACCATGCCACAGGGATGGTAGAAGAAACATATGATGTGGAATTCGATGAATCTAATGGCTCTCAAGGAGAGCATGAGAATCTTGATGATGTAGGTGTTGAACCATTAAGGGAAGCAATGAAGAACATGCCAGTTGGAGCCATCAAGCCTAAAGATGATGATGATGATGTGCAAGTCATTGACAAGCCATCTTCATCAAATGTACCACTCGATGATGACAAAGATGGGAGGGATCCAAATGAAGACACTCATGTCTCCCATGATCAAATGGTAGTACAAGCTCAAGATGTTGATGCTCCACAAGCGGCCCCTCAAGTGGTTGATCGAAGGACTACTCTACTACAACCTCATCCTCAAGATCTCATCGATCTCAAAAACTTGCTTTATTTATGGAACATCACTCCTTTATTTCTCTTGTTGATCCTACCATTGTAGATGAAGCTCTAAGTGATCCGGATTGGGTGAATGCCATGCATGAAGAATTGAACAACTTCACCCGCAATCAAGTTTGGACACTTGAAGAGCGACCCAAAGGCGCAAGAGTTATTGGAACAAAATGGGTGTTTAGGAACAAGCAAGATGATCAAGTCAAGGTTGTTAGAAACAAGGCAAGGCTAGTTGCAAAGGGGTTCTCTCAAGTTGAAGGCTTGGATTTTGGAGAGACCTTTGCATCGGTTGCAAGACTTGAAGTCATTCGTATCCTTCTTGCATATGCATCACACCATGACATTAAGTTATATCAAATGGATGTGAAAAGTGCATTTTTAAATAGCTTCATAAATGAACTAGTCTATGTTGATCAACCTCCTGGATTTGAAGACCCTAGATATGCTAATCATGTTTATAGGTTGTCCAAGGCGCTATATGGGCTCAAGCAAGCCCCTAGAGCGTGGTATGAGCTCCTCCGGGACTTCCTCATTGAGAAGGGCTTCATCATTGTGAAGGTTGACACCACACTATTCACCAAGAAGCTTGATGAAGAGATCTTCATTTGTCAAGTCTACGTTGATGGTATCATCTTTGAGTCAACAAATGAAGCATATTGCAAGGAATTTGGTGACTTGATGTCGAAGGAATTCGAAATGTCCATGATTGGCGAGCTCACATTCTTCCTAGGCTTCCAAGTCAAGCAATTGAAGGAGGGGACTTTTATATCTCAAGAGAAGTACACAAAAGACCTCGTCTAGCGCTTCAATATGGATGATTGTAAGCCTATCAAGACTCCAATGCCAACAAATGGACATCTTGACCTAGATAAGGGAGGTAACCCGGTTGATCAAACTCTCTACCATTCTATGATTGGTAGCTTGTTATACTTGACCGCATCTAGGCCCGACATCATGTTTAGTGTGTGCATGTGTGCTAGGTTTCAAGCCGATCATAAGGAATCACACCTCATAGCCATAAAAAGAATCCTTAGGTACCTAAAGCACACCCCAAGCATTGGCCTTTGGTATCCCAAAGGAGCTAACTTCCAACTCGTTGGGTATTCTGATTCGGATTACGCGGGTTGCAAAATTGATAGAAAGAGCACATCCGGAGGGTGCCATTTGCTTGGGAGATCACTAGTTTCATGGAGTTCGAAGAAGTAAAATAGTGTGGCCTTGTCTATCGCCGAGGCGGAATACATAGCTGCGGGAGCTTGTTGTGCACAAATCCTTTACATGAAACAAACCCTTTTAGACTATGGTGTAGTTCTTGAAAGGGTACCTTTGTTGTGTGACAATGAGAGCGCGGTTAAGCTTGCTAACAACCCGGTTCAATATTCTCGCGCAAAGCACATAGATATTCACCATCACTTTCTAAGAGACCATGTTTCAAAGAAAGATATATCCTTAGAGGGAGTAATAACCAAATATCAATTGGCGGATATCTTCAAAAAAACCCCTAGATGAGAACACCCTTTGTAGATTGCGAAGTGAGCTTAATGTGCTTGATCTAAGTAACTTTGTCAAAAGGAGAAAGGGGTTGTCTTTGCATTGCATTGTATAACATGCCATGTTTAATTATGCTATGCACATAGGCTTGTCAGACGTGGTTAAGATAACCGGCCTAAAAAGTGTGTGAAGAAGCTTACCCATGAGCAAACTTGACAAGCAACCTAGATTCAAATTCGGTATTGCATTGCATATGCATGTTTGTTGTTTGTTGTTTCTTTTCGGTTAACCTTGAGCAACCACTGTGTTCGTCCACCGCTAGGGGGAGCATTTGAGGCTCCTAATGGTTGAGACCCCTAGTTTTGGTGGCCACATGTTGTCTCCTCGGGATTTATCGCCTATTTTCGCTAAAAATGATATGTAGCCTATGGCAAAATATTTATAAAATTGAGGGTTTATGGGTGGATGCTCATACTAGGTACCAACTTGTGTTTATTTGCTCTTATTTGAGTTGGAACTTGGTTGGGAGAGGGAGCCGCAACGGAGATCTTCAAATCTGCCCAAAATGCAGCATCGGACGCTGCATCGGATGCGGGCCCCAGCGTTCGATGCCCCCACTGTAGGCAGCTTCGGCTGGAACAGTGATGAAGTAGCGTCCGATGTGTCCCCATCGGCGCGTCCGAGGCTCCGATGAGGCTCCGATGTGATTTGGGCGTTTCTAAAGCTCTCTGCATGGACATCGGAGCATCCGATGTGATCACATCGGCGGGTCCAATGCCCCTTTAAGCAGCGCGGTCAGTTCCTATCATTGACGATCTGGTCCCACGTGTCATCATTCTTTTGCCCTTCGTCTTCCTCCTCCCACCGAGCTCGAGCCGCCGCCCGTGCCCTAACCCTAGCCTCGCGCTCGCCCGCTCCACCAGCGGCTGCACACGCCCGCCCAGCCCATTGCCGGTCGCGCGCCTGCTCCAACTCGCCCCGCCGCGCGCGTGCCTCCCAGTCACCTCGCTGGAGCCGAGTCGTCCTCGCCGTAGCCATGCCGTCCTTTCCGAAGTTCAGCCTCCATCCTCGCCGGAGTTGCTCCTCCACTCGCCTGTGCTCATCTCAAAGCTCATCCCGCTGATCCCGAACACAGTGAGCAGCCTCCCCCATCCATCCTTCATGCGCTCATGGTGTTCGACAGAGTGCTCCTATGGCCTTTCCTCACTATGTAACCCCTCGTTTTCGCCTAAATCACTTGCAGACCCCCTTGGCGTGTGTTTACGCTCACTAATGTTCATAATTAACCATCAACTGTTGCATGAAATGACACTAAATGAATCACAAAGCATAGTTGTAGGGTTTGAAACTAACAAGTTCCACGAGTTTTGATGCTCCCACTTGTTTTGTAGGACATTTATGTTTTTACCATATAAAAGTATCTCAAGTGATGAATTGGAGTGCACCATTGCAAAGAGCTCGTCGAGACGATCAAAATAGACATATCATTTGCTATATTCGGAGTCCCGGATGAAAAGATATTAATTTCGCAACAAAACCTGCAAAAGAAGGATCTAGAAGACACCAGAAGACACCACGAAGCGGCCTGCCACAGGCGCCCACTGGGCCAGACCGACCAGTGGGGCCCACCGACCGGCCGGTCAGCCACGAAGGCCATTTTGCCTCCGCCTTCTGCAACCATCTTCCACCGCCTCCTAGGATGCATCTCCACCATCCCTGAAGTCAGTTTGATCCAATGGAGAGTTGTAAACGTGACGTGGATCGATGACATGGCGATTCCTTGCCCCCTACTCCACCTCGGGCTAAATAAGCAGGCCAGGAGGTGCCCCAAGAAGGCCATCTCCATCTTCATTATTCATCTCCACATCAGAAACTAGGGTTTCAATTAGAAGTAGAGGTCCCTCTAGATGAATCTCTTCTAGTTCATCTAGAATTAGATCTAGTTCTAGTTCTTCAAGTTCTAGTTCTTCTAGTTCTAGTTCTAGTTGTAATTAGAGATCAGGGAGAGGAGAGGAGAGAGCTGAGGAGGAGCCGGAGCTGTCGGATCTTCTTCAATATTGTATTGGTGCGGCATCTAGTTCGTCTTCAAGTAATCTCCAGGTTCTTCATTTACTTTTTCTAAGTATTATATTTAATTTTAGTTCTTGCTTTATTTATTTATTGGATCTCTGCTCATATCGAGTGCTCTAATTATTCGTGGCAATTAGAGTAGTAATCATTAGTGTAGACGTGGTGTCTAGACTAGGGTTTACCTGAGTTTGCACCCAGCCCCACGGATAGTTGTGGTAGCACTAGGTGGTGACAGCCCTGACGGCCGACGTAGTCCACCACGTTCAGGTTGGTGTTTGTAGGACCGTAGTCGGAGCTTCCTAGCCCCTTTCTCATCCCTTTCTGTGGCTAGTGTTCTGATGTCCCGAAGTAAGTAAAGTATAGTGAGCCTTTAAATAAATAGACCTACTTAGAAAACCCAAAATCTCTCTCTATCCATTTTATCATTCTTTTCTTGGACGATCTTGCCCCTTGATTAGTACACTTCACGTTCCCCATGGAAATCCATACCCTGGAATACTCTCGGGTGAAAGCTACATCGGTATCGGTGCGCTTGCGGATTTTTCTGTGTGCGTTTAAAATACCCAACAAGCTTTCTGGCGCCGTTGCCGGGGAACGATAGTTGTGCTAGTTTCGAACCAAGTCGTCCATGTTTCTTTTCTTTTACCACCTTTTTCTTTTACCACCACCTTTACCTCACCACCATACTTCTTACCACATGAATTCCACTCCTATCTATAAATACTCCGCTCTAAAGGGCGAATTGTTGGAGCCACCACCATCATCACATCCTATTCTTACTGATGGCTACCAATTTCGTCCCGGCTTTATAGCCATGGTTCAGGAGCAAACCTTCTCTGGGCTAGATGATGAAAACCCTCACACTCACCTTCGGGAATTTGAGCAGCTGTGTTCTTGCTTGTCTATTGTTGGCATGACACAAGAGACCATTAAATGGAAATTGTTTCTGTTCTCCCTTTTTGGAAGAGCGAAATAGTGGTATGCTCATAACGTAAGAGGAGTAGATGGAAATTGGGATGAACTTTGGGACAAATTTTGTCTTGCTTTCTTCCCTCTTTCTTGAATCACTGCCCTTCGAATAGAAATTCTTACCTTCCAACAAAAAGAGAAGGAGACAATAAGAGCAGCTTGGGCTAGATTTATGAGCCTTGTCAACACTGGCCCAAATCTCTCTTTGCCTAAAGACGTTATTTTACAACATTTTCATTATGGTCTTAGCAAAGAAGCTGCCCTTTTTCTTTATACCTCTTAGGGAGGATCATTCACTCATAAAACTGTTAGTGAAGGGAAAGTCATCCTAGAAAAAATCCATGAAAACACCCCATACACTGGCGTTTATGATGAATTCCCTGAAGAAGAAGTCGAGCCCAACCCTAAACCAAAAGATGAACCAATAGAGGAGGCACAAGTAATCGAATTAGAAACTCCAATAGATCATTCTCATAATAAGGGAACACAAACCCAGCTAGAGGATGATGAATCGTCACCTTTAGAGATTCCCTTCCAATTCGAGGAAGATATCTTTGAAGATTATGGAAACACCTCGAATTCTCCTATTCAAGCAAGACCTCAGGCACATACCACTCCTCCTGACCCACATGAAGAGCCAGTTTTCACTAAACACATCAAAAGCCTCTCATCGGTTATGAGTTATGAGTGGTTGAATGAAGTAGAGTTATCTCCAGAGGTAGCACGTGTTACCACTCCTTCTACCATTCATTTGTGCCAAATTAGAGGGCATGCTATGTCAGTCTACTACAATCCTTCCATCGGGATAAACTTTATTTCGAAGGCTTTGACCGACATTCTTTTTCCCGACGCGACCTTAACCCCATCACGAAAACTATTACAAAGCTCATCAGGATCTATTCTTCAAAGCTTTGGGGTCTTAAGGGTTGTTCCTATCACTACGAGTGACTCTCGGATTTGTCTAGATTTTCATATTTATGACACCCCGGAGATTCCTCTTCGGATTGGCAGACCAATCATGAGGCTATTACAAAAGGAACAACAAGGATGGTTAGACTTTAAGGATGGGGAATCCACTATAAGTGTTCCTCTTGCTTGTTCTATAAACATGATGGTGCAACCCCAGCCTGAGCAAGACTCCATTGAGGAGGTCTTAATGGCATCCCTAGAAGAGATGGCTCAACCAACCTTCAATGATGAACACTTTGTTCAAGAAGAGGAAGAGGTTAGCAGAGCCGATCGAACTAGACAAATATGAGGAGCCTCCACCTCCCTCAATAGAGCTAAAACCTCTTCCTCCAGGCCTAAAATTTGTCTTTCTTCATAATAATCAAGAAACCCTAGTGATCATTCGTGACAAACTCACAAACAATGAAACCCAAAAGCTTGTCACCATTTTAGAAAGACATAAACCCGCTATAGGCTACTCACTCGAAGACCTCAAGGGCGTCAGTCCTGCTCTCTGTACTCATCGCATCCCTACGATCCTAATTGCACACCTTCAAGGGAGCCACAACGGAGACTTAACAACGCTATGCGCGAGAGGTTGTTAAGAAAGAGGTCCTCAAACTTTTGCACGCTTGGATTATTTATCCTGTGCCACATATTGAGTGGGTGAGCCCTATCCAAGTAGTGCCAAAGAAGGGAGGTATGATAGTCATTAGGAATGAGAAGAACGAACTCATTCCCCAACGAACTATCACTGGGTGGCGGATGTGTATTGACTACCGGAAACTAAACAAGGCCACTAAGAAGGACCACTTTCCATTACCATTCATCGACGACATGTTAGAACGTCTCGCGAATCATTCCTTCTTTTGTTTCCTTGATGGATATTTCGGGTGTCATCAAATCTCAATCCACCCTGATGACCAAAGTAAGACTACATTCACATGTCCGTATGGAACTTATGCATATCGACGGATGTCATTTGGGTTGTGCAATGCTCCAACTTCTTTCCAACGGTTCATGATGTCTATCTTCTCTGACATGATCGAAAAAATAATGGAGGTATTCATGGATGATTTTACTTTCTATGGAAAACCTTTGATGAATGTTTGAAGAATTTAGATAAAGTCTTACAAAGGTGTGAAGAAAAGCACTTAGTCCTGAACTGGGAGAAATGGCATTTTATGGTTCATGAAGGAATAGTCCTAGGACATAGGGTGTCCGAACGTGGGATAGACGTGGATAAAGCAAAGGTCAAAGTTATTGAGCAACTTCCACCTCCCACGAATGTGAAAGGAATCCGAAGCTTCCTGGGACATGCAGGGTTTTATAGGCGATTCATTAAAGACTTTTCTCAAATTGCTAGACCCCTGACTAGTCTCCTAGCTAAGGATACGCCCTTCATCTTTAATGATGAGTGCCATGCAGCCTTCCAAATCCTTAAAAAGGCACTCATCTCAGCTCCAATTATTCAACCACATGATTGGAAGCTTCCATTTGAGATGATGTGTGACGCTAGCAACTTTGCGGTTGGGGCCGTTTTGGGCCAAACCAAGGATAAGAAGCATTATGCTATATCCTAAGCTGGCAAAACCTTATCTGGACCACAGCTCAACTATGCTACAACAGAAAAAGAGTTGTTGGTTGTTGTCTTTGCTATAGACAAGTTTAGATCTTACTTAGTGGGGGCAAAGGTAATTATCTATACCGATCATGCAGCTCTTAAGTACCTCCTCACTAAGAAAGATGCTAAGCCTCGGTTAATTCGATGGATTCTTCTACTTCAAGAGTTTGACATAGAAATAAGAGGTAAAAAGGGAGTAGAGAACTCGGTAGCTGATCACTTGTCTAGGCTTCAGTATAAGGAAACACATGAACTACCCATCAATGACTACCTAAGGGACGATACCTTGCTCAAGGTAACAACCTCTGATCCATGGTACGCAGACATCGTGAACTTTATAGTGAAAGGCTATGTCCCACCTGGTGCGAACAAAAGAAAATTGATCCATGAGAGCCGTTCGCACCTATGGGATGAGCCATATCTTTTTCGAGTCTGTGCCGATGGATTGTTGAGAAGATGTGTCCCTATGGCTGAGGCTACTCAAATTATGGAAAGATGCCATGCCTCGCCATATGGAGGACACTATGGAGCATTCCGGACACATGCCAAGATCTGGCAAAGTGGTTTCTTCTGGCCAACAATGTATCAAGATACAAAGGTGTTTGTTAGGAGATGCCATAGGTGTTAGAAACATGGGAACATCAACGCCCGAGATGCAATGCCTCTCACAAACATTCTTCAAATTGAACTTTTTGATGTGTGGGGGATTGATTTCATGGGACCATTTCCTATGTCCGAGAATTGCGAGTACATCTTGGTAGCCGTAGACTATGTGTCTAAATGTGTAGAAGCAATACCATGCAGAAATGCTGACTCAAAACATGCCAAGAGAATGTTCCATGAAGTAATATTTCCTCGATTTGGTACACCCCGGATGGTCATAAGTGTTGGAGGATCACATTTCATAAATAAGGTCTTCCAGAAGTACCTAGCAAATCATGGAATTCGTCACAACATTGCTACAGCATACCATCCCCAAACTAGTGGTCAAGCAGAAACATCTAACAATCAAATCAAGAATATTCTACAAAAGACCGTTGATGAAATGGGGAAGGGATGGAAGGACAAACTCCCTGATGCTCTCTGGGCATATCGAACTGCATACAAAACACCCATAGGCATGTCACCTTATCAACTTGTATATGGGAAAACATGTCATCTACCTGTCGAGCTTGAGTTCAAAGCTCACTGGGACATGAAATGATGGAACATGGACTTTGAAGTTGCAGGGACAAAAAGAAAGATGCAACTCTCAGAGCTAGAAGAATGGCGTGAAAAAGCTTACCATAATGCCAAGATCTACAAAGAGATGGCATGATAAGAGAATCAAGCATAAAGAGTTTAAGCCCGGGGATAAGGTTCTGTTGTTCAATTCTAGAGTTAAGCTCTTTGGGCATGGGAAACATCAGAGTAAGTGGGAAGGACCTTTTAAGGTCGTCGACACTCAACTCACGGAGCCATTACCATCTAAGATGATACAGGTAACACATTTAAGGTAGATAGCCAACGCTTTAAAGTTTTTCTTGAACCTGAAAATGTGGAAAAAGAAGTAAATTTGATTGAATTCTTGCAATTTAATGATCCAATCTAAAATCAATCATCCTAATACCTCTAGACAACCAATGCTTATAAGCCTAATATCTAATTGGTTCCAAAAGTTTTGTTGTCTATTTGAGTTTCACAGGATTTTAGAGGCCAAGACAAGCGGACAAGCAAGTGATTGTTCCATCCACTGTCGGAGCACTGTCCAATAACCATCAATATCAATCAAAGCTTCGATAAAGGAAGAACATTTTCACTGCCAGTCCACTACATTACAAGATCGAACGACTATGTCAACATCCAGCTTGGGGGAGGCACCGTCACATGTATCCGGGTAAGTATTCTTATCCTCTTAAGTTTTCTTTCTATACATAAATAAAAATAAAACAGAAAAAAATGTGGGCACATGAAGGCTCACCATTAATAAAAGAAAAAGAAAAAAAATATATGGACAGATGAAGGCTCAACGTTATTAAGAGAATCGGCTTGGGGGAGACGCACCCCCGTTATCTTCGTAATCCAGGTATGTCTTATTCACCATCTTAGTTATTTGTAATAAGTGTGTGTTATGTTAAATAAATAGTGTGTTAAGTTTGCTTAGTTTGTTTTAAAAAGTTAATAATAAAAGAAGAACTCTCTCTAATCTTTTATATGGAAATGATGAAGAGTTGCTCTATCTAATTTCTTTCAAGTACCTAGCCTTCAAAACATGAGTTCTCCTAATTAATAATGGTACTTAAAAATGAAATTAAATGCATGGGTAGCAAATACTTGATCCAGAGTCTAGGTGATTGACAGATATGATATGTGATGATCTGAGTTGTTGTCATCTTGTTCTAAAACAACACTAGAGTTCCGGAGAGTTCCCAATATTAATATAACAAATAATTGCATTGAGTTAAATTAAGCTTTGTTGACCCTATAAGAAATTATCATGCTATTGAATTGAGATCACTTACACATTTCATCCATCTTCCGCATAAATGCTCATAATTATCTGTTGCTATCCTCTCAAAAGTTTGTTGGAAGCATATGGCTATTAAAAAAAAGAGAGAAGAGAGAAAATCCGAGGAAATAAAAAGGGACAAGTGTCCGAAACCTCAAAAAGAAAGATCCCGAGGAAATAAAAAGGGACAAGTGTCCGCAACCTCGAAAAAAAAGAAGAAAAAAATGAATATCATAAAAAAAGATGGGCATGTGCCCTATAGTAGAATTATCCTGATAGCCATGTGTCTCTAATAAATAGAAGAGAGTGATATATTCAAAAGAGCATCCGATCCATCTTCCATACACATGCACTTCTTGATTCAATAGTATGGTTGACTTTCTCTTTGGATCCACTATTTAATTTGGTAGCATATGTTTTTAAGCTTTTTGAAAATTCATAAAAACTTCGGGATAATGGTGAAGTAGAAGAGCAAGGGACATAGTGCTTAATTTGATCGTTCTATCTTTCAATTTCTCAAGATTCAAGGTAAAGTACTACACCCCGTGATGAATAATATGATATCTTTTTCTAATCCAAATGAAAACTTTTGTTTGAATGCTTGTGTGCTTGTTAAGAAATATAGATATTGCAGCAACTCCTGATCCATTGTTGAGATTGGCTTTGCTCGGGACTAGCAAAGGTTAAGCTTGGGGGAACTTGTGGATGCTCACTAATGCTCATAATTAACCATCAACTATTGCATGAAATGACACCAAATGAATCAAAAAGCATAGTTGTAGGGTTTGAAACTAACAAGTTCCACGAGTTTTGGTGCTCTCACAGGACATTCATGTTTTTACCATATAAAAGTACCTCAAGTGATGAATTAGAGTGCACCATTGCGAAGAGCTCGTCGAGACGATCGAAACAGACATATCATTTGCTATATTCGGAGTCCCGGATAAAAAGATATTAATTTCGCAATGAAACCTGCAAAAAAAGGATATAGAAGACACCAGAAGACACCACGAGGCGGCCTGCCACGGGGGCCCACTGGGCCAGACCGACTGGTGGGGCCCACCGACCGGCCGGTCGGCCACAGAGGCCGTTTTGCCTCCGCCTTCTGGAACCTTCTTCTACCGCCTCCTAGGATGCATCTCCACCGTCCCTGAAGTTGGTTTGATCCAACAGAGAGTTGTAAACGTGACGCGGATCGATGACATGGCGATTCCTTGCCACCTACTCGACCTCGGGCTATATAAGCAGGCCAGGAGGTGCCCCAAGAAGGCCATCTCCATCTTCATTATTCATCTCCACATCAGAAACTAGGGTTTCAATTAGAAGTAGAGGTCCCTCTAGATGAATCTCTTCTAGTTCATCTAGAATTAGATCTAGTTCTAGTTCTTCAAGTTCTAGTTCTAGTTCTAGTTCTAGTTGTCTAGTTCATCTAGTTGTAATTAGAGATCAGGGAGAGGAGAGGAGAGAGCTGAGGAGGAGCCGGAGCTGTTGGATCTTCCTCAACATTGTATTGGTGTAGCTTCTAGTTCGTCTTCAAGTAATCTCCAGGTTCTTCATTTACTTTTTCTAAGTATTATATTTAATTTCAGTTCTTGCTTTATTTATTTATGGGATCTCCGCTCATATCAAGTGCTCTAATTATTCGAGGTAATTAGAGTAGTAATCATTAGTGTAGACGTGGTGTCTAGACTAGGGTTTACCTGAGTTTGCACCCAGCCCCACGAATAGTTGCGGTAGCCCCAGGTGGTGACAGCCCTGACGGCTGACGTAGTCCAGCACGTTCGGGTTGGTGTTTGTAGGACTGTAGTCGGAGCTTCCTAGCCCCTTTCTCATACCTTTCTGTGGCTTGTGTTCTGATGTCCCGAAGTAAGTAAAGTATAGTGAGCCTTTAAATAGATAGACCTGCTTAGAAAACCCAAAATCTCTCTCTATCCATTTTATCATTCTTTTCTTGGACGATCTTGCCCCTTGATTAGTACACTTCATGTTCCCCGTGGAAATCGATACCCTAGAATACTCTCGGGTGAGAGCTACATCGGTATCCGTGCGCTTGCGGATTTTTCTGTGTACGTTTAAAATACCCAATAGCGTGATATGTGGGTTCCCAAACGTCGGTCCTTATCTCATGCTTGGGTCATTTCGTCGATCGTCAGGTAGCAAAGCCTGTTTCCCCTCTCATCCTATATGCTTTGCTTCCATAGGTCATTCTCGTCTCAAGCGTATATGTTTTCTTATATATCCTCTCTATCCTGCAATGAGTCAGTGACAGCTTGGTCAGTTGGCAGCTTGACAGTGACAGTTAACTCGGGGCCAAGCCCGCAGGTAAGGATCGAGGCCAAGCCTCACGAGTGTCAGTGGCAGTTGCTCAGTGTCAGGGGAGTTTCTGTCAGTGTTTCTTGTCTGTTGGACTTGTCAGGTGTTAGTTGATCTTTTCAGAAGCAGTCCAGACTTTCAGCGACAGTGGTTCTTTGTTATTGTCAACTATGCGTTGCAAGAACGTCGGTGGTACCCCAGGGGATTCCCCCCTCATCCTCCTCTTTCCGGTCAGTCGAAGGGGAAGGTGAAGCTTGTCACGCGCAGGAAGCGCTCTAGAGCCGACAGAGAGGCTAAGCAGGCTAGAGCAGTGGTAGAGGCTATCGAGAGAGCAGAGCGAGGAGGCCATGGTGGCGGCTTGCGTATTGAGGACCAGCTCACCCCCGAGCAGAGGAGGGCAGTTGAGGAGCTCGAGCGTCGGCACGGCTCACCGTCTAGCACGCTTATGGCTGCCGGTCGCCGAACCACGTTCACCGCTCTGGGTGTCGAGCCACAGGGTTCCGGACAGGGCTAGGCAGAGGCCGAGGAAGCTCAGCCAAAGGAGGTAGAGCCAGAGGCTGAGGAGGAGGTCCCAGAGGAGGTGCCCAGGCACCGGTCGTCTCGTCGTAGGACCGAGGTGCCACCCCGGCCCGACATCCCTCTGCGTGGTGCACGTGCTCCATCAAGGCGTGCACCCCCGCCGATTCCGTGACTTGACCTCTGGGTGGCCACCTGTTCGTAGATTCAGACCCTTCGCCTAGTGCCAGTGGAGCCTTGGTTTCCCAGGGAGAGGCAGCAGCAGGCCAGTCCAGATTTCTACACGGTGCTGCAGGAGGACTTTTACCAGGGGTACAGGAACGCCGGGATCTGCCTTGAAGGACCGAATTGGCGACCAGAGGGGGGGTGAATGGGAGCCTCAAATTTCAACTCGTGAAATAGATGGCTCTTGTCCCAGAAAGTCACCCCAAAAGCAAGACACGGGCTTGCTAGTATCCTCAGCCCTAGATGTAGGGTGGATGCTTCCTAGAAGCACAGCGAGATACTACACAACCCAAGAAGTCCACCGCAAAAGCCGAAAACCAAATCCGAAGTCGGACGAACGAACCACGGACGAAACAGTGAACAAGTCACTGCATCGGACGCTGGCAGCGTCCGATGCCTGAGTGGCGGACGCGTCTGATGCAAACAGGACCGTTCTGGAACCTTACTGCATAGCCATCGGACGCTGCTACAGTGGATACTCAGTGTTCGATGCTCAGGGCCCGGTGCGTCCGATGGTCAGCGGAGCGTCCGATGCCCAGCGTCCGATGCACACTTAAAATTACACAAACCAACACGTGTCACAAGAGCATCCGATGCTATAAACAGCAGCGTCCGATGCTCCCTTGCTCAGCGTCCGATGCCCCCGAAAATGGAACGGTTCTTCGGCAATTCAACCCGATCTACTCCGAATCAAAAGCTCTAGGGCCAAGACTCGATCTGAGAGGTCACAAGGATGTTAGTGAGCTACTCCTAGGAGATCATGGCTCGAGCCTAACTCCAAATCGGTGAATCAAAGAAGTTTGGGGGAAACAGGAGGAAAACCAATCCAACACAAAAAGCCGGCTGATCTACTAGCTCGTGAGGTTAGAGACAAATTCCTTTTGTGAAAAGATGCGCCTCACGATCTAGAGCAACTCTGTTCTAGCGGAATCAAAAGCCATTCCTCAGAGAGGGAGAACGAAGCAAATCTCCGAGAAGACAATAACCAATACGCGAAGAACACAACTCAAAACGCGAATTGATCTCGATTTCCAGCCGAAACTCCTCCAAATGAGGAGACAACAAGATTACGGTCTCGTTTCCTCAAAATCCAAATGCACAGAGGTATGATTAGTCGTCTCTACGGATCACAGGCAGTGAGGTATGATTAGAACCTAAGCGAGGGCTAGAGAGGGAAAGCTCAGGAAGTAATGGCTGCAAGGATAGGGAGAGAGGAGGGGCGCCTCTCTTATTTATAGCCTAATACAATAGTCCCCTTCTACCCCTAGATACAAGAGCGAGCAGGCTAACCCTAGGGGTATTCCAGTCCAACTCTGCGAAGTCGCGATCCGACGGTCACGTGCCTTCCTCATCCTTAGCTTCACCTCGACACAAGCCTCAGGATGCCGCCACGTGCTGTCCTGTCGACCGCCGCGCCTTCCTCATGGATAGCTTCGCCGCCACGCCAGCCTCTCCACACCGCCATGCGTCGACCGTCCTTTTTGGACCTCACCCCGGTTTTGAGGCTCAAACCGGGAAACCTGTCCTCTGGCTGAGTTTTGTGGCCCAAACTAAGAAACTCGCGAGCCCAGGTTTTGAGGACCAAACCTGGAAACCTTCCACGCCGTGTTTTGAGGCCCAAACTTGGAAACCCGCCACCCCGAGTTTTGAGGCCCAAACTCGAAAACCGTCGAGGGTAGTTTTTCGAGGCTCAACTACCAAACCTATGATGAAGACGGGATGTGGTTCGCACACCCCGATCACCAGCACCGATGCTGGTGCATGTCCAGCCTCCACGTCGGGCACAGTGCATTCGCCTTCCTTCTCGGCCTCCCGCCAAGTGTCACGACGCAACCTTCGTCCTGACTCGGCCGATGCACCGCACATCCCCATGTGCTCTCGCTCGTCGATGCCATGTGCCACCTACCACAGCTGGTCCTCAGGTCTCTCGGTCCATCGGTCCAAGCCTCACGTCCGCCCTTCACCGCTCCCGGTCCGTCGGCATGGCACGTCTCCACTTGACTTTCACCTCACCTTCGACCACTGTTTCCGAGCTCCACACTTGCACATCAACACAACCAAGAGATATGTTGTCCGTTAACCGATCACTCATCACTCAGGAAGGGAACTACATGGGCACATATCAACCTTGTGTTCGCATGCCTGCGTTCTCAGAGAGTTTGCTCCTTGGTGGCAGTTGTCACAGCAGGAGGAGAGCAGCTTCGCCCCGTTCCTACGTACCTACCCGACTTGGCAGACTTACTGGGGCAGTCTGGCTCATATATTGAGGACTGGGTGTTCCAGTTTTACGCTTTGCTATGGGTGCACCATAACAGAGAGACCATCGAGTTTGCCTTCACAGGGGAGCACTACAGGCTGTTCTCATCGGAGATCCGGGGTTGGTTTGGACTGCAGCACTCTCAGACCCGGATCCATGACCTATGCGATGACAGGACCGAGCCACCGAGACGCCCTTACGGCGGAGAGCAGCCGACTACTGACCTGGTGCGCCCGTGCTTTAGAGAGCCTTTTGGGGAGGGTTTGAGCCGAGCGCCGAAGGATCTCACTCTTGTGACTCAGATCCTCCACGAGGTCCTTCGGTGTACCCTGCTACCTCAGGTTGGCTTCAGAGATGGTATGTCCCGTCTTCAGCTGTGGTTGCTTGCAAATCTGATTCGGCAGCAGGATTTTGACAATTGGGATGTCATTCTTTGCGAGATGGAGGACACAGTGGCAGTGGGCATCAAGGCTCGGAGGCAGCTACCGTATGCACATTGGATCTCATACATTCTTTGGAAGGTAGCTGTCACGACGGGGACTCACCCAGGACAGTCCCTCACTAGCTCAGCGACGGTGTTCCCAGATTACAACATGAGTCAGCTGCTTGGACACCGTCATGAACGCAGGCAGCAGCAGTAGCCGTCCAACTCCCGACAGCATCCAGAGGTGCCCGAGTCAGCCCAGGAGCAGGACGAGACCGTCAGAGCCCTTGCAGAGCAGGAGTTGGCATACCTAGAGGGAGAGGGGCAGTTTGTCGCCGAGGACCCCACAGACAGCTCTGAGGAGGACTACCAGCTCCAGCCTCACGTTCAGCCTCGCGCACACGATTCACAGGCCGGGACGTCTGGTACAGCCTCCTCCGATCCAACTTTACTCGCTATCTTATCTCGAATGGTGGAGCAGCAGCGGACCGTGACTTAGGACATTCAGAGGCTTGCCCAGGAGCAGCAGCGTCTTGCCCAGGCTCGGGCCTTAGCCCAGCAGCAGGCCGAGGAGAGGTCTGATGCGCTTCAGCAGCAGATGCTCCGGCTTCAGTAGCAGACCTTGAGTTTCATGGAGCGGATTATGAATGGACCTCCTCAGTGGCAGTGGCAGCAGCCTCCACCTCAGCAGCAGCTCCAGTGGTCGCCACCTGTTCCACCGCAGCAGCAGCAGTTCAGCCAGCAGCCACAGTTCTCCGGCCCCGGTCCCTCCCAGTTCACGAGCTTCACTATTCCTACCAAAGGGGCCCAGCTGTTCAACTCGTTTCACACAGGGTTCACTCCACGTCCGACAGACTACCTGTTCGCGACTACCACCACTGTGACGCGGGACCTGTCTGCCAGTTTCAGCGAGCTCACCGGGATGCCCACTCCAGATTTCCCTGGTTCAGCTCAGACGTCGACAACTCAATTGACTTCTACTACAGAGACCTTACCGAGCTCCATCGCGTCCTCAGAGCAGACTGAGCTAGTCCAGTCCGAGACCACGATGACAGTGCAACCTGAGTTATCTACTATTCCAGAGCTTCCACACTCCGAGGCTCAGGTGGGCACAGCTACAGGGACTGGGACAGAGACAGCAGAGCAGACCGAGCAGCTTGAGAAGTCAGAGCCGGTAGACCAGACCCATACCGCTTCTCCACAGCGTACAGCTACTGAGGGTCAGACTGTCGGGTCTTCTTCCTCCGACTCCAAGGCGCTCCTTCAGTAGTTCGAGTTCACTCAGCGCACTCCAGAGGGTCCTGACTCGTTTGCCCCACCTCCGCCCTCCGACGCTTAGTTTGATGCTTGATGCCAAACAGGGAGAGTGGTCGAGTATAGCGATAGGGGGAGCGATGTGAGGAGGATTTGACTCTTTTGATGTGCTATGTTTCACATACGCTCTTGCATATCACATCTTTTGCACTATGTTTATGTTACATATGTGTGATATGGACCTCATGACATGTTTATGCTCACTATGATATCTTGTATGACATGTCATTTCGATTCGCTCGTTTACTTGCGCTTAATTCTCACTTGTTATGTTTTAGAGCTTTATTACTCTTGCACTTGCGATTCACTCTAACTTGTTGAGTGCAGGATATTGGCATGATATGTATGAGCTTGCCCCTAACCATTTTCCCTTATATATTGCAAGTTCATAAATGTCATGATTTGAAAACCTCTTCTCTCTATACTTGAGGTCGTGTTGTCATCAATCACCAAAAAGGGGGAGATTGAACTCATCTTGGCCCCTAGTGGATTTCGGTGATTGGATGAAACACAAGATTACTGTGACTAACATGTGTTTTGCAGAAACAGGGATGAGTTAGGTCATGGTAATGGCGACGATACGGGAATATGGAGTTCATGTCCCCTGGCGATGGAAATCATTTTGGTTTTCAAAGGACGGACGACGAAGACGGTGGTAGACTAGGCTAAGTGTCATATGGTGTTGGACACTTAGGTAGTCTTAGGTCTTTGTTTTTCCTTTGGTCGTACTATAAAGGGGAGCGTGAATCAGTAGCTTGACCTAGATGAGTCTATTGAGGTAGGTGTGGTGCACACTTGTTATTTCATAGCCCTAGGTAGCTCAGAGAGAGCCCTTGTGTCATTACGATGAAAAGTCATTAAGGCCGCGTCGGGATCCTAGTTGGTTTGCCCTTGAGAAGGGCATCGAACGCTGGCCTGGTGGGCATCGGACGCGCGTCCGATGCTCACTAGACTTGAGTGAGTCTGATGCGTGGCATCGGACGTGCTGATGGTGTCACATCTGAAGGACCGAAAACTCTACCAGAAGTAGACCAGAGGGGGGGGTGAATGGGAGCTTTAATTTTCTTTTCAGAAACTTATCGCCACTATCCCAATAATCAACCCCAAGTACAAACCTAGAGCTCGTTAGTGTCCACGACCCTAGATGTAGGGTGGATGCTTCCAAGAAGCACAGCGGGACACTACACGACTCTAGAAACCCAATGCAAAAACTGAAAACCAAATCTGAAGTCGGCGACCAAACAGCGGATGAAATAGTGCAGAAATTACTGCATCAGACGCTGCCCTGCGTCCGATGTCCAAGCAACGGACGCGTCCGATGCAAAATGTGCAGTTCTGGAACCTTACTGCATGACCATCGGACGCTGCTACAGTGAAGGCTCAGCGTCCGATGCTCAGGCTCCAGCGCATCCAATGGTCATCGGAGCGTCCGATGCCCAGCGTCCGATGCTCCTTCGAAACCGCTATTCTTGACATGTGACGTCTAAGCGTCCGATGTGATGAACTCAGCGTCCGATGTCCCTGAGCCGAGCATCTGATGCCCCCGACAGCAGTGCTGTTCTTCGCCGATTCAAATCGATCTCCTCCGAATCAAAAGCTCTAGGGCCAAGACTCGATCTAAGAGGTCACAAGGATGTCAGTGAGCTACTCCTAAGAGATCATGGCTCGATCCTAACTCCAAATCGGTGAATCGAAAGAATACGCGGCAAAGGAAAGAAAATTGATCCAAATGCAAAAACCAACTGATCTACTTGTTCGTGAGGATTGAGTTGAATTCCTTTGGTGGAAACGATCCCCTCACAACAAAGAACAAGTTGATTCAAACGGTTTTTGAAATGGACCAACGAATAGTGAGATCGATTGACGGGAAAAGCGTGGAGAAAAGATGAACACGAAGAACAACTCAAGAACGCAAATCACAACCACGAATTCCAGCCGAAAATCATCCCCACGAGGAGACAACGGGAATCTGGTCCCGTTTTCGCAAAATCCAAATACACAGAGGTATGATTAGCCGTCTCTGCGGATCTCAGTAGCTACAGCAGGGATGTGGGAGAACAGGAAACCCTAAGTGAAAGTAGCAAATGGCTGAGATGATCTGGAGGGAGGGGTGGCCTCTCCGTATATAGCCTAATACAATTATTCCCCTTCTACCCTTACAACTAATGAGCGAGCAGGCTAACCCTAACGGTATTCCTGACCAACTCGAGGTTGATGTTGATCCGACGGCCACGCTCGCACATCAGGTAGCTTCGCCTCGACGCGACCTCACTGGATGCCGCCACGTGCCTCCACTGCGCCGCTCATCCTTTTCACGGACCTCCTCGCGGTTTTGAGGCCGAAACCAGGAAACCTGGGCCATCCCCCGGTTTTGAGGTCAACACCGGGAAACCTGTCGTCCGTCGCCTGAGTTTTGTGGCCCAAACTCAGAAACCCGCCAACGCCCAGGTTTTGAGGCCCAAACCTGGAAACCGTCCTCAGCCCAAGTTTTGTGGCCCAAACTCGAAAACCGGCCGCACCCAGATTTTGAGGCCCAAACCTGGAAACGGTCCTCTCGTTGGTTTTTCTATGGCTCAACCACCAAACTGACGCCGTAGAGGGATGCACCGCCCATGCACCCCGTCCATCCGCAAGTCTTCACTTGTCGCCGTCCCAGGCTATCAGCCACCACGACCGATCCTCAGGCCATAGGTCCGTCAGTCCAAGCCTCACGTCTACCCTTCACCGCTCCGGGTCCATCGACATGGCACGTCTCTACTTGACCTTCTCCTTGCCCTTGATCACAATATTTGAGCTCGACACCTGCACAACACAAGCCAAAGAACATGCGCATCGTCCCAGTTGACAATCACTCATCATCTCAAGATCCGGCATATGTCGGTGTTTGTTAACCGGCAACTCGTCTTGAGGGATCTCAGACGATTTGTTCGGTGGGGATCGGCGTTCGTAGAACCCGTCGAGTACGCAAGGACAGCGATTTATACTGGTTCATGCCGCTTAATAGCGTAATACCTTACGTCCAGTGCGGCATGTGCCTTGTGTTATGATTCAAGATTCAATGATAGGGGTCAACGCCTGCTTCCCCTTATATATCCGGGTGAAGCACGGCGTATACCGAGTCCTAGTTGGTTACATTCAGAGGAGTCCTATTCTAATTACAAGACTTCCTTTAAGAACTCGACTAAGTTGCAGTGAGAATCCTAATCCATGTACACTTCGTATCAAGTCTTCGGATCCCCCGTGTCGCCCAGGGTTAGTGGGAGTAATCATCTTCTAATGATATCTCCGACATCCTGGTCCGTCAAGCCCCTGAGCTCTTCATCATTTCTCTAAAACGTTGAGAACACAAGGTTGATATGTGCCCTTGTGGTTCCCTTCTTGAGTGATGAGTGATCGATCAACGGGCAACATGTCTCTTGGCTGTGTTGATGTGCAGGTGCGGAGCTCGGGCAGTGGTCGAAGGTGAGGTGAAGGTCAAGTAGGGACGTGCCGTGCCGACGGACCGGGAGTGGTGAAGGGCGGACGTGGAGCTTGGACCGAAGGACCATGAGATCTGAGGACCAGCTGTGGTAGCTGGCACGTGGCGTTGACAAGCAAGAGTACATGGGGATGTGCGGTGCATCGGCCGAGTCGGGAGGAAGGTGATGGCGTCGTGACACTTGGCGGGAGGCCGAGAAGGATGGCGAATGCACTGTGCCCGGCGTGGAGGCTGGACATGTTCCAGCATCGGTGCTGGAACTTGGGGTGTGCGAACCACATCCCTTCTTCGGCGCAGGTTCGGTAGCTGAGCCTCGAAAAGCTACCATCGATGGTTTTCGAGTTTGGGCCTCAAAACTCGGGGTGGCCGGTTTCCGAGTTTGGGCCTCAAAACTCGGCGTGGACGGTTTCTAGGTTTGGGCCTCAAAACCTGGGTGCACAGGTTTCTGAGTTTGGGCCACAAAACTCAGCCTGAGGACTGGTTTCCCAGTTTCGGCCTCAAAACCGGGGGAGGTCCGCAAAAAGGACGGTCGACGCGTGGCGGCGTGGAGAGGCTGGCGCGGAGGCGAGGCTATCCACGAGGTAGGCGCGGCGGTCGACTAGGTGACACGTGGCGGCATCCTGAGGCTTGCGTCGAGGCGACGCTAAGGGTGAGGAAGGCGCGTGGACGTCAGATCAACTATCAGCATAGTTGGACCGGGATACCCCTAGGGTTGGCCGCTTCGCTCTTGTATCTTGGGGTAGAAAGTGGATTATTGTTTTAGGCTATAAATAAGAGAGGTTGCGGATACATGGGTGTATGCTGAGTCTCGAGTGATGAGTGATTGTCAACGGGTTTGATTGCATGTTCTTTGGCTTGTGTTGTGCAGGTGTCGAGCACGGAGACAGTGATCGAGGGCAAGATGAAGGTCAAGTAGAGACGTGCCGTACCGACGGACCGAGAGCGGTGAAGGGCAGACGTGAGGCTTGGACTGAGGGATCGGTGGCCTGAGGATCAGCTGTGGTGGCTGACAGCCTGGGACAGCGACGAGCGGAGACTTGCGTGGCACGGAGTGGCTCGGGTTGTGGACCTGAGGGCTCGTGTAGGTGGACGGGGTGCACGGGCGGTGCATCCCCTCTACAGCTCCGGTTTGGTGGTTGAGCCACAAAAAAACCACCGAGTGGATGGTTTCTAGGTTTGGGCCTCAAAACCTGGGTGCGGCCGGTTTCCGAGTTTGGGCCACAAAACTCGGGCTGAGGACGGTTTCCAGGTTTGGGACTCAAAACCTTGGTGCGGCCGATTTCCGAGTTTGAGCCACAAAACTCGGGCTGAGGACGGTTTCCAGGTTTGGGCCTCAAAACCTGGGTGCGGCCGGTTTCCGAGTTTGGGCCACAAAACTCGGGCTGAGGACGGTTTCCAGGTTTGGGCCTCAAAACCTGGGTGCAGCGGGTTTGCTGAGTTTGGGCCACAAAACTCAGGCGATGGACGGCTGGTTTCCCGGTTTGGGCCTCAAAACTGGGGGTTGGCTGTGAAGGCTGGTTTCCCGGTTTGGGCCACAAAACCGGGGGTGCGACGTCCGGGAAAAGGACAAGCAGAGCGGTGGCGGCACGTGGCGGTAATCGGTGAGGTTGCGTCGAGGCAACGCTACCAGTTGTGCGGGCGTGGCCGTCGAATCAACATTATCTTCGGGTTGGTCCAGGATAGCCTTAGGGTTTGGCTGGGTCGCTCTGTAAATAACTAGGGGTAGAGTGGGAATTAGAATTAGGATAAGTAGGGGGAGACACCCACCTCCCAAACAATCTCAGTCATTTGCTATTTTCCACCTAGGGTTTCCTGCTCTCCCTATTCCATGCTGTAGCGAACTGAGATCCACAGAGAAGAGAACCATACCTCTGTGTCCGTAAGATTTTGAGGAAGTGAGACCGTAATCTCACTGTTGTAGCGTGTGGTAGCCACACGGTTGCAATTTCGTGGTTGTGATTCGCGTTTTGTTCGTGTTCTTCGTGGATTGCTTTTCTCCACGTTTTTCCCGTTGATCGATCTCTCTACTCGGTGCATCTTTTGCAAATCTGTTTGAACTGAGTTGTTATAGATCGTGAGGCACTCCTTTCCACCGAAGGAAATCTTCTCTAACCTCACGAGCTAGTAGATCGGTCGATTTTCGTTTTGGATCAAGTTTTGTTCCTTTGTCCCGAATTCTTCCAATTCACCAATTTGGAGTTAGGTTCGAGCCATGATTCCTTTAGGATAGCTCACTAATCTCCTTGGAACTCCTCATACCAAGTCTAAGCCCTAGTGCTTTTGATTCAGAGGAGATCGGGTGATTTTTGCGGAAGAACAGCTCTGGTCAGGGAGCATCGGACGCTGGTGTCGGGACCATCGGACGCTGATTCATACTAGCGGACGCGTCCGATGCCACGTGTCATCTGACAGCGTTTTTAAAGGAGCATCCGACGCTGACCATCGGAGCGTCCGTTGTCATCCAACGCGCCGGGGGTCTAGCATCGGACGCTAGGTTTTCACTGTAGCAGTGTCCGATGCCAGTCCAGTAAGGTTCCAGTAAGGGTCATTTTGCATCGGACGCGTCCGGTGCCTGGCCATCGGACGCTGCGAGCGTCCGATGCAGTGATTTCTTCACTGTTTTGTTCGCAGTTTGACCGTTCGACTTAGGATTTGGTTTTGGGTTTTTGCGTTGGATTTCTGACTTCGTGCTCTACAGAGATCGGGTTACCCAAAGTCCATCCTGTCACTAGTTGACTTGCGTGAACTTGGGTGAGGAAGTTGTTGTGGTGTCCCGCTGTGTCCCTAGAGGACATCCACCCATTCTCTTGGGTCGTGGATATCACGCGCATCGGTTTTGCTCTTGGGGTTGATGATCAGGACAGTGGCGATAAGTTTTCTGAAAAGAAATTTGAAGCTCCCATTCACCCACCCTCTGGTCGCTTTCTGATTGCACTCTCGGTCCTTCAGAGGCACCCCTCCTCTCTCCTTATCCTTGCAGTCATTTGTTCCTGAGCACTCTCTTCTCTAGCCCCCGCTTAGGTTCTAATCATACCTCGCTGCAAGTGATCCGCAGAGACGAGAATCATACCTCTGTGTATTTGGATCTTTTGAGGAAACGAGACCGTATTCTCGTTTTCTCCTCGTGTGGAGGGATTTCGGCTGGAATCGAATAGAATCGTGTCTTGTGTTTTGTGTTCTTCACGTTTTGGTTTTTCGTCTCCCAGAGATTTGCCTCGTTCTCCCTCTTCGTGAGATGATTTTTTATTCCACTTGAACCAATTTGTTCTTGGTCGTGAGCCCCTTCTTTCTACCAAAGGAATTCTCTCCTAACCTCACGAATCCATAGATCGGGTTGATTTAGTATTCGTTCTTCGTTCTCCCCCCTTTTACAGTGATCCACGAATCTCTCTTGATTGACTTGGTTTGGTGCGATGATTTCTTAGGATTAGCATCCCAATACATAGAGGAACACCTGGGAGGAGTTTGATCAAAGTCCCTTTTGATTTGGTAGAGTTGTGATTGAATTGGCTTTTGTCCCGAGTTGTTTTTCTCCTATCTGTTCATCCGCGAACAGTTCGCGCCCCCAGCGGCGGACAGTCCGGGACTCGGGACTCGGCAGGTTCAGAACAGTGCTGTGCGATACTGTTTCCTGTCTCGTGACCGGCAGACAGTCCGCGGTACAAACCCGCGGACAGTCCGGGACCTGTCCAGCAGACGTGCAGAACAGTCTGTGTTGGGCTCAGTTGCCGGCGGACAGTCCGGACCTCCAGTCGCGGACAGTCCGGCGTTCACCGGACAGTCCGAGAACCTGACCACGGATAGTCCGCGAACCTGCAGAGTGTGCAGTTTTGGTTTGAAGCTTTGGCAATTGATTTTGGGGTTTCTCCGGGGGTTCCACTGTACCACTAGGACATCTCCCAGGGTATCCACCTACTCGTAGGTCGTGAACTCTCCGGTCGTCTCGAGTCTTCGCTTTTGGGGTGATTTTCTGGGACAAGGGCCATCCTATTCACAAGTTGAATTTGAGGCTCCCATTCACCCCCCCTCTGGTCACCAATCTGGTCCTTCAATTGGTATCGGAGCCGGTTAAGGATCTTCTCTACCTTAATCAGTTTTTGGATCCTAAGGGCGACATGGAACGAGGGAACGACAAGGCTCCTTGGTTCGATGGAACGAACTACTCCTATTGGAAGATTCGGATGCGTGCTTACCTCAACAGCATCGGATCTTCTGTTTGGGAGATATGCGAGAATGCTGAGTACATAGTCCTTGCGGCTTGTGTGGGTCAGATCCAGATTGACCAGCACGAGGCCAACTCCAAGGCTCGTAATGCTCTTTTGGCCAGCATCTCCCTTCCTGAGTTCGAACGTGTCTCTGAGCTTGAGACAGCACGAGAGATCTGGGTGAAGCTTCAAAGCTATCACGAGGGGACCACCCATGTCAAGACCAGACTCTTCGAAACGTACAAGCGTGAGTACGAGAACTTTGTTTAGTTGGAGGGAGAGACGATTGACGCCTTGTTCGCTCGTTTCCAAACGATTGACGCCTTGTTCGCTCATTTCCAAACTTTTCCACGCTACAAACCAAGTACGCCTCTTTGATCGAGGTGTATGATGAGCTGAAGAGTAGGCTAGACTTGGTGGGTGAGTGTCGTGAGTGTGCCTCCATGAAGAAGGAGCTGGAGGAACTGAAGGCGAGGCCTTCTTTGCTGGGTGCGTGCAAGTTTTGTCCTAGCTTGCGAACTGAGTTGGCAGAAGTTAATGCCAAGTTTGCTGAAGCCATGAAGGCCAGCTCAGTTAGCACCTTGTCCGCTCCATGTGAGCAATGCGTGGGGATGGAGCTTGAGATTGCCAACTGTCGGCATGATAGGATGCAAACCGGGGAGGAAAACACATACCTCCGGTCCATCCTGAATTGGGTGTCATGCAGTGAGCCGCAGTTGGGCATGATGATGAGTCAGTTCAAGAGGGGAACTGATTGCTCGGGAGTAGGCTTTGCTTCAGGTGGGAAGGGCGCTAGTAGCTTTGGCAAGATCAGTGAGTTTAGTGGAGTGAGCCCTAGTGAGAAGCCATCTGCTGTCCCTAAGCTTGCCAAGATCACCCCACCTGAGCCTCCCAAGCCTATCACCAACGATGGCATCCTTGATGAACCTCCCAACGCTCCACCTCACAAGCAAGTGTGGGTTCCCAAACCTAACCATCTCAGGAACACACTTGACACCCTTCCTGACGTCTCTAGTGATCCCCTTCCGAGAGGCAAGCAGCCAGCTAGAGTGAACAACACTCGCAACCGTAGGAACCAACAACCCAAGAGAGTGGTGAGGTTCGAGTGCGAGTATTGTCACCGTGAGGGTCACCTAGCTGAGTTTTGCTTTCAGAGGAAGAGAGATGCTAGGAAGGAGATGGAGCTGAACAACTAGGCCAGGCACCACCCTCTCCATGGTGTGCAAGGTCGGGGAGTTCAGAGGCAGGGCGCTAGACATGGAGGTGCACCCCCTCAGGTTGCTAGGCCTTAGGCAGCTAGACCATAGGGTGGTGGTCGTGCCCGTCGCGGTTCCGGTCGTCCTCAATACGATCGTGAGCCGAGTGTAAGAGGCTTTGCTGCTCAGTCCCATAGCGGACCACCTTTTCAGTATGATGGTGATCGCTTTGCTCAAATGGGACAAGTAGGTCAGTTTGGAGGTTTTCCGTTCCATAGCGGACCACCCTTTCTGGTTGGTGGTGATCGCTATCCACCCATGGGACGAGGACAGCTTGGTGTTGCTACTAACACTTTTTCTGGGCCTATGACACAACACTGTTATCCTTCTCAGTATACTAACCCCAGTGTTGTGCCATATGCTCACTTCCTGCCTTTCTATTGATACAGGAACTTCGGTTGGAGAACATGTGGCTCATGGATTCCGGGTGTTCGCGCCACATGACCGGAAAGAAGGAATGGTTCTCCAGCCTTAGCCCCGTGATGCACAAGGAGTACATCACTTTCGGGGACAATAGTAGAGGTAAGGTTGTTTCTCATGGAGCTATTCGGCTCAATAAGAACTTTGTCCTTAAGGATGTTGCCTTGGTTTCTAATTTGCATTACAATTTGCTTTCTGTTTCACAACTTCTTGAGGATGATTGTGAAGTGCGTTTTAAGAAGGGTCTGAGTCGTGTTTTAGATCCTCGGGGAGATCTTGTTTGTTGGATCGTCCCTTTTGGCCGTGTTTTCAGAGACGATTTTTCTCGTTCTTTTGGCTCTGCTAGATGTTTGATGGCTGGTCCTTCTTCTGATTTGTGGAAGTGGCATAGGAGGCTCGGTCACTTGAGTTTTGACTTGCTAGCAAGACTTAGCTCACTTGGCCTAATCCAAGGATTGCCCAAGCTTAAGTTTCAGAAGGATCTTGTTTGCCATCCTTGTCGTCATGGGAAGATGGTTGCTGCTTCCCACCCACCTGTTAATCAGGTGATGGCCAAGCGACCCGGTGAGCTTTTACACATGGACACAGTTGGTCCAGCTCGGGTTTGCTCAGCGGGTGGGAAGTGGTATGTTCTAGTGATCGTGGATGATTTTTCGAGGTACTCTTGGGTGTTTTTCATGGAGGGTAAGGATGAAGCTTTTCCTTTTGCTCGTGATTTGATTTTGAGGTTGAAAACTGAGTTTCCCCCTGATACTATTAGAGCTATTCGTAGCGATAATGGTACTGAGTTTGGTAACTCACAGTTTGCCTCTTTCTATTCTTCTAATGGAATCGAGCATCAGTTTTCTTCTCCTTATGTCCCTCAGTAGAACGGTGTTGTTGAGCGCAAGAACTGGACCCTTGTTGAGATGGCCAGGACGATGCTCGATGAGCATAGGACTCCTAGGCATTTTTGGGCCGAGGCGATCAACACCGCTTGCCATGTTTCAAATCGCATCTTTCTTCGTGCGTTCATGAAAAAGACTTCTTATGAGTTGCGTTTTGGACGGGTACCCAAGGTGTCTCATTTTCGGGTGTTTGGGTGCAAGTGCTTTATCCTGAAGCAAGGTAATTTGGACAAATTTGAATCTCGCTCTGCTGATGGGGTGTTTCTTGGTTATGCTTCTTATTCACGTGCTTATCGAGTTCTTAACCTGGAAACTAACCGGATAGTGGAGACCTGCGAGGTCACATTCGACGAGACTATGCCTTGTGTTTCTTCTGCTTTTGATGTTGCAGGAGAACAGGAGCTGGGTGAGACTATCTTTGTGGAAGAGGAGCAGGAGAATGCCGATTGGGGTGATCCCGAGCTAACTCCACTGGCTGCCCCCATCGACCCTGCGACGTCTAATTCAGCTCGAGGACCCGATCCCATGACATCTTCTTCTTGGGGTCCTCTTGAGCCACCTCTCCAGCGAGCACCCGCTGCACCTGAGGGAGCGACAGCATCTGGCGAGGGGGAAGCGACTTCGGCAAGGCAAGCGCCCCGGAGCGTTCAGCAAGTTCACCCTCCGCGTCAGATGATCGGCGGCATCGACCAGCGAGTCACGCGGTTGCGAGCATATGAAATCTCTCACTTTGCTCATTCTGCATTTTTTGCTTCTTTTGAGACCAAAGATGTTGGACACGCACTTTCTGATTCTAACTGGGTAAATGCCATGCATGAGGAGCTAGAAAACTTTGAGCGAAACCAAGTTTGGACACTAGTTCCACCTCCACCAGAATGCCACCCTATAGGTACCAAATGGGTTTTCAAAAACAAAGAGGGTGAGGATGGGATGGTAGTGAGGAACAAGGCTAGGCTAGTAGCCCAGGGTTTCTGCCAGAAAGAGGGGATAGACTATGAGGAAACCTTTGCCCCTGTAGCCCGTTTAGAAGCCATTAGAATCCTTCTAGCCTTTGCTGCTTCGAAGGGTTTTAAGCTTTACCAGATGGATGTCAAGAGTGCCTTCTTAAATGGGTATATAGAGGAAGAGGTTTATGTTAGGCAACCCCCGGGTTTCGAGGATCCCAAGTTTCCAAACCATGTTTATAAACTTTCAAAAGCTTTGTATGGTTTGAAACAAGCCCCGAGAGCGTGGTATGATCGGTTGAAAACCTTTTTACTCTCCAAGGGTTTTAAAATGGGACGGGTCGATAGAACTTTGTTTCTCCTCAAACAAGGCAACGATACCCTGTTAGTCCAGATTTACGTGGATGACATCATCTTTGGTGGCTCCTCTCACGCGCTTGGTGCCAAGTTTGCAGATACTATGAGCAGGGAGTTTGAGATGAGTATGATGGGCGAGTTGACTTTCTTCCTCAGGTTGCAAATTAAGCAAACCCAAGACGGGACGTTCGTGCATCAAGGAAAATACACAAAGGACATCCTGAAGAAATTCGACATGGGCGAGGCCAAGCCTCTTACGACGCCCATGCCGACGACTGCTGCGATGGATGCGGACCAGGACGGAGAGCCGGTTGACCAGAAGGAGTACAAGAGCATGATTGGCTCGCTCCTGTACCTGACGGCGACGAGGCCGGATATACAGTTTTCTGTGTGTCTGTGCACTCATTTTCAGGCATCCCCTCGGACTTCCCACAAGCAAGCGGTCAAGCGCATCATGAGGTACCTCCGATACACTCCTGAGTTTGGACTTTGGTACTCTTCTTCTTCGACTCTCTCGCTTTGTGGTTATTCCGATGCGGATTTTGCCGGCTGTCGGCTTGAGCATAAGTCTACTTCTAGGACTTGTCAGTTTCTTGGCTCTTCTTTGGTTTTGTGGTCTTCTCGTAAACAGTCGAACGTAGCCCAGTCTACTACAGAAGCCGAGTATGTTGCCGCTGCTTCTTGTGCTTCGCAGCTTTTATGGATGGTTGCTACATTACGTGATTTTGGTCTAGATTTCAGTCGAGTTCCTTTGCTTTGCAACAGCACTTCTACCATTAGTGTAGCAAAGAACCCTGTTCTTCACTCCAAGACCAAACACATTGATGTTCGCTTTCACTTTCTTCGTGATCACTATGAGAAAGGCGACATTCATCTTAGGCATGTAGACACCCATAACCAGGTTGCGGATATTTTCACCAAGCCTTTGGATCTCTCAACTTTCGCTAGGTTGAGAGGTGAGCTTGGTGTGTGTTTCCCCTTTTAGATGGGGGAAGCATTTTGCTAGTTGTACCATAAACTGACTTTCTGATCCTTTTTGTCTTTGGGTCTTGAGTCTTTTTGGTTTTGTTTTGGCTCCGATTCTGACTTCATCATGCATACATCTAGCACTTTCAAGCTTCATGTCTATATTCCTTAGAATGAATTTATGTTCTGATTAGTGTATGCTATGATGATGCTTGAAGCTTAGGCTCTCTTTGATCACTACTACATTTTGTGAGCTAAGCTAATTTTTCAGAACATTGAACATGCTTAATGAACTTAAAATTTTATAATTGTTCACCATTGAGTTTGGCAACTAGCATGTGTAGGATTTGTTGAGGTCACTTGAGCTATTTCATATATGCTAGGTTGCTATGTCTCTAGTTTTGATTCTTTCACTTGCTTGGATTTGTCATATTCTGTTTAAAATGAACCAAGTATTAGTGAATTGAAAAGATCGAGATGGGATTGCTCTGTCAACACATCACGGTATCGAGACTGTTTCTCATAGCACTTTGAGTTAAACTTGAGCCGTGTAGTGTAAGATCAAAACCGATGCTTTAAGCTTCCTATTGCATATGCATAGGCTTAGCACGGTTGAAAAGTTAGGCAATGACAGGCTTTCAACCTCTCGCAATCACATGCTGAATTTAAACTTGTGTTAATAACCGCTGCAAATTCTCCGATAAAATCTGAAAACACAAGTCAATGTTTCATTCCATAGCATGATGATTGAACTGTGCTAGGGGTAGTTCACCTTGTATACATGTTTAGCACTAGCTTGACTTCCTGTCTATACATGTTTAGTGCTATTTTGATGGTGAGACTACTTTCTGAATGACTTAAAACTGCTCATTTAGCTTATGCATTCATATCTTGTATTTGGTGATCAGTTTGAGCCTTAGCTAGCACATTTGCATGTTGCTTTGTAGTCGGATCAGCACTCTTTAGAGCATTCTTTCACTCTTTCGACTATATACCTGAAGCTGCTAACTTGCATTTTTACCTCATATGCATTTGCTTGACTTCGATAGGCATGACCTAGCTCCATTTTACTTACTTGAGTCCTTTTCCCCTCTCTTTTGATTGCAAATTGCCCCCAAGGGGGAGAATGTTTCCAATGATGAGATTTTTTAGCCTTTCTGTGGTGTCAATTTGCAATTTATGCTTCACTTGCTGAGGGGGAGTTCTTTGAGTAAGGGGGAGTTGTTTCTGCCTGCTCCGAGTTGGCTTTTAATTGATATCAATCTTTTAGCTGTCTTCGCCTTGTTTTGATGGTTCTTGATTGGTATCGGGCTTACTGCTGGTTGTGTTGAGCCTCTGTGCCTCTATCTTGAGGGACTAGCAGTAGCTGCTTCTTATGCAGTCTTCGTTTGGTATTGAGCTTTCAGCTAGTGGTGTTGAGCCCTTTCTGCCTCTTCTTGAGGACTAGCTTGTTTCTGATTTGGTTGCGTCGAGCCGTTGCCCATGTCTTTGGGAACCAAGTCTTGTGCTCTGATTTTGATCTAGTTTTGCTCCTTGATGAGTTGATTGCTCTGATTTCTTGCTTGGTTGTGTCAAACCGTTGCTCATGTCTTTGGGGACCAAGCTTTGCTTATCTCGAGTTGTTCTTCTTCGGCCTTTTCTTTGGCTTTTGGACATCTCGAGTGAGATTTCTCCTTCTATCTAATTCTGCTTTCTTTTTATTATTGATTATGGTTACTATGAGTTGACGATGCACTCGTCAACGGGGAGATTGAGAACACAAGGTTGATATGTGCCCTTGTGGTTCCCTTCCTGAGTGATGAGTGATCGATCAACGGGCAACATGTCTCTTGGCTGTGTTGATGTGCAGGTGTGGAGCTCGGGCAGTGGTCGAAGGTGAGGTGAAGGTCAAGTAGTGACGTGCCGTGCCGACGGACCGGGAGCGGTGAAGGGCGGACGTGGAGCTTGGACCGAAGGACCATGAGACCTGAGGACCAGCTGTGGTAGCTGGCACGTGGCGTTGACAAGCAAGAGTACATGGGGATGTGCGGTGCATCGGCCGAGTCGGGAGGAAGGTGATGGCGTCGTGAAACTTGGCGGGAGGCCGACAAGGATGGCGAATGCACTGTGCCCGGCGTGGAGGCTGGACATGTTCTGGCATCGGTGCTAGAACTCGGGGTGTGTGAACCACATCCCGTCTTCGGTGTGGCTCCGGTAGCTGAGCCTCGAAAAGCTACCATCGACGGTTTCCGAGTTTGGGCCTCAAAACTCGAGGTGGCCGGTTTCCTAGTTTGGGCCTCAAAACTCGACGTAGACGGTTTCTAGGTTTGGGCCTCAAAACCTGGGTGCACGGGTTTCTGAGTTTGGACCACAAAACTCAGCCTGAGGACTGGTTTCCTGGTTTCAGCCTCAAAACCGGGGGAAGGCCCAGGTTTCCCGGTTTTGGCCTCAAAACCGGGGGAGGTCCGCAAAAAGGACGGTCAACGCGTGGCGGCGTGGAGAGGCTGGCGCGGAGGCGAGGCTTTCCACAAGGTAGGCGCAGCGGTCGACTGGGCGGCATGTGGCAGCATCCTGAGGCTTGCATCGAGGCGAAGCTAAGGGTGAGGAAGGCGCGTGGCCGTTAGATCAACTATCAGCAGAGTTGGACCGGGATACCCCTAGGGTTGGCCGCTTTGCTCTTGTATCTAGGGGTAGAAAAGGGATTATTGTTTTAGGCTATAAATAAGAGAGGCACCCCTCCTCTCTCCTTATCCTTGCAGTCATTTGTTCCTGAGCACTCTCTTCTCTAGCCCCCGCTTAGGTTCTAATCATACCTCGCTGCAAGTGATCCGCAGAGACGAGAATCATACCTCTGTGTATTTGGTTCTTATGAGGAAACAAGACCGTATTCTCGTTGTCTCCTCGTGTGGAGGAATTTCGGCTAGAATCGAATCGAATCGTGTCTTGTGTTTTGTGTTCTTCACGTTTTGGTTTTTTGTCTCCCGGAGATTTGCCTCGTTCTCCCTCTCCGTGAGATGATTTTTGATTCCACTTGAATCAATTTGTTCTTGGTCGTGAGCCCCTTCTTTCTACCAAATGAATTATCTCCTAACCTCACGAATCCATAGATCGGGTTGATTTAGTGTTCGTTCTTCGTTCTTCCCCTTTTTATGGTGATCCACGAATCTCTCTTGATTGACTTGGTTTGGTGCGATGATTTCTTAGGATTAGCACCCCAATACATAGAGGAACACCTAGGAGGAGTTTGATCAAAGTCCCTTTTGATTTGGTAGAGTTGTGATAGAATTGGCTTTTGTCCCGAGCTGTTTTTCTGCTCTCTGTTCATCCGCGGACAGTCCGCGCGCCCAGCGGCGGACAGTCCGAGACTCGGGACTCGGCAGGTTCCGAACAACGCTGTGCGATACTGTTCCACGGTACAAACCCGCAGACAGTCCGGGACCTGTCCAGCAGACGTGCAAAATAGTCTGTGTTGGGCTCAGTTGCCGGCGGACAGTCCGGACCTCCAGTCGCGGATAGTCCGGCGTTCACTGGACAGTCCGGGAACCTGACCCCGGATAGTCCGCGAACCTGCAGAGTGTGCAGTTTTGGTTTGAAGCTTTGGCAATTGGTTTTGGGGTTTCTCCGGGAGTTCCGCTGTACCACTAGGACATCTCCTAGGGTATCCACCTACTCATAGGTCGTGAACTCTCCAGTTGTCTCGAGTCTTCGCTTTTGGGGTGATTTTCTGGGACAAGGGCCATCCTATCCACAAGTTGAATTTGAGGCTCCCATTCACCCCCCTCTGGTCGCCAATCCGGTCCTTCAAACGTTATCTTCTGGCTTCTCTCTGAGAATCTCTGAGTAATGTCTTGAGAAATCTTGAGGTGCTCTGTAGGCAAAAACTTCCATGGTGTGCCCTTTTTCTTGAAATGTGCACCCATAGGGTGTAGCCCCCGAGCCTCTTGTTATTTATAATAACTTTGAGGGTCTTTCGAGCCTTTTCCGAGTAATCTTGGGCTAAGAAAAAACATTTCCTTTATGATATACCCTGAGCCTGAGTTCCGAGTACCTGAGTAGTCGCTACTCGGGGTCTGCAAGATATCATCCGGATAAACCATAAGGATGACAATAATTTGGAACATGACACTGATCTATATCGTAATCGTTGTAAGTAATAAATATCCAGCTTCAGGTGGGTAATGTTTTCATCAAACATCCCTTTTCACCCCACTCTGAAAAAATACCGCAAGGCAATCAATAATTGACTCGTGACTATTTCAATTGTCCTCATTGATGATTCTTGTCGTGTTCTGCAACTGCAATAGTTTTGTCATCTTGCTCTTGAAGTAGTCACATGAAGCTAGCCCATCACTGAAGCCAGGCTTCACATGTGCAATAGTGCGCAGAAAATTATTGCTCTCTGGCACTTCCATTCGTGAACTGTGTCCATAGGCCAGGAGCGGCCGCCTATAAATACCCTGCCTGGGAAGCAAGGAAGCCACACCTTCCTGAGTGTATGACTTTGCTTAGTCTCTTGAATGTTATAGTATCTGTAGCGGAAATGTCTGAGCCCCTGGATATCTTCCTTGTATAGGACAGTTGAGGTGTCCAGAAGAACTCTTGTGAGGGGATCATCCGTCAGGGTGGTTTCCAAGTGGTCGCAAGCAGAGGGATACAGAGCTGCGCCTAGAAGAACTCTTGTGACTCTCGCATCGCAGGCAACCTCGGGGTCACAGGTTGTCAAAAGGCGCTAGGGTTAGGGCCTACCTCTGAGTTCTTTGTGTACTAGGGTAGAACCTTTAAACCCGCCTTGGGATGCACTGAAAAGATAGTGTCTACCCAAGGTTTTGTGTCTGCTTTACTGCGTCTCACTGAACACGGTCCTTGGTGCGGCGTGCATCAAGACTCTGTACCTTGATTTCACTAGAGTAACGTTTTACATCCTGAATAAGCTTGTACTAGAAGCTGTTGTATCTCAAGATGCGTCCATGTATCTCCATTGTAATTCCGAGTAATAATTAATAAGATCCGGGTACTTGGAATGTTTTCCGAGTCCTTTATCTTTTCCTCCGAGTACTAAATGTGCCTTGTGAAAGAATAATGTTATCTGTTGTACGGTTTGCCTGTTCACTGACTCTGACGCCGTCTGAAACGTCCCCCAACTGTTAGGGTTTCTGACGGTTTCTATAACGTCGTTCGGGAAAGGTCAACGGTTGCCGAAACAGATCTATAATAGGCCGCCATTGAGCTTGCAGTTTTTTCATTCTTTCATCAAGCCATAGCCTTTAGAGCAAGGAATCCGATAGCCAATCCATTAGTTGATGCGCAGGAAGTCCCTTGTCATCAACATGGGCCCAAAGAAGCAATCCGCAACCAAGAAGAAGAAAGCGAAAGCCATTAGCGGGAAGCCACGCCATTTGTGCCCTCCAACAGATGTTCTTGCTTGGAAGGCGCCAGATACCAGAGAATCAGAGCTAGCCTTCCTGGCGCAGCAAGGATTACTCCGGTTGCAGCCAATAGACGTGTGGAGAGTACCCACTGATCATCGTGCTCCCGCCCCCAACACGACGGAGATAGTGATGTTCAAGTCATTTGTGGAGGGCGGATTGGGGCTGCCAGCATCCGATTTCTTCAGAGGATTGATGCACTACTATGGTTTGACTCTCAACCATATTACTCCCAATGCCTGCTTCCATATTGCTATCTTCGCTCATCTGTGTGAAGCTTTTTAGGGATTTGCCCCTCTTTTACGCTTTTCGTTATTTCTTCTGGGTTAAGTGTCAACCCAGTGATGCGTGTGTAGAGGTAGTCGGTGGGGCTACCTTCCAGCTTAGGATAGAAGCAGGTACACAATATATTTCTGTAGTATTATTGGAGTCTGTCCGAGAGTGGGCAAGCGGATGGTTTTACATAGCCAAGCCGCCGCCGGCCCTTCGTCGTCATGATGGATGGCCGCCACAGAAGTCCCGTGAATGGAAGGACAAGATCTCTGCTGAAGAGGTATAGGCTATCCAATGCGGATACATGGGTGTATGTCGGGTCTCTGAGTGATGAGTGATTGTCAACTGGGATGATGCGCATGTTCTTTGGCTTGTGTTGTGTAGGTGTCGAGCACGGATACAGTGATCAGAGGCAAGGTGAAGGTCAAGTAGAGACGTGCCATGCCGATGGACCGAGAGTGGCGAAGGGCAGACGTGAGGCTTGGACTGAGGGACCGGTGGCCCGAGGATCAGCTGTGGTGGCTGACAGCCTGGGACAGCGACGAGCAAAGACTTGCGGTCATGTGTTGCCTGAGTCGTGGACTTGGGGACACGTGTCGGTGGATGGGGTGCACGGGCGGTGCATCCCCTCTACAGCTTTGGTTTGGTGGTAGAGCCAGAGAAAAACCATCGGGTGGACGGTTTCCAGGTTTGGGCCTCAAAACCTGGGCGCGGATGGTTTCCGAGTTTGGCCACAAAACTCGAGCTGAGGACGGTTTCCAGGTTTGGGCCTCAAAACCTGGGCACGGATGGTTTCCGAGTTTGGCCACAAAACTCGGGCTGATGACGGTTTCCAGGTTTGTGCCTCAAAACCTGGGTGCTGCGGGTTTGCTGAGTTTGGGCCTCAAAACTCAGATGCTGGTGGGCTGGTTTCCCGGTTTGGGCCTCAAAACCGGGGGTTGGCTGGAAAGGCTGGTTTCCCAGTTTAGGCAACAAAACCGGGGGTGCAGAGCGGTGGCGGCATGTGGCGGCAATCGGGAGGTTGCGTCGAGGCAACGCTACGAGTTGTGCGGGCGTGGCCGTCGGATCCACCTACCATTGAGTTGGTCCAGAATAACCTTAGGGTTTAGCTGGTTCGCCCTGTAAGTAGTTAGGGGTAGAGTGGGAATTAGGAACAGTTAGAATTAGGATAAGTAGGGGGAGACAACCACCTCCCCATCTATGTCAGTTCATTTGCTCTTTGCTTCTAGGGGTTTCCTGCTCTCCCAATCCCCTGCTATAGCTAGCTGAGATCCGCAGAGAACCATACCTCTGTGTAGTGAAGATTTTGAGGAAGTGAGGCCGTAACCTCACTGTTGTAGCATGTGGTAGCCACATCGATGACTTGATTCGCGTTTTGTTCGTGTTCTTCGTGTTCTTCGTTTCTCCGCGATTTTCCCGTCACTCGATCTCCCTCTCTACTGTGTCTTTGCGAAATCCGTTTGAATCAACTTGTTCGTTTTTGGGAGGAGGTCATTTCGACCAAAGGAATTCATCTAACTCCTCACGAACAAGTAGATCGGGTTGATTTCGTTTTCGTGGTGCTTTTTCGTTCTTAATCTTCCCCTTTCGATTTCCCGGTGATTGAATCGTTTTGAGTGGATGATTTCTTGGGGATAGTCTCCTAACTACCCCGTGATCATCTTCTCCAAGTTTGGGAACGTGGGATTTTGATTTGGATCGAATTTGGAGAGATTTGGGGAGAAGGTGACTGAAATCGCCCTCTCTGCGCACTCGCGGACAGTCCGCGGTTCTGACCGGCGGACAGTCCGCGCGTCGGGACTCAGCCGAGCAGTGGCTGTGCGTCTCAGTGAACAGTGCCAAAGTTTGACCGGCGGACAGTCCGCAGTAGTTTTCCACGGACAGTCCGGGAAGGGTCCAGGGAACTTCAGCAACACTATTGGTTTGCGTTTTTGACCGGCGGACAGTCCGGGATCCCCTCGCGGACAATCCGCAGTAGGGGCGGACAGTCCGGGACCCCAGGGCCGGACAGTCCGCGGATTGCCTGAAGCTTCCGGTTTAGTGCGTTTGCTCTCCCGACTTGTTCGCTTTGTTTCCGGACTTCCCGTTTGATCCTAGAGTTGATCAAGGAACCTCTCTAGGTATCTTTGCTACTTGTTAGCATAGGTATTTAGGAGTTTTTCGACGTAGCTGTCCATCTACGTTCGGGACTTGGTTTTTGAGGGTCGAACTTGTCTCAGTGCTTTCGACGTTTGGTTTGCTATCGCTTTGTGGTGCCTCGCTGTGATCCTAGGGATCATCCACCCTCTTCCAAGGGTCGTGGGCATCACGTTCTCGGTCATAGCTTTTGGGGGTTGATTTTGGGACAATCGGCCAAAGTTTCGAAAGAAATTTTTGAGCTCCCATTCACTCCCCCTCTGGTCGCCTTGCTAGTGCATTCTCGGTCCTTCAATTGGTATCAGAGCAGGTTAAGGATCTTTCACCTTAGCCGGTTCCAGATCCATCGAAGGCGACATGGATCGCGGCATGGGCAAACCGCCGTTCTTTGATGGGACGAACTATGCGTATTGGAAGATACGCATGTTGGCTTTTCTGCAGAGTATGGGTGCTTCCATTTGGGATATTTGCAACTCTACCGATTACGTGGTCTTGGCTGCTCGTGTGACTCAGCGTCAGATCGATGATCACGATGCCAATAGCCAAGCCCATAATGCTCTTTTCTCATGCTTGAGCATGACGGAGTTTGATCGCGTTTCTCACCTCGCTACGGCTCGGGAGATTTGGGCATCCCTCATGCGTTTCCATGAGGGAACCTCTCAAGTCAAAACCCATCTCTACGAGTCGCACAAGCGAGAGTACGAGAACTTTCGACACATGTCTAGCGAGAGCATAGAAAGTTTATTCGCTCGCTTTCAGGTCATTGTCAACAAGATGAGAGCGAACAAGGAGTTGTTGCCTTTCGACGATCATGAGAGAGCTTTGAAGCTTTTGCATACTCTCGATCGGTCGGTGTGGGACTCAAAGGTCCAGGCGATCATCGAATCGTCTAACTATGAGACCCTCACTTGCGATGAGCTCTTTAGTAAGCTCAAGTCTAGTGAGATTGACGCCATGTCGAGGGCTTCATATGAGAATCCTTCTGGCCCGACTATGGCTTTGGTTTCTGGCTCTTCTGCTAACCCCTCTGGAGGATTTGCACTCTCTTCACTCTTTTCTGTCACAGAGGACCAGCTGCAGTCTTTGGGGGATGACGAGTTGGCAATGCTCGCCAACCGGTTCTCGCGGTTCCAGAACAACCGCATGAACCGTCGCCGCGGAGGAGGACGCTCAGGATGCTACGAGTGCGGCGACCCCGACCACTTCATCGCCAACTGTCCCAAGAAGAAGCACACATCTGGGAAGGGCGATCATGGGCACAAGTACGACTCCGGCAAGCGCAAGGACAAGCATGTCCCCCTGAGGCACAAGCGGAGGGGCGGCTTCGACAAGGAGTACATCAAGACCAAGTACTTGGAGAAGGCCCAAGCTGAGCAGCGTGCGTTCTTCGCCACGCTCAGCGACGTCGACGGCTCGGATGACGACTCCGCTTGCTCAAGCGATGACGAGTCCGAGAAGAAGAAGAGGATCGAGGACAAGCTGAACGGTCTCTGCTTCTTCGCCGACGACGACGGCTTCTGCACCATGGCCCTTGGCGATGAGGTCGATGGCAAGCTGGAGCACACTCCTCGGAACGACGACGACGACACCTCCCAGGTATCTCTCACCCACGACGAGCTTTCTGCTGAGGTCGAGAAGCTTACTGCCGCCTTGCTTAGTCAGGATAAGTTGCTTAGGCGTGCCGCTAGAGAGCGCAAGGAGTTTAGGCAGAAGTGGGAGGACACGGTGAAGGAGCTTGAGCTTGCGAAGTCCACCGTGGTCGTGTCTGAGGAGGTTGAGTGCGAGATGTGCATCAAGCACATGACTGACCTTCTCACTTTGAGGGGTAAGTATGCTGCTTTGGTTGGAGAGGCGGATGAGCTCCGGGCTAGGCCCATGTTGTTAGGTGCGTGCAAGACCTGTCCAGGCTTGCAATCCGAGTTGGCAGAGAAGAATGCCAAGATTGTGTCTCTTGAGAAGGCCAGCTCGGGTAGCACTTGTGTTACTATGTGTGCTTTGTGCGAGGGTTTGGAGATGGAGATTGCGAATGTGAAGCATGACAAGATGCAAACCGAGGAGGAAAACACATACCTTCGAACCATCTTGTCATGGGTGTCTTGTGGTGAGCCGCAGCTCGGGATGATGATCTCCCAATTTAAGCGAGCTGCTGGAGGTCCTGGTGTAGGTTTTGCTCTGGGTGTTGATCTTTCTGCTTTTGGGAAGATTGGAGAGTCGAGTGGTCTTAACCCTTGTGAGAAGCCCAACTCCACCACTACTCCCAAACTTACCAAGCTTCCACCCAAAGAGCCACTCAAGCCTATCACCAAGGATGGGGTGTTTGAAGAACCTCCACGAGCTCCACCCAAGAACCAAGTGTGGCATCCCAAACCCAACCACTTGAAGAATAAGCTTGATACGATGCCACCTATTCAGGAGGAGTGTTTGCCACAGAAGGGCAAAGTGATCCAAATCCACAACCGTGTGTACCAACAACCCCCTTTGAGAGCGGTGAGGTACCATTGTGAGCATTGTGGGAGAGATGGACAATTGAGCGAGTTCTGCTTTCTGCGCAAGAGAGAGGCGCGTCGTGCTAGGGAGATGAACAACCCGGACATGTACCATCCTTTCCATGATGTACATGTGCCGAATGTTCAGAGGAGAGCTCCGAGGAGAGCTGCTAGGACTAGAGGTGTAGTGCCTCAAGTTCCTAGGCCTAGGCCTCGTAGAGAGCGTGCCCGGCGGGAGCCTGCTGTTGTAGGCTATGGACCCCGTGGCGGTGGCTTTGTAGTTGAGCGTTTTCCCCCACAGCGTTTTGAGTATCGCGATGGACGCTCCTCCCTTAGCGGACCACGTCTTTCTAAACGTGGTGATCGCTTCCTCCGTAGGTGTGCTAGGAATGGTTTTTCTGCTAACCGTTCTTTTGAGCAGCCGGCCCAACACTGGTATTCCCCTTACTTCACTAACCCCAGTGTTGGCCCATATGCTCACCCTATGTCTTTTTATTGATGAAGGTAAAATGATTGGAGAACGTTTGGTTGGTGGATTCCGGGTGTTCGAGGCACATGACCGGAAACGCCAAGTGGTTCTCCAGTCTTAGTCCGGTCGCCGGAAAGGAGTATATTACCTTCAGCGACAACAGCAAAGGTAAGGTGCTGTCTCGTGGGTCTGTGCGAGTTAATGAGCACTTTGTGTTGCGCGATGTTGCTCTTGTTTCTAACTTGCATTTTAACCTTCTTTCTGATTCACAACTTTTCAATGATGACTATGAGATTCGTTTTAAACCGAATCTCAGTCGTATTTTGGACCCTCAGGGCAATCTTGTTTGTGCGATTTCGCCCTTTGGGAAAGTCTTTCGTGCGGATTTCTCGGAGTCTTTTGGCACTTCTCGTTGTCTTGTGGCTGGACCTTCTTCTTCTGATCTTTGGAAGTGGCATAGGAGACTAGGACATTTGAGCTTCGACTTGCTTGCAAGACTTAGTTCACTTGGCCTAATCCGAGGATTGCCCAAGTTATCCATGGAGAACGATCTTGTTTGCCATTCTTGTAGACATGGGAAGATGGTTGCCGCTCCCCACCATCCAGTGACTCAGGTCATGACTAAGCGCCCTGGAGAACTTTTGCATATGGACCTTGTTGGTCCGGCTCGGGTGAGCTCGGTTGGGGGGAAGTGGTATGTGCTTGTTGTTGTTGATGACTTTTCGAGATATTCGTGGGTCTTCTTTTTAGCTGAGAAGACCGAGACTTTCTCCTTTGCTCGCAATCTGATTTTGCGTCTTCAGAACGAGTTCCCTTTGAACTCGATGCGAGCTATTAGGAGTGATAATGGTTCTGAATTCAAGAATTCGCATTTTGAGAAGTTTTGTAACTCTTTGGGCTTGGAGCATCAGTTTTCTTCTCCCTACACACCGCCTCAGAATGGTGTTGTAGAGAGGAAGAATCGGACCCTTGTAGAGATGGCCAGGATGATGCTCGATGAGCATAGGACTCCTAGGCGATATTGGGCCGAAGCTATGAGCACTGCATGCTATATTTCCAATCGCATTTTTCTTTGAGCGTTCTTGAAAAAGACGTCTTATGAGTTGCGTTTTGGAAAACTGCCCAAGGTAAGTTATTTTCGAGTTTTTGGTTGCCATTGTTTTATACTCAAAAAGGGCAACTTGGATAAATTTGAGTCTCGTTCTTCTGACGGTGTGTTTTTGGGTTATGGCACTCATACTCGTGCTTATCTTGTACTTAACCTTGACACTAACCGAGTCATGGAGACATCTGATGTCACCTTCAATGAGACCATGGTTTGTCCTTCTTCTCGTTTTGAGCGTGCAGGTGATCATGAGGTTGGTGAGCCTCTTTTTGATTACGAGGACGAGGGTGCGGAAGGTATGGATGATCCAGCACCCCCTCCACCTGCTATGCCGCAAGGAGCGGCTTCTACGATGACTCACGGCCCTGACACGTCTTCTTCCTGGGGGTCGTGGGATTCTCCACCCCAAGTGGTACCCTTTGTACCCGGGGAGGCACCAGCTGCTGTTGAGGGGGAGGTCACTTTTGCACGGGAGGCGCCACGATACTGAAGGACCGAGAAAGTACTAACAAGGCGACCAGAGGGGGGGTGAATGGGAGCTCAAAAATTTCCTTCAGAAACTTTGGCCAAATGTCCCAAAATCAACCCCGAGAAACGGCGACCGAAACCGTGATGCTCACGGCCCTTGGAAGAGGGTGGATGATCCCTAGGATCACAGCGGAGCACCACCAAGAAGAAGCAAACCCAAACTCCAGAAGTTCCGGGTCGAACACAACCCCAAAAACCATGTCCCGGACGTAGATAGATGGCTACGTCGAGAAACTCCTAAATACCTATGCTAACAAGTAGCAAAGATACCTAGAGAGGTTCCTTGGTCAACTACAGGGCCAAACGAGGAGTCCAGAAACTAAGCGAACAAGCCGGGAGAGCAAACGCACTAAATCAGAAGACTCAGGCAATTCCCGGACTGTCCGGCCCTGGGGTCCCGGACTGTCCGCGGTACCGCCGGACTGTCCGCGGTTCTCTGGCGGACTGTCCGCCGGCAGAAAACCCAAAACAGCAGAGTTGCTGCAAAGTCCCTGGATGTTCCCGGACTGTCCGCGGATTTCAACTGCGGACTGTCCGCCGGTCAAAATCCATTAGGGCAGCCGAGGGACGCAGCCACTGGTCAGGCTCTCCCCCGATGCGCGGACTGTCCGCGGTCCCAGGCGCGGACTGTCCGCGACCTTGCAGAGAGGGCGATTTTGGACGCCTTCTCTCCAAATCTCTCCAAATCCGATCCAACTCAAAATCCCAAGTTCCCAAACTTGGAGAAGATGATCACGGGGTAGTTAGGAGACTATCCCCAAGAAATCATCCGCTCAAAACAACCAAATCACCGGGAAATCAAAAGGGAAGGTGGATGAACGGAAAAAGAGCCACGAAAACGAAATCATCCCGATCTATTCGATCATGAGGTGTTAGATGAATTCCTTTGGTCGAAATGACCTCCTCAATGATACGAACAAAATGATTCAAACGGATTTCACAAAGACGCACTAGAGAGGGAGATCGAGTGACGGGAAAATCGCGAAGAAACGAAGAACGCGAAGAACACAAATCAAAACACGAATCAAGTCATCGATCTGCACTGCAATCGTGAGATTACGGTCTCACTTCCTCATAATCAACAGTACACAGAGGCAAGTCTCTCTGCGGATCTCAGCTAGCTACAGCAGGGGATGGGAGAGCAGGAAACCCTAAGTGCGAAAGAGTAGATGACTGAGATAGATGGGAGGAGGGTGTCTCCCTACTACTTATCCTAATTCTAACCTAAGTCTAATTCCTACTCTACCCCTCTCTATTCTAATTACAGAGCGAACCAGCTAAACCCTAGGGTTAGTCTGGACCAACTCGAGTGGTAGGTGTATCCGACGGCCACGCCCGCTCGACTCGAAGCGTTGCCTCGACGCAACCTCCAGATCGCCGCAACGTGCCGCCCTCGCTCTGCACCCCCGGTTTTGTGGCCCAAACCGGGAAACCAACCTTTTCCAGCCAACCCCCGGTTTTGAGGCCCAAACCGGGAAACAAGCCCACCAGCATCTGAGTTTTGAGGCCAAACTCAGCAAACCCTCAGAGCCCAGGTTTTGAGGCCTAAACCTGGAAACCGTCCTCAGCCCGAGTTTTGTGGCCAAACTCGGAAACCCTCAGCCCAAGTTTTGTGGCCAAACTCGGAAACCGTCCACGCCCAGGTTTTGAGGCCCAAACCTGGAAACCGTCCATCTGATGGTTTTTCTCTGGCTCTACCACCAAACCGATGTCATAGAGGGGATGCACTTCCCGTGCACCCCGTCCACCGACACGTGTCCCCGAGTCCACGACTCAGGCAACACATGACCGCACTTCTTCACTTATCATCGTCACAGGCTGCCAGCCACCACAACTGATCCTCGGGCCTCTGGTCCCTCAGTCCAAGTCTCACGTCCGCCCTTCGCCACTCTTGGTCCATCGGCACGGCACGTCTCTACTTGACCTTCACCTCGCCGTCGATCACTGCATCCGTCCTCGACACCTGCACAACACAAGCCAAAGAACATGCGCATCATACCAGTTGACAATCACTCATCACTCAGAGACCCGGCATACACCCATGTATCCGTAGATACATCCAGCGCCAACACCCCCCTCAGCAGATGATCGACAACATTGACAAACGGGTCACTCGGTCCAGGACTCAAATCTCTCACTTTGCTCATTCTGCTTTTGTTGCTGATTTTGAGCCCCGAGATGTTGGACACGCTTTGACGGATCCGGATTGGGTCAATGCCATGCATGAGGAGCTTGAGAACTTTGAGAGAAATCGGGTTTGGGTTCTAGTGTCTCCACCTTCTGAGTGTCATCCTATTGGGACAAAATGGGTTTTCAAAAACAAACAGGGAGAAGATGGACATGTTGTGAGAAACAAGGCCAGACTCGTAGCCTAGGGTTATAGTCAGAAGGAGGGGATAGACTATGAGGAGACTTTCGCTCCTGTAGCTCGTTTGGAGGCTATTAGGATACTCTTGGCTTTTGCTGCATCCAAAGGTTTCAAACTTTTTCAAATGGATGTCAAGAGTGCCTTCTTAAACGGTTACATTGAAGAGGAGGTGTATGTTAGACAACCCCCGGTTTCGAAAATCCCAAGTTTCCAAACCATGTTTTTGAACTTCACAAAGATTTGTATGGTTTGAAACAAGCCCCTAGAGCCTGGTATGATAGGTTGAAAACCTTTTTGCTTGCTAAGGGTTTTAAAATGGGATGTGTAGATAAAACACTCTTTCTCCTCAAGCAAGGCACTGATACTCTCTTGGTCCAGATTTACGTGGATGATATCATTTTTGGTGGTTCTTCTCACGCTTTGGTTGCCAAGTTTGCAGATACTATGAGCAGGGAGTTCGAGATGAGCATGATAGGCGAGCTGACTTTCTTTCTCGGATTGCAAATTAAGCAATCCCGAGAAGGGTCGTTTGTGCACCAGGGCAGGTACACCAAGGACTTGCTGAAGAGGTTCGATATGGGTGAGGCCAAGCCTTTTCCAACACCCATGTCGACCACAACGGCCCTGGATGCGGACAAGGATGGAGAAGCTGTGGACCAGAAGGAGTACCGAAGCATGATCGGGTCGCTGCTCTACCTGACGGCGACACGCCCGGACATCCAGTTCGTGGTGTGTCTGTGTGCGCGCTTTCAGGCGTCGCCGCGCACTTCTCTCCGTCAGGCGGTCAAGCGCATTTTTAGGTACCTTTGTTTCACACCTGAGTTTGGGATTTGGTATTCAGCTTCCTCCACCCTCTCCCTTTGTGGTTATTCCGATGCCGATTTTGCTGGTTGCCGTGTCGAGTGCAAGTCCACTTCTGGGACTTGCCAGTTTATTGGTTCTTCTCTTGTTTCGTGGTCCTCTCGCAAGCAGTCTAGTGTTGCCCAGTCTACCATGGAGGCTGGGTATGTTGTTGCGGCTAGCTGCTGTTCCCAGTTACTCTAGATGATGGCCACTTTGCATGATTTTGGTCTGATCTTTTCTCGTGTTCCTTTGCTTTGTGACAGCATGAGTGCGATTAGCGTTGCTAAGAACCCCGTGCTGCACTCGAAGACCAAACACATTGATGTGCGCTTTCATTTTCTATGAGACCACTATGAGAAGGGTGATATCGACCTTCGCCATGTCGATACTCATCATCAGTTGGCTGATATTTTCACCAAGCCTTTGGACCAATCAACTTTTAATCGGTTGAGAGGTGAGCTTGGTGTGTGTTTCCCCTTTTAGATGGGGGAAACATTTTGACTCTTGTATGATACACTGACTTTGTATTTTTCAGTTGGTTTTACTTCTTTTAGTTTCTTCATGCATCTTTTGCATTTCAGCATACGCTTTTATATTCTGAGCTTCATGAATATAGTCTGAAGAATGTAACTATGCTCTGTGTAGTCTTTGCTCTGATGCTTTATGTTGATGCTGTAGCTTATGCTCTTTCTGATCACTGATACAAGTTGTGAGCTGAGCTATTTTCGAATGGTGAATTTGATTAATGAACTTAAAACTTGAAAATGTTCACCATTGAGATATGCAACTAGCATGTGTAGGATGTGTCGAAGTCACTTATGCTATTTATGTATGCTAGGTTGCTATGTCTCTAGTGTTGAGTCATTCACTTGCTTGGTATGTCATATTCTGGTTAAAATCTGAACCAAGTTAAGTGAATTGAAAAGATCGAGATGGGTTTGCTTGTTAGCACCTCACAGTTTCGAGACTTTTTCTCATTGCACTTTGAGTTAAACTTGAGCTGTGTAGTGTATGACCGAAACTGTTGCTTTAAGCTTCTGATTGCTTATGCATAGGCTTCGCACAGTTGGAAAGTTAGGCAATAACAACCATTCAACCTCTCGCAGTCACATGCTGATTTCTGAACTTGTGAAATTTCACCGCTGCAACTCCGATTAAAATTTGAAATCACAAGTGTATGCTTCATTTTTCAATTGGTATCAGCATGATGATTGAACTGTGCTAGGGGTAGTTCACCTTGTATACATGTTTAGCACTTGTTTGACTTCCTGTCTATAAATGTCTTGTGCTATTTTGATGGTGAATACCTTTTTGGCTGAAAACTGCTCTTTTTGCTCGCATTTCAGACTTAGTGATCAGTTTGAGCCTTTGCTAGCATTCTGTGCATTTTCTGAGTCATCAGATCGAGTATACTCCTGAAGCTCCTAACTTGCATCTAAGACTCATATGCATTTTGGAAGGGGAGAAATCTGCGTGTTGGAGAAATTGCAAATCATTACCCTCCGTTTGAACTAAGGCGGAGCTTTCCTGGTTGGTTGCACTATTCGAGGGGGAGTTTTTGCTATTTCCTGTTGGCCGTAAGGTTTTGGTATCGAGCTTTCTTTGCTAGTTGTGCCTCTGTGCCTCTGTCTTGAGGGACTAGCATTTGCTTCGATTTCTCGTTTGGTATCTGCTAGCGGTGTTGAGCCTGTTCTACCTCTTCTTGAGGGCTAGCTTTGCTTTGCTTGGTTGCGTCGAGCCGTTGCCCATGTCTTTAGGGACCAAGTTGTTTCGCTCTTTCCACTTGACTTTCTACGGCTTTGCTATGCTTTTGGGTCATTTGGTCGAGTTCTATCTCTCTCCTTCTTCCTCCTTCTATTTCCTTTATGATTTGTGTGAGTAGTTGACAATGCACTCATCAAGGGGGAGATTGCGGATACATGGGTGTATGCCGGGTCTCTGAGTGATGAGTGATTGTCAACTGGGATGATGCGCATGTTCTTTGGCTTGTGTTGTGCAGGTGTCGAGCACGGATACAGTGATCAGAGGCAAGGTGAAGGTCAAGTAGAGACGTGTCGTGCCGATGGACCGAGAGTGGCGAAGGGCGAACGTGAGGCTTGGACTGAGGGACCGGTGGCCCGAGGATCAGCTGTGGTGGCTGACAGCCTAGGACAGCGACGAGCAAAGACTTGCGGTCATGTGTTGCCTGAGTCGTGGACTTGGGGACACGTGTCGGTGGACGGGGTGCACGGGCGGTGCATCCCCTCTACAGCTTCGGTTTGGTGGTAGAGCCAGAGAAAAACCATCGGGTGGACGGTTTCCAGGTTTGGGCCTCAAAACCTGGGCGCAGATGGTTTCTGAGTTTGGCCACAAAACTCGGGCCGAGGACGGTTTCCAGGTTTGGGCCTCAAAACCTGGGCGCGGATGGTTTCTGAGTTTGGCCACAAAACTCGGGCTGAGGACGGATTCTAGGTTTGGGCCTCAAAACCTGGGTGCTGCGGGTTTGCTGAGTTTGGGCCTCAAAACTCAGATGCTGGTGGGCTGGTTTCCCGGTTTGGTCCTCAAAACTGGGGGTTGCCTGGAAAGGTTGGTTTCCCGGTTTGGGCCACAAAACCGGGGGTGCAGAGCGGTGGCGGCACGTGGCGGCAATCGGAAGGTTGCGTCGAGGCAACGCTACGAGTTGTGCGAGCATGGCCGTCGGATCCACCTACCATTGAGTTGGTTCAGAATAACCTTAGGGTTTAGCTGGTTCGCTCTGTAAGTAGTTAGGGGTAGAGTGGGAATTAGGAACAGTTAGAATTAGGATAAGTAGGGGGAGACACCCACCTCCCCATCTATCTCAGTTCATTTGCTCTTTGCTTCTAGAGGTTTCCTGCTCTCCCAATCCCCTGCTATAGCTAGCTGAGATCCACAGAGAATCATACCTCTGTGTACTGAAGATTTTGAGGAAGTGAGGCCGTAACCTCACTGTTTAGCGTGTGGTAGCCACACGGTTGCAGATCGATGACTTGATTCGCGTTTTGTTCGTGTTCTTCGCGTTCTTCGTTTCTCCGCGATTTTCCCTTCACTCGATCTCCCTCTCTACTGCATCTTTGCGAAATCCATTTGAATCAACTTGTTTGTTTTTGAGAGGAGGTCATTTTGAACAAAGGAATTCATCTAACTCCTCACGAACAAGTAGATCGGGTTGATTTTGTTTTCGTGGCGTTTTTCATTCTTAATCTTCCTCTTTCGATTTCCCGGTGATTGAATCATTTTGAGCGGATGATTTCTTGGGGATAGTCTCCTAACTACCCCGTGATCATCTTCTCCAAGTTTGGGAACATGGGATTTTGATTTGGATCGAATTTGGAGAGATTTGGGGAGAAGGCGACTGAAATCGCCCTCTCTGCGCACTCGCGGACAGTTCGCGGTTCTGACCGGCGGACAGTCCGCGCGTCGGGACTCAGCCGAGCAGTGGCTGTGCGTCTCGGTGAACAGTGACGAAGTTTGACCGGCGGACAGTCCGCAGTAGTTTTCCGCGGACAGTCCGGGAAGGGTCCAGGGAACTTCAGCAACACTGTTGGTTTGCGTTTTTGACCGGTGGACAGTCCGGGATCCCCTCGCGGACAGTCCGCAGTAGGGGCGGACAGTCCGAGACCCCAGGGCCGGACAGTCCGCGGATTGCCTGAAGCTTCTGGTTTAGTGCGTTTGCTCTCCCGTCTTGTTCGCTTGGTTTCCGGACTTCCCGTTTGATCCTAGAGTTGATCAAGGAACCTCTCTAGGTATCTTTGCTACTTGTTAGCATAGGTATTTAGGAGTTTTTCGACGTAGCCGTCCATCTACATTCGGGACTTGGTTTTTGACGGTCGAACTTGTCTCAGTGCTTTCGACGTTTGGTTTGCTATCGCTTTGTGGTGCCTCGCTGTGATCCTAGGGATCATGCACCCTCTTCCAAGGGTTGTGGGCATCACGTTCTCGGTCATAGCTTTTGGGGGTTGATTTTGGGACAATCGGCCAAAGTTTCGAAAGATATTTTTGAGCTCCCATTCACCCCCCCCTCTGGTCGCCTTGCTAGTGCATTCTCGGTCCTTCATCCAACCACTAATTGACATGATAGCGGCAATGAAGTTAGGTGGATTGACTGGTTATACCGTCGTCCAAGATTTTATTGCGCGCCGGATTCATGTGCTGCAGTAGCGAGCCAATTTTGGCTTTAGGTACCTTGGCATGAAGGACCCGGGCCGGCATGATGCCGAGCAATTATCCAACCAAGAGATTCTGAGAAGAATGATCCAGCTATTGAAGAGTCGTGAATAGCTTGTTCCAATGATGACGACTTTCCCCGCCATCAACCCTCCTCCAGCGGTAAGTAGTCGGAGTGCTCGTCTTTTAGATTCTTAATAGATATCCTTCTGACTAGACATTATCTTCATCTTCTTCTTCTTCATAGTACCAAGGGCGGAATAACAATGACTGTCCACCCTTACTCCCGGCGACTCAAGAAGGCGGAGGCTTTGCTCTCGAGGGTCCCATTTGAAGTGAGGACCTTCGTCATGAGTCAAGCTCTCCTGGTGATCTTGACTGTTTAGACTCAGACTTGACTGACTCTGATGTCATGCTCATAGATCCCGAAGCTGAGAGTAGCCGGAAGAGATCTCCATGGCCGCTTCAAGAAGCCAAAGATCCCGTCCCAAAGAAGGCTCGCACTGGTAATCGCCGTGTTTGTTGAAAAATTCTTTTATCAACAGAATTGGCTGAAAAGCACTGTAATACGGGTGCTCCTGGTAAGGGAAAACCCAAGTACTTTATAGTCTTCCTGTTTTGGATTTTAATAAACCCTTATCTTATATCTTTGTTTGATCCAGATGTTGAGACAGCCCATGGGGCTTCAAGTGTTGAGGCTCCTGAAGAAACTCCGGCTCCAGACCCGCTGCCGAAGAAGCCGATATTGAAACTGCCACGGGCATTGAAGCTCGTGAAGTAAGTCACAATACTGTCTTTAGACTGCTCGCGTATTTCTGGTGCTAATATGAATACTTGTTTGTTGTAGCAAACCGAAGCCGGCTGCAGCATCCTCAAGTGCTGCCACTGAGATCCAAACGATGGAGGAGTCGAAGGCGCAGGATAAAGGTGAATCCAGCGTCCTTCCAATCTTTAGCCAGGTGTTGATGGTCCTTAAACACCTGTTTTACCATCAACATTTGACCCTAAAATCCACCAAAAAGGCATGAAATGTAGTCAAATAGGTTTCAAACTAACCAAATTCCACATGTCCAAAGAATTTTATTTGAATGCAGGATTTGAACCAAATTTGGACATATGGACCCACCAGAGGCCAAGCCCACTCAGCAGGGCCCAAATGGGCCTAAGGGGGGTGGCGCCCACCACCCCTAGGTGGCGCCCGCCACCTCGAAGTGGCGCCCGCCACTTGGGTTGGCCCAAGTTCCACTCCCTGCCACGTCATCGATCCGTGTGACCTCCTCAAGGCCAAATCTTGGCCCTTGGTCACTAGGTTAGTGGCATCGGACGGCTCAGGGAGGAGTGGCGTGGATCAAGGCTGAATGGCGGTTGCTAGGACATGCAACTGACCTCCAAACCGCCTTGGACAACCACCTGGAGGCCATAGGATCAAAGCCGGTGCATCCAACAGCCAGGGGACTGGCGGCCGCCAGTAGGGGGTGGCGCCCACCACCAGACCTAACCCTAGGTCGATTGGCTGCCCCCTATAAGTACCCCCCTCACTCCTCAAGGCTATAAATACCCCCCTGGTGACACCACTTCATTTGTACCCACACACCAAGAGAAGCAAAGCAAGAGAAGCAAGTGAGAGTTAGGTTAGAAGCCCAGAGAGCTTAGGCAAGTAGGTAGCTAGTAGAGCAAGGCATTCTTGCCCTCGCGGAAGCGCTGCTCAAGGCTTAGCTCAAGAGTAGAGGCATGCGAGTGATCGGTCCTGGAGCTGGGAAGAGTCTTCCTTCATCTCCAGTTCAGGTTTTGCTCTTGTTACTCAAGCACTTACTATATTCTAGTTCATAATTTCAAGTATTACTTTATTCTACTTATCAGTATTGAGTGGTATACTTGATTGATTGCTTGAGTGCCTAGCTATCCTACAGTTCAATTCACTTAGCTTGATTGCAAGACTTATCAGTACTCCAAACGCGGTGGGGGAAAGCGCTCAACAAAGCCTCCGCCACGGGGTCCGTAGCCTGCAAAAACAGGACGCCATCGGGCACGCTCTCTACGAGGCCTATGCCTAGGAGCTTGAGGTTCAGGACCTCTAGGCCTAGCCTCTCTCTTCGGAGCTCTCCTCTCCCTAGGCCTAGGAACTTGACCTCCGGGCCTAGCAGCTCTCCTGTGGACATTCGGCACATGCACACCATGGAAAGGGTGGTACATGTCCGGGTTGTCCATCTCCTGAGCACGGCGCGCCTCTCTCTTGCGCCTAAAGCAGAACTCGCTCAAGTGTCCATCTCTCCCACAGAAATCACAATGATACCTCACCGCACGCAAAGGGGGTTGTTGGTACTCATGGCTGTGGGTGTGGATCACTTTGCCCTTCTGTGGCAAGCACTCCTTCTGAATGGGTGGCATTGTGTCAAGCTTGTTCTTGAGGTGGTTTGGCTTGGGTGCCCACACTTGGTTCTTGGGCGGAGCTCTCGGGGGTTCCTCAAATACCCCATCCTTGGTGGTAGGCTTAGGTGGCTCCTTTGGTGGAAGCTTGGTAAGTTTGGGAGTAGTGGTGGAATTGGGCTTCTCACTCGGGTTCAGACCACTCGACTCTCCAATCTTCCCAAAAGCAGAAAGATCAACACCCGGAGCAAAACCTACACCAGGACCTCCAGCAGCTTGCTTGAATTGGGAGATCATCATCCCGAGCTGCGGCTCACTACAAGAGACCCATGACAAGATGGTCCGAAGGTATGTGTTTTCCTCCTCGGTTTGCATCTTGCCATGCTTGACATTGGCAATCTCCATCTCCAAACCCTCACACAAAGCACACTTAGCCACACAAGTGCTACCTGAGTTGGCCTTCTCTAAAGACTCAATCTTGGCATTCTTCTCTGCCAACTCGGATTGCAAGACAGGACGAGTCTTGCATGCACCCAACAGCTGCGACCTAGCACGGAGCTCATCCACTTCTCCAACCAAAGCAGCATACTTGCTCCTCAAAGTGAGAAGATCAGTCATGTGCTTGGTGCACGACTCACACTCACTCTCCTCCGACACAACCACGGTGGACCGAGCGAACTCAAGCTCCTTCACCATGTCCTCCCACTTCTGCCTAAACTCCTTGCGCTCTCTAGCTACACGCCTAAGCAGTTTATCTTGGCTAAGGAGGGCAGCAGTAAGTTTCTCAACCTCAGCGGAAAGGTCGTCGTAGGTGAGAGATACCTGAGAGGTGTCGTCGTCGTCGTCGTCGTTCCGAGGGGTGTGCTCCAGCTCGCCTCCGACCTCATCACGAAGCGCCATGGTGCAGAAGCCGTCGTCGTCGGCGAAGAAGTAGAGACCGTTGAGCTTGTCCTCGATCTTCTTCATCTTCTCGGACTCGTCATCGCTTGAGGAAGCGGAGTCGTCATCCGAGCCGTCGACGTCGCTGAGCGTGGCGAAGAACGCACGCTGCTCAGCCTGGGCCTTCTCCATGTACTTCATCTTGATGTACTCTTTGTCGAAGCCGCCCCTCTTCTTGCGCCTTGGGGGGACGTGCTTCTCCTTGCGCTTGGAGTCGTACTTGTGCCCATGATCGCCCTTCCCCGAATGCTTGTTCTTCTTGGGGCAGTTGGCGATGAAGTGGTCGGGATCGCCGCACTCATAGCATCCTGAGCGTCTTCATCCGCGGCGACGGTTCATGCGGTTGTTGTGGAACCGCTTGAACCGGTTGGCATGCAAAGCCAACTCCTCATCTCCCAAAGACTCCAGCTGATCCTCTGTGACAGAAAAGAGAGATGAAAGCGCAAAGCCAGCAGAGGGGTTAGCGGAAGAACCAGAAACCAAAGCCATAGTCGGGCCAGAAGGATTCTCATAAGAAGCCCTCGCCATGGCATCAATCTCACTGGACTTGAGCTTACTGAAGAGCTCGTCGCACGTGAGGGTCTCATAGTTAGGCAATTCGATGATCGCCTGAACCTTGGAATCCCACACAGACCGATCATGAGTGTGCAAAAGCTTCAAAGCTCTCTCATGATCGTCAAAGGCAACTGCTCCGTGTTAGCCCTCATCCTGTTGACAATCACCTGAAAGCGAGCGAATAAACTCTCTATGCTCTCGCCAGGCTGATGTCGAAAATTCTCATACTCTCTCTTGAACGACTCGTAGAGTCGGGTTTTGACTTGAGAGGTGCCCTCATGAAAGCGCATGAGGGTGGCCCAAATCTCCTGAGCCGTAGAGAGGTGAGAAACGCGATCAAACTCACCCATGCTCAAACAGGAGAACAAGGCATTACGTGCCCGGCTATTGGCCTCGTGCTCATCGATCTAGAGCTGAGTGACCCGAGCAGCCAAGACAACGTAATCATCCCTGTTGCAAATCTCCCAAACAGAAGAGCCCATGCTCTGGAGATAGGCCGACATGCGTATCTTCCAATACGCATAGTTCGTCCCATCAAAGAACGACGGTTTGCCCACGCCGCGATCCATGTCGCCTTCCGTGGATCTGGAACCGGCTAAGGTGGAAGATCCTTAACCCGCTCCGATACCAATTGAAGGACCGAGAAGCAACCAGAAAGCGACCAGAGGGGGGTGAATGGGAGCTTCAAATTTTCCTCTCGGAAACTAGTAGCCACTGTCCCAAGAATCAACCCCCAAAGCAAACCCTAGAGCTTCCTAGTGTCCACGACCCTAGTTGTAGGGTGGATGCTTCCAAGAAGCACAGCGGGACACTACACAACTCTAGAAAGTCAACGCAAAAGATGGAAATCGAATCCGACCAAGAACGAGCCAACTGCAAACAAAACAACGCAGCACAGTCTCGACCGGACTCTGGACTGCGTCCGGTCAGTGAGCACCGGACGCGTCCGGTCGTCAGAAAACCGGTTTCAGACCTTACTGTTCGTGACCGGACTCTGGCCTGCGTCCGGTCGCAGAGCACCGGACATGTCCGGTCAGACAAAAGCCGATTTCGGAGCTCTCTGAGTTGGACCGGACTCACGGAGTTAGAGCGTCCGGTCACAACACGCAGCGTCCGGTCAACACATAAAACGCAGGTGAACAGTAGCACAGTTGAGTCCGGTCACACAGGGAATGGAGCGTCCGGTCAAGACCAAAAAGGGGCACAGCGAGTGTTCAACCACCGGACGCACACCCCCAGCGTCCGGTCATCTCGAGCCAGCGTCCGGTCACCCCGCAGCAGTACTGTTCGTCCACCGATTTGAATCAAAGTCTCCCAAAACGAAACCTCTAGGGTTCAAACTTGGAGAGATGAGTCACAAAGAGTATAGTGAGCTATCTCTAAGAGATCATGGCTCGAACCTATCTCCAATTCGATGAATCAAAGAATTTCGGGGGAAGGGAGAAAACTTGACCCGAAACGAAAATCGATCGATCTCCTAGACCGTGAGGTTGGACGGGAATTCCTTCGGTGGAAAGAAGTGCCTCACGATCTAGAACAACTTGGTTCAAACAGATTTGCAAAAGATGAACCGAGCAAAGAGATCAAGCAAAGGAAAAATCGTGGAGAAAAAGGATTCCGCGAAAAACACGAACAAAACGCGAATCACAACCACGATCTGCAGCCGTAGCGCAAACACACGCTACAACCGTGAGGTTACGGCCTCACTTCCTCGAAATCAACAGTACACAGAGGTGAGTCTCTCTGCGGATCTCAGCTAGCTACAGCAGGGGGTGGGAGAGCAGGAAACCCTAAGTGCGAAAGAGCAAATGACTGAGATACTAACTGAGATAGGAAGGGAGGAGGGTGTCTCCCTCTACTTATCCTAATTCTAACCTAAGTCTAATTCCTACTCTACCCCTCTCTATTCTAATTACAGAGCGAACCAGCTAAACCCTAGGTTTATTCTGGACCAACTCGGTGGTAGGTGTATCCGATGGCCACGCCTGCTCGACTCGAAGCGTTGCCTCGACGCAACCTCCAGATCGCCGCCACGTGCCGCCCTCGCTCTGCACCCCCGGTTTTGTGGCCCAAACCGGGAAACCAGCCTTTTCCAGCTATCCCCCGGTTTTGAGGCCCAAACCGGGAAACCAGCCTCCAAGTCCAACGCCTGAGTTTTGTGGCCCAAACTCAGAAACCGCAGCGCCCAGGTTTTGAGGCCCAAACCTGGAAACCGTCCTCAGCCCGAGTTTTGTGGCCAAACTCGGAAACCCTAAGCACCCAGGTTTTGAGGCCCAAACCTGGAAACCGTCCACCCGATGGTTTTTCTGTGGCTCAACCACCAAACCGGAGCTGTAGAGGGGATGCACCGCCCGTGCACCCCGTCCACCGACACGTGTCCCCAGGTCCTCGACCCGAGCAACACCGTGCCCCGCAAGTCTTCACTTGTCGCTGTCCCAGGCTGCCAGCCACCACAGCTGATCCTCAGGCACTCTGGTCCCTCAGTCCAAGCCTCACGTCCGCCATTCACCGCTCGGTTCATCGGCATGGCACGTCCGCCGCACGGCACGCCCATCCTTCACTGCACCCGGTCCGTCGGCACGACCCGTCTCAACTTGACCTTCACCTTGCCCTCGATCACTGTCTCCGTGCTCGACACCTGCACAACACAAGCCAAAGACCCTGCGATCAAACCCGTTGACAATCACTCATCACTCAGAGACTCGACATACACCCATGTATCCGCAATCTCCCCCTTGATGAGTGCATTGTCAACTACTCACACAAATCATAATGAAAAGAAGAAGAAGGAAGAAAGAGAAGAGAGAACTCGACCAAGTGACCCAAAAGCATAGCAACGCCGAAGAAGGTCAAGTGGAAGAAGCAAAACAACTTGATCCCCAAAGACATGGGCAATGGCTCGACGCAACCAAGCAAAGCAAAGCTAGCCCTCAAGAAGAGGTAGAACAGGCTCAACACCGCTAGCAGATACCAATTGGAAACTCCAGAGAAAAGAGCTCAAAACCAATTGAAGCCGAATGAAAATCGAAGCAAAATGCTAGTCCCTCAAGATAGAGGCACAGAGGCTCAACACAACTAGCACAGAAAGCTCAAAACCAATGCCTTTCGGCCAAACATGCTCCGAACCAATTGGAATTACTCCAAACCAAAATAGAACCAATCGATCGAAAAACCCTAAAAATGTTTGCTAGTCCCTCAAGATAGAGGCAAAGGCTCAACACAACTAGCAAAACTCCCCCTCGACAAGTGCAAGCAACTAGGAAAACTCCCCTTAGTTGAACATCCAAGAGTATATGATTTGCAAAAACTCTCCCCCTTAGTTGAAAATGCACTTATCAAGAAAGGCATCAAGGCAAGAAACTCCCCTTCCAACATGCATATGAAGTCAGAAATGCAAGTTAGTAGCTTCAGGCATATATTCACAAGAGTGCAAAGATGCTCTAAACAGTAGAACTCCAATGACTCAACTAGGCACTCAAATAGCAAAGGCTCAAACTGATCACACATACGAAATATGAACATATGAGCATGTGAGCAGTTTTTAGCCAAAAAGGGAGTCACCATCAAAATAGCACTACACATGTATAGACAGGAATCCAAACGAGTGCTAAACATGTATACAAGGTGAACTACCCCTAGCAAAGTTCAATCATCATGCATAGGAATGAAACAGACACTTGTGATTTCAAATTAATATCGGAGTTGCAGCGGTGAAAATTTCACAAGTTCAATTATTAGCAGGTGATTGCGAGAGGTTGAAAGCTTGTCATTGCCTAACTTTTCAACCGAGCGAAGCCTATGCCGAAGCAATCAGAATCTTAAAGCTGCGGTTTCGGTCATACACTACACGGCTCAAGTTTAACTCAAAGTGCAATGAGAAACTGTCTCGATACCATGATGTGTTGACAAGCAGTCCCATCTCGATCTTTTCAATTCACTAAGACTTGGTTCAAATTTTAAGTAAGATATGAACAGACCAAGCAAGTGAATGACTCAAAACTAGAGACATAGCAACCTAGCATATATGAAAAGCACGAGTGAACTCAACACATCCTACACATGCTAGTTGCATATCTCAATGGTGAACATTTTTAGATTTTAAGTTATTAAGCAAATTCACCATTTCAAAAATAGCTCAGCTCACAACATGTACTCGTGATCAGAAAGAGCATAAGCTACAAGCATCAACATAAGCATCGGAGCATGCTACACAGAGCATAGTTACATTCTAGTAATTATAGACATGAAGCTTACAATGTAAATGCGTATGCTAAAATGCAAGAGAAAATAAACACAAACGAAAGAAAGTCAGTCTACTATACAAGATCCAAAATGTTTCCCCCATCTAAAAGGGGAAACACACACCAAGCTCACCCCTCAACCGGTTAAAGGTTGATTCGTCTAAAGGCTTGGTGAAAATATCAGCCAGTTGATGATGAGTATCGACATGGCGAAGGTCGATATCACCCTTCTCCTGGTGGTCTCGCAGAAAATGAAAGCGCGCATCAATGTGTTTGGTCTTCGAGTGAAGCACGGGGTTCTTAGCAACGCTAATAGCACTCGTGCTGTCACAAAACAAAGGAACACGAGTGAAGCTCAGACCAAAATCACGCAAAGTGGCCATCATCCAAAGCAACTGGGAACAGCAGCTAGCCGCAGCAACATATTCAGCCTCTATAGTGGACTGAGCGACACTAGACTGTTTGCGAGAAGACCACGAAACAAGAGAAGAACCAATAAACTGGCAAGTCCCAGAAGTGGACTTGCGCTCAATACGGCAACCAGCAAAATCGGCATCCGAATAACCGCAAAGGGAGAGGGTGGAGGAAGCAGAATACCAAATCCCGAACTCAGGTGAGAAACGAAGGTACCTGAATATGCGCTTCACTGCCTGACGGTGAGATGTGCGCGGCGACGCCTGAAAGCGCGCACACAGACACACCGCGAACTGGATGTCCGGGCGTGTCGCCGTCAGGTAGAGGAGCGACCCGATCATGCTTCGGTACTCCTTCTGGTCCACTGCTTCTCCATCCACATCCGCATCCAGGGCAGTCGTCGTCGACATGGGTGTTGGAAGAGGCTTGGCCTCACCCATATCGAACCGCTTCAGCAAGTCCTTGGTGTACTTGCCCTGGTGCACAAACGTCCCCTCTCGGGATTGCTTAATTTGCAACCCAAGAAAGAATGTCAACTCGCCCATCATGCTCATCTCGAACTCCCTGCTCATAATATCTGCAAACTTGGCAACCAAAGCGTGAGAAGAACCACCGAAAATGATATCATCCACGTAAATCTGGACCAAGAGAGTGTCTTTTCCTTGCTTGAGGAGAAAGAGCGTTTTATCTACACATCCCATTTTAAAACCCTTAGCAAGCAAAAAGGTTTTCAATCTATCATACCAGGCTCTAGGGGCTTGTTTCAAACCATATAAAGCTTTGCAAAGTTTAAAAACATGGTTTGGAAACTTGGGATTTTCAAAACCGGGGGGTTGCTCAACGTACACTTCTTCTTCTATGTAGCCGTTTAAGAAGGCACTCTTGACATCCATTTGAAAGAGTTTAAAACCTTTGGATGCAGCAAAAGCCAAGAGTATCCTAATAGCCTCCAAACGAGCTACAGGAGCAAAAGTCTCCTCAAAGTCTATCCCCTCCTTCTGACTATAACCCTTGGCCACAAGACGCGCTTTGTTCCTCACAATGTGGCCGTCCTCTCCTTGTTTATTTTTGAAAACCCATTTTGTCCCAATAGGATTACAGTTAGGAGGAGGAGGAACTAGAACCCAAACCCGATTTCTCTCAAAGTTTTCTAACTCCTCATGCATGGCATTGACCCAATCCGGATCCGTCAAAGCGTGTCCAACATCTCGGGGCTCAAAATTAGCAACAAAAGCAGAATGAGCGAAGTGAGAGATGTGCTGTGACCTGGACCGAGTAACCCGTTCGTCGATGCTGCCGATCATCTGCTGAGGCGGGTGCTGGCGCTGAATGTGTCGTGGCGCCTCCCGGGCTGAAGTAGCCTCCCCCTCAACAGCAGCTGGTGCCTCCCCGGGTACAAATGGTACCGCTCGGGGTGGCGGATCCCACGGCCCCCAGGAGGAAGAGGTGTCGGGGCCGTGAGTCATCGTAGAAGCCGCTCTTTGCGGCACGGCAGGTGGAGGGGGTGCTGGATCATCCATACCTTCAGCACCCTCGTCCTCGTCATCGAAAAGAGGCTCACCAACCTCATGATCACCTACACGCTCAAAACGAGAAGAAGGACAAACGAGAGTCTTGTCGAAGGTGACATCTGATGTCTCCATGACTCGGTTAGTATCAAGGTTAAGTACACGATATGCGCGAGTGTGAGTGCCATAACCCAAAAATACACCGTCAGAAGAACGAGACTCAAATTTGTCCATGTTGCCTTTCTTCAATATAAAACAATGGCAACCGAAGACTCTAAAATAACTCACTTTGGACTGTCTACCAAAACGCAACTCATAAGAGGTCTTCTTCAAGAAAGCTCTCAGAAAAATGCGATTTGAAATGTAGCATGCAGTGTTCATAGCTTCGGCCCAATATCGCCTAGGAGTCCTATGCTCATCGAGCATCGTCCTGGCCATCTCAACAAGGGTCCGATTCTTCCTCTCTACAACACCATTCTGAGGGGGTGTGTAGGGGGAAGAAAACTGATGCTCTAAACCCAAAGAGTTACAAAACTTCTCAAAATCTGAATTTTTGAATTCGGAACCATTATCACTCCTAATTGCTCGCATCGAGTTCAAAGGCAACTCGTTCTGAAGACGCAAAATCAGATTGCGAACAAAGGAGAAAGTCTCGGTCTTCTCAGCTAAAAAGAAGACCCACGAATATCTCGAAAAGTCATCAACAACAACAAGCACATACCACTTCCCCCCAACCGAGCTCACCCGAGCCGGACCAACAAGGTCCATGTGCAAAAGCTCTCCAGGGCGCTTGGTCATGACCTGAGTCACTGGATGGTGGGGAGCAGCAACCATCTTCCCGTGTCTACAAGAGTGGCAAACAAGATCCTTCTCCATATGCAACTTGGGCAATCCTCGGATTAGGCCAAGTGAACTAAGCCTTGCAAGCAAGTCGAAGCTCAAATGTCCAAGTCTCCTATGCCACTTCCAAAGATCGGAGGAGGAAGGTCCAGCCACAAGACAACGAGAAGTGCCAAAAGACTCCGAGAAATTCGCACGAAAGACTTTTCCAAAGGGCGAAATCAAACACACAAGATTGCCCTGAGGATCCAAAATACGACTGAGATTCGGTTTAAAACGAATCTCATAGTCGTCATCAAAAAGTTGCGAAACAGAAAGCAAGTTAAAATGCACGTTAGAAACAAGAGCAACATCGCGCAACACAAAGTGCTCATTAACCCGCACCGACCCGCGAGACAATACCTTACCTTTGCTATTGTCGCCGAAGGTTATGTACTCCTTTCCAGCGGCAGGGCTAAGGCTGGAGAACCACTTGGCGTTTCCGGTCATGTGCCTCGAGCAACCAGAATCCACCAACCAAATGTCCTCCAACCGTTTTACCTACATCAATAAAAAGACATAGGGTGAGCATACGGTCCAACACTGGGGTTAGTGAAGTAGGAAGAATACCAGTGTTGGGCCGGCTGCTCAAAAGAACGGTCAGCAGAAAAACCATTCCTAGACTGTCTACGAGGATAGCGATCACCACGCATAGGAAAACGTGGTCCGCTGGGGTCCGTAGCCTGCAAAAGCAGGACCCCGTCGGGCACGCTCTCTATGAGGCCTAGGCCTAGCAACTTGAGGCACTGCGCCTCTAGGCCTAGCATCTCTCCTCGGAGCTCTCTGCTGCCTAGGCCTGGGAACTTGAGGTTCTGGACCTCTGGGCCTAGCTGCTCTCCTTGGAGCACTCCTCTGAACATTCGGCACATGTACATCATGGAAAGGATGGTACATATCCGTGTTGTTCATCTCCCTAGCACGGCGCACCTCTCTCTTGCGCCTAAAGCAGAACTCGCTCAAGTGTCCATCTCTCCCACAGAAATCACAATGATACCTCACCGCACGCAAAGGGGGTTGTTGGTACTCATGGCTGTGGGTGTGGATCACTTTGCCCTTCTGTGGCAAGCACTCCTCCTGAATGGGTGGCATTGTGTCAAGCTTGTTCTTCAGGTGGTTTGGCTTGGGTGCCCACACTTGGTTCTTGGGCGGAGCTCTCGGGGGTTCCTCAAATACCCCATCCTTGGTGGTAGGCTTAGGTGGCTCCTTTGGTGGAAGCTTGGTAAGTTTGGGAGTAGTAGTGGAATTGGGCTTCTCACTCGGGTTCAGACCACTCGACTCTCCAATCTTCCCAAAAGCAGAAAGATCAACACCCGGAGCAAAACCTACACCAGGACCTCCAGCAGCTCGCTTGAATTGGGAGATCATCATCCCGAGCTGCGGCTCACTACAAGAGACCCATGACAAGATGGTCCGAAGGTATGTGTTTTCCTCCTCGGTTTGCATCTTGTCATGCTTGACATTCGCAATCTCCTTCTCCAAGCCCTCACACAAAGCACACCTCTTGACACAAGTGCTACCCGAGTTGGCCTTCTCTAGAGACTCAATCTTGGCATTCTTCTCTGCCAACTCGGATTGCAAGACAGGACAAGTCTTGCATGCACCCAACAGCTGCGGCCTAGCACGGAGCTCATCCACCTCTCCAACCAAAGCAGCATACTTGCTCCTCAAAGTGAGAAGATCAGTCATGTGCTTGGTGCATGACTCACACTCACTCTACTCCGACCCAACCACGGTGGACCAAGCGAACTCAAGCTCCTTCACCGTGTCCTCCCACTTCTGCCTAAACTCCTTGCGCTCTCTAGCTGCACGCCTAAGCAGTTTATCTTGGCTAAGGAGGGCAGCAGTAAGTTTCTCAACCTCAGCGGAAAGGTCGTCGTAGGTGAGAGATACCTGAGAGGTGTCGTCGTCATCGTCGTCGTTCCGAGGGGTGTGCTCCAGCTCGCCTCCGACCTCATCACCAAGCGCCATGGTGCAGAAGCCGTCGTCGTCGGCGAAGAAGCAGAGACCGTTGAGCTTGTCCTCGATCGTCTTCATCTTCTCGGACTCGTCGTCGCTTGAGGAAGCGGAGTCGTCATCCGAGCCGTCGATGTCGCTGAGCGTGGCGAAGAACGCACACTGCTCAGCCTGGGCCTTCTCCAAGTACTTCTTCTTGATGTACTCTTTGTCGAAGCCGCCCCTTTTCTTGCGCCTTGGGGGGACGTGCTTCTCCTTGCGCTTGGAGTCGTACTTGTGCCCATGATCGCCCTTCCCCGAATGCTTGTTCTTCTTGGGGCAGTTGGCGATGAAGTGGTCGGGATCGCCGCACTCATAGCATCCTGAGCGTCCTCCTCCGCGGCGATGGTTCATGCGGTTGTTGTAGAACCGCGTGAACCGGTTGGCAAGCAAAGCCAACTCCTCGCCTCCCAAAGACTCCAGCTGATCCTCTGTGACAGAAAAGAGAGATGAAAGCGCAAAGCCAGCAGAGAGGTTAGCGGAAGAACCAGAAACCAAAGCCATAGTCGGGCCGGAAGGATTCTCATAAGAAGTCCTCGCCATGGCATCAATCTCACTGGACTTGAGCTTACTGAAGAGCTCGTTGCACGTGAGGGTCTCATAGTTAGGCGATTCGATGATCGCCTGAACCTTGGAATCCCACACCGACCGATCAAGAGTATGCAAAAGCTTCAAAGCTCTCTCATGATCGTCGAAAGGCAACTGCTCCTTGTTAGCCCTCATCCTGTTGACAATCACCTGAAAGCGAGCGAATAAACTTTCTATGCTCTCGCCAGGCTGATGTCGAAAGTTCTCATACTCTCTCTTGAACGACTCGTAGAGTCGGGTTTTGACTTGAGAGGTGCCCTCATGAAAGCGCATGAGGTTGGCCCAAATCTCCCGAGCCGTAGAGAGGTGAGAAACGCGATCAAACTCACCCATGCTCAAACAGGAGAACAAGGCGTTACGTGCCCGGCTATTGGCCTCGTGCTCATCGATCTGGAGCTGAGTGACACAAGCAGCCAAGACAACATAATCGTCCCTGTTGCAAATCTCTCAAACAGAAGAGCCAATGCTCTGAAGATAGGCCGACATGCGTATCTTCCAATACGCATAGTTCGTCCCATCAAAGAACGGCGGTTTGCCCACGCCGCGATCCATGTCGCCTTCTGTGGATCTGGAACCGGCTAAGGTGGAAGATCCTTAACCCGCTCCGATACCAATTGAAGGACCGAGAAAGCACTTGCAAGGCGACCAGAGGGGGGTGAATGGGAGCTCAAAATTCTTCTCAGAAACTTTGGCCAAATGTCCCAAAAACAACCCCGAGAAACGGCGACCGAAACCGTGATGCTCATGACCCTTGGAAGAGGGTGGATGATCCCTAAGATCACAGCGGAGCACCACCAAGAAGAAGCAAATCAAACTCCAAAAGTTCCGGCTCGAACACAACCCAAAAACCAAGTCCCGGACGGTCCGCCGGCAGAAACACCAAAACAGCAAGGTTGCTGAACCCTTGCTGGACGAGTCCCAGACTGTCCGCCAATCACAACGGCGGACTGTCCGCCGGTCAATGAACAGTAACCCGACCGAGGAACTCAGCCACTGAACAGGCTGCTCCCCCGACGCCCGGACTGTCCGCCGGTCAAACCGCGGACTGTCCGCGACCTTGCAGAGAGGGCGATTTTGATCGCCTTCTCTCCAAATCTCTCCAAATCCGATCCAACTCAAAATCCCAAGTTCCCAAACTTGGAGAAGATGATCACGGGGTAGTTAGGAGACTATCCCCAAGAAATCATCCGCTCAAATCAACCAAATCACCGGGAAATCAAAAGGGAAGGTGGATGAACGGAAAAAGTGCCACGAAAACGAAATCGTCCCGATCTATTCGATCATGAGGAGTTAGATGAATTCCTTTGGTCGCAATGACCTCCTCAATGATATGAACAAATTGGTTCAAACGGATTTCGCAAAGACGCACCGGAGAGGGAGATCGAGTGACGGGAAAATCGCGAAGAAACAAAGAACGCGAAGAACACGAATCAAAACGCGAATCAAGTCATCGATCTGCACTGCAAAGGTGAGGATACGGCCTCACTTCCTCACAATCAATAGTACACAGAGGCAAGTCTCTCTGCGGATCTCAGCTAGCTACAGCAAGGGATGGGGAGAGCAGGAAAGCCTAAGTGCGAAAGAGCAAATGACTGAGATCAGGGGAGGAGGGTGTCTCCCCGACTACTTATCCTAATTCTAGTCCAAGTACAATTCCTACTCTACCCCTCTCTAATCTAATTACAGAGCGAACCAGCTAAACCCTAGGGTTATTCTGGACCAACTCGGTGGTAGGTGTATCCGACGGCCACGCCCGCACAACTCGTCCGCGTTGCCTCCACGCAACCTTCCGATTGCCGCCACGTGCCGCCCTCGCTCTGCACCCCCGGTTTTGTGGCCCAAACCGGGAAACCAGCCTTTTCCAGCCAACCCCCGGTTTTGAGGCCCAAACCGGGAAACCAGCCTTTTGCAGCTATCCCCCGGTTTTGAGGCCCAAACCGGGAAACCAGCCTCCAAGTCCAACGCCTGAGTTTTGTGGCCCAAACTCAGAAACCCGCAGCGCCCAGGTTTTGAGGCCCAAACCTGGAAACCGTCCTCAGCCCGAGTTTTGTGGCCAAACTCGGAAACCCTCAGCACCCAGGTTTTGAGGCCCAAACCTGGAAACCGTCCACCCGGTGGTTTTTTTGTGGCTCAACCACAAAACCGGAGCTGTAGAGGGGATGCACCGCCCGTGCACCCCATCCACCGACATCTGTCCCCAGGTCCTCGACCCGAGCAACACCGTGCCCCGCAAGTCTTCACTTGTCGTTGTCCCAGGCTGCCAGCCACCACAGCTGATCCTCAGGCACTCTGGTCCCTCAGTCCAAGCCTCACGTCCGCCCTTCACCGCTCGGTTCATCGGCATGGCACGTCCGCCGCACGGCACGCCCATCCTTCACCGCACCCGGTCCGTCGGCACGACCCGTCTCAACTTGACCTTCACCTTGCCCTCGATCACTGTCTCCGTGCTCGGCACCTGCACAACACAAGCCAAAGACCTTGCGATCAAACCTGTTGACAATCACTCATCACTCAGAGACTCGGCATACACCCATGTATCCGCAGGATCTGGTGGCGTGAGTATAGGAGAATTTGAAGGACCGAAAATGCTAAAGCAAGGCGACCAGAGGGGAGGTGAATGGGAGCCTAAAAATTCTTCTCAGAAATTACGGCCTCGGTCCCAATAAAATCAACCCCCAAAAGCTTCGGACTCAAACGTGAAGCCCACGACCCTCGGAAAGAGAGTGGATGATCCCTAGGATCACAGCGAGGCACCACACAAGAGAGCAAACCAAAACTCTGAACCAAGTTCGTCCCAAAAGACCCACTCCCAAACGTAGATAGAGGGCTACGTCGGGATTCCTCCAAATACCTATGCTAACATGTAGCAAAGATAACTAGAGAGGTTCATAGGTGAACTCTAGGAGCAAACGAGGGGTCCGGAAACAAAGCCAAAAAGCTGGGAGAGCAAACGCACTAAAACGCAACCTACAGCCGATTCCCGGACTATTGAAGGACCGAAAATGCTAAAGCAAGGCGACCAGAGGGGGGGTGAATGGGAGCCTAAAATTTCTTCTCAGAAATTACGGCCTCTGTCCCAACAAAATCAACCCCAAGAGCAAAGCCGACACACGTGATGTCCACGACCCAAGAGTATGGGTGGATGTTCCCTAGGAACACAGCGGGACACCACAAAAGCTCCCTCTTCCAAATCCACGCAAGTCAACTAGTGACAGGATGGAGTTTGGGTAACCTCAACATCCCCCGAGCAACGCGAGGGGGATTCAGGCAATCTCGCAAAGTAGGAAGCCTGGTTTCTGTAGAGCACAGAGTCGGGAATCCAACGCAAAAAGTGGATCTCAAATCGGAGCTTGAACGCAAAAGATACGGACGAAAACGCGTTCTGTCAGCACTGACCGGACTCTGAGGTGCGTCCGGTCAGGAACGATCGGACGCGTCCGGTCAACAGAAACACGATTCAGGAGCTCTCTGTGTTGGACCGGACTCTGCGTGGAGGTGCATCCGGTCACACCTCAAGCGTCCGGTCACGAGAAAATAGGCATAATGAACAGTGCCTTCAGTGCATCCGGTCACGCGAAACCCTAGCGTCCGGTCAGTTATGCACAGCACGATCTCGCTCAGCCTTCAACGATCGGACGCACGAGGACAGCGTCCGGTCGGTTTGAGGCGTGCGTCCGGTCACATCGCGCGAACTGGACAGCGCGGGTGTTCAACGATCGGACTATGAGTCGGTGCGTCCGGTCGCTATTACGCAGCGTCCGGTCACCCCGACCAGTCCCCTGTTCGTCCACCGAATCGACCCGATCTCCCTCAAATCAAAAGCACTAGGGCTCTAACTTCGTGTGAGGGATCACAAGGATGTTAGTGAGCTACTCCTAAGAGATCATGGCTCGAACCTAACTCCAAATCGGTGAATCGAAGAAAACGGCGAAGAACGGGCAAGAACTCGATCCCAAAACTAAATCCGCCCGATCTGTGAGTTCGTGAGGTATTGGAGAAATTCCTTCGGTAGAAAGAAGATTCTCACGAAGCTACACAAGATGGTTCAAACGGATTTGCGAATCTTCCCTCGAAATAAGAAATCTCGTGAAGATCGAAAGAGGGGAAAACGTGCAACGCGAAGAACAAAATCGCAAGACAAATTAAAGCACGAATTTGATCCTTGGACTCAGAAGAATGGATGATTCATTAAGCACTTGGTGTCGGGCTACAAGCCAATCCTAGCAACACAAAGCTTGGATGGCGAAAAGCTCAAGAACAAGAGCCGGTCTCTCCCCAACCCTAGCCTTCTCTCACAGGAACAAAATGAGAGAGACACCACCTACAACTCTCCAAGGATGGCGGCTGCCCTGGCAGCCCCCTTCATATATATATGCGCACGTCCGAAGACCAAAACGCCCTTACATTAAGCACTCGTCCCAAATACCCTCCAGGGGTAAAACCGTCCAGACTTGACAGATTCGATCCGACGGCCACGCCCGCACATCCGGTAGCTTCGCCTCGACGCGACCTCCCTGATGCCGCCACGTGCCGTCACCTCGACCACCGCGCCTACTCGTGGATAGCTTCGCCGCCGCGCCAGCCTCTCCACGCCGCCACGCGTCGACCGTCCTTTCAGACCAACCCCCGGTTTTGAGGCCCAACCCGGGAAACCGTCCACCCCGAGTTTTGAGGCCCAAACTCGGAAACCCGCCAGCCCAGGTTTTGAGGCCCAAACCTGGAAACCGTCCATCCCGAGTTTTGAGGCCCAAACTCAGAAACCCACGCGCCCAGGTTTTGAGGCCCAAACCTGGAAACCGTCGATGGTAGCTTTTTGAGGCTCAGCTACCGAACCCGCACCGAAGACGGGATGTGGTTCGCACACCCCGACCACCGGCACCGATGCCGATGCATGTCCAGCCTCCACGCCGGGCAGAACGCTTTCGCCATCCACCTTGACTCGGCCGATGGCACTTGCACCGCACGCAAGCCCGTGTCCGACCTCCCGCCAAGTGACGCGACGCTGTCGTCCCGACTCGGCCGATGCACCGCACATCCCCATGTGCTCTTGCTCGCCGATGCCACGTGCCAGCTACCACAGCTGGTCCTCTGGCCTCTGGTCCGTCAGTCCAAGCCTCACGTCCGCCCTTCACCGCTCTGGGTACCTCGGCATGGCACGTCCGCCGCACGGCACGCCCATCCTTCACCGCTCCCGGTCTGTCGGCACGGCACGTCTCTACTTGACCTTCACCTCGCCATTGACCACTGTATCCGAGCTCCACACCTGCACATCAACACAGCCAAGAGACACATGTCGCACACGCACACCAACACAGAAACACCACACAACTCAACGCCACCGGTTAGTCATAAACAATAAGCGCATAGCAAGATATGGACTAAACCGGGTAAAAGCCTCAAACCTTCCTCATCAAAGTCAATCATTCATCATATATGTTCTCAATCTCCCCCTTGATGAATGCATTGACTAAAAATTGCTCTTGTTCGAACATTAGAGACATGGCAGCATTATTTGTGGCCCAAAGAGTTTGTTATCCATTCTGATCATGAATCTTTGAAACGTATTCGTAGTCAAGGAAAACTGAATCGTAGGCATGCAAAATGGGTTGAATTTATTGAATCTTTTCCTTATATTATTAAGCAAAAGAAAGGGAAGGAGAATATTATTGCTGATGCTTTGTCACAGAGATATACTTTGCTGAATCAACTTGATTACAAGATCTTTGGGTTAGAAACAATTAAAGACCAACATGTTCGTGATGCTGATTTTAGAGACGTGTTGCTGCATTATAAAGATGGAAAAGGATGGAACAAATTCATCGTTAGTGATGGGTTTGTGTTTAGAGCTAACAAGCTATGCATTCCAGCTAGCTCTATTCGTTTGTTGTTGTTGCAGGAAGCACATTGAGGTGGCTTGATGGGACATTTTGGAGCAAAGAAGACCGAGGACATACTTGCTGGTCATTTCTTTTGGCCAAGGATGAAGAGAGATGTGGAGAGGTTTGTTGCTCGTTGCACAACATGTCAAAAGGCAAAGTCACGGTTAAATGCCCACGGTTTGTATTTACCTCTTCCTGTTCCTAATGCTACTTGGGAGGATATATCTATGGATTTTGTGTTGGGATTACCAAGGACTAGGAGGGGACGTGATAGTGTGTTTGTGGTTGTTGATAGATTTTCTAAGATGGCACATTTCATACCATGTCATAAAACTGATAATGCTACAAATATTGTTGATTTGTTCTTTCGAGAAATTGTTCGCTTACATGGTGTGCCCAACACAATTGTTTCTGGTCATGATGCTAAATTTCTAAGTCATTTTTGGAAGACTTTGTGGATTAAATTGGGGACTAAGCTTTTATTTCCACCACTTGTCATCCCCAAACTGATGGTCAAACTGAAGTTGTGAATAGAACTTTATCCACTATGTTAAGGGCTATTTTAAAGAAGAATATTAAGATGTGGGAAGAATGTTTGCCTCATATTGAGTTCGCTAATAATCGTTCATTGCATTCTACTACAAAAATGTGTCCTTTCGAGATTGTCTATGGCTTCTTGCCACGTGCTCCTATTGATTTAATGCCTTTGCCAAGTTCTGAAAAAATGAATTTTGATGCTAAGCAACGTGTTGAATTGATGTTAAAATTGCATGAAGCCACTAAAGAAAACATAGAGCGCATGAATGCTAAGTACAAATGCGCTGGAGATAAAGGTAGAAAGCAATTGATTCTGGAACCTGGGGATTTGGTTTGGTTGCATTTGCGAAAAGATATATTTCCAGAACTGAGAAAATCCAAATTGATGCCCAGAGCTGATGGTCCTTTTAAAGTGCTGCAACGAATTAATGAGAATGCATATAAGCTTGATCTTCCTGCATATTTTGGGGTTAGTCCCACATTTAACATTGAAGATTTGAAGCCTTATTTGGGTGAGGAAGATGAGCTTGAGTCGAGGACGACTCAAATGCAAGAAAGGGAGGATGATGAGGACATCAACACTAGCGATACATCCTCTCCGACACAACCTATAGCTGGTCCTCTTACTCGTACTCGTACTCGTGCTCGTCAACTTAATCATCAAGTGAGTTCCTTGATAAGCTCTTGTCCATCTTGTTTAGACCATGGAAACACGTGCACTCTTGTTTTGATTAGGAACCAAGGAGAAGACCGAAAGGGAGAAGGACTCGCTCTGGCTGGATTCGGACTGCAGCAAAGTGCCAACTTGTGACCATCACCACGGTTGCATATGGATTCGGATTCAGGCGCTTCAGGACTTGTTGGAAAGCCTATCAAGCCTACTTTCATATGAATCAAGTCCCATGTCAATAACTGTTCGGCAGCAGCAGCAATGATCCAATTACCGTCGACTGGTCTTGCTGTCCAGGGTGTTGCGTCACCTCATTTTGGGCTGATGGCCCATGTATCAAGTTGGGTCCATTAGGGACACATCCCAGGGTTGGAGGATGACCCCAACACCCCTTTGGTCATCCTTCCATCTACTTATATCCCTCTAGAGCCGCCATGGTCGGGTTGGGTTTTGTTTAGATCAAGTTTAGCCTTCGCTACTTGCTTGTAGGCGCGCGTGCTGGATCAGCCGCCCGTCTCCTTGTCTTCGGAACCCCATTGTTGATTAAGATTCAGTTTGAAACCTTCAATTTCATCTTGCAATTCAGTGCTTGTTTCCTCGTTCTTGCTAGTTCTTCAATTGCTTGCAGGACGGGAGCCCTAGGGGCTGGTTGTCGCGCTCCACAAGATCGAGACGACTATTGGACGTGGTGTATCGGTTGCTAAGGCGCGGTCTTGAGGGCTGTAGTCGGGCCATGAACATCATCTCCATCCACCAATCAAGTTATCCCCCGTTTCTCATCGAAAGATCGGGCAAAAACCCTAGCGGGTTCGCATTACAACCTTTAATAGGTTGAGAGGTGAGCTTGGTGTTTGTTTCCCCTTTTAGATGGGGGAAACATTTGATCTATTGTATCATAAACTAACTTCTTTCGTTCTATTTTATTCTAGTTCTTGATAGTTTAGTCTTTGCATCTCATCATGCATCTTTGCATTTCTGAGCTTCATGACTATATTCCTTAGAATGAATCTTTGATTTGTCTAGTGTATGCTCCGATGCTATATGATGATGCTTGTAGCCTAGGCTCCTTTTGATCACTGATACATGTTATGAGCTGAGTTGTTTTATGAATGGTGAATATGCCTAATGAACTTAAAATTTGAAAATTGTTCACCATTGAGATTGGCAACTAGCATGTGTAGAATGTGTTGAAATCACTTGTCCTTTTCATATATGCCAGGCTGCTATGTCTCTAGTTCTGAGTCATTCACTTGCTTGGTATGTTCATATACTGCCTTAAAATTAAACCAAGTTTAAGTGAATTGAAAAGATCGAGATGAGATTGCTTGTCAGCACATCACGGTATCGAGACTGTTTCTCATTGCACATTGAGTTAAACTTGAGCCGTGTAGTGTATGACCGAAACCGATGCTTTAAGCTTTTGATTGCTTCTGCATAGGCTTAGCTCGGTTGAAAAGTTAGGCAATGACAAGCTTTCAACCTCTCGCAATCACATGCTGAAATTTGAACTTGTGTATGTTCACCACTGCAACTTCGATAAAATTTTGAAAACACAAGTCTATGTTTCATTCTATAGCATGATGATTGAACTTTGCTAGGGGTAGTTCAACTTGTATACATGTTTAGCACTTGTTTGACTTCCTGTCTATACATGTTTGGTGCTATTTTGATGGTGAAACCCTTTTCTGAATAGCTTAAAATTGCTCAATTTGCTCATATGTTCATATTTCGTATTCTGTGATTAGTTTGAGCCTTTGCTGGCATTTATGCTTGTTGTTGAAGTCATCGGATCAGCACTTTTTAGAGCATCTTTTCATTCTATCGACTATATTCCTGAAGCTGCTAATTTGCATTTCTAACTCATATGCATTTGCTTGATTGTGCATTATCAACTAAGGGGGAGAAATTTGACAAATCATATCCTAGTTGTATGCACTATTGAAGGGGGAGTTCATGTCTAGGGGGAGTTTTCTCGAGTCTGCTTGCTTGATGAGCTTGATGAGTTTTAAATTCGTTCAATTGGTTTGGAGTGATTTTTCTGCTAGTTGTGTTGAGCCTCTGTGCCTCTATCTTGAGGGACTAGCAGTTTTGCATTCTTATGCATTTTTCAGCTGATAGTGCTTTTGAGTTGATATTGTTTCAATTGGTATCGAGCCTTCTTGCCTTTCAGTTGGTATCGAGTTTTCCTGCTAGCGGTGTTCAGACCGTTCTACCTCTTCTTGAGGGCTAGCTTTGCTTTGCTTGGTTGCGTCGAGCCGGGTTGCCCATGTCTTTGGGAACCAAGTTGTTTTGCTCACTCCACTTGACCTTCTTTCGGCTTTGATATGCTTTTGGGTCATTTGGACGAGTTCTCTACTCCTTCTTCTTCCTCTTTCTTCTACCTTCATATGATTTGTGTTGGTAGTTGACAATGCACTCATCAAGGGGGAGATTGCGAATACATGGGTGTATGCCGGATCTTGAGTGACGAGTGATTGTCAACTGGTTTGATGCGCATGTTCTTTGGCTTGTGTTGTGCAGGTGTCAAGCACGAAGACAGTGATCGAAGGCAAGGTGAAGGTCAAATAGAGACGTGATGTGCTGATGGACCCAAAGCGGTGAAGGGCAGACGTGAGGCTTGGACTGAGGGACCGGTGGCCTGAGGATCAGCTGTGGTGGCTGACAGCCTGGGACAGCGACGAGCGGAGACTTGCGGGACACTGTGTGGCTCGGGTCGTGGATCTGGGGACACGTGTCGGTGGATGGGGTGCACGGGCGGTGCATCCCCTCTACGGCGTCAGTTTGGTGGTTGAGCCACAGAAAAACCACCAGGTGGACGGTTTCCAGGTTTGGGCCACAAAACCTAGGTGCGGCCGGTTTCCATGTTTGGGGCACAAAACTTGGGCTGAGGACGGTTTCCAGGTTTGGGCCTCAAAACTTGGGCGCTAGCAGGTTTCTGAGTTTGGGCCACAAAACTCAAGCAATGGACAACAGGTTTCCCAGTTTCGGCCTCAAAACCGGGGGAGGACTTGAAGACTAGTTTCCCGGTTTCAGCCTCAAAACTGGGGGGGAGGTCCGTGAAAAGGACGAACGGCGCGGTGGCAGCACGTGGCGGCATCGGGTGAGGTCGTGTCAAGGCGAAGCTACCGGATGTGCGGGCATGGCCGTCGGATCGACTACACTTCGAGTTGGTCAGGAATACCCTTAGGGTTAGCCTGCCCGCTCATTAGCTATAGGGGTAGAAGGAGAATAATTGTATTAGGCTATATAAGGAGTAGCAACCCCTCCCTCCAAATCATCTCTGCCATTTGCTACTTTCACCTAGGGTTTCCTGCTCTCCCAATCCCTGCTGTAGCTACTGAGATCCGCAGAGACGGTTTATCAAACCTCTATGTTCTCGAGATTTTGAGGAAGTGAGACTGTAATCTCACTATTGTCTCGTGTGTTCGAGACACGGTTTAATTTGTGGTTGTGATTCGTGTTTTGAACTTGATCTTCGCGTTCTTCATTTTCTCCATGATTTTCCCGTGACTTGATCTCCTTACTCGCTGTGTCTTTCTCGAATCCGTTTGAATCAACTTGTTCTTTGTTGTGAGAGAATCATTTCCACCGAAGGAATTCATCTCAAACCTCACGAACAAGTAGATCGATCGGTTTTTCGCTTTGGATTGATTTTCTCCTCTTTTGCCCGAATTCTTCCGATTCACCGATTTGGAGTTAGGTTCGAGCCATGATCTCTTAGGAGTAGCTCACTAACCTCCTTGGGACTCCTCATACCAAGTCTAAGCCTTAGAGCTTTTGATTTGGAGGACATTGGGTTGAATCCGCGGAAGAACAGAGCAGTTTCGGGGGCATCGGACGCTGAACACGGGGTCATCGGACGCCGAGTTCATCACATCAGACACACAAGCACCACGTGTCACAGAACAGTGTTTTTGAAGGAGCATCGGACGCTGACCATCGGACGCTCCGTTGACCATCGGACGCGTCCGGGGTCTAAGAATCGGACGCTGAGGGTTCATTGTAGCAGCGTCCGATGGGTATGCAGTGAGGTTCCAGAACAGTTCATTTTTCATCGGACGCGTCCGGCGCTTGGACATCGGACGCAGGCCAGCATCCGATGCTGTGAGTTCAGCACGTTTTCGTCCGCAGTTTGTTCATCTGTTGTCGGTTTTGATTTCCGTTTTTTGCGTTGGGTTTCTAGAGTTGTGTAGTGTCTCGCTGTGCTTCTTGGAAGCATCCACCCTACATCTAGGGTCGTGGACACTATCAAGCTCTAGGTTTGCTCTTGGGGTTGATTTTCGGGACAGTGGCTATATGTTTTTGAAGAAGAAATTTGGGCTCTCATTCACCCCCCCCCCCCAACCTCTGGTCGCCTTTGGTAGCACTTTCGATTCTTCATCATCCTCCACGGGGTAGAGGCAGTGCTTACAATAGCCGAAGTAAACCTGGCCATCTGCAACAATGGGATAAACCCTGAGTACGGGAATGTACTCAGCTAGACTTACCCGTCTAACTGAAAATAAAGACACCAAGGGTATGCAAGGCTTTCTGGTGGAGCTGGGAATTTAGTTGCGGAAAACCTCAAATTAAGAAGAGTAAAATTTAATTAATGAATGAGCAGTTCACTTTTAACCTATTCCTTATTCTAGGTTTACACCTGAACTACAACACTCACTTGAGTCTAGCAACCAATAATATAATACCATATCAGGTAAACTTATCCATATTTTAGTTGAACCTTTATTCATCCTATGGAGTTGTATCGTGGTGAAGCTCGACATAGTTTCCCATTAACCAGGAGAGACGGCGACTCGAATCGAATTACAAACCAGCTGGCGAGAAACCTTCAATACAAACCCACACTTTCCCCGTCGGGTCCATGCATTGGGTTACCGCTCGATACTGTCCGTGGTGGTAATCGTCGCGGCTCACAGCACGAACCACCCAATTGGAACTAAACGATGGTCATTCTGAAGCAGATCACACGGGTTGAGACCGGCCCGAACAGCGTCTAACAGGCTTCGGGGTCGGCGATTACGGCACCGACACCCTAAGTAAAAGGGCGCTTTCAAAAATGAACGAGGGCCAACCTCGATACAAACCTACACGATCCAACGGATGAGCTGCCCCCAAGTCTTCGAACTTGGTGCCTTGCCTTCCAGTTGACCGTATTTCATTACTACTCAGGTTCCTTTCTACGATAGCAAATATAGCCAGCCGTGATCCGGTAATACCCACCAAAGGTATTATGGGAACATCCTTTATTTACTACTTTATTTAGCAGGCTAAGCAGTTCTACTTATAAATAAGTAACAGGATAACAAGGCAGATGTAAACAATAATCAAGGAAGGATAATGCAGCAAGTAGGATTCAATCAACTCCTATACCTAATGCATCACAATATAAAATACTTAAGTAAATTAATTATAAAAACTGGGAGACTTAAAATGCTCCGTGCTCGCCTTGGGAGAAGACTAAGGCCTCGTGAGCGGGGCACTCAGGCAGGTTAGTGTCGGGGTCGGTTGGTTCGGTCTCCTCGCTTCGTGGCACCTCCTGGATCTCCAGCTCCTCGCTTGCTTCCGGCTCGGTGTTGGTATCCTGAGCTACCGATCCTAGGTGCAATGCGGTAATACATAATTAAACCGTGTGTGATGCATTATGATGGTAAGCAAAAGCAAAGCATCTTTGTAAAGCAACAAAACCAACTTGTTGAACAAATTTTAACATTGACGAAGATATTCATTTTATTGAAATCACAAAATAATTAACTCAATTATTGTCTATTTATTATTAGGGAAAATTGGTTCTATAGCACCGAAAGAACTCCACTTCCGTAAAATACCACTGAAAGACATCCGTCACGTAAAATACCACTGAAAGACATCCGTCACGTAAAATACCACTGAAAGATAGCACCGTTACCTATATCTAGCATTCCGTCACGGTGGCACAGCAACGTCGTCGAATCCACCTCAAAGTACCTCAAACGCCCGAAAGAAAAAAAATGCTGGGTCCTGTGGTCCTGTGGTCCTCCCCGGTTCGATGTGGACCGCCACTGCGCCAGCACCAGCTCATGCTTGAGACACGGCGCGAGTGCACGGCATGCAGCGCATGCCGAGAACGGACACCAGCTGCACCTGCACTAGCGTGCTGTGTCTTGGCCCGCACCGCCACGGCTGGCAGCGAAGCCTCCCGCGTGCGCCCCGAGCCCAAGGCCGACACTACCGCGCGGGCTGCCTCGAGCGCAAGGCCGACCACACTCGTCGACCACAATTATCAGCACGGTGCATGCCGTTGCGCCATGCACGCCTAGTAGTAACCCTCTGCCAACGACAACACAATGATTATCAGCACGGTGCATGTGCGCGCAAGCAAACCGCCGGCAACGGCCATGGTGCATGCGTGTGCAGCACCAGCCGGCTCACCTAGGAACGCCATGACCCAGTTGCTGAGCACCAAGAAGACGAGGTTCCGCGCGTTCTGGTAGTCGAGACTCGAGAAGCAGGAGAGGAGAGCAAACAACGTCAGCTATATGGCGTTGACACTGGCTAGCAGGATCAATGGAGATGAGAGAGACGGACTGTATCCTAGCTATCTACCTCGTTGATCGTAGATGTGAACTCGTGTTGGAGCCCCGGGCCACCGGCCCGCGCTGCCGAGGTTGTTGAAGATGTGGCTGGTGATAAGGAACATCACGGACGTGGACATGCCCAAAAACTTCGCCCATGGCGCCCACCAGGCCCAGCACCATGTCCGTGACGTTCGTGTGCATGAACACCGACGCGAATGCCCGCAGCGCTGGCGCCGAATTCTTGGCCTTGGCCGCCGCCTCCGGAGGTCCGTCCTTACCCATGTCAGCCGGCGAGATCGCTGCTGTCGTTGCCACCCTGCACTCGTCGCGCCGTGTCTCGCTTGTAACCAGCTTGCCGCGCTCCTCGACGGCCACCAGGCCGGTGGGACCCGGCAACATCTTTAGAATTCCGCCTAGCATCCGCCGTCGGCAGCGAGGAGAAGCATATGAGCTGGTGCTGGCGCTCCACATCGGACTAGAGAGGACCAGGACCCATCGTTTTTTTTTCTATCAGGCATTTGGAGGTGGATTTGACGACGTTGCTGTGCCACCGTGACGGAATGCTAGATAGAGGTAACGGCGCTGTCTTTCAATGGTATTTTACGTGACGGACGTCTTTCAGTGGTATTTTACGGAAGTGAAGTTCTTTCGGTGCTATAGAACTAATTTTCCCTTCTGGAAAATACAAGGAAAAGGAAAAATCATTTGAATCTCCCGGCCAAGACTTTGTGGGTTCGGTCCATGCACCATGCAGCGACTGACGTGCGGGACCCGATGGTCAAAGGGCCCAGTTGCCAGCAAAGGTAGAGCAGGGGAGGTGGTTGATCGCGATTCTCGTCGACGCTGAGGTCGCCGGCGGTGAGGGTGGGATGGACGCGTTCGTCTCGACGAGGTGAGTCAGGTGGTGGTGGTGGTTTGGCTAGCGAACGACCATAGCTCGCCGACGATGAGCAAAGGCGGCCGGTGGCGGCGGTGCTGCTCGGCTTGGCCATTTTCAGCGGTCATCGGTGAAATTGGTGAATGGGTGAGGACCAGTGAGCCCTAGGGAAGGTTCTAGAGGGGGTGGTCTCGCCGGCAAAGCTTTGGAGAAGCTTGGCCTCGTGTTCATTCCGCAGCGGTGCCCATGGCACTCGGCCATGTGGTGGAGTGAGCTCGGGGGTGGTAGAGAGAAGGTGAGTCGGTATTCTCACCTTGCCTTGGCGTGACGAAGCGTGATGGAGAGAGAGAGGCGGAGGAGGTTTGGTTGACGCGGAACGAGCTCGAGCTCTCCTCGGCGGCGATGGCGGCCGAAGAGGAGCACTCCGTGCTCCAGAGGCGGTGGGCCTCCAACGGCGGCTGGCAGGAGCACCGCGTGTCCCACCCGAGGGCAGAGATGTGTGCGAGGTGGATTGGGTGGTGGTGCTCCGGTGCGGCCGTTACACCAGCGGCGGCCTTGCGGTGGTGTGCGGGCGTTCGGTGTGCGCGTTCAAGCGAGAGGAAGAGAGCGAGAGCGAGAGAGAGTGGGTGAGCTAATGGCGGGTGTGTGCAAGGGGCAGGCGGTGCGTTCCTTTTGCCCCCGGGCTAAGCGGAGCAGCCGGTCATCATGGGCCTGCGGCGGCAACGGTGAGAGGCGGGGCGCGGTCAGCGAGGTGGCGCGACAGGCGAGGCGGGCGAGGAGAGGGCGAGAGAGATTGTGGCGTGATGCAGCGGGCACGATCCCGTGCTGAGTGGCCAAGGGAGATCGCGGCGAGGCGGCTAGCGGCCACGCGGCGGTGCGGTCGGCGGGCGACGCGGCTCGGTCGGGCGCGCGCGGCGTGCAGGCGAGCGCGTGGGCGAGTGCGGGAGCGAGCTGGGCCAGAAAGGCCAAGTGAGCCGGAAGGGAAGCGTCGGGAAAAACAAAGCCTTTTCCTTTTTCAAATTTCTTTTCCCAAACGTGCTAATTTCAAAATAGTTTCAAAAACTCAAAATTAGGGTTTGACCGAAAAACAAAAGTTGCTCAAAATAATTTTCTCTACAACTTTCATATAGGACAAAATTTCTAAAAATCATTTCTTTAGCCTACACATAATTAAAGCTAATATTAGGGCTAGAAAACATTTTTGTTTCTACATTTTTAATTATTAATCTACACTTAATTAGGACAAAGTGTCTACGTGAGAAATGTTATACTCATTATTCTCTATTTTATAAAATTATTTGTCAAGACAGAAATAAATTTAAACAAGCAAGTCCTATTGAACCCTAATTCCAAATTAATAAACAAAAGGAAAACAAAAACTTCAATGCACATGAGATGATGCATTGCAATGCTCATGTTAATTAGTAGCTAATACTGTTCATAATGCATTGCTTGACACCAGGGTGTCACAGCCCCTCCCCCCTTAAAGAAATCTCGTCCGGAGATTTGTGTTACGTACCGATCTTTATAAAAAGCGAGGTAATTTACGCGCAGGTAATCCTTGGTCACCTAGGTAGCATCGTTGGGTCCATGATTACTCCAGAGGATCTTGTAAGTCATGACTTCTCTATTACGGGTTACTCTGGTCTTGGTATCAAGTATCTCCCTTGGTTGTTCATAATATTCTGGGTCTGATCGGATTGCGATGTCTGGAACTTGAACCTCTTCTTTCTCTGGCACTCGAAGACATTTGTTGAGTTGCGATACATGGAATACAGGAAAAATTGCACTCATTTCCGGGGGTAACTGTACTTGATAGGCCACTTCACCTTTCTTAGCGGTGATCTGATATGGTCTGACGTATCGCGGTGCTACCTTCTTTTTTATTCCAAATCATTGGACCTTCATCATGGGCGAGACTTTAAGGTAAACATAATCTCTCACTTGAAATTCCAATGGCCTTCTTCTAATGTCAGCATAATTCTTTTGTCCAAATTGCGCGGCTTTGATATGCTGTTGTACGGTTTGCACAATTTCTTCTGCATCTTTTACGTAATTCGATCCGTAAAATCCTCGATCTCCTGATTCAACCCAGTTTACTGGCGTTCTGCATCTTCGTCCATACAAGACTTCAAATGGTGTCATTCTTATACTCTCTTGGTAACTATTATTGTACGAGAATTCTGCTAAGGGTAACCATTTTTCCCATGATTCTCCTGAAGAAAGCACACATGCTCTGAGAATATCTTCCAAGATTTGATTTACTCTTTCCGTTTGTCCTATGGTTTGGGGGTGGTAAGTGGAGCTTGGTACCAACTTTGTTCCCAATTCCTTGTGCAACTGTTCCCAAAAACGAGCTATGAACTAAGGTCCTCTGTCACAGACAATTCTTTTGGGAATCTCATGTAACCGTAGAATATTCTGAATGTACAAATCTGCGTACTGATGAAGTTGATATGTAGTCTTTACTGGTATGAAGTGAGCTACTTTTGACAATCGGTCCACAACAACCCAAATTGAATCATGTCCTTTTTGAGTGACCGGCAATCCTGTGATAAAATCCATACTAATTTCTTCTCATTTCCACTCTGGGATTGACAAAGGTTGTAACAATCCGGCTGGTTTCAAATGTATAGCCTTAATCCTGCAACAAGTATCGCACTTGGCGACATAGGCTGCAACTTCCCTCTTCATTTTAGGCCACCAATACCTTGTTTTCAAATCCTGATACATCTTACTACTTCCTGGATGAATAGACAAGTTTGAATTGTGAGCTTCATTCAAAATCATGTCTCTTAATTCTGTATCCTTGGGTACTACCAACCTTTGATTATACCATAATATTCCTTGCTCAGCTACTCAAAAATTCAAAGAACTATTTGTTTCCAGCCTCTTTTTGATCTGACGGACTTCTTCATCTGACTTTTGTCCTTCGATGATGTCACTTTCTATGGTGCACTGAATGGTGATATTGTTCAGCATGATGGGGTGCATCAGATTGAATCCATCTTCCAACAAGGGTCGCATGGAGTTGCAATGAATCTTTCGACTCAAAGCATCAACCATGACATTAGCTTTCCTAGGGTGATAATGCACTTCCAGGTTATAGTCCTTGATTAACTCCAACCACCTTCTCTGCCTCATGTTTAACTCTGGCTAAGTGAAGATATATTTCAAACTCTTATGATCCGTATACACATGGCAAAGATTGCCCATAAGGTAGTGCCTCCAAATCTTTAGGGCATGAACTACTGCTGCCAACTCCAAGTCGTGAGTTGGGTAATTCTCTTCATGTGGTCGTAACTGATGTGATGCATAGGCGATGACCCTTCCATTTTGAATAACCACACATCCAAGTCCAATCTTAGATGCATCACAAAACACATCAAAAGGTTCCTCCAGATTTGGTTGAGCCAAAACCGGTGTGGTGGTTAATAAAGTCCGAAGAGTGTGAAATGTTGCTTCACACTCTGAAGTCCATTCAAACTTCTTGTTTTTCTGAGTCAAATGGGTCATAGGCTTTGCTATCTTTGAGAAGTCCGGGATAAACCTACGGTAGTATCCGGCCAATCCTAAAAAGCTGCGTACCTCGTGTACATTGGTGGGTGCTTGTCAATCCATAACTTCCTATACTTTAGTGGGGCCACAGAGATTTCTTCCTCTGAAAGGATATGTCCAAGAAAAGGCACTTTCTTTAACCAAAATTCACACTTGCTAAACTTTGCATACAACTTATGTTCTCTTAGCCGAGTCAAAACAACTCTTAAGTGCTCTGCATGATCTTGCTCATTCTCTGAGTACACCAAGATGTCATCAATGAATACCACAACAAACTTATCCAATTCAGGCATAAAGACGGAATTCATCAGGTACATGAAATGTGTCGGTGGATTGGTCAATCCAAATGACATGACTAGATATTCATAAAGTCTATATCTAGTGGAAAAAGCTGTTTTTGGCACGTCCTCTTTTCTGATCTTGATCTGATGGTATCCTGACCTTAAGTCGATTTTGGAGAACACCTTTGCCTTAGCCAACTCATCAAACAAGATGTCAATTCGGGGTAAGGGGTACTTGTTCTTTATGGTTACTGCATTCAGAGGTCTATAATCCACACACATTCTCAGTGTTTTATCTTTCTTCTTCACAAAGATGGCAGGACATCCCCAGGGTGATGAACTGGGACGTATTAAACCTTTATCCAAAAGTTCTTGCAATTGGGTTTTGAGCTCTGCTAGCTCATTAGCGGGCATCCTATAAGGCCTCCGAGAAATAGGTGCAATTCTGGGGACCAATTCTATAGAAAACTCCACATCTCTGTCCGGTGGTAGTCCTGGCAATTCATCAGGAAAGACATCCGGAAACTCGCACACTACTGGAATCTCAGCTATCTGCTTTGTCGTGGTAGTGAACAACACTCCTATCTCATGGGGGTTTCAAGGTAGCTTGAACCGGAAAGAAGACCCACTCCAGGGACTTATCATGGAAACTACTCGTTCTGCAATGTCATGATTGACTTTCCAAAGCCGCATCCAACCCATTCCCAAAATCACATCCAAACCCAACCCAGGGATTACTATGGGATCAACTATAGCCTTCTTATCCCCAAAGGTCATTTCCACTCATTTAGCCATTTTACGGGCGGAGAGAACAACCCCTACTGAACTTATCTGATAACCCCGATCCAACTCTACTAACTCAAGATTACTTCTCAAGACAAAATTCTCACTAATGAATGAATGCCATGCTCCAGAATCAAATAACACAACTGCGGGGCATTGGTTAACAAGGAACGTACCAGCAGTGACAGGTTCTCCTTCGGGTACCTATTCAACAGTGGTGAAATGCACATTGCCCGTGCGAGGTCGAGGGTGAGTATACTGCTTCTTTGGTTGAGGGCACTGACCACAGTTATAGCATGGCCCAATCACATATGGAGTTTTCGGACCTCCTGAACCTCCTGCCTTTGCCTTATTCTGCATCAAGGGGGCGGTGTACGGCTTCTGGAAGTTCAGACGGGGACGGTTGTTGGTCATCTTCTTCTGAGGTGGGCGGAATCTTGCTCCTAAAGCTGGCAGACGATACTGAGTGCGTGCTCCAAAAGGGGTTCTATGATGAGACAAACTGCCTTTGTTGGCACTTCTTAGCGTCACACAAATGCTAGGCTGTCACCACTAGCGGCAACATATAGAAGTGGTTGGTTGGTATATATGAGCACATAGAAAAGATCTGCAAGCGCACGGATACCATTGTAGCTTTCACCCGGAGGTTTTAATATCGTATCCACAGGGAAACGTGTGAGATCAACTATGTTCTAACTTAACCAGAAGATAAATGAATGGTAGCAGAAACTAAAGTAGAAACAAGATAAAGTAAAAACAAGACTAAAGCGTAAGGGGATAGTAATCTAGTATGAGGTCGATAGTAGGAGTATAGAGAGGATAACTTGGGATTCGTCTAGTTCTGATCTAGGCAAGAGACTATGTTTTATACGATTCAACTGGGGACATTACGATAGAAGGGTTGCGTCCAGAGTACACCCCAACTAGATAACTACGGTCCTGCTAGTCCTATAAACGGGGAGGTGGACTACAAAGGATTCAACGGGTCTATAAGAGTCACACCCGTGAGCTACCACCTAAATACGCCCGGCCTATAGGGTACATCTACGAGTAACTCGAGCCTAAGCACCACGCTTACACTATGAATTATAATCTAACCTAGTGCACTAGATTAAACTACTCAAAAGAAACTCGTGACCAGAAGAATAATATAAACAAGAAACTTACATGAATCAGAAGTTGATCACTCGAAGCATCTCAGGAGCAAACTCGAACAAAGCTTGATCCCGCTGAAGTACAACCAGAGGAAGAAGCACCGATAGGCTGGCATCTCCTCCAAACTCCTCCCTCGCTCTCCATCTCTCTACTATCTAGAAGACTAGATCTAAACTGATTCTAGAGAGAGGTTTTCCATTCGAGGGACACCTCTCAATCTAGAAACCCTAGCTATTGCTCTTGGCTACGCCTATGATGAAGATAGATGATGCATCCAGGGGGGACGTCTTGGGTTTATTATATAGGGGCTCCTGGCCTCCCCTCCACCTTGAGCAAGCGATGTGGTACTAAACTCTTCACCGCACGAACATTGGCCTTAATGGGCCAAATTGTATTGTAGAGATCTGTTGGAGTACGTCACACGAAGGAGAGGTCACTTCTAGGTGGGCCCAGGCCGGCCGGCCGGCCCCACCTGGCAGCCGCCGGGCTCCGCCTTTGTTTGTGTGTCTTCTCGAACCTTCCTTATTTCCCTAATGCGACTTTCCGCCCATTTGCGCGATTTGTTGTGTTGGAGTAGGATTCAATCTCTTTCCATCTTCTGGAAAACTCCCTGGAAGATAGCAATTCACCGTAGCTGTTGGATCTGTCAGTTTAGTCCCTAAATTATGTTGCTTGCTGATCACTCCAGGTTGTTATAGAAGCTTCCATGTCGTAGCCAACAAGGACTCTCTCGTTGGGACTCCAAATGTAGCAAACCATATGTCCGTTTCGATCATCTCGATGAGCTCTTCGCAATGGTGTGTTCTGTTTCATCACTTGAGATACTTTTATATGGTGAAATATTGATAACCCTACAAAACAAGTGAGAACAACACAACTCGTGGAACTTGTTAGAATCGAACCCTACAACTATGCTTTATGGTTCATTTTGTATCATTCTATGCATTAGTTGATGGTATAATATTGACTGTAAGGACCGTCAACAAGTTCCTCCAAGCTTACCCTTTGGTAGTCCCTGAGCAAAGCCAACCTCAACAATGGATCAGGAGTTGCTATAATACTTTCACTTCCAACAAGTACACAAGCATTCAAACAAAGGTTCTCACTTGGATTAGAAAAGAAATCATATTATTTATCACGGGGCTTAGTACTTTACCTTGAATCTTAGTAATTGAAAGATAGAATGATCAAATCAAGCACTATGTCTCTTGCTCTTTTACTTCACCATTATCCTAGAGTTTTTATGCATTCTCAAAAATCTTAAAGATGTGTGTTGTCAAATTAATCAATCGATCCAAAGAGAGTCAACCACACCATTGAATCGAGAAGTGCATGTGTATGGAAGATGGAGTCGGATGCTCTTTTGAATATATCACTCTCTTCTGCTCATCAGAGACACATGGCTATTAGGCTAATTCTACTGTCGGGCACGTGCCCAATTTTTCTTTTTTTTATATTCTCCTTTTTTTTTAGGTTCTGGACACTTGTCCCTTTTTATTTCCTCGGGATCTATCTTTTTGAGGTTTCACACACTTGTCCCTTTTTATTTTCTCGGATTATATTTTTTTTTTCTTTTTAATAGTCACATGTTTCCAACAAACTTTTGAGAGGTAGCAACAGATAATTATGAGCATTTATGCGGAGGATGAATGAAATGTGTAAGTGATCTCAATTCAATAGCGTAATAACTTCTCATAGGGTCGATATAACTTTATTAAATATATTTATTAATCATGTTTAATACTAAGAAATCTCCAGGACACTAGTGTTGTTTAGAACAAGATAATAGCAGCTCAGATCATCACATATCATACCCGTCAATACCTAGACCTTAGATCAAGCATTTGCTACCCATGTATTTAATTTCATTTTAAAACATCATTATTAATTAGGAGAACTCGTGTTTGAAGGCTAGGTACTGGAAAGAAATTACGATAGAGCAACTATTCATCATTTCCATTTTAAGATATTAGACAGAGATTGCTTCTTTTATCAACTTCTTAAAACAAACTAGACACACTATTTTATTTATTTAATCTAACACAATTTAATATAATATAAAAACTAACAATAATAGTAGTAATAGTAATAATAATAAAGACATACCTTAATAACGAAGATAACATGGGTGCGTCTCCCCGAAGCTAATCCCTTTGATAGCGTCGAGCCTTCATGTGCCCAAATATTTTTGTTCTTTTTCTTTTTTTTAAGGGTGAGCCTTCATGTGCTCGTATATTTTTTGGGGTTTTTGTTTTTAAGGGTGAGCATGTGCTCACATATTTTTGGTGTTTTATGTTTTTATGAAAATTGGAAATATACGGATATATTACCTCGGATAACGGGGGAGCCTTTTCCCCCAAGCTAGATGCTTGTGTATTCGTTTTCTTGGTAGCGTTGATGTACTTCACTCCTCTGGTCCTTGATGGAAGATTGTTACTTTAGTTTCTCCAGAGTGGATGAAGTTATCTTGCCTTCTCATTGATTCCTGCTAACTTAAATAGACAACAAAGCTCGTGGAACTGATTAAGCGTTAGTGGTAAAACCATTTGTCTTATCGAGCCTTATAGATGTTTAAGCAAGCATGATTCAACAAGAGTTTAATATATATATTTTTTGGAGTTTTATATTTTATATGTAGATGCAAAAAGTAAGAAATATTTTTTTGTGCCTCCACAGTAAACAGTTGAATTGTTCACAAGAGGCTTAAAGAGTTTTTCTTTTTAAATGATAATGCAATATGATTATTTTCATTTTCTTTTTCTAATGCAATGCAGAAATTAAAATGCTGATGCAAATATTAAATATGATGATGCAGTAGATGACTAAGAATTAAATATGACAAATATGCAGAAAAGTAAATATGAGGATAACTACCGATTTTATCTTTTGGCGAAGGTTCGTATATTTAGGTCTGATGAACCGGACATTCCCTTGGTTCAGACCTCCCAAGGTGTGTCAGACGTTTGGAAAGTTGTTTCTGATTGTTCCTTTAGGGTTTGTTTGGCTGCACAGAAATACACCTCAATTCGCATGGGTGGAAGTGGATTGAAGAGGAACTTGAACTAAATTACACCTCAATCCCTCTCAAACCACGTGGATTGAGGTGTATTTGTGTGCAGCCAAACAAGCCCTTAGGTGGTGTCTTTTTCTTCCATACTTTCTTGGTCTGAGTCTTTACTTCCTGTTGTTCACTGTCTTGTGGTTTCTCTTCTTCTTGCTTTTCTAGGATAGTGTCACTAGCTTCTTCTTTGTGATTGGCCTCTCCATTCTTGATGGCTTGTCTTTTTTGGCATTGAGAGCGGCGTCTTTCACTTCTACTCTTCTTGGGTGCTTCATTAGGTATGTAGTTAATGAAGTAGCATCATGCCTTCTCTCCAAAAAAGTGAAAATGGATTTCCTCTCGGTTCGTGTAGATGATTGCACTTGTAGTGTAGAGGAACTGTCTTCCTAGGGTGAGGTGGACATCATCGTCTTCTCCTATGTCGAGAACCAAGAAGTCTGTGGGGACTTTATGACCTCTACTTCTGACTACGACGTCTTCCATCATTCCTTCTTGTTTATGCCTCTTAGTATGGTGTCATCCATGTTCTTATAGATCCAGGACCTTCACTCTGTAGGGTTTTGGAGTTGAAAACTCTTCCTTTTTTCATTCAAAGTGTGTCCTTCTCATAAAGACAAGGTAGAGATCAAGTGCATGGGCTCTGTTGGTGGAAAAACACCAACAGAACCAAAAGGTTTATTCATACGTCTCTAACCTTAGGCACATTGAACCAGGTACAAATGTTGATTATATGTTCTGCTTAGTTTAATATGAGTGATATGAGATTACAAGATGAGCATAAATATCTCACAACATTTGAAAGATCATATTACTTAACCCTTGGAAGGATAATCTATTTATAATGTATCTATCTAATTGTGATCTATCATCTCCCAAAGGTTGGATGTACAACATTTTAGCTCATTAAGATAGTGAGATTCAAGAGAGTAAAGCTAGGAACAAAGGACTGAACATGTTGAGTTGATTGGGTCAGATCAAGTGTGGTGTAACTTAAACATGTTTAGTTCTTTATCTATGCACACACCAGAATCAAGGAGAAGCTTTTAAAATGATGGTCACTTATCTTGAGATGTTACCTTAATCATTGAAGAGTGATGGTACCATAACATTTTGTGAAAGCTTCCCTTGCCTAGTGGTTGTGCATCTTGTTCATGTACTTTTGTCTCCTTGTTGCACTCCTTCATTGTCTTGAGAATTCATGATGTTGTTCATCTTGAAGGGGCTTGGTTGAGATTTGTTCGACCACTTCCATGGAGTGAGTGCTTTGATTGTGTCTTGTTTGTGGCACTCTTCTCCTTGTTGCATGGATCTCATCTCTCTATGATGAATGAGTTGTGTCTTCCTTGTGTAAGTTGTTAAAGTTCATGTGTCACCCTGTTTATCTCCAGTGTGAGTTTATCTCAGGACTTTCCCAGATTGACTTTGAAAGTTTTCCTGCAGGGGTTAGTCCAACAAAATATCGAATATCTACTATAGCATACTATCTCCTCAAAAATCAACCTAGACACCACGTATAATTTGACTTAGGAAGGTATTCTAACCTAAGCACCATGTTTAATTTAAAAGGCCTTTGAAAGCAAGATCATCACTCCTAAACTAGGCACCATGCTTAATTTAAGAGATGTATGAAAGTATTTCAAACCTAAACATATACTATAGCAAATAAAGGTAGCATTAAAGTATTAAAGAGATTTACTCAGATGGTGATAAAAGAGAACAATTAGTGTTTAACAAATTGAGCATATCTTAAAGGTAGGAGCAACCAACATAGCAACATGGCAAGGATATTTTTATGAAGTGTATCCCCCAAACTTGAATTTTGAAAAAATCAAGTTTGGATGAATTTAATTCAATGTTGCATGAGGAGTAGTTGGACATACCTTGTGTTTGTCATTCCTTTGATCTTTTTGCTCCAAACCTGGAAAAGTTAGTGACAAGAATACCCGAAGGAACATTTTAACTATTATATCCCTATGCTCATTACACAAGGGCAGTGTAGCAGAAAGGTGAACACTCATCTTATGATCTGAGAAGTTGCTTGTTTTAAGACACTGAGCTTGTCTTTGGGAAACCTTTAAGATGTGATCTGGTGAAGTGGTTTCCCCTCCAACACCAACTTAAGAGTACATCGATATCTACAACACTTGTGATAAACATATGCATCTACAACCACCCTTTTGAAGTTTTTATAAACAGAAAGTGTGAGGGGTTGAAGATCTCGAATGTGGTGAGGTTGGAGAGACCAATTGATTGGGGAGATGTTTCATATGAGCATGAGTTTAATGAGATAGTTATGGAATAGATTCCATGCTCATTGATGTCATCTTTGTCTCCAATCTGAATGTTTAGAGTTTCAATTGGATTGGTCTCATCTAGGTCCTCTTCTATAGATGGATGAATCTTGTTTTCAAAGGGAATTGAATACTCGCCATTTGAAACTAAACCAAGGTTGGATTCCATTAAGGCTTCTTCCCTGTCCATCCATTCTACACATTCTAGCCATAGTTGTAGCATCTCTTGGTCGTCCTCGTGGTCTTCATGACTCCTATGGTTTGGTTCTAATTGTGGATTAATAGGATTGTCATGAGACTGGGAAGGACGAGTATAAGAGGAATCTTCGAGGTCAAGGATGGGTTTAGAGATGTGTTCATGGTTTGTATCATTTGTAAGCATAGTAGGGGAGTAGGTAGAATTTTCCATGTGGCTTAGCTCTCCTTCTATGGCATCACTTGACATGCCATCCTCGACTAGTTCATAATGGGAATCAGGACATTTTTTAAGATTATTCTTGCGAGGATTTTAATTATCTTCGCTTGAAGGTCTCTTATAAAACCAGAAGTCTAGACCATTAGCACTAGAAAGATTAGAGCTCTCCAAGGGTGGAATTTCTTCTTCCCTAGGAGGATTTGGGGCATTGATGGTTTAGGATGGATAGCTAAATCTTGGGATGTGAGTGGTTGTGATTTGGCTATCAAAACTTCCTCTTCTTGTCTAGGAACTAATTCATTTTCTTTCTCAAGGATTGGTTTCTGAATGCTAAGGCAAGGGGTCTTTCCACTCATTATATCAAGTAAGTACCTTGCTTTACTAGCAGACAGGCAAAGGAAAACTCCTTCGGAGGCTATATCAAGGGATTCCCTATTCTCCCTACTAAGAACCATGTAAAAATGTTGAAGATGTACGGGGTCTAGAATAGAAAGAGTTGGGCTAGTGTGGATAAAGTCAACAAAATGATCCCATGATTCGCCAAGAGATTCTTCTTCTAGTTGTCTAAAAGTTAGAACCTTTTGTCGGAGGTCAACCACTTTGGAGATGGGAAAGAATTTTAAGAGAAAATTAGTGCATAACACTTCCCAATCTCCATGGACACTTCCTATGTTGAGTTTATACCAATGTTTAGCTTTTCCCGTTAAGGAGAACAGAAAAAGCTTCCATTTTAAGGTCTTATCAGGCACGCCCTCTATGCGAAGGAGGCCGCAAATTTGACTAAACTCTCGTAGGTGTGTGTATGGGTTTTCCTCAACTTCTCCTAGGAAAGAGTGTTTTTGAATAAATTCTATAAATTCTGGGCTTATCTCAAAACCAGATGTTGTGATAGGCTCTAAATGTTCTGGTGATTTGAGGTATGTGCCCGTGAGTCTATCATATTGGCAAATGGGAATCTTATTATCCATGCTAGAGATGAAAGGATAGATAAGAAAGAATAGAAGAGATGAGGCAAAGGATAAAAGTAAAGGATAGAGGAAAAAGATAAAGATATAGAAAGAAGAAGATTTTTTTCTTTTTTTATATAAAGGAAAATATTAAGCTAGGTTCGTAGTTAATTCAGCAACCATTTCCCCAGCAACGGCGCCAGAAAGCTTGTTGGCACTTCTTAGCGTCACACTAATGCTAGGCTATCACCACAAGCGGCAACACATAGAAGTGGTTGGTTGGTATATATGAGCACATAGAAAAGATCCGCAAGCGCACGGATACCGTTGTAGCTTTCACCCGGAGGTTTTAATATCGTATCCACAGGGAAACGTGTGAGATCAACTATGTTCTAACTTAACCAGAATATAAATGAATGGTAGCAGAAACTAAAGTAGAAACAAGATAAAGTAAAAACAAGATTAAAGCGTAAGAGGATAGTAATCTAGTATGAGGTCGATAGTAGGAGTATAGAGAGGATAACTTGGGATTCTTCTAGTTCTGATCTAGGCAAGAGACTATGTTTTATACGATTCAACTAGGGAGATTACGATAGAAGGGTTGCATCCAGAGTACACCCCAACTAGGTAACTACGGTCCTGCTAGTCCTATAAACGAGGAGGTGGACTACAAAGGATTCAACGGGTCTATAAGAGTCACACCCGCAAGCTACCACCTAAATACGCCCGGCCTATAGGGTACATCTACGAGTAACTCGAGCCTAAGCACCACGCTTACACTATGAATTATAATCTAACCTAGTGCACTGGATTAAACTACTCAAAAGAAACTCATGACCAGAAGAATAATATAAATAAGAAACTTACATGAATCAGAAGTTGATCACCTGAAGCATCTCAGCAGCAAGCTCGAACGAAGCTTGATCTCGCCGAAGTACAACCGGAGGAAGAAGCACCGACAGGCCGGCATCTCCTTCAAACTCCTCCCTCGCTCTCCATCTCTCTACTATCTAGAAGACTAGATCTAAACTAATTCTAGAGAGAGGTTTTCCATTCGATGGACACCTCTCAATCTAGAAACCCTAGCTATTGCTCTTGGCTACGCCTATGATGAAGATAGATGATGCATCCAGAGGGGAGGTCTTGGGTTTATTATATAGGGGCTCCTGGCCTCCCCTCCACCTTGAGCAAGCGGTACTAAACTCTTCGCCGCACGAACATGGGCCTTAATGGGCCAAATTGTATTGTAGAGATCTATTGGAGGGCGTCACACGAAGGAGAGGTCACTTCCAGGTGGGCCTAGGCCGGCCAGCCTGGGGGTGGGGCCGGCCGGCCCCACCTAGCAGCCGCCGGGCTCCGCCTTCGTTTGTGTGTCTTCTCGAACCTTCCTTATTTCCGTAATGCGACTTTCCGCCCGTTTGCGTGATTTGTCGTGTTGGAGTAGGATTCAATCTCTTTCCATCTTCTGGAAAACTCCCTGGAAGATAGCAATTCACCGTAGTTGTTGGATCTATCAGTTTAGTCCCTGAATTATGTTGCTTGGTGATCACTCCAGGTTGTTCTAGAAGCTTCCATGTCGTAGCCAACAAGGACTCTCTCGTTGGGACTCCAAATGTAGCAAACCATATGTCCGTTTTGATCGTCTCGATGAGCTCTTCGCAATGGTGTGTTCTGTTTCATCACTTGAGATACTTTTATATGGTGAAATATTGATAACCCTACAAAACAAGTGAGAACAACACAACTCGTGGAACTTGTTAGAATCAAACCCTACAACTATGCTTTATGGTTCATTCGTATCATTCTATGCATTAGTTGATGGTATAATATTGACTGTAAGGACCGTCAACAGCCTTCATTTGCATGACGATGATTTTCCGTTGCCAGTCTGCTATTGTTTGCCTCCTAGTTCAGGCAATCACTGACGAAGTCACTGAAGGTGGTACGGTGACTGTTCCCCATCTTGGAGAGCATAGTTGCATTCATGCCACGCGTGAAGCTAGCAATCTTCTTGGCTTCGGTATTCACGAAGTCTGGGGCATAACGAGACAGATTGTTGAAGCTATGAAGATACTCTGACATTGAGCGGGTCCCTTGCGACAGCCTCATAAATTCGGTAACCTTCATCTCCATCAGTCCACTAGGGATGTAGTGACTGCACATAGCGGGGGAGAACTGTTCCCAAGTAGCGGGTGCATTTGCTAGCAAGGATGCACGATACTGGGACCACCATAGACCTGCGGGTCCTTCCAGTAGATGAGCTGCATATTTGGCCTTGAGTTCCTCGATCAAGCAAAGAAGACGAAACTTCTGGGTGACAGAGTTGAGCCATTCATCTGCCTCGAGTGGTTCAGTGGCTTCCTTGAACACAGGCGAACGAGTGTCCAAGAAGTCATGGTACGAGCTGTACTAATTCGGTTCTGGTCCCTGGCGTTGCTGACGCTGTTGCGCGGTGTTATTCGTGATGTTATGGAGTGTAGCCTCCATCTGCCTTTGCATTTCTTCCATGTTTCTTTGGCTACCCAAGAACTATCCAAAGAACGCTTCCGACGTCATTGGCGGTGGTGGAAGTGGCGGCAGATTCTCCTCTTGTCCTCCTCCCTATCCATGTTGGATGCAAGTGTGTGCCGACATCTGCATATCCCATTGATGATCAACAATTAGGTGATGTTTTATTGAACATGAATAAATACCGTGTTGTACATGATCCGAGAATTTAGCACACGAACAGATATAATTACTCATTTCCATACAACATCACAGAATAATCGCTCGAAGATAAGAACGCAAATGACGGGTTTCCATAAAAAGGTGCCAGATCAAAGTCTGGACTTTGTCCAAATGTCATACATGTCATCATGCAAACCGAGTCATAAAGATAAACACATGTCTGGGTTACATCCAAAAGTGACCATGAACATGACTAAGCAAAAAGAGAGAGACTCCTAGCGAAACTAACGCTCAAGCATCTCCTGCATCGGGCACGACTCCAGCTCCATCTACGTCAAATATAGGCTCGTCGACATAGGCCTCGTCCTCAGGTGCGGGGTCTAGACCAAGTACCACTACCTCTTGTGGCTCGGGGACCTCGACGACTGCTGCGGCGGTGGCCTCCTGTGCCTCATGGTGCATCTGATGGATCGTCTCGCGGAGGTTGTCAATGTAGGCTTGTTGGTTGTCGACCTGCTGTATAAGGTGAAGAGCACCCTCTCTGAGCTCGTCGAACGTGGACTAGGCTTCATCCCATTGCATTGCCATCGTCAAGTACATCTGCTCGGCGACGGTTCTCGTGGTGTTCTCCTCTCCTGCTCTAGCACGAACCTCGTCACGCTCCAGGGTGACCTGGTGAAGCTCCTCCTGCAATCAGGCTACCTTAGCGTCAAACTCCTCCTGCAACTTCCTCTTGCTCTGGTAAGAGGCAGTGAGGGTAAAGGACACGCTCTCCAGGCTGCGCTCCAAACTCTCACAAAGTCCCACCAAAGCTCATGTGGCACTCATTGCTAACATCTCACAGAAGAACCTCTCCTCTGCGTCTCCTGTCAGGACCGACTCCAAGGTCTGCCTCCAGTGCAACAGAAAAGGTGATCCACGAGGAAACACTCCTGCCATAGCACTAGCCAGGTCAGCGGGGAAGCGGGCTATGATGTCCTTCAGCACTAAGTAAGCTGCCCTGTTGGCTCCATCCTTTGCACAGCTTCCCTTGGTAATCTCAGTCCATCCTGACCAATGTGGCTTGCTAGCCAAGGCCTTAACCTTGACCTGCACCATGACCAGGGAATCCTGCCCATAGATATCCTTCTGCCAAGAGTATTAGGGATCCTGTCCTTCCACATATCCAACTGCCTGCAGAATCCTCCAGAGGATCGTTGGCAACCCAAAGTAGGACAAGAACGTATTCTTGGTCAACATTGTGGCCAAGCGACGACGTGGAACTCCTCTGCCTCCGGTGGCCTTGCGAGCTGTCAGCTTAGTCCGGGTCATCTGTAGAAACAAAGGGGTTTTGAACTCTCATGAGACGCATAATTAAGTTGGCAAATTTTTTAAGAAAGAGGAACAATTTTAATTAAGGGGAGGAATGCAATGCAACAGTAATATAAATATGATGCATGATTGTACTTACGTTCTCACTCACTAATAATGACTCGTAAGTCCTAACGTTCTAGTCGGTGGCAAGAACGATCTCTCATGCATTATCTAGATGTTTTATTCGATCGCGTAGAGTGTACCTGCAGAAGATTCATTTCAGCCCAAGAAAATCTCAATGATAAAATAATTGAGCATCTGCCCATATGTACCAAGGTACATAAAAGCAGATACTAAACCTCATGCACCAACCCGAGAAAAATATACCCAGCACTTGATACCCTCATATATGTTTGTGTAGAGCTCACATATATCCCGGTATAACAACACTCTCCCTAGACTGACAGTTGGACGGTCATGCTCTCATATCTCACCAAATCATTTTTATGCATGTTTTCGCAATTGATACATTCTCTTTTCCCGAGAATGGACAAGCAAATAAAAGATCCAGCATGAAGCAAATCACTGAATCCTGTTAGCAGTTAAGCCACATGAATCCTAGTATAGGGCTTAAGGACAAGACTTGGCACACTTAAAATTTTAAAGTAGTTTTGAAAATAGTTTTGAAATACCCATTTTAGTTTGAAAATAGCTCCTCACGGATGTAATAACTTGAACCATGCTCTGATACCAGCTGTGGCGGAACCATCCAAATTATAAAAGCTCAAGTATCGTCTTAGCTGAATTAACCGGCCCTGACCCATACTTGAACCCATATAACTCCAGTAGTCCCGAAATCTCGAAGGATTTCAAACAACTTTACAACATACAGGATCGCATTATTCAAGTAGCACATTCACGTGGATACAACAGTTTAATAATCGAAATTAAAATCAGAGTGCGAAGACTCAAAGTTATTACAATACTGAGTTCAAATGGTGGAAGCTTAAACAAGTCTGGAAATATGACCACCACACATGTGGTCCAAATAAAACACTGTTTTTGGATAACTCACTCCTCCTTTTTCAGATACCGTGCCACTAGTAGTCTCAATCCAGCAAAAGCAAAGGAGAAGCTTTTAGACGACCCTACCTGGGGTCTACTCCTCATCACCCTCCACGGGGTAGCAGCAGTGCTTACAATAGCCGAAGTAAACCTGGCCATCTGCAACAATGGAATAAACCCTGAGTACGGGAATGTACTCAGCTAGACTTACCAGTCTAACTGAAAATAAAGACACCAAGGGTATGCAAGGCTTTCTGGTGGAGCTAAAAATTTAGTTGCGGAAAAGCTCAAATTAAGAAGAGTAAAATTTAATTAATGAATGAGCAGTTCACTTTTAACCTATTCCTTATTCTAGGTTTGCACCTGAACCACAACACTCACTTGAGTCTAGCAACCAATAATATAATACCATATCAGGTTAACTTATCCACATTTTAGTTGAACCTTTATTCATCATATGGAGTTGTATCGTGGTGCAGCTTGACATAGTTTCCCACTAACTGGGGGAGACGACGACTCGAATCGAATTACAAACCAGCTGGCGAGAAACCTTTAATACAAACCCACACTTTTCCCATCGGGTCCATGCATTGGGTTAACGCTCGATACTGTCCGTGGTGGTAATCATCGCGGCTCACAGCACGGACCACCCAATTGGAACTAAATGATGGTCATTCCGAGGAAGATCGTGTTTCCATACTAGAGGGTATGACACGGGTTGAGACCGCCCCGAAGAGCGTTTAACCGGCTTCGGGGTCGGCGATTACGGCACCGACACCCTAAGTAAAAGAGCGCTTTCAAAAATGAACGAGCGCCAACATCGATATAAACCTACACGACCCAACGGACGAGCTGCCCCCAAGTCTTCAAACTTGGTGCCTTGCCTTCCAGTTGACCATATTTCATTACTAGTCAGGTTCTTTTCCACGATAGCAAATATAGCCAACCGTAATCCGGTAAATACCCACCAGAGGTATTACGAGAACATCCTTTATTTACTACTTTATTTAGCAGGCTAAGCAGTTCTACTTATAAATAAGTAACAGGATAGCAAGGTAGGTGTAAACAATAATCAAGGAAGGATAATGCAGAAAGTGTTGGTAGTTCTTAGCTTCACTAAAGATAGAGCTAGGCAACTATCCCCGGTAACGGCCCAGAAATGCTTGTTGACACTAGCCAACGTCGTTACTAGGAGCAGACTATGGAATCTATTCGAGGCAATGGTGTCAGAAGTGCTTGAAGCAAGTCCGGTCACTATACCTAAAGGAGTGAAGCTAAAGCAGCTATCTACTAATGCCAAGCGGGGTTGTCAATCCCGACACTAGTAGGAGCTAGCTAGAGAGATTGCAATCTACCAAGAGGAGATTCTGCAAGCATACAGAACTATCGTAGTAGCACTTCGCTTGGGAGTACCAGGTGTCGATTTATTTGATCCCAAGGGAAGGCTAGGGTGGTGTATGAGTCGAGCCAAGGAGAGGATGAGAGTCGAAGAAAAGAGAAATGGGAAAAGGAGAGAAGGGAAAAGAGGGGATGGAAGGCTAGAAAGAATATGTGGGTGGATAGGTAAGGATGAAATGGGTGGTAAGGTAAGGTGGATAACTAGATAGATAGATAGATAGAATGTGATAACTAAGGATAACTAACTAATTACTAACTACTAACTACTCCTAGATAACCACAAAGCAAGATAACTACGAAGCAAGACAGGCAAATATCAATAAAGCAACTAAGTTGAGTATAGTTTTATTCCTATCTTGTCAAGAATCGAGGCGTACTAGCCTTTACCACTTACTTAGGTTGAACGCTAGCACAACGAGCCTTACTGTTAAACTGGGCCAACTACGTGGTGGAATTCAAGGCGCACAGGGCTGTCACCACCTGCTTGCTACCACAGCTATCCGGGGGTCCAGTCGTATCTGAAGGTAAGTCTATAACTAAGCACCACGCTTAACTATATTCTAACTATCTCTATCCTAGCTTTGAATAGAGACACCCTTGCGGACGTCAGAGCAAATACTTGACTTAATAAGATAAACACTAAACTAACTAAGCAACCTATTGGCAAAGATCAAACACTGAGCTCACTAGAGGTTAACTACTATGGCTAAGTGAATTGATCTGTAGGATAGCTAGGCACTCAAGCAATCAATCAAGTATACCACTCAATACTGATAAGTAGAATAAAGTAATACTTGAAATGATGAAATAGAATATAGTAAAGTGCTTGAGTAACAAGAGCAAAACCTGAGCTGGAGATGAAGGAAGACTCTTCCCAGCTCTAGGACCGATCACTCGCACGCCTCTACTCTTGAGCTAAGCCTTGAGCAACACTTCCGCGAGGGCAAAGATGTCTTGCTCTACTAGCTACCTACTTGCCTAAGCTCTCTGACCTTCTAACCTAACTCTCACATGCTTCTCTTGCTTGTGTGTTGCTTGGTGTGGTGGTACTGGATGGTACCAATGAAGTGGTGCCACCAGGGGGGTATATATAGTCTTGAGGAGTGAGGGGGGTACTTATAGGTGAAAGGTCCTAGTTTGGTTTTGGTAATTGAGTGACAACTTTAGGTGGACTAATGATGTTTATGTGAGATACACAGGTGTTAAGTCCACAGGTGATCATGTATGAGCAACATATGCCATAGGGGTGAAATGGCTTGAAGGATGTTGTAATGCTCATGCATGTGATGAAGAATGAGCTTATTGCATATGTGACATGACATGTGGTCATATGGCTAAGATGGTGAAGATCAAGGCAAGGCTTGGCTTGATGGACCGGTTGCGGAAGTGAAGGGCAAGTTGGAGGCTTTGAAGCCGTTGGTAACGAGTGTCGGGAGGCTTGAGCAAAGACTTGGTGCCGAAGGACCGAAGCAATGGTGAAGAGCAAGTGAGGTCAAGATCGATGGACCATGGAGGCCATGTGATGATATGAAGTGGATCATATCATTTGATATAGGTTGGTGCATGTGTTGCATCAACACCGAAGGAGATGAAATGGAATGCGCAAGGCAAAGGTATAATTGTAGGGCATTTCATTTCACCGGTCATAGGTGTGTAGAGAAGTTTATGACCGGGTTTAGGATAGATGGTCGTACTATCAAGAGGAGCAAACTTGTTTGCATATCGGTCATCTAGTGCCACTTGAGCGATCTAACATTGCGTTGTTACTAGGATCGAGTGGCGTGGTGAGTGCAAGTGAAAATCCTTTGAAAAATGATTGTGAAAATGCTAACACACATGCACAAGGTTGTATACACTTGGTGGTGTTGGCACATTTGCAAAGAAGAAGAAGTTGGAGAAGTTTTGGAGAAAACTTTGGTTGAAAAAGAGAAGTGATGGTTCTTGGATTGGAAAACTGTATTGATCCTTTGTGCTTTGGATCATGAGTTCATGTGGGTTGTGTAGCCCTCTGAATAAGCTTTCCAAAATGTCCAAGATCATCGAATTCCGAGTTGGGAGCTAAGAGTTATGGCCGTTCTCGTGGGAGGCTTTCTGGAGAGTGGCGAACTGTCCGCGAGCCTCGGACGCTCCGATGGGGATGCATCGGATGCTACGAGCGCACTGTTCTCGGGTTGACAGGTGAACGGCGGACTGTCCGGGCCTATAAGGGCGGACTGTCCGCCGGCTAATTTTTCGGAGAACAAGGTTGCTGGACAGAATCTGTGCAGGTCTTTGTTTTTCAACGGCGGACTGTCCGGGCCCAAACGGCGGACTGTCCGGGGTGACCGTTGCAGCTCCTAACGGCTAGTTTCGTTATAAGGGCGGACTGTCTGGGGCTATAAGGGCGGACTGTTCACAGTTCAAATTTCAGCACGCGTCCAAACGGCTAGTTTGAGCCCTCCCTCTATAAATAGAGGGGGTGGCCGGCCATTTGGCATGTTGGGCACCTTGGGGACTTAGTGTCCTTGTGTGAGAGTGCTTGGGAGCCCTCCAACTCACTTGGGATTAGTGCTAATCATATCCGCTAAGTGAGACAGCGATTCTAGTGCGGTGCATGAGAGATTGCAAGTGTGGCACTAGGTGATCGAGTTGCAAGCGGGTGGTGCTTGTTACTCTTGGAGGTTGCCACCTCCTAGACGGCTTGGAGGCTTGTGTGTGCTCCGTGGTAGCACGCTCGGAGATTGAGTGGTGCTCTGGAGGCGACCGCTTTGTGAGGGGTGTTGTGCTCACCCCACGGGAGATCGCGAAGAGCAACTCTAGTAAAAGAGAGACGTGAAGAGCGTCAAGTGGTTCTGCCGGGTCGAGTGCTAGAGCTTGTGGTAAGCACTCCTTGGGGAGAGTGTGACTAGTGTAATCACCACTAGCAAGAGGACCGGCGACAACCTTGAGCTTGTCTCAACGGGGACTAGCTTGGTGGCAACCAAGTGAACCTCGGGATAAAATCACCGTGTCAACATTGTCTTCATCTTCTCGGTGGTTTGCTATCTCCATTCACTAGCTTGTATTTCCATACTCATACTTGTGCTAGTGTTTAGTTGTAACATCCCAAAAATTTGCATTGATTTGAAATAGGAAATATGATTTAATTGTTGCATTTTATGTCTTGCATAAAACCTAGTTAATAAATTATTTGCAAAAGCTAAAATAAATCCTAGGCCAAAGACCATGATGATGCATACATGCTGGTGCATATTTTATTTCTTGTGATGTTTGGTTTTGCTCAAAACTTGTTTGAATTCAAAAGGAATTTCAAATTTGCTTTTGAAATCAGTTTCTGAAAAATGGAAAATCAATTCCTGCTCTCCCTCTCCCTTTCTCCCCTTTTGGCCCGAGAAAACCCAGCTGGCCGGACCCCTTGTTTTTTTTTCGCCGGCCTGCCTCCTCTTTCCATTTCTGGTCGCCGGCCCGAGGCCTCTCCCCGACGGCCCGCTTCCCTCCCCTCTCCTTCGCCCGCATGGGCTGCCGCCCGGCCCAGCTCCTGCGCTTGCGCGCAAGCGCCGCAGCTCCTCTCCCCGCGTCGCTGACCGCGCGCCCCCGCCTGTCAGCGTCCCACCTTCCCCTCTACTGCTCGTGTCCATGGCAGACTCCAAGGACGAGCTCGACTCCAACCCTGGCACGCGTCCTCGCCTGCCTAATCGGCCGAACCGACCCTCTAATAAGGTTCCCAAGAACCCGCCGCCTCTCCCCACGCATATAGCTCACGCTCTCGTGCCCTAAACCCTTGCGACCAAGAGCTCCGCCACCCGCGAAATCCCCGCCGCCGTCCACCTGACGCTCTGAGGTTTTTCAGCCGTTTCGAAGCTTCGTCAAAGCTTCGGGTCGATCTCGTGATCACGCTCGACCTCTCCTTTTCTGTTTTCGTCATCTAAATCGCTCACCCGAGCTCGCCGTTGTTCACAGGGACCCCGTCGCCGCCAAATCAAGCGATTCGCCGTCCCTGAGCCGAAATCGACGCCATCTTCGTCTCTGGTGAGTTCTCCGCGAGCTCCTCTTTCGATTGGACCTACTCCCAAGGTCTCTACCGCTCTATCGAGCAATCCCGAGCCGCGTCGCCGTTTTCCGGCCATGGCGCCGCCGTACTCCCTCTTTTCCGGCGACAGCGCCGCTGGTTCCCCCCAGGATCTAATCTGATCCCTCCATCTCAGATCCGATGACCACAATCTCCCGATACCCCTTCGGTGGCTATCTTTCAGAAAACCCCTTACAATTTTCCAGATCTAAACCCGCCGTCCTTTTTGACCCTATTCACTGAGTCTGCACAAACTTCTTTCTAAGCCCCTGCGTTTCTTCCAAATTGAGGCGCAGTCCAGTCAATTCTGAAATTCGTTTTAAATCGATTTTAAATTCAAATTCGAGTTTGGTTTATTTACAGTTTTGCCACCAGTTTCAAATGCTTATAACTTCTACGTTTTTAGTCCGATTTAGTCCGTTCAAGTTGCGTTAGATTCGTTTTGAAAAGATCTATCTATCTGTATGAAAATCTATATTGTTTTCAGTAGTTAAAATTTGAGTTAGGTTTAATCTACTAACTAAGGTTTTGTAACTGGTTTAGCTCATAACTTTCGCGTTATAATTCCGTTTTTCGTGATCTTCGCGTTTATGTGATCGTGATGGATCGTAGTGTCTGTTTTCAAACTTTTTATATTATTTCTTGTTGTTGGTGTAATGTTCTAATTATAGCTTGTTTGCTTTGCATGATTGTTGTCCCGATGATTGTGTGTTGATGTGGTAATCGAGTATAGACGGTGAGACATACGCTGGTGATCAGGAGCCTTTCTACGACAACCCAGAGCAACCAGAGTTCTCGGAATCAGGCAAGTATAGCATGGGATCCTTCTTGTTGACCTATTCACCATGAAACATCTAAATTCATATGCATGTGTCTAATTTTGATCTCCTATCTAGTTTATCCTAGACTTTTGACCCGTTACCTTGTTAACCTTGGGATGCTATGCATATGGGTAGAGTTTTGCTAGAGCTTTACTTAAACCAAACATGATCTAATAATGGTGAATAAAATTTGATCTTTTTAGCAACATGGTTTAGGACCTCCTGTCAGCAAAAGCTGGGACATACAGTGCAACCATGAGGGTTATATGGCTCTGACCTTAGCTCAGTATAAGGACCTTTTCTAGCTTGTTAGTGGACACCTGTATAGGCGCGTTGGGTCTTGCCGAGCTGGATTTAGGGCGGCTACTTTCACCTTGCCTGCGTTGCCGTAAGGTTGGGAGACCCTTCTTCCCCTTGCCTTAAGACCTAGCGGCCCTAACTTGTTAGACGAACCTTTGAAAGGCTTTGCGTGTATCCTGCCCGCTCACCTCGGAAGTGTTATGGGAGTAATTAACCCGGGCATCTGGATATCACGACTCATCGGGTAAAGTGTACAACCTCTGCAGAGTGTAAAACTGATATATCAGCCTTGCTCACGGTTACGAGCGGCCCGGAAAACTCACAGATTAGTTGTTATATGTTGTTTATTTATGTTGCACATGTTGATTACCTTATTGCTATGTTTCAGTTATTATGATCATGTGGATTGGGTTTAAGCATTCATATATGTTCACCTTAACATTAAAATGTTGCCAATTAAAAGCTACCGCAGTTTAACCAGTGTCAGCCTTCTTTGAGCCTCATGAACCCCATGTTACACTTGTTAAGTACGAGATGTACTTATGCTTGTTTATTTCTTTCTACTTGGATAAAAATCCCGGATGGGTAACAGATTGCTTTGGTAACGACGACTTCCCTGAAGAGTTCTAGTCTTGCTGTCAACCAGTCATCTTCCCTGTGATGGAGCTACCGCGAGAGATACTTTATTTATCCGCTGCTATGTAAAGACTTTGAATAATATTCGTTATGTAATAAACATATGTGATGGTACTTCCTAAATTTGTGGCTTATGTGTGTGATTGATCTTTGGGCACACATGAGTTATTGCATTCAATTTTGTACTTGAAATTGGGTGTGACAAATTAGTATCGGAGCTATGTTGACTGTAGGACGCAAGCCTAGTTAGTTATGGTCGTTTTAGTGGTCCTTGCTTCTCAACTCTTGCTATTTATCTTAGCCTTGTTAATTTATCAAAACTATATGCTTCTCTTTACTTGCTCTATTACACAAATATATTGATTCTATTGTATCTGTCTCTTGGTCTACTCCATAGATGGCTCGTCGTACCGCCCGCAAGACCGTCGGTGGACGCATGAGGTTAGGCCTGAGGGCAGGCAACCCCGTTCCGCAAGCACTGCAAGCACCCCAGGAGCCAGAACAGCAGGAGGTAGCACCGCAAGAGCCAACACTGCAAGAGCAAGCACCTCAAGAAGTGGAACCACAAGAGCTGGCACCACCAGTACAAGCACCCCCAGTAGTACCAGCACCACCAGCACCCGTACCACAAGCTCCAGCTCAGCAAGCACCAGCTCCACAAGCTCCAGTACCTCCCGCGCCAGTGCCCCCAGAAGTGCTGGAGGTTGAAGACGATGAAGAGCTCCCGATGAGATGGGACGTGGACTCCGGGTATCTCGTCGGAGCGCCCACAGCTGCCCAGAGTCCCACACATCACAGGCAGATGGGACTTTTTGATGCCTACTACCCCGACAAGAACATCATCGTACAGTACACCCACTGGAGGTACAGTCATCCCATGGAAAGGACCTACTGGAAGGCAAGAGTGACTGTCGCCGTCCGAGAACCAGAGAGTGGCCTATACCTGCATGAGATGGTGATTGGCCACAGAGCTCGTCGGTCCACTCTGGCGTCAGCCTTGGAAGCCGTGGCGGTTGAAGCCTACAAAGCGTTCTGGGGTCGTCGCATTGAAGACATGAGGGATGATGCATACCGCTACCTGCCCTATTGGAACAATGAGAATAGGGAGGCTATGGTAGAAGACCCTAATGCAACTCCAACCGTGAAGGCCATACGAGATTTTCTCCTTGACAGGGAAAGGTCTAACGCGGACTTGGAGAAGGAGGTGATATCCCTGAGGAAGGACCTCAAAAGATGCTATAGCACCATAGATGGGCTCTTGGAACTGCTCAACCAACCCCCTATGTACAAGAGGCTCCGCGAACCGCTCTACAAATAGGCATAGGTCACCCTTTCATGTAATAAGACGACATTAGTAAGCGCTTTGTCGAGTCTAGTTAAATTTTGTGCTAGTGTGCTTCTTTATGTGTGAGTTGGATTATTATTATGCTTATGTGTGATTTGGTTCTTTGTAATGAGTGTTGAGATTTGTAGGCTTGTCTACAAATCTCATAGTTATACATAACGTTTATGAATAATAAGAGGGTTAGTTACATCTTGTCCTATGCTGTTTTCTGGAGCAACCTATGATCTTTTGGTTATATCTTAAGTTCTGTTCGTGCAACATGACTGAAAATTTTATTGTGGAAAATAGACTCCTATATCTAACCAATGCCTCTGGAATCACCTCAATAGCTGTTATGGTTTGTGAGATATGGCTGTTTCAAGTTAGAGTTTCTGCGCAGTTTTGAACTCTGGACAGATCTGTTTGTTCTCTGTTTTTGACTAATTTAACGGCAGAATCTGGAAAGTCACTTAAATAAAAGTTGTAGATAATTTCGTCATCTTTCCAACCGTGTATGGCACGCCCTGTTTGGAATTTTGAAACTCAAGTTATGACTGTTTTTCTGTTCTGCTGTTACTGGATCTCGCCCAGAAATTTTCAGATCTCCTGTTTCCTCTCATATAAGTGATCTTTTCTTAAAAAGTTCACTAACCTTGATCCCTGTTTGGAAACACAGATGGCCGCCAGGGGAGGTGGAGTTGGAGGTGGACGTGGACGTGGCCGTGGTCGTGGAGCACCTGTTAACCCACCACCACCACCCCCAGTTGACATTCAGCAGTTGATGGGCATCCAAGCCCAATTTATGCAAACCATGATGCAACATATGCAGAATCAGCCAGTTGGAGGAGCACCACCGGTGCAAGTAAGGGACAAGAGGGGTGAGTTTCTGAAGGGTCACCCGCCAGTGTTCTCGCATGCCGCTGATCCCCTGGAGGCTGATGACTGGCTTCGTGCTATTGAACGCCAGCTTACCATCGCGCAATGCAATGACCAAGAGAAGGTGCTCTATGCTTCTGGTTAGTTGCAAGGGGCTGCTCTGGATTGGTGGGAATCATTTCAGTTCGGTCAAGCCGACAATGCCCCACCTGTCACCTTTGAGGAATTCAAGACCAACTTCAAAGCGTACCATATCCCTGCTGGTCTGATAGAGTTGAAGCAGGAAGAGTTCAGATCTCTGCGCCAAGGAGCCATGACCGTTGCTGAGTACCGTGACAAGTTTGCTCAATTGTCACGCTATGCCCCCACTGATATTGCTCAGGATGCCGACAAGCAGCGTCGCTTCCTCAAGGGTCGGAATGACGGACTGGCACTGCAGCTAATGTCCAATGAGTATGCCAGTTACCAGACTCTAGTCAACCGTGCTATAGTGGTTGACAACAAGCGCAAGGAGATGGAGGCTAGAAAGAGGAAGCTCCAAGGTCAGTCCTCTGGTAGTAACAACCGCCCTCATTCCAACTTCGCACCAGGCAATCAGCAGAGGTACCAGGGACGTACTACTCAGTGGAACCGCAACCAGGGACAGCAACGTCCTTCATACCCGCAATAGCAGCAGAACAATAATCAAGCCCAGCGCCAAAGCACTCCCAACAATGCTCCCATGAAGAGTAGTGCACCCAACACCCCCGTCAAGAATGGAACACCCAATGCCTGTTTCCGTTGTGGTGATCCCGGTCACTATGCCAACCGCTGTCCGAAGAGGCAAGATCAGCTCCCACCTCAGAATAATGGGCAGAAGGGAAGGCAGCAAGCACCCCCTAATGCGGGCAAGGTGAATCACGTGTCCGCAGAGACCGTGCAGGAAGCGCCAGAAATTATGCTTGGTACGTTCAACATCAGTTCCATCCCCACTCCAGTTCTTTTCGATTCTGGTGCATCACATACTTTCATATCACATACATTTGTTAGAATGCATAACCTACCTGTTAGTCTCATGAAAACCCCTATAATGGTTACCTCACCGGGTGGAGGTTTGCAAGCTACGCTTCAGTGTATGCCTATAGATGTGTCCTTAGGGGAAGTAGATTTCTCAGTATCCCCAATTGTGCTGAGGACAGCTGGTATTGATTTGATACTGGGTATGGACTGGATGAAGAGGTGCAAGACAAATATACAGTGTCAAGATAAAGTTGTGACAGTTACCACAGCTAAGGGAGATAGAATCAGTGTGAAGGTAGTGCTACAACCAACACCGACTGCAACCGTGAACCGGATGAATGAAGAGGTTTTCCCGGAAGATCTAGTGGTGGATGAGTTCTCGGATGTGTTCCCCGATGATTTGCCACGTATGCCACCTGATCGCGACATTGAATTTATTATTGAACTTTTACCTGGAACTGCACCCATAGCTAAAAGACCATATAGGATGGGAGTACCAGAATTAGAAGAACTTAAGAAACAAATTAAAGAGTTGCAAGAAAAAGGGTTCATTCGTCCTAGTTCATCACCTTGGGGAGCTCCTGTTATTTTTGTTGACAAGAAGGATGGTGGTCAACGGATGTGTGTTGACTATAGATCGCTTAATGAAGTTACCATCAAGAACAAGTACCCGTTGCCGAGGATTGATGATCTGTTCGACCAGCTTAAAGGTGCATGTGTGTTCTCTAAGATTGATCTGCGTTCTGGTTACCATCAGTTGAAGATTTAGGCATCTGATATTCCCAAGACAGCTTTCACTACCAGGTATGGGTTGTATGAGTATACAGTCATGTCCTTTGGATTGACCAATGCACCTGCCTACTTTATGTATTTGATGAACAAAGTGTTCATGGAATATCTCGACAAGTTCGTAGTTGTGTTTATTGATGATATTCTGGTATACTCTAAGAACAAGGAAGATCATGCTAAACATCTGAGGTTAGTACTACAAGAAATCAGAGAGCACAAGTTGTATGCCAAGCGCAGCAAGTGTGAGTTTTGGTTGAAGGAAGTTTCTTTCCTTGGACATGTTATCTCTAATGGAGGCATTTCAGTAGATCCAGGCAAGGTTGAAGATGTGTTGAATTGGAAGCCACCAACAGATGTGACCGAGATTCGTAGTTTCCATGGATTGGCTGGTTACTACAGAAGGTTCATTGAAGGATTCTCCAAGCTTGCTAAGCCAATGACAGCTCTGCTAGAGAAGAATGCTAAGTTTGTCTGGTCCGATAAATGTCAGGCTAACTTTGAGGAGTTGAAGAAACGTCTGACTACAGCTCCAGTGTTAATTCTACCAGATCTAAGTAAGGACTTCTCTATTTATTGTGATGCATCTCGTCAAGGCTTGGGTTGTGTACTTATGCAAGAAGGCCGAGTTGTAGCATATGCATCGAGGCAGTTGAGAAAGCATGAGCTGAATTATCCCACACATGATCTAGAGTTGGCAGCTGTTGTCCATGCATTGAAAATTTGGAGACACTATCTAGTGGGTCACAAGACAGACATCTATACCGATCATAAGAGCTTGAAGTACATTTTCACTCAGTCTGATCTGAACTTGAGACAACGCAGATGGTTAGAATTGATTAAGGACTATGATTTGGAAATACACTACCATCCCGGTAAGGCTAATGTTGTAGCAGATGCCTTGAGCAGAAAAAGCTATGCCAATGAGATCCAAATTGCTTCTATGCCAGATGAGTTGTATGCTGAATTTGCACATCTGAATCTGGGAATTGTGACCAACAGAATGGAATTAGTACTTGAACCGGTATTGATGCAAGAGATACGTAAGGGTCAGATGGCAGATGAGAAGCTGAAGCAGATAGCCGATAACATTATTCTTGGCAAAGCATCAGGTTTTCGGTTAGATGATGATGGTACGTTATGGCATGGGAATAGGTTATGCGTGCCTGAAATCAAGGAGATACGTGAGACTATACTGCGAGAAGTGCATGAGTCAGCTTATTCCATTCATCCTGGAAGCACTAAGATGTACCTTGATCTGAAGAAAAAGTATTGGTGGGATGAACTGAAAAGAGATGTAGCCGAGTATGTAGCTCTGTGTGATACCTGTCAAAGAGTAAAAGCAGAACATCAGAGACCCGCCGGTCTGTTGCAACCGATGAAGATACCTGAATGGAAGTGAAAAGAAGTCGGTATGGACTTTATAGTTGGGTTGCCCCGTACTCAGAGAGGATACGACTCCATATGGGTAATAGTAGATCGATTGACCAAAGTTGCTCACTTTATACCGGTCAAAACTACCTACACGGGAGCTAGGTTGGCAGAGTTGTATATGGAACGGATAGTATGTTTGCATGGAGTGCCTCGAAAGATTGTGTCAGATCGTGGTACTCAGTTCACCTCTCACTTTTGGCAGATGATACATCGATCATTGGGTACAAGGTTGAACTTCAGTACTGCTTATCATCCACAGACTGATGGACAGACAGAAAGAACAAATCAGATTCTAGAAGACATGTTGAGAGCTTGTGCCTTGCAGTATGGCACCAGTTGGGACAAGAATCTGTGTTATGCGGAATTCTCATACAACAACAGCTATCAGGAGAGCCTTAAGATGGCACCGTTTGAAGCTTTATATGGAAGACCATGTAGAACACCGTTGTTCTGGGATCAGACAGGTGAAAGTCAAGTGTTTGGACCTGATGTGTTGAGGAATGCGGAGGAACATGTCAGAATAATCAGAGGTAACCTGAGAGCCGCTCAGTCTCGACAGAAGAGTTATGCAAACAACCGTCGTCGAGATCTATCTTTTGCAGTAGGTGATTATGTCTACCTAAAGGTGTCACCAATGAGAGGTGTGAAAAGGTTCAATAAGAAAGGAAAGCTAGCACCAAGGTATATTGGACCATTCAAGATCCTTGAAAGATGTGGTGAAGTGGCATATCAGTTAGAGTTGCCTGAAAGCTTGTCAAGAGTGCATGATGTGTTTCATGTTTCTCAGTTGAAAAAGTGCCTGCGAGTGCCTGAAGAGCAGATACCATTGGAAGAGCTCTCAGTTAAGGAAGATCTGACTTTTGATGAGTATCCGACCAGGATTTTGGAGACCGCTGAAAGAGTTACCAGGAGCAGGGTAATAAAGATGTGCAAAGTTCACTGGAATCGGTACTCAGAAGCAGAGGCAACTTGGGAAAGAGAAGAGGATCTGAGAAAGTCATACCCGCAGTTGTTTGAGTAAGCATCACTGGAATCTCGAGGACGAGATTCTTTAAGGGGGGTAGAATTGTAACATCCCAAAAATTTGCATTGATTTGAAATAGGCAATATGATTTAATTGTTGCATTTTATGTGTTGCATAAAACCTAGTTAATAAATTATTTGCAAAAGCTAAAATAAATCCTAGGTCAAAGACCATGATGATGCATACATGCTGGTGCATATTTTATTTCTTGTGATGTTTGGTTTTGCTCAAAACTTGTTTGAATTCAAAAGGAATTTCAAATTTGCTTTTGAAATCAGTTTCTGAAAAATGGAAAATCAATTCCTGCTCTCCCTCTCCCTTTCTCCCCTTTTGGCCCGAGAAAACCCAGCTGGCCGGACCCCTTGTTTTTTTTTCGCCGGCCTGCCTCCTCTTTCCATTTCTGGTCGCCGGCCCGAGGCCTCTCCCCGACGGCCCGCTTCCCTCCCCTCTCCTTCGCCCGCATGGGCCGCCGCCCGGCCCAGCTCCTGCGCTTGCGCGCAAGCGCCGCAGCTCCTCTCCCCGCGTCGCTGACCGCGCGCCCCCGCCTGTCAGCGTCCCACCTTCCCCTCTACTGCTCGTGTCCATGGCAGACTCCAAGGCCGAGCTCGACTCCAACCCTGGCACGCGTCCTCGCCTGCCTAATCGGCCGAACCGACCCTCTAATAAGGTTCCCAAGAACCCGCCGCCTCTCCCCACGCATATAGCTCACACTCTCGTGCCCTAAACCCTTGCGACGAAGAGCTCCGCCACCCGCGAAATCCCCGCCGCCGTCCACCCGACGCTCTGAGGTTTTTCAGCCGTTTCGAAGCTTCGTCAAAGCTTCGGGTCGATCTCGTGATCACGCTCGACCTCTCCTTTTCTGTTTTTGTCATCTAAATCGCTCACCCGAGCTCGCCGTTGTTCACAGGGACCCCGTCGCCGCCAAATCAAGCGATTCGCCGTCCCTGAGCCGAAATCGACGCCATCTTCGTCTCTGGTGAGTTCTCCGCGAGCTCCTCTTTCGATTGGACCTACTCCCAAGGTCTCTACCGCTCTATCGAGCAATCCCGAGCCGCGCCGCCGTTTTCCGGCCATGGCGCCGCCGTACTCCCTCTTTTCCGGCGACAGCGCCGCTGGTTCCCCCCAGGATCTAATCTGATCCCTCCATCTCAGATCCGACGACCACTATCTCCCGATACCCCTTCGGTGGCTATCTTTCAGAAAACCCCTTACAATTTTCCAGATCTAAACCCGCCGTCCTTTTTGACCCTATTCACTGAGTCTGCGCAAACTTCTTTCTAAGCCCCTGCGTTTCTTCCAAATTGAGGCGCAGTCCAGTCAATTCTGAAATTCGTTTTAAATCGATTTTAAATTCAAATTCGAGTTTGGTTTATTTACAGTTTTGCCACCAGTTTCAAATGCTTATAACTTCTACGTTTTTAGTCCGATTTAGTCCGTTCAAGTTGCGTTAGATTCGTTTTGAAAAGATCTATCTATCTGTATGAAAATCTATACTATTTTCAGTAGTTAAAATTTGAGTTAGGTTTAATCTACTAACTAAGGTTTTGTAACCGGTTTAGCTCATAACTTTCGCGTTATAATTCCGTTTTTCGTGATCTTCGCGTTTATGTGATCGTGATGGATCGTAGTTTCTGTTTTCAAACTTTTTATATTATTTCTTGCTGTTGGTGTAATGTTCTAATTATAGCTTGTTTGCTTTGCATGATTGTTGTCCCGATGATTGTGTGTTGATGTGGTAATCGAGTATAGACGGTGAGACGTACGCTGGTGATCAGGAGCCTTTCTACGACAACCCAGAGCAACCAGAGTTCTCGGAATCAGGCAAGTATAGCATGGGATCCTCCTTGTTGACCTATTCACCATGAAACATCTAAATTCATATGCATGTGTCTAATTTTGATCTCCTATCTAGTTTATCCTAGACTTTTGACCCGTTACCTTGTTAACCTTGGGATGCTATGCATATGGGTAGAGTTTTGCTAGAGCTTTACTTAAACCAAACATGATCTAATAATGGTGAATAAAATTTGATCTTTTTAGCAACATGGTTTAGGACCTCCTGTCAGCAAAAGCTGGGACATACAGTGCAACCATGAGGGTTATATGGCTCTGACCTTAGCTCAGTATAAGGACCTTTTCTAGCTTGTTAGTGGACACCTGTATAGGCGCATTGGGTCTTGCCGAGCTGGATTTAGGGCGGCTACTTTCACCTTGCCTGCGTTGCCGTAAGGTTGGGAGACCCTTCTTCCCCTTGCCTTAAGACCTAGCGACCCTAACTTGTTAGACGAACCTTTGAAAGGCTTTGCGTGTATCCTGCCCGCTCACCTCGGAAGTGTTATGGGAGTAATTAACCCGGGCATCTGGATATCACGACTCATCGGGTAAAGTGTACAACCTCTGCAGAGTGTAAAACTGATATATCAGCCGTGCTCACGGTTACGAGCGGCCCGGAAAACTCACAGATTAGTTGTTATATGTTGTTTATTTATGTTGCACATGTTGATTACCTTATTGCTATGTTTCAGTTATTATGATCATGTGGATTGGGTTTAAGCATTCATATATGTTCACCTTAACATTAAAATGTTGCCAATTAAAAGCTACCGCAGTTTAACCAGTGTCAGCCTTCTTTGAGCCTCATGAACCCCATGTTACACTTGTTAAGTACGAGATGTACTTATGCTTGTTTATTTCTTTCTACTTGGATAAAAATCCCGGATGGGTAACAGATTGCTTTGGTAACGACGACTTCCCTGAAGAGTTCTAGTCTTGCTGTCAACCAGTCATCTTCCCTGTGATGGAGCTACCGCGAGAGATACTTTATTTATCCGCTGCTATGTAAAGACTTTGAATAATATTCGTTATGTAATAAACATATGTGATGGTACTTCCTAAATTTGTGGCTTATGTGTGTGATTGATCTTTGGGCACACATGAGTTATTGCATTCAATTTTGTACTTGAAATTGGGTGTGACATTAGTTGTTGCTCTTGTGTAGCTATCTAGCTTGTGTAGTTTAATAGTTGCTCTTGTAATTAGTTAGCTTGTATAGCTTGCTAGTTACCTTCCTTGCTTGTGTAGCATAGAAGTTGATCCCGTGAGTGACTAGTTGACTTGTAGTCTTGCTAGTCACATTGCTTAGTTTGTGTAGCTAAGTTGAGCTCACTAATTTGGCTTGTGTAGCCTTGTTATTGAGCATTGCTAGTGAGCTTAGGCTTGGTGCTTTTGCTTAGTGGCATGTGTAGGAGCTCTCCGGTTGATTGAGTACTAGTTGCATAGGTTTGTGTGACCTTGCTTCTAGAATTGGTTAGGTGAGCTCTAGCTAGCCTAGCACCTTATTTGCTTTGTTTAGGATCTTTTGTAAGGTGCTAAAGTTAATAGGTAGAGGGGTGTAGTCTTGGCTAGACCGATAGTTTTAATTCCGTATTTGTTTCGGTTAGCCAGTAAGATTAATTTTAGAAAAGACTATTCACCCCCCCCCCTCTAGTCCGCCATCTCGACCCTTCAAGTGGTATCGGAGCTAGGTCTCTCATTTGTGGTCTTCACCGACCCGAGAGGATGGCGACTAGTTGGCTAGATGTTGAGTGTGACACACATTTTTTTGATGGCACACACTATGCACGATGGAAACTTCATATGCTTGATCATTTCCGTGCTTTTGGTCCGAAGTTTTGGTGGATCGTTGTTGTTGGTTTTACTCATGCCTTGGATGAGAGTAATCTAACCCAAGCGCAAGAGGATTGCCTAACACTCAATGCACAAGCCCAATGTTTTCTAACAAATGCTTTGCAAGATGAGATATTTGGCAGGGTGATGACTTCGGTGAGTGCCCATGATATGTGGATGGCACTCAAATATCTCTATGGTGATTTCTCTATTTGGGATGATGGCAAATTCAAGGAGGAGGATCACATAGAGATGGTACATGAGGATGTTGAGCATGACCGCAACATGGTTGTTGTGAAGGATTGCTCCACCTCATGGTCAAGTGATGATGATGATGATCAATCCACAAGATCACTTGACAAAGATGATGGTGACCATAGCCGAAGCTCAAGTGGTGCAAATGATGACGCCATTCCATGCACACTTGATGATGATGATGATGATGACGGCTATGAGAGTGATGTCTCTTCAAGCTCTTCTACTACACCACATTGCTTCATGTCACATGGTGACACTAAGGTATCAATTGCTAATGTGGTAGTTGATTGTGATGATCCAAATTTTGAGCTTGTATGTAGACTCACTAAGGCTTTAGAAAATGAGATGGCTAAAACAATGAAATTGACAAAAGAAAACTCATTTCTAAAGAATACATGTGAACAACAAAAGCATCTACTTTATGTTACTACTTGTTCACATGATGAGCTTAAATTGACTCATGAGTAACTTAGTGTTGCTCATGACAACTTGGTACAAGACCATGCTTTTCTCACTAATAAGCTTTCTAATGAAGAAACTAAAACTAGTGAGAGCTCATCATTTGGGTCAAATGATCAATCACATATTTGTGCTAACCCATGTGATGTAGAGAAGAAGCATGTATCCACCTCTTGTGATGATTTATTATCTATGCCATGTTCTTCATATATAGATGCTTGTTCTACTTCTATGTCTTGCGAGACTAACATTTTGAAGGAGAACAATGAACTCAAAAGTGAAGTGAAGAATTTGAGCAACAAGTTAGAGAGGTGCTACAACTCCAAAGTCACCTTTGAGCATATGTTGAACAATCAAAGAAGCTATGGTGACAAGAGTGGCGTCGGCTTCAACAAGAACAAAACCAAGGGCAAAAGAATGAAGAAGCAAGAAGAAAAAAAGGTATCTCATTTCATGTGCTACCGGTGCCATGAAATAGGACACTTTGCTAAGTATTGCCCAACCAAGAAGCCAATGATGAAGCCACAAGATAAAAGGAAGAAGCCCCGAGTGAAAAGCAAGATCAACCATGAAGATGGTGATATGGGGAAGAAGAAGAAGAAAACAAGAAGAGGAGGAAGAGTAAGGCATCCAATTCATATCCAAGATGCCAAGATGATGATGAGCAAGGATCAAAATAGGAAGAGAGATTTGGCTCACATCAAGTGCTATAAGTGTGGTGATATGGGACACTTTGCCTCGAAGTGTCCTACCAAGCTTGAGAAGAAGGCTCAAGCAACTCATGAGAGGCAAGGCAATGAGAAGCAACAAATGAGCAAGGAAGAGAAGGCTCAATCAAAGAGAGTTTGCTACTCATGTCGGGAAAGGGGACACATGGCTAATTCATGTCCCCTAGGTAATACTTCTAAGCCTATTTCAATTGATGATAATATTGTGCTTAGAAAGGATGACAATGGTACCTCATCGGTGGCTATTGCAAAACATCCCGCTACTCATACTAAGGCATTGCCTAAGTATGTTGCACCTAACTTGAGAGGACCCAAACTAGTTTGGGTACCATCGAAAAGTGGATGAATGTGTGTAGGTACCATGGCATTGGAGGCTTGATTCAAGTGGATTCATGATGATTATTATATGATTGAGTCAAGTAAAGAATCTTAGTGCACATCCAAACCCAATGCCAAGTCAAGTGAAGTGAAGTCCATGTACTATAACATACAAGTGCAAAGTTCAAGTTGTGGTGATTTATTGGAATATTTGAAGGCTTGCAATCAAATTGAATTGAAGCTTGATATTGAATGATCATGAGCTAGTAAGGTATATCTCTATTTGATCACATTCATTTGGGTGCATATGAGTTGATTGAATTGGATATATATGCATATGTTGCTTGCTATAAGATGATTGAATGGATTCATTGCTTAGTAATCAAGTTTGAGTTAGTTTGATTGGATATGTTCAAACAAGTTAGCTTCAAGTTTGATTCAAATTGCTACAATATAGCTCAATTGCTCAAAGTTGTCCAATATTGGAAAATCTGAGTGAGCTGAGAAGATAGCCATGTTTGGATGCTCAAATCTAATTGGATTGACCTGAAATTTGGTGTGCATGCTCTACACTTATAGTATTAGTTGCTGTAGAAAATTGGAATTCATTGGATAAGTGAAACTCCGTGTGGTAGTGGATCTTGTCAACTCTATTGCAGCAGTTTTCAGCATGGACAGCAAGTGAAAGAATTGAAATCTGGTAGCAATCTAGACAGCCAATGAAGCTCAAATTTTTATGGCTACTAGAATACATATAGAGGCACATCTCCACCAAATTTCATGGTCATTGGACTTATATTTTGGGAGATATGCATGTTTCCTTGAGAAAGACAGAATCTGCCAGAAAAGAGACAAATATTGGATTGGTCTAGAGTCACTTTGATTGAAAGGCCCTCAAGTTGGAATCATATTTATAAGTGGTTGAGGGACCTATGTTTGGTTTTGAAATGAGCTAGAAGCATGACAAAGATGAGTACAAGTTCATTTGATTATGGAGTGTTTTTGACACACAATTTGGTACTCAAATTGAAGATCAAGACCAATATCAAGATGAAGATAAAGATCATATTCTAGTATCAATTGAAGATCATTTGGAAGAAAGAAAAGAGCTCAAAGAAGGATTCAAATTCAGATCTCGAGAAGAGTTCATCATTTGGATCAATCAAACAAAGGAAATTCAAGTAAGTGTCAAGGATGATTCTTTGGAGAGAGGTCACTTCTCCCTTTTGTAGGGGCATGCCGCCTTTTGTAGGTTAACCAAGCGTGGCTTGGAAGGCTAACATGGAAGTGGTGATCTAAAGTATCATTGGAGATGCTTAGTTGAAGAAATCAAAAGGATTGGTCAAGAAAGCAAGCAACACCCAAAAGAGAGCAAAATCTTGAAGCATTCAAGTGGTATTCACTATTGGTATAAACTAGTGGTATTCACATGCAAGCTATGATCAAATGAAGAAGCAAGCCAACCACAACAAGATAGTGCACGTGATCATTATTGGTTCTTAATTCATATGGGTGAAGAATGGTATTCAAAAATAGTATCTACTAGTCTTCACCAAGCTTTGAAATGGACTTCACATTGCTATTATGTAGCAAATTGGAATATAATGACTATCCTCTTCTCCAAGATAGCAAAGGTATCATTGTAATGTGCATTTCATCCCTTACTAGTATGCGGTTAGTGCATATAGTACATGCTTAATAGGATCATGCATAATAAATGAAAAGTTTAAATTCATAGCCTACCACTATTGCTTGTTTGATTATATGATCTAGTGGTTAGTATATGGATTTGTTCATGAGCTAGTGAACCCAAGTACTTGATCTAGAAGATGAGCATTCAAGTGTCTAATTCAACGTGAGTAAGATAACCATTAAAAGATGTGTGAAGAAGCTTACTCTAGAGCAAACCGAGTTAGATATCTTGTGCAAGTTTAATAGTTCAAGTCACAAATGAGAGGCTCATGACAAGAGTTCAAGAAGAAGACAATAATGCAAATGGATATCAAGTTTAAACTATCATTCAAGTGGTATCTAGACTCATCATTTCTTCACATGGTATCTATTCAAAATGGTATATGATCTTTCAAGTGATATTTACCAAGTGGTGTCTAGATCAAGCACACAAGCGGTATCCTACATGACTTCAAGTGATCCTCAACCTTAAGTGATAAAATCAAGCAAAGATCTCTCACCAACAAGAGCTCAAATATATCAAGTGGATGACCCGCGCTATGACATAAGGGAAGATGCCCCACCGATTGGTATCAAGGTCAAAGATCCTACAAGTGGCTTTCATGGATTTACACAGGGTATCTACATGTAGTGTCATTCCAACATATATGATAGTGTCCATCAAAAATACAAAACTCAAGTATCAACCATCTACCCTAGTGTCACCCTTTGTGGAAAAGAGCATACCTTTTATGGTCATTGATGACAACGGGGGAGAAATTGTGGCAAAGATATGTCAATTGTGATATGACAAAGGGGGAGCAGGGAGCAAGATTGGACAATGGAAAATGATCAAAATTCTTGGACAAAGAGAACACACAAGTAGGGGGAGCAAGCTCATGAATACTTGGTTGATTGCATTTTGATATGTGCATATTCATGTGACTTGCTTGCATAATGCATATGTTTTACTTTTGATATATATGCTTGTGTGCAATATTTGCTAGAGCTAAGACTTGGATGATGATTGTTTTCCTTTATTTGGTATCTAGAGCATAGTCTTAGTGTAACAAGTGGTAACTAGAACCTTGATTATAATGTTGATCTCATGTGGTATCTAGTTTCACTTGTTTCTAGCAAGGTTGATGCTAAGGAAGATTCAAATATGGTATACACGCTTCAAAGGTAAAATTCAATCTTGTATACCTTAGCATCACTTAGTAGTGCTAACACTCCCACAAATTTCATATTTATGCATGTGTGCAAACTTGAAACCAAACCATTTGAGCAAACATGTAGGGGGAGTTAACACTACAAAGTCGGGTTGTATGGTGCTTATCCAAATCTTCTCATATGGTCTTAATGTTGGATAAGTAACATAGAATCCAAACCAAGTTAGCAATTTACATTCTTGTAAAGTGCTAGCTTGGAATAAGCTTAAAATTCCATATCTTTGTAGAGTTGTCATCAATTACCAAAAAGGGGGAGATTGAAAGGTCCTAGTTTGGTTTTGGTAATTGAGTGACAACTTTAGGTGGACTAATGATGTTTATGTGAGATACACAGGTGTTAAGTCCACAGGTGATCATGTATGAGCAACATATGCCATAGGGGTGAAATGGCTTGAAGGATGTTGTAATGCTCATGCATGTGATGAAGAATGAGCTTATTGCATATGTGACATGACATGTGGTCATATGGCTAAGATGGTGAAGATCAAGGCAAGGCTTGGCTTGATGGACCGGTAGCGGAAGTGAAGGGCAAGTTGGAGGCTTTGAAGCCGTTGGTACCGAGTGTCGGGAGGCTTGAGCAAAGACTTGGCGCCGAAGGACCGAAGCAATGGTGAAGAGCAAGTGAGGTCAAGATCGATGGACCATGGAGGCCATGTGATGATATGAAGTGGATCATATCATTTGATATAGGTTGGTGCATGTGTTGCATCAACACCGAAGGAGATGAAATGGAATGTGCAAGGCAAAGGTATAATTGTAGGGCATTTCATTTCACCGGTCATAGGTGTGTAGAGAAGTTTATGACCGGGTTTAGGATAGATGGTCGTACTATCAAGAGGAGCAAACTTGTTTGCATATCGGTCATCTAGTGCCACTTGAGCGATCTAACATTGCGTTGTTACTAGGATCGAGTGGCGTGGTGAGTGCAAGTGAAAATCCTTTGAAAAATGATTGTGAAAATGCTAACACACATGCACAAGGTTGTATACACTTGGTGGTGTAGGCACATTTGCAAAGGAGAAGAAGTTGGAGAAGTTTTAGAGAAAACTTTGGTTGAAAAAGAGAAGTGATGGTTCTTGGATTGGAAAACTGTATTGATCCTTTGTTATTTGGATCATGAGTTCATGTGGGTTGTGTAGCCCTCTGAATAAGCTTTCCAAAATGTCCAAGATCATCGAATTCCGAGTTGGGAGCTAAGAGTTATGGCCGTTCTCGTGGGAGGCTTTCTGGAGAGTGGCGGATTGTCTGCCATTTTAGTGGCGGACTGTCCGCGAGCCTCGGACGCTCCGATGGGGATGCATCGGACGCTATGAGCGCACTGTTCTCGGGTTGACAGGTGAACGGCGGACTGTCCGGGCCTATAAGGGCGGACTGTCCGCCGGCTAATTTTTCGGAGAACAAGGTTGCTGGACAGAATCTGTGCAGGTCTTTGTTTTTCAACGGCGGACTGTCCGGGCCCAAACGGCGGACTGTCCGGGGTGACCGTTGCAGCTCCTAACGGCTAGTTTCGTTATAAGGGCGGACTGTCCGGGGCTATAAGGGCGGACTGTCCGCAGTTCAAATTTCAGCACGCATCCAAACGGCTAGTTTGAGCCCTCCCTCTATAAATAGAGGGGGTGGCCGGCCATTTGGCGTGTTGGGCACCTTGGGGACTTAGTGTCCTTGTGTGAGAGTGCTTGGGAGCCCTCCAACTCACTTGGGATTAGTGCTAATCATATCCGCTAAGTGAGAGAGCGATTCTAGTGCGGTGCATGAGAGATTGCAAGTGTGGCACTAGGTGATCGAGTTGCAAGCGGGTGGTGCTTGTTACTCTTGGAGGTTGCCACCTCCTAGACGGCTTGGAGGCTTGTGTGTGCTCCGTGGTAGCACGCTCGGAGATTGAGTGGTGCTCTAGAGGCGACCGCTTTGTGAGGGGTGTTGTGCTCACCCCGCGCGAGATCGCGAAGAGCAACTCTAGTAAAAGAGAGACGTGAAGAGCGTCAAGTGGTTCTGCCGGGTCGAGTGCTAGAGCTTGTGGTAAGCACTCCTTGGGGAGAGTGTGACTAGTGTAATCACCACTAGCAAGAGGACCGGCGACAACCTTGAGCTTGTCTCAACGGGGACTAGCTTGGTGGCAACCAAGTGAACCTCGGGATAAAATCACCGTGTCAACATTGTCTTCATCTTCTCGGTGGTTTGCTATCTCCATTCACTAGCTTGTATTTCCATACTCATACTTGTGCTAGTGTTTAGTTGTTGCTCTTGTGTAGCTATCTAGCTTGTGTAGTTTAATAGTTGCTCTTGTAATTAGTTAGCTTGTATAGCTTGCTAGTTACCTTCCTTGCTTGTGTAGCATAGAAGTTGATCCCGTGAGTGACTAGTTGACTTGTAGTCTTGCTAGTCACATTGCTTAGTTTGTGTAGCTAAGTTGAGCTCACTAATTTGGCTTGTGTAGCTTTGTTATTGAGCATTGCTAGTGAGCTTAGGCTTGGTGCTTTTGCTTAGTGGCATGTGTAGGAGCTCTCCGGTTGATTGAGTACTAGTTGCATAGGTTTGTGTGACCTTGCTTCTAGAATTGGTTAGGTGAGCTCTAGCTAGCCTAGCACCTTATTTGCTTTGTTTAGGATCTTTTGTAAGGTGCTAAAGTTAATAGGTAGAGGGGTGTAGTCTTGGCTAGACCGATAGTTTTAATTCCGCATTTGTTTCGGTTAGCCGGTAAGATTAATTTTAGAAAAGACTATTCACCCCCCCCCCCTCTAGTCCGCCATCTCGACCGTTCAATAGGGGGCAGCCAGCCGACCTAGGGCTAACCCTAGTGGCGGGCGCCAGCCCTAGGTGGCGGCCACCACCCCCATCACCGTTGGATGCACCGCCTCTGCTTCAACGGCATCCAGGAGCTCTAGAGTGGCGGTTGGTAGGTCGGTTGCATGTCCAAGTAACCGACATCCTGCCTTGATCCACGCCATTCCATCCTGAGCCGTCCGATACGACTAACCTAGTGACCAAGGGCCAAGATTTGGCCTTGGGATGGTCACACGGATCAGTGACGTGGCAAAGGGGGAGAGTTGGGCCTCTCCAAGTGGCGGGTGCCACCTCTGGCTGGCGGGCGCCACCCCACTTGGGCCCAAATGGGTCCTGGTGAGTGGGCTTGTCTCCTAGTGGGTCCATTCTCCAAATTTGGTCCAAATTCCTGCATTCAAATAAAATTCTATGGACATGTGGAATTTGGTTAGTTTGAAACCTATTTGACTACATTTCATGCCTTTTTGGTGGACTTTAGGGTCAAATGTTGATGGTAAAACAGGTGTTTAAGGACCATCAACAAGCTCCCCCAAGCTAACCTGTTGCTCGTCCTCGAGCAACAATGCGGTTTAAGCATTGAGCATGAAATAGATAGCAACTTAAGATGTATGCAAGTGCATATTGTATAGTGAGAAATAACTTAGCATATATCATTAATTATAGCAATGTGGGGCTTATAGCTTTTCACTTCAAACATGCAAGAGTGAAATAAAGCAGTAGATAGGAAACTTTTATCTTGCTTAGGTTTGACTAGGATTCTGTCTGGAGGTTTTTCAAGGTTTTCAAAAGATAACAACTTGCTTAAGTCCTCCAAGATTCACTCAATCACTCAATGGTGTTTAAATCCTCACTTAGGCCAAAACGTAGCCTCTCCTATTTCTAAGGAATGATATGTGGAGTTATAGGTAGGCTAAGAATCATGAGCAAATTGCCTGATGTTTATTGCTAAGCTAGACACTCAGATCATAAGGAGCAGCAAATCATAAAAATTGATCAAGATGTGCATGTGTGGTTATGTGGAAGTGTATAGAGGGATATTTCATAATCCTTCCTAGTTAATTTCTGGGGTCTAGAGCTAATGATAATTCTCTCTCTCTTTTTTTTTGGATACATAGTGAGTAGACAAAAGATGTGTCCTCACATTTTCTTAGGACACAGTCCTCTTTTGAGCTACTTTGCTCACTTTTTTTTCTTAGGGCATAGTCCTTTCTTGAGCTACTTTGCTCATTTTTCTCTCTTTTTTTTTAGCTCTAGATTTCCCTAGGTTATCTATAGGAAAGGATTTTTGAAATGAGTAGGGAAAGGGAGAGAAATGTTTATTCCCAGTGTAGGAATAAGCATAAGGCTAAGCTAGCAATGGGATGTTTGGCAGGGTATTGCATATCTCTGGTGTAGAGAATAAGCAATTTATTTGGTGGTTGCAAACTTCCAAAGTGGAAAGTAGGCAATTTATGGTGGGTGTGTGAATCTTGATTCAAAAGATATGATAAGCTTCTCTACTAAGATCTATGAGGTCTAACAAAGCTCAACACAAACAAAGCTCTTTGTGGTTTTGACTAATGACTAACAAATATTTGGCTGGTGGTGGGATGGGATAAAAATCCAGGAGGAACTTTTAGCAAGGTTTTCATGATTTTTAAAAGAAATCCTCCAGATTAGGTCCTAATTTCACTTTAGCAAGTTTAAAGAATTACTCCATTTCTTACTAACTTTACTCACTAAGCATGATTTCAGTTTAAGCATGTGCAACCCACAAAAGCTACAACATAGATAAGACCAGTTATTCAAACCATAACAATAGCATTTGCATGACATATTTTAGATCTTATTCAAGTTTCAACTTATTTAAGCAGATTTTATCAATTTTATTCATGGAGTGGTTATTTAGGCAAGCATGTGACATTCAAAAGATATAGAATTTAAGAACTGAATGTAAAGTGTAGGCTTTGAGACATACCTTATTGGAGCGGGAGTCTCCCCCAAGCTGGCTTCTTGCTTGGTGAAGGGTCTTCTTCTTTCTCGGTCGGAGCTCTTGTTCTCATTTTATTAAAAAGGGGAACTATCTAATGTTGTGAAAAGGGAAACTATCCTATTTTAATATTTTATTGTTCTAACTAAGTTAACATATACCTATGCATAAGACTAATGATAACTGATTTTTTTTAGTTTCATGCATGACATATGTTATTTATTTGAAAAAGGGAAAATTGAACGGAAAAATTAAAAGTAAAACCATACCTTAGGTCCATGGAGTTTCATCCTTATCGGGTGGATCTTCTTCCTTGGGTGCTTCTTCTTTAAGTACTCCATCTGGTTCTTCTTCTTTTGGCACCTCTCCTTTGTTATGTGAATTACACAACTCAGGAGGAGGTGGTTCTTTCTTTCTGCTCCACCTTGTTCTTGGGCGCCTCTTCTTGGTACGAACGGGTTTTGCTTCCTGCATGTTAGCGGCATATGCAGGACCACGGGAAAAAGAGAATATTTTCTTCCTCCCTCCTAATATCATTTGAATTTTACCACTTCCCACATATATGCAGGCATCAACAGTGTTCAAGAAGGGTCTACCTAAGATTAGAGGCACATCTTTCCTATTTCCCATATCTAGTATTATGAAATCAACAGGAACATATGAACCTCTAATATGAACAGGTAAATCATTAACTATTCCTTCTACATAGCAAGTGGATTGATCAGCTAGCACAACATAGGCAGATGTGGATGACATGGGTGGAAAGAATGAGTTTTCATAAAAATCTTTAGATAGAATGTTCACACTCGATCCTAAATCACACATGGCATTTTTAAAGACTTCACCAAAGATTGAGCATCTAATTATGGGACTACCAGGATCACCCTTTTTAACAGTCATGGTTTGATCTTCATAATAGTTAAAATGTTTTATTTCAACCATATTTGCAGTTTCCAAGTCAGGTTTAGCAGGAATTTTGCCAGATTCAAAAGATGGTATGATAGCAGCAAGTTGAGCTAATTGGGTTTCTAACATCTTATTAAAGCTTAATTGATTTTTCAGAGCAGATGAGAAATCTTCCAATTTAGCATTTATATTCTCAAGGGTTTTATCATTCGACATTAATTTCTTATTCAAAAATTCAGTAGTTCTACCTTGAGAGTAGACTAGATTCTTTAAGAATGAGAAATCATCAAAATTCTGAAAATTAGAGCGGGGGAATGAATTGTTACCTTGAGAATTTGCAGGCTGATTCCATCCTTGATTCTGTTGACGGAAACCGTTGTTGTTGTTGATGAAGTTCAAATCTTCATGTAGCTCGGGGCAGTGGCTCCCAGAATGTCCGGTTTCTCCACAGACTTCACAAGTCATGTAAGATTCCAGAGATTGGACACTCTCTTATTGGTTCATCTTCTCACAGCTGTCCAGCTTCTTTGCCAGCAGGTCCATCTTGGCCACGATCATGTCGGCCTCCTTAAGGGAATGCATACCTCACTCACGGGGTTGTAGTCTTTCGTCATTCCATCCTTGGTTCGACACCATCTTGTCTATGAGAGCCCTAGCATCTGCAACATTCAGAGAAAAGAATGCACCGCCGGCGGCGACATCCAAATGGCTTCTAGAGAGAGGGGTTAGGCCATGGTAGAAGTTCTAGATCAATAGCCAGTCCTCCATACCATGGTGCGGACAAGCAGCGACATACTCTTGCAACCTCTCCCAAGCCTCGGGAATAGATTCCTCGACTTGTTGCGTAAAGCTGGAGATTTTGTTGCGCAGAGCATTCGTCTTGCCCATAGGAAAGAATTTGGCGAGAAAAGCATTGGAACATTTGTCTCATGTGTCTACAGCGTTGCGATCGGTATAGAACCATTGCTTCGCTTTTCCTAGCAAAGAGAAAGGAAAGAGACGAAGACGGATGGCTTCTTGGGTTATCCCCTTAATGGTGAAGGTGCCGCAAATCTCCAAAAATTATTGGAGGTGAGCATTGGCATCCTCATGAGCTTTGCCACAGAACGGGCTAGCTTGGACCATCGTGATCAGAGCCGATTTCAACTCACAATTGAGGTTGGCATCGATCATGTCTGGTCCTTTCGCTACATTAGCGGCAGAAGGAGCAGAAAATTCACGAATGGTCTTGTTGGCCATCGTGAAGATAGAACGAGATAAGAAAGAAAGAAGTTGAGGAAGATGAAGGATAAAGATAAGAAGAACTAAAGAAAGAAAGAATGGGGTAAGATGGGATTCGCTAAGCGGCAGCTTAAGCGAAGATAAATTCAACACGGACTCAACCGATACACCGATTGCCTTCCCCGGCAACGGCGCTAGAAATGCTTGTTGGTAGTTCTTAGCTTCACTAAAGATAGAGCTAGGCAACTATCCCCGGTAACGGCCCAGAAATGCTTGTTGACACTAGCCAACGTCGTTACTAGGAGCAGACTATGGAATCTATTTGAGGCAACGGTGTCAGAAGTGCTTGAAGCAAGTCCGGTCACTATACCTAAAGGAGTGAAGCTAAAGGAGCTATCTACTAATGCCAAGCAGGGTTGTCAATCCCGACACTAGTAGGAGCTAGCTAGAGAGATTGCAATCTACCAAGAGGAGATTCTGCAAGCGCACAGAACTATCGTAGTAGCACTTCGCCTGGGAGTACCAGGTGTCGATTTATTTGATCCCAAGGGAAGGCTAGGGTGGTGTATGAGTCGAGTCAAGGAGGGGATGAGAGTCGAAGAAAAGAGAAATGGGAAAAGGAGAGAAGGGAAAAGAGGGGATGGAAGGCTAGAAAGAATATGTGGGTGGATAGGTAAGGATGAAATGGGTGGTAAGGTAAGGTGGATAACTAGATAGATAGATAGAATGTGATAACTAAGGATAACTAACTAATTACTAACTACTAACTACTAACTACTCCTAGATAACCACAAAGCAAGATAACTACGAAGCAAGACAGGCAAATGTCAATAAAGCAACTAAGTTGAGTATAGTTTTATTCCTATCTTGTCAAGAATCGAGGCGTACTAGCCTTTACCACTTACTTAGGTTGAACGCTAGCACAACGAGCCTTACTGTTAAACTAGGCCAACTACGTGGTGGAATTCAAGGCGCACAGGGCTGTCACCACCTGCTTGCTACCACAGCTATCCGGGGGTCCAGCCGTATCTGAAGGTAAGTCTATAACTAAGCACCACGCTTAACTATATTCTAACTATCTCTATCCTAGCCTTGAATAGAGACACCCTTGCGGACGTCAGAGCAAATACTTGACTTAATAAGATAAACACTAAACTAACTAAGCAACCTATTGGCAAAGATCAAACACTAAGCTCACTAGAGGTTAACTACTATGGCTAAGTGAATTGATCTGTAGGATAGCTAGGCACTCAAGCAATCAATCAAGTATACCACTCAATACTGATAAGTAGAATAAAGTAATACTTGAAATGATGAAATAGAATATAGTAAAGTGCTTGAGTAATAAGAGCAAAACCTGAGCTGGAGATGAAGGAAGACTCTTCCCAGCTCTAGGACCGATCACTCGCACGCCTCTACTCTTGAGCTAAGCCTTGAGCAACACTTCCGCGAGGGCAAAGATGTCTTGCTCTACTAGCTACCTACTTGCCTAAGCTCTCTGAGCTTCTAACCTAACTCTCACATGCTTCTCTTGCTTGTGTATTGCTTGGTGTGGTGGTACTGGATGGTACCAATGAAGTGGTGCCACCAGGGGGGTATATATAGTCTTGAGGAGTGAGGGCGGTACTTATAGGGGGCAGCCAGCCGACCTAGGGCTAACCCTAGTGGCGGGCGCCAGCCCTAGGTGGCGGCCACCACCCCCATCACCGTTGGATGCACCGCCTCTGCTTCAACGGCATCCAGGAGCTCTAGAGTGGCGGTTGGTAGGTCGGTTGCATGTCCAAGTAACCGCCATCCTGCCTTGATCCACGCCATTCCATCCTGAGCCGTCCGATGCCACTGACCTAGTGACCAAGGGCCAAGATTTGGCCTTGGGATGGTCACACGGATCAGTGACGTGGCAAAGGGGGAGAGTTGGGCCTCTCCAAGTGGCGGGCGCCACTTTTGGGTGGCGGGCGCCACCTCTGGCTGGCGGGCGCCACCGCACTCGGGCCCAAATGGGTCCTTGTGAGTGGGCTTGTCTCCTGGTGGGTCCATTCTCCAAATTTGGTCCAAATTCCTGCATTCAAATAAAATTCTATGGACATGTGGAATTTGGTTAGTTTGAAACCTATTTGACTACATTTCATGCCTTTTTGGTGGACTTTAGGGTCAAATGTTGATGGTAAAACAGGTGTTTAAGGACCATCAACAGCAAGTAGGATTCAATCAACTCCTATACCTAATGCATCACAATATAAAATACTCAAGTAAATTAATTATAAAAACTGAGAGACTTAAAATGCTCCAAGGCCTGTCTTGGGAGAAGACTGAGCCCTCGTGAGTGGGGCACTCAGGCAGGTTAGCATCAGGGTCGGCTGGTTCGGTCTCCTCGCTTCGTGGCACCTCCTGGATCTCCGGCTCCTCGCTCACTTCCAGCTCGGTGTTGGTTCCTGAGCTACTGATCCTAGGTGCAATGCGATAATACATAACTAAACGATGTGTCATGCATTATGATGGTAAGCAAAAGCAAAGCATCTTTGCAAACCAACAAAATCAACTTATTGAACAACTTTTGACATTGAGGAAGATATTCATTTTATTGAAATCACGAAACAATTAACTCAATTATTGCCTATTTATTATTACCAAATGGCCCAGGTTTGTACGGCAAGTGTTGTTTTCACTACTCAGAAAAATCTACAAAAACTACACCAGCTAATCTACACTTACATGACTTCACTGTATCAATTTCAGCAAGAAATAAAATTCTAAACAGCAGATACAAAAAGATTAAACAAACTACCAAAAAGGTGCTTTGAACTAATTTTTCTTCTGAAAAGTGTCAAACAGCAGATTTTTTAGTTTTTCTGGCTTCTTCTACCTAGTTTTCCTACCTAAAACAACCCTACTGCAGAAAAATGACTGCTAGAGCATGCCTATATAACTCTACACAAAATTGCAAAGTTTCATCCAAATTTAAACTCTTGAACTACAACCCTGCTGGAAAAGGGTGTAACATTTATTTTCATATTTTTCTCAGATTCTAGACAATATTTCATATTTATCAAGAAAGTTTCATGAACAGTAATGTCATATTCTTTTCTGTATGAATTTTCTAAGAAAAACACATTTGTACTGCAACTTCATTTTATTTCATACAACTGACTACATCTAATATTTTTTGCAGCTTCAATAAGATACACAGAGAGTACACAATTTTTCCAACATTTTATTCCTGCATATTTTTTCACAAGAAATATTTTAAGGAAACCGCTAAAAAGACATTTAAATCTAAACAGACACTTTTTATAGAAACATGTCCTCATATATTTTTTCTATTTGCTCCACATGAAAAAGAGAAAACACAAATTTTACCATAATTTTATCTAGCCAGAAAATATATTAACACATTTATTTAACAGATTACACATAAACTGGAATAAATAAAAACAGTGAAATAAACTTTCACCAAAAATATTTTCCTATTTTTCTCAGATAGCTCTACTCATGAACAAAATAAAATAAAACTTAAAGCACTTCGTTTGGATCAACAAAACATGCTATACAAAATAAACAAGCATTTCTGGAAAATAAAAGGAAAAGGAAAAATCATTTGAATCTCCCGACCGAGACTTCGTGGGCTCGGTCCATGGACCATGCAGCGACTGACGTGCAGGACCCGGTGGTCAACGAGCCCAGTTGCCAGTGAAGGTAGAGCAGGGGAGGTGGTTGACGGCGAGGCCGCTGGCGGTGAGGGTGGCATGGACGCGTTCGTCTCGACGAGGCGAGTTGGGTGGTGGTGTTGGTTTGGCTAGCGAACGATTGTAGCTCGCCGGCAACGAGCAAAGGCAGCCGGTGGCGGCGGTGCTTCTCGGCTTGGCCATTTTCGGCGGTCGTCGCTGAAATTGGCGAATGGGTGAGGACCAGTGAGCCCTAGGGAAGGTTCTAGAAGGGGTGGTTTGGCCGGCGAAGCTTCGGAGAAGCCTGGCCTCGTGTTCATGTTGTGGCGGTGCCCATGGCGCTCGGCCGTGCGTGGAGTGAGATCGGGGGTGGTAGAGAGCAGGTGAGTCGGTATTCTCACCTTGCCTTGGCGTGACGAAGCGTGATGGAGAGGGAGAAAGACGGAGGAGGTTTGGTTGACGTGGAACGAGCTCGAGCTCTCCTCGGCGGCGATGGCGGCCGAAGTGGGGCATTCCATGCTCCTGTGGCGGTGGGGCTCCAACGGCGGCGCTGATGGGAGCACCGCGTGTCCCGCCCGAGGGCAGAGATGTGTGCGAGGTGGATTGGGTGGTGGTGCTCCGATGTGGTCGGAACGCCGACGGCGGCCTTGCGGTGGTGTGCGGGCGTTCGGTGTGCGCATTCAAGCGAGAGGAAGAGAGCTAGAGCGAGAGAGAGTAGGTGAGCGAATGGCGGGTGTGTGCAAGGGGCAGGCGGTGCGTTCCTTTTGCCCCCCGGCTGAGCGGAGCAGCCGGTCGTCGTGGGCCCGCAGCGGCAACGGCGAGAGGCAGGGCACGGTCAGCGAGGCGGCGCGACAGGCGAGGCGGCGAGGAGAGGGCGAGAGAGATTGTGGCGTGATGCAGCGGGCACGATCGCGCGCTGAGTGGCCAAGCGAGATCACGGCGAGGCGGGCAGCGGCCACGCGGCGGTGCGGTCGGCGGGCGACGCAGCTCGGTCGGGCGCGCGCGGCGCGCGGCGTGCAGGCGAGCGCGCGGGCGAGTGCGGGAGCGATCTGGGCTGGAAAGGCCAGGTGGGCCGGAAAGGAAGCGCCGGGAAAAACAAAGCCTTTTCCTTTTTCAAATTTCTTTTTCCAAACTTGCTAATTTCAAAACAGTTTCAAAAACTCAAAATTAGGGTTTGACCAAAAAACAAAAGTTGCTCAAAATAATTTTCTCTACAACTTTCATATAGGACATAATTTCTGAAAATCATTTCTTCAACCTACACATAATTAAAGCTAATATTAGGGCTAGAAATCATTTTTGTTTCTACATTTTTAATTATTAATCTACACTTAATTAGGACAAAGTGTCTACATGAGAAATGTTATAATCATTATTCTCTATTTTATAAAATTATTTGTCAAGACAACAATCAATTTAAACAAGCAAGTCCTATTGAACCCTAATTCCAAATTAATAAACAAAAGGAAAACAAACACTTTAATGCACATGAGATGATGCATTGCAATGCTCATGTTAATTAGTAGCTAATGTTGTTCCTAATGCAGTGCTTAACACCAGGGTGTCACATCAGGCGGCAGCCAGGGGAGGCCGGCCAGCCTCAACCCTAGGCCGGTCGGCCTGGGCCCACCAGGCATCCTCCCCTCCTTCATACGACGTGACCTAACTGACCTCTACTTTGTATCTTGACCGTTTTTCAAGGTCGGGCTATATAAGAAACCCTAGACCCCCCCTGGGGCATCGCATCATATCTCAATCACCAGATCAATCATTTAGTTTAAAGATAGCCTAGATAACCAAGAGCTCCACCATCAAGGGCGTAGCTAGAATAGAATTAGAAGAGTCGAGGGAAGCTCGGATTCTGGATCTAGTCAAGAGGAGGCTAGGTAATTAGCCTTGCAACTTCTCTCTTGTATCAACTTTGTTCTTCTATTTGTCTAATTGTCTTCTAGTTCATCATCTTTGGGTTCTAATTGTGTTCTAGTTCACCTTCTAATCCATCTAGTTCATCTCTGTGTTCTAATCTAGTTTTAATTACCTTTCTAGTTCATCCTAGTGTTTCTAATCTACTTCTAATTGTTCTTCTAGTTCTTATTCATCTTCTAGTTCTTGTTCTAGTTGATACTTATCATGACTTTGTGGAGCCATCTTCTAGTTCTTATTCATCTTCTAGTTCTTGTTCTAATTGTGTTTCTAATCTAGCATTTCTGGCGCCGTTGCCGGGGAGCAAAATGTGTAATTCCAAAAGCACATTCCCCATTGTTTGGGGAATCCAATAAGGAAATCCCATTGTGGAACCATCTCACCTAGTTTTCTAAGTTTCTTAGAGGAAGACTAGGAGATAATAGGATATAAGTTGAATACCTAGGAAAAACTCTACACACATGTTTATGATAATCGAGACACACTATTGATCTTCACTAAAACAGGCTCACCTTGTCTTTTGTCTATTTCTTGAATATCTTATTGCAGGGTGATGTATGACTGGATTTGATCGACCGGAAAACTACGTTGACGATCCTGAGGTTTTGATCAGAAAAGCCAAAGCCAAAGCCAAGCTCAGGAAATCGTTAACCACGTTAACCGAAGACACTCAGACAAGAAGCTTAACACCAGTGTAAGAAGACATGGCTGACAAGACTCTCCGTGATTTCTTCGCGCCAACCACTGCCAACATCAGGATTGGACCAACAATCAATGTGGGAACCGAGGGATTCGAACTCAAGCCATCTCTGATCAGCATGGTGCAAGCCAGCCAGTTTTGTGGGAAAGCACATGAACACACGAGTGCCCATCTCCAACACTTCGTGGAGATATGCAACACTTTAACTATCAAAGGAGTCACCAAGGATGCCATATACCACCTATTCCCATTCTCTATGCCAACAAAGACAAAAACACTACATGGGATATCTGCTCTACTGCTTTCCTAGCAAAGTTCTTTCCCGTAGGCAAGATGAATGCCCTACGAGCAAAGATCTCAACTTTTCAGCAGCAGTATGATGAATCTATCCCTGAGGCATGAGAACGCTTTCAAGATAACATATCAGAATGCCCATACCATGGGATGGAGAATTGGCTACTTATGCAGACATTCTACCATGGGCTCACTTTGAGTGCCCGTGATAATATCGATGCAGCTGTTGGAGGATCATTCTTGTCACTCACTATTAAATATGCAAAAACTCTTATTGAGAAGATAGCTTTCAACTGAGGATGGAACGAAGAACACACTCAACCGAAGAAGCGAGGAGGAATGCATCAACTCAAAGAGGTAGACATGTTGTCTGCTCAAATGGACCTACTCATAAAGAAGCTTGATGAACGACACCATGAGAAGAAGGAAGTCATGCACATCCATGATTCTCACATGACTTGTGAAGAATGTGGAGGCACTGGCCACACAGGAAGCAACTGCCTTAAAGTCCAAGAGGATGTGAACTACATCAACAACAACAACAACAACTATCGTCCTCAACAGAATCAAGGGTGGAATCAGCAACAAAGGCCTAACTACTCAGGTAACTACCAAGGTAATAATTTCAACCAACCTCCTTTAAGAGAAACGATTGTTAATCAAAATAAAGTTATTGATAACATTTCTAGAAAGATAGCTTCCAATGATAAAATACTTGAAACCATTAATAATAAAATGGAAAGCTTTACTTTTGCTATTAAGAATCAACTTAGCTTTAACAAGATGATAGAATCACAAATTTCTTAGCTAGCCACTTCAGTACCTGTGACCAAAAAAGGTAAGATTCCGGGGAATCTGGAAGAACTAGAAACTACAAATCTTGTAGACATTTTCAATGTAGGGGATTACTTCACAGCTCCGCCAAGGCTAAAGTATAGAGGATGGGGAGATGAGAATTTTCCTGAGAAGAAAGGAGATCCAGGGAGACCTGTCATCCCAATCACCATTGGACCCCATACCTTTGACGAAGCCATCTATGATCTTGGAGCAAGTGTCAACATTATGCCTAAGGTAATCTATGAGAAAATTCATGGTCAACCGTTAACCATGTGTTTGCAGCTTGCAGATCAAACACTGTGCTACCCCAAGGGAATCCTTGAAGATGTTCAAGTATAAGTTGGACAATCACCTGTTCTAGTAGATTTCGTGATTGTGGAAATAGGAGGAGATGAAAGAGCACCCATCATTTTGGGAAGACCATTCTTGAGTACCACTAACGCCATCATCAACACCGAAAGCACCAAGATCTTCTTCACGATCAACACTAGAAAAGAGAGGTTCAGTTTCAAGAATCGCACACTCAAGACTCGTGTACACCCACAGTCACCATATGAGTACGAGTATGCACCTGCTGCTCCGAAGAAGAAGAACAATAATAGAAGGAGGAGAAACAAGACGAAGCCACAAGAACAAGAACCAGTATGGATGGTCAACATTGTTGAACCATCAGGAGATCCCACTCTTCCTCCACTACGCTTTGAGAAGTTGTACGATCCAGGAGTACCTGCCATTGACTGCATGATCAAGGAGAGTACCTTCTACAACACGTTTTGCATCATCGGCTCAAGTGTCAACATCATGTATATGGTAACATATAAACATTTATTTCGTGATGCACCACTAGACCCAACATACTTGCAGGTAAAGCTAGCAGACCAAACATTCCAATTTCCAGAAGGAATAGTGGAAGATGTCATAGTCAGAATTAGAAGTCATGAAGTCTCCACAGACTTCTTGGTTCTCGACATGGGAGAAGACGATGATGTCCGCCTCATCCTAGGAAGACCGTTCATGTACACTACAAGTGCAATCATCTACATGAAGCAAGGGGAGATCCATTTTCACTCTCCTGAAGAGAAGGTACGATGCTACTTCATCAACTACATACCCAATGAAGCACCCAAGAAGAGTAGAAGTGAAAGAGGCCACTCTCGACGCCAAAGAAGACAAGCCATCAAGAATGGAGAGACCAATCACAAAGAAGAAGCTAGTTACACTATCCCAGAAAAGAAAGAAGAAGAAACACCTCAAGACAGTGACCAATAGGAAGTGAAGACTCAGACCAAAAAAGTATGAAAGAAAAAGAGAACACCTAAAGAGGAACAATCATAAACAACTTTCCAAACGTCTGACACACCTTGGGAGGTCTGAACCAAGGGAATGTGGGTTCGTCGGACCTAAATATCCAAACCTTCGCCAAAAGATAAAATCGGTAGTTATCCTCATATTTACTTTTCTGCATATTTCTCATATTTAATCCATAGTTATTTCTTGCATCATCATATTTAATTATTGCATCATCATATTTTATCTATCAACATTTTAATTTCTGCATTGCATTAGAAAAAGAAAATAAAAATAATCATGTTGCATTGTTACATTGCATCTAAAAAGGAAAAACTCTCAAAACCCCATGTGAATATTCAACTGTTTACTGTGGAGGCACAAAAAAAATATTTCTTGCTTTTTGCATCTGCATATAAAAATAGAAAATCCAAAAATATCAAACTCTTATTGAATCGTACTTGCTTAAACATCTATGAGGCTCGATAAGACATATATAGTTTTACCACTAACGCTTCATCAGTTCCACGAGTTTTGTTGTCTATTTGAGTTTAGCAGGAATCAATGAAAAGACTAGATAACTTCATCCACTCTAGAGAGACAAAAACAACAATCTTTCATTAAAGACCAGAGGAGTGGAGTATATCGACGCTACCAAGAGAATGAACACGCAAGCATCTAGCTTGGGGGAAAAAGGCTACCACGTTATCCGAGGTAATATATCTATATATTTTTTTAGTTTGATTTAAAAACAGAAAATACCAAAAATATGTGAGCACATGAAGGCTCACCCTTAAAGACAAAAAGAACAAAAATATTCGGGCACATGAAGGCTCGACGCTATCGAAGGGATTAGCTTGGGGGAGACGCACCCCCGTTATCTTCGCGATTAAGGTATGTCTTTATTATTATTATTATTATATCCTTATTATTGTTATTAGTATTTATTTTATATATTATATCTTAGAGTATGTAAGTTTAACGTTAGAGTCAATAAATGAACAATGACGATCTAGAATAAAAGCTTGCCCTGAATAATTGAGCTCTAGGATAATATAATTAATCTGTATGGAGATGATGAATAGTTGCAGCTGCCGTAATTCTTTTCAAGTGCCTGGTGTTCAGTCTTTAATTCTCCTGAGTTTTGGGTAAGATTGTTTTAACATGAAAATTTGCTTTGAATCTGAAACTTGTGGTTGCGAAAATTTGACCTAAGTCTAGGTGTTTGACGAGTATGATATGAAAAGGTTGAACTGCTATTTATCTTGTTCCTAGTGATACTGGAGTTCTAGAGGTTTATCTTCTAAAAACTTAAAAATGCTACATGATGAGATCCTCTATGATAAGTGTTTGAAATTCCTACCACAACCGGATACACATGCCTGATAGACTCGGAAGTCCACTCTTTATATTTATTGTTTGCATATGCATTGAGTATTGTCAAATCGTGTTGACCCTTAGGGACTCGTCATACGCAACATCTCTTCCATTTAGATTCACTCAAAAATGTTTCACTTCTATCCTGGGAGTAAACAACCAAAAATATTCCCTTGATCCATATGACCTTTTTATGCCTTCATTGCCATTCATAAATGCCCCAATTTATCGTTTTTATCTCTTTAAACATTGTGCTAAAAAAGATGCATGGGCAATGCAAAAGTTATCTAAAAAAAGAGAAATGAAAAAAATGGACAAGTGTCTGATAGTAGAATTAGGGGTATTTCGATACCCACCTTAAAAAAGAAGATGATAGCCCAACCTTTCCTACGTTATTGTTGTACCATTGTTTCGCCCTCTCAGAAAGAGAGAGAACAAAAATAATTTCCAACGCAATGTTTCTTGTGACATGCCTGCAATTGTTAGGCACGCACAGAGTAACTCAAACTCCCGTAAATGATGGTAGAGGTTTCCATAATCGTACCCCGAGAAGGGCTGTTCATGAACCATGCCTATAAAGCCAGGGCGGAGTTCATAGCTGGAAGGTGTGATGGGCTTTGACGATTGTGGTGGCTCATAGAACTCGACCCGTGGAGCAGATAGGTTTTGGATAGTAGATGGCTCCATAGGTAAAGTAAGAAAACAAAAGAAAGGTAAAAATAAAGATACACGGGCGAACTAGGTTTAGAGACTAAAGACGACAACCGTTCCCTAAAAATAGCGCTAGAAATGCTTGTTGACACTTCTTATCGTTGCTACCAAGAATAGAGTTTGAATCTATCCCCGACAACGGCGCCAGAAATGCTTGTTGACACTTCTTAGCGTCGCTACTGAGAATAGAGTTTGAATCCATCCCCTACAACGGTGCGAGAAATGCTTGTTGGTATTTCATAGCGTAAGCAAAAAAGTCTGCAAGCACACGGAATTACCGTTATAGCACTTCACACAGAAGTATTCAGGATATCGTATTTTCTACAGGGAACAATGTGCTATAGCCTCTTGGTCTAGTCCTCCCAGATAAGACCAGAAGAACGGTAACAAGGGTAGCAAGGTTCTTCTAAGGAACAGGTCCTTATGCGATCAAGCTCAGCCAAACGTAGCCTACTTTGGTCAATGGGTTAATATTAGTTTCTCAATCTATGCCGATACGGCTCTAACTGGAGTCCCGAATGTGGGTGGATTACAAAGGACGGACACGGCTGTCACCATCTGCCGCCTACCTCCTCGTGGAGAACCAGACAACCAACCTGCAACCACTTAGCCTAAACACCGCGTTTATGCTAAGGGCCACTACTCTAGCGGTAGCTAGGACTTGCGCCCTCTCGCTAAAGCACTCCCGCGAGGGTGAACGATCGGTCCAGCTAGCTATGAAAGCCATAAGCTAGAACTCGATAAGAACTTAGAACTGAAGTTAAACACGAACCTTTATACTTCAAGACGTACACTAGATCGTAGAGATACAAGCGGAGTCGTACCGGCGATTCTGGTGTTCCTTCCGTAGAGGTAGCCGACAAATCCGGTACTTCTGCAACACGCACTCGCTCGCTCCCTATTCTAGTTAGCTACTAGAGCTAAGATATATGAGACACTACTCCTTCCATGGATCCTTCTTGAGATATTGAGATATGATCAATGAGCACTTGGATGCTTTGTGAGGAGGATGGAAGCCTTCTTTTATAAGTGGAGGTGCCTTGGAGGAGTGAAGAGCCTCCTCTCTACACATGAAAAGTGCAAACCAACCTTCAAACCGATCTTTCGGGGTACATTGAACCTGGACACCTTGATAACCGACATGAGAGAGACAGTGGCAGGCGACCGTTCAAATTTGAACGTGTTTGACATCGGTGGTGGTGCGGCCTCACCACGGGTGCAGGCGCACCCCTGGTGGCCCGCCTCGCCGCCGCCTTTCTCTGGTGGTCTTTGGAGTGGATGTGGGCCATGTCCATCGAGGGTGTTAGGTCCATTTTGTCGTTATGATGAGCTTTGAGTTTTATTTCTCCCAAATTTGGATGGGCCGGAAGTGTTGGGTATTGGGTCTATTCACTTTGGACTCATATCGGGTGCATTTACATGTCATATGTTGTATGTGTTGGAGCTCGTTTATAGTCGTTTACGTTAATGTCCTCCTGCAATTGATCAAACACCAAAACTTATTAAAACAGTTAGTTGTAAACCCTATTCTATATTTGATGCTGGTTTTATGCTAGTCTTAACGGTTATAAACTATAAGTTAAGGACTGTCAACACCTCCCGATGACAACCACAGCACGACAAGTCAAAAGCTCAAACCTTGTGATATTTTTTTTAGAGCTGATAACTGAGAGATCGCTAGACGAGACACTGTAAGGGAGCCCGACGTTTCTTAGCCGTGTCGGCGTCGTCTTCCTTGGCCAGAATCCTCTAGAAGCAAGCCAGGTTCGTCTACCTCTTCCCACCAGCAGCCGCACATCCTCTGTCGCCTAGTGCCGCTCGCCTCTGCTTTTCTGCTTGCTGGCTAGTGGCTACCGCTCTCCTTCGGGTCCTTAAGTATGGAGCAGTACATCAACATGTCATTAGGCCAAAAGTCTACTGCCACTACTACTAACTAGTACATTGCCCGTGCTAACGCTACGGTAATATTTACGATAACACAAATTAAATAATAGTACATTGTCCGTGCTGACGCTATGGTAATATTTACGAAAACACAAATTAAATAACTGAACTATTATAACATTCTCACTGGGAAGTAGAGTAACAAATAAGTAGCAGTGAAAACAAAGAAAGTACTTTGGGGAAAATAGTTGCATATTGAGCAACTCGCCCAGTACTTGTGCTGACAGATTTTTTATCCACAACATTATGTGATCATGATCACACTCCAAGCATATGTGACACCAGACCGATATATGTCTCATAATCCTTTTAATTTTCCGTCATACACTACAGTACCATATAAATAAAATGACATTTTCATATTCCAGTTCAATCAGTTACAAGGTTTAATAAAATAATTAAACCACACGGTATCGGGAAAAACTAACTTTGAGCAATGTTTTTGCTGCTATTGATTTATTGTGAATAAAGAAAGGAAGAACATATACTGCATTTCCTGATTGCAGTACAAACTCAAAGGCTCAAAGCTGATTAAGGTTCCATGAGAAATCAATAATATCAATTAGATAGAAGAGGCATGTAAATAGTGTATGTAGTAAAACCTGTTAGTTCACATGATAGTATACTGCCTTAAATCACATAGATGCAGCGAACCCTAAAGCACAAATCCAAAAATCACAATGTAAGTGAAGGTGCAAAATCGCAACATTTGAACTTGAAGGCTGACCAAAAGCCGACAACAGTAACTTGCAATGCAATGAGTTCAGCTAGGCCTCAATGTAACACTCTCAGGGATGATTCTTTTTTACAAAACAACATCTCATTGAAAAGAAATGTTATAATTATTGTAACTCGATCTAATATCATAAATTATGATTCCCCTAAACAACATTGAGGCCTTAAACAGGAGTTATATCCTTCAATATGAGAACAATCATTTTGTATCAGTGATTCCTGTATTGAACCTAATTAACCGCCTGTACTTGTATAGAGCTTAATCATGTTAATTAACCCATGCTAATAAACTCGATCCAATTCAGAAATAATCATGCAAGCACTTAAAACTTTATCTGATTCATTCCTAATTTTGGGCCAAATATTTAGCAGCTTGATTGATAGATTAACAACAAATGCACTTGGTGGGCAAGGTCAATTGGTAGGCCTTGATGGTCCTATTGATGTTCTCATGCGTCGTCCAGATCGCGTGTGTCCTGACCTACAACCTTGTAGATGGAATACCATTTAGGTTCTATCCAGCACCTTGTATTTGGAGGTGGAAAAATTAATTCCTAAACAGAATATAATAACATGTAGATGGAATCTTTTGCATCATAGAGTGAACTAATTTGTGCTACTGAAACAAATCACGCAACAAGCCACAACCATTAGAACAATAGTGAGATTAAATGTGTGAGATCAAAAGAAGGATGTCATCCCAATATTCAGGACTCAAAATTATTGCATTAACTAACCTGGACGTGGAGTCCTAGCTATCAATGCTAGTATTCAGTTGGATATTTCCCTCTTCAAAATAGTGAGCATCCACCTGGCCTATATGCAAGTGATATTTTAAAAAATAACTTCTGTTACATTAACATAAATTTAGAGCTCTTACCTTGTTAAGTCCAAAAAGGCCAACCTGTATCTTTCTGTTATGGTGATGGGTATTTTGGGATAACTAGGCCTTATGCTTTGCCAAGAGCTTGAGAGATTGAGGGAGACTAGAATTATTTCTTCATAGTTGATTGCTTTTCCAATCGATACATATGCCCCTCCTTATATAGATCGGGCTGACTTGACTCCTAAGAAAATATCCTAACCGAATCCTAATTCTTTCCTAACTCATTTATCCCTTTCCTAACAAACCAACTTATCTCTTTCCTAACAAACCAAACCAAATCTAATCAATCTAATCTCCACGCACGGTACTGTTCACGCGCTACAGTACCGCGCTACAGTACCTGTACCCTAACCCTAACTTGGCGGCTAAGCTACTGCCTCTTGGGCCTATTGGGCCGGTGGCAGCCTACTAGCTGCCCATGACATCTCCCCCGCCCTTGGAGACCCAGCTCGCCCTCGAGCTGGATTATCGCCGCAGACTTATTTGACGCGACCTAGGGTTAAGCCTTTTACATCTCGGCTTACCTCTATTATTTAAAACTAAAATATGAAATAAATTTGGACTACAACTATGTCCTCCTGGATCCCATGGGAAGAGCGCCTCCGCTGGCTGCATTGGGGTTGAAGGGTGGAGCGTGAGCCAGCCCGCTCTTTCTATGGATTCATCTAGCACCACCGCAGGTCCCAAAATGAGTGAGATGGCCCTTGATGCCTGATGTTGGACGGTGCTGCACGGTCGCTGCACTGGAAGAGCCCATGCTTGGACCTCCCCTGCAATGGGAGCAGCTGGACGTATGGGTGAGGCCGAGTGGAGGAACACGCACGACAGCGATGAGCTAAAGAGCATGCGCATCTTCCGCATCACACGTCGAACAAGGAAACCTCGCCCTGCAGCTTGTAGTCGCACCGCTGCTTGCTCCTCCGATGCTTTTGTTGCATGAAGAGCCTGCGTTCGACGACGTGCCAGGAGTCCTCGTGCTACTGCTTGGAGGCGTACAACCGCCCGGCGTTCACGGTCCTCCTTGTCCTTCGCCTGGAGACGCTCCCTGATGCGATCCAGCTATGTGGACACATCAGCAAGGATGCGTAGGGTGTTGTCTACACCAAGAGATACCCGATGGAGCAGGTCGGGACACGGAGTCGGTTTGAAGCGCAGGTACAGGAGCTCGGTGGAGCGACGCCACGCCGGGGTGCCTTCAGCTTCCTGGAGTTGGAGGAACCAAACCCGGGCGTCATCTTTGAAATTGCGGGAAGCCAGCCATACCTTTTCTTCTGCCATGATACGCTCTCGGCGGAAGTAGAACTCGCATTTGTTGACGAAGGCTACCGGATCAGAGGTCCCATCAAACTGAGGAAAACCCATTGAGGGGTGATGGCTGAATGCGGCGGCGGCTGGTGGTGGTGGGGATCGGGAGGAGGTGAGATGGATCTGGATCAATGATTTCTTTTTTTTAGATGGAGAGGATTGGCAGCGGCTGTGGAAGAATCGTCAGGCTCTGATACCAGATGTTATGGTGATGGGTATTTTGGGATAACTAGGCCTTATACTTTGCCAAGAGCTTGAGAGATTGAGGGAGACTAGAATTATTTCTTCATAGTTGATTGCTTTTCCAATCGATACATATGCCCCTCCTTATATAGATCGGGCTGACTTGACTCCTAAGGAAATATCCTAACCGAATCCTAATTCTTTCCTAACTCATTTATCCCTTTCCTAACAAACCAACTTATCTCTTTCCTAACAAACCAAACCAAATCTAATCAATCTAATCTCCACGCACGGTACTGTTCACGCGCTACAGTACCGCGCTACAGTACCTGTAGCCTAACCCTAACTTGGCGGCTAAGCTACTGCCTCTTGGGCCTATTGGGCCGGTGGCAGCCTACTAGCTGCCCATGACACTTTCCTTGATCAGTCATAGCTTGCATTAACGATTTTTTCCTGCGTGGTTGCAGGAAGCCCCACTTGAAGCTTTTTGACAGAATCAACAATCTAACTAAACACATCCTTGATCAGTCATAGCTTGCGCAACTATTAAGGAAAGCACAAATGTTCACGCCGTGGACCAAAGCCTGCATAGAGACAGAGGGATCAACTTCTTGACTAAAACCACTGTTTTTTCAAGGCAGAAGAAAACAAACTGGAGGCTCTCTTCCATGATCCTGTAGTCTTGAGCTGCTTCGACCCGCCTTCATATGTTTGCTTTATTGCATCCTGCTTAATTTCAACACAAAAAAGATGGTTGATCAGACTTTTTGAACCATATTTCTCCAAGATATTGGGACCAGGACTTTTCGAACCATATTTCTCCAAGATATTGGCACCAGAAACTAAAGTGATGCTTGATTAGACTTTCCATCAATTTTGGAACTTCACGACATGGTCCGAATTCAGTAACATATCAATATATTAATGTTTTTTTGTGCTGCTTGGAAAGAAATATAATCTTCCACTTTAGAGAAAATTAATTGGTACATATAATAAAAGGTTATAACAAGCTCTCATTTGTATTGCCATTGGGGTTAAGCTCTCCATTGTCCAATAAAAGATTCAGCTGCTGCATCTAGATAATAATGCACAAGTAGATGTGCACGTAGTCGCCAGATGCAAATCTACTGCTTAGGAAAGTAAAAAAAAGCTTACGATATTCAATAGGAAACGACAAAAAAAATCTGCTACAAGGACTTATAGCGATAAGTTGTGCCTAAATGTACAAAAAAAATTGTACCCGCAATTAGATTCTTGCAAAAAAATAATAAACTACTAATTACAGGTTGGATTGAGAAATCGGATTTAAAAGGGGATCAATTGTGTGTGGCTTACAGTGCCGTCCGCGGGATGCGCCATTGCCGCTGCCATTGGATCTGCCACCGTTGCAACAGGATGGATGGCAGGATGCGCCACAGCACCGCTGGCCCTGTCCACGTGAGATCCATCACCATGTGAGGGCGCCGCGCTGCTGCTGGAAGAACTGCCATGCCCACGGATTGAGCCACGACGCCATCTGAATTGAGCGAGTCGTGTCATGAACTGGACGCCATCTGAATACAAGTAGCCAATGTGGAGGTTGTCAGTTGGCGACGCCACGAAGTGGAAGCGGACCAGGCCAAGGATGTTGTCGGCGCCGGCGCAGGCGGCAGATACATGGACGGAGACCCCGCGGCCAGGCCATCCCGGCGACGGGGTGCCTGTAAGCGACGCCCATCGCGTCGAGCTCCCTCCAGACCAGCGCGCTCATCTCGTGCTCCTGGAACGCGAGCTCGGGCCGCTCGTGGATGGCGCGCCTGACGCCGACCATCCATGCCGTGAACTCCTCGCGTTGCGCCCGGCACAGCACGCCGTTGTCCGCGCCCACGGAGGCCCCGAGCCACGCGGCGACGGCGACGAGGGCGAGCAGGGCGCGGGCACATGCCCGTCGCGTCTGCCCCGCACCGTCAGCGGTCAGGCGTGGCGGCGGGCGTGGCGGCGGCCGGTTAACCCTAGCCGCATCGAGAACCAAGAGGCGACGACGGAAATCTGCGTGGTATTTTTTTTCTCTTCTAGGTCACTTCAGTGAATAATAGATGAGAAAAAAAAGGACGTCAGGGATCGAACCGTGGCTGTGCGGGAGGGTCGTCGGGTGCTATGCGCGGACGTGAGACATGGGAGGGATGACGATATACCATACACCGTGCGAGATTGTCGGGCGGGGATCGGGTGAGGCGGTACAAACTTTTCCCGTGGACCGTTGGATGTGTAAGGTAGTAGATTGGAACCCTTGATTTTGATGGAGACGGATTCCTGTGTACGTTTTTTTGGTACGCAAAGATGGCGACTCTCAGCGTGAGACAATTGTTTGTGTGGACTTTGCTTAATTCGGTTTGTTCAATTATAGTAGAGATTCGGGATGGCTAACAAAGAGATCACTTACTCAAGATTCGATGGATTTGTCATCCGAGTCAAGGGCCTGCTACTCCTCTGTTGTCGTCGAGCACTTCTTCTCAAACACTGTGTGCGCAGTCCGCATATTCTAGAAGCTTGCCTTCTCGGAGTTGAACATTGGAGCCAGAATTTCTTTGGCGAACTTTGTGCATGTCGGTGAACTGGTTAGTGGCTACTGGCTACCATGCTGAATTTAATCTTTATTAGGCTCACAGTTCTGGTGGAGAAAATTGAATAGTTAGGATAAAAGAGTCCTTTTAAGGCTTCAAATACAGATAAAAAAATGAAAAAAGATAAAATATATATCTATATCTATACCTAATGGGTAAATTTTTTATACTCCTGGGAGTAGTTCCTCACTGCTCTTAACGGGTACGTTAGATATCCAATAGGAAAGGCGGCCGCTGCACGCCACCAGCAAGAAAAAATCGGTAAAGCAGATTAGAGTACTGTACATACATTAAAATATAATATTTATACATACTTTTGAAACGAAGTATTTTTTTCATAATTTTTAAATTAGAGTATCTATCAATACTTTTTGGAATGAAGTATCTGTACATACTTTTTGGAACCAAAGTATTTATACATATTTTTTGAAATAAAGTATGCATACATACGCCAAGATTTAGATAGTAGTACATAAAGTGTATATTGAAGCACATGGTCTGTGTATATATGCATACATTCACGTATGGAGATATAAAAAAAAATATAAGAGTACGTATTCATACTTTTTTTAGAATAAAATATATATGCATACTTTTGTGAGAAGGGAGTATGCGTATATACTTTTCTCAAGAAAATTACACCCATGTAATACTCACATGCCGAAATCAAATCATCATCAGTAGTAAAAATAAAAATATAATTGAATCGGCCTTCACTGCTAATGCCTGCACCTTCCGCATGAAGCCGCCGATGGGCACAACAACTCATGGGGCCAGGATTATATTATACGAACCAAATCCCACGACGACGGCAGCAGCGGATGCAGATCGGTGGGAGATGGGCGCGCCGTCGTCCAGGGAAGGGGGGGCAGCACCACAGATTGGGATGGCAAGCCGCGCGGCATCAGGGGCCACCCCAGCAGGCGACGGCCATGCACGCGGACGCGGGTCCGTCGCGCGAGTGACATCGCGCCGCTTCAGGTCGGGGAAGAGGCGGGGCTGCGAAGAAGCGGGGCGTGGTCGCTATGCCCGCCATCAGAGTGGGAGGGGCGCAGATGTTACAACCAATAATAATTCTGAAATTCCTAAATAAATCTCAAAGCCTAAGTGAAACTCTTTAGTCCCACCTTGCTATTGGAAGGGGAGGAGAACTTGCTTAAATATAAAAGTTCTCTCCACTTCCTCGAGTCTAGTGTGAGAAGGAGAAAGAGAAGTCCACGCGCGCGCGCTCGCTCGCCGCGCCGGGCGGGGCGGGGCGACTTGCGCGGGTGCACGGCACCTGCGTGAATGGTCCGCCGAAATCCGGCTCCTCGCCTTGCGGGAGCGCGGTCTCCTTTTGCAGTTTTAGTTTTTGGTTTTTTGGCCTTCAAGTTGCAGAGTCCTAGACGGTTACGACTCAAGAGTCCTAAACCGATTTAGATCGTGATCGCGACACGAGGTCGGTTCAACAGGGCTATATAAGCAACCTATCGGCCACGTCAAAACGTATCTCAACACCTCTCGAGTTAGGGTTTGCCTCATATCGTTTTTGCGCTGCCGTCTAGTCTTCTCCAGTCTGTTCGCTTGCGTGCACCAGCGACCGGGCGAGCAGGTCTCCGAAACCCTCGTCTTAGCGATCCTGCACCGGGAGAAGGCGAATAAGGTTTTTGGGAAGCGCTCGTCGCGCGACTGCTCTCGTCTACAACAACGGGTCGTCTACCGTCCAAGTCAGGCGGCGCTACGTCCAGACGTATTCGTCGTCAACTGCTCCGAGCTATTCCTCCAGCGCTCATCGACGATCAGCCAGCACCGACTCCGCCACCGTCTTCTCCAGCTAACGAAAGGTACGTCATTCGTGATCTAATGTCTATGTTTATATTAGATCTTATATCTTTGATCTTGCCTTTTAATCTATCTGGTGTACGAGCTATGCTTACACCGATTGTCATGTTTGAGATTATGTTATGCATGTTTTGATATGCTAGTAAACAATACAATCTGAGATATCTAGATCATCATTTTATCATGATTTATATTCTGGTTTAATCTGGAAATTGCCTATTCTCTTAACAATCCAAAAACCTTATTATAGGTTTCCAGAATTAACTATGGCTAGTTTTGTTGATGCGCTGAAGCCAGAAAAATTTTCTGGAGAGCACTTTAAGAGATGGTAAGTTAAGGTCACCAATTGGTTGACGGCCATGAAAGTGTTCTGGGTGAGTGCTGGTATGCCCGAGGGAAATATCTCTGAAGAGGATCAGAGAGCTTTCCAGGATGCCAACCAAATCTGTGTGGGAGTTGTGCAGAATGTCCTTGCTGATCATATCTTTGATACAATTCTGCACATTAAAGACGCAAAGATTTTGTGGGATCATCTGTCAGCTACCTTTGGTGCTTCAGATGCTGGCAAAGAGTTGTACATCATGGAGACTTTTCATGACTACAAGATTGTTGCAAACAAATCTATAGTCGAACAAGCTCATGAGATACATCGTCTGGCAAAAGAGCTTGAACTCCTTAACTGTGTTATACCCGATGAGTTTGTGGCTGGATGCATTATTGCAAAGCTACCTTACTCGTGGAGGAATTTCGCCACAAGCCTTAAACACAAGAGACAGAAAATATCAGTTGAAAACCTGATAGCATCTCTTGATGTTGAAGAGAAGGCTCGGGCTAAAGATAACACTCAGAAGGGGAACGAGGAAAGAGCTAGCGCCCACTTCGTCCAAAAAAAACCATGGCAAGTACAAAGGAAAGCCTAAGTCTTTTAATGCCAAAACTACTACTACATTTAAGAAGAAGAAGAACAAAGCAGAGTTGTCGTGCTTCACTTGTGGAGAGCTTGGGCATTTTTCCAAAGAGTGTCCGGAGCGAGCGGACCGCAAAGGGAAAAAGAAGAATGTCAACCTTGTGACTACTAGCGATGCTGATGACGGGTATGGTAATTTTCCTACTGTACTATCAGTATTTCAATCACCAAATTGGTGGGTTGATACAGGTGCTAATATTCACGTGTGTGCTGATATCTCTCTGTTTTCTTCTTATCATGGGCTCCAAGGTTCCTCCGTCCTAATGGGGAATGGATCACATGCTTCTGTTCGTGGTGTTGGCACGGTAGATCTGAAGTTTACTTCGGGGAAGATCGTGCAACTGAAGAACGTGCAACATGTCCCTACTATACGCAAGAACCTTGTTAGCGTATCTCTTCTTTTGAGAGATTGTTTTTAAAGTAGTTTTAGAGTCCAATAAAGTAGTTATGTCTAAGCATGGATAATTTATTGGTAAAGGCTATGATTGCGGAGGCTTGTTCCGCCTATCTTTGGCAGATTTTTGTAATAAGTCAGTTAATCATATTTGTGGCACAATTAATGATAGTTCTAATATTTGGCATTCTCGTTTATGTCATGTGAACTTTGGTTTAATGTCACGTTTGTCAAGCCTGAGTTTAATTCCAGATTTCACTATTGCCAAAGGTTCTAAGTGTCGTAGTTGTGTGCAATCAAAGCAACCTCGCAAGCCTCACAAGGCAGCGGAGGAGAGAAACTTGGCACCTCTAGAACTCATACATTGTGATCTTTGTGAGATGAATGGTGTGTTGACAAAAGGTGGAAAGAGATATTTTATGACTTTAATTGATGATGCAACTAGATATTGTTATGTTTACTTGCTTAAAACTAAAGATGAAACGCTAGACTACTTTAAAATCTATAAGGCTGAAGTTGAGAATCAACTAGAGAGAAAGATTAAACGTCTAAGGTAAGATCGTGGTGGTGAGTATTTTCCTATGCTTTTTGATGATTTCTGTACGAAACATGGTATTATTCATGAGAGGACAGCTCCCTATTCTCCTGAATCAAACGGGATTGCCGAGAGGAAAAACCGCACGTTGACTGACTTGGTGAACGCCATGTTAGATACTGCTGGTCTTTCTAAGGCATGGTGGGGGGAGGCTTTGTTGACTGCGAGTCATGTCCTGAATAGAGTTCCAAACAGAAATAAAGAGACAACTCCATACGAGTATTGGTTGGAAGGAAACCATCGCTTACATACTTACGCACGTGGGGATGTTTGGCGAAAGTCAATTTTCCAATTTCTAAGAAGCGTAAGCTTGGACCAAAGACTGTGGATTGCATCTTTCTAGGATATGCACATCATAGCATTGCCTATAGATTTTTAGTAGTAAAATCTGAAGTACCTGATATGCATGTGGATACGATCTTTGAATCTCGTGATGCAACATTCTTTGAGAACTTTTTTCCTATGAAAGATATGCGTAGCAATGCTAAGTTTTCCTCTGAATTAACTCCTGATTTTACTACACCTATTGAGTCTCCGCTTAAGTCATTTGAACAACCACTTAATGAAGTCCTTGAGGAGGATGACAATGAAATTCCTGTGAGGAACAAGAGACGAAGGATTGCAAAATCCTTTGGTGATGATTTCATTGTGTACCTTGTGGATGATACTCCTACTTCTATTACAGAAGCATATGCATCACCAGATGCAGATGATTGGAAAGAAGCTGTTCGTAGTGAGATGGACTCGATTCTTTCTAATGGTACCTGAGAGTTATCTGATTTGCCTTTTGGTTGTAAACCAGTGGGTTGTAAGTGGATGTTCAAGAAAAAGCTTAGACCTGATGGTACTATTGACAAGTACAAGGCTCGGCTTGTGGCTAAGGGTTATACTCAAAAAGAAGGCGAGGATTTCTTCGATACTTATTCACCTGTTGCTAGATTAACCACTATTCGAGTATTACTTTCCCTGACTGCCTCATATGGTTTTCTTATTCATCAAATGGATGTGAAGACAGCTTTTCTTAATGGAGAGTTGGATGAGGAAATCTATATGGATCAGCCTGATGGGTTTGTAGTAAAAGGTGAAGAGCAAAAAGTGTGTAAGTTATTGAAATCTTTGTATGGCTTGAAACAAGCACCTAAACAATGGCATGAGAAGTTTGACACTACTTTAATTAGTGCAGGCTTTGCTGTTAATGAAGCTGATAGGTGTGTGTATTATCGACATGGTGGGGGTCAATCTGTTATATTATGTTTATATGTTGATGATATTCTTATTTTTGGAACAAATATTGATGTTATTAATGAGGTCAAGTCTTTCTTATCAAAAAGCTTTAATATGAAAGATCTGGGTGAAGCTAATGTTATTTTGAACATTAAGCTGATTAAGGATGAGAGTGGGATTACTTTATTGCAATCTCACTATGTTGAGAAGGTTTTGAGTCGCTTTGGCTTTATGGATAGTAAACCTTCTCCAACACCTTATGATCCCAGTGTGACTTTGAGAAAGAACAGAAAGATTGCTAGAGACCAACTGAGATACTCTCAGATTATTGGTTCACTCATGTATCTAGCGAGCGCAACTAGACCACATATCTCATTTGCTGTGAGCAAGTTGAGTAGGTACATGTCCAACCTGGGTGATAATCATTGGCATGCACTTGAAAGAGTTTTGCGTTATCTCAAAGGTACAATGAGTTTTGGAATTCACTATTCTGGGCACCCAGCGGTGCTAGAGGGATATAGTGATGCAAACTGGATTTCTGATATTGATCAGATCTACGCCACTAGTGGGTATGTTTTTACCCTTGGAGGTGGTGCGGTGTCATGGAGGTCTTGTAAACAGACTATATTGACTAAATCAACCATGGAAGCAGAACTTGCTGCTTTGGATACAGCTTCTACAGAGGCAGAGTGGCTGCGTGAGCTCTTGTCTGACTTACCGGTGGTTGAAAAACCAATACCGGCTATCCTTATGAACTATGATAATCAAACAGTGATCACGAAGTGAACAGTGCTAGGGATAATGCGAAGTCAACAAGACATGTTAAAAGACGTTTGAAGTCTGTCAGGAAGTTGAGAAACTCCGGAGTAATAGCTGTGACTTATGTACAAACAGACAAAAACCTGGCAAATCCCTTTACAAAAGGGTTATCATGGAGTGTGATAGAAATCGCATCAAGGGAGATGGGTATGAGACCCATATGAGTTTATAGTAGTAGTAACCCAACCTTTTTGATCGGAGATCCCGTGACTAAGGATCTGGGAAGAACAAGCTATTGGTAAACTGAGGAGAGTAATTTCTAAACCCTCTCTCTGTGAAGATGCAATATTCTCATTGCTGTGAGGCACTGTATGGAAGGTTGGCAAAGACCTTAATATGTTCTATTGGCTTTTAAAAGCAAAGATGCTGTCCTACAGAGTATTCTTGAAAGAACATACCTATATGAGCCATGACTGTTAAACGTCGCAGTCTATGAGATTAGGGTGATCTCTAGTAAGCTCATGAAGAGACCATGGAGTATGACGTATATGCTCCACCCACGGAGAAAGGCTATTGGCAGCCAGGTACTAGCTTAACCTTGAGTAAAACTTGCTTCACGCAAAACTTGCAATTCAAGGCATAGTCCATTGTTCAAGTTGTGAATAAGTGTAACTTGAGGTTATAGGCAGAAGTTCAACTTAACAGTCTCTGCTAAACACTAGTATATCAAACAGTAGCGGGAACAGGCAAATCTCTAAATGGACATTTGAGATCTGGTGGGGGATTGTTAGAATTTATATGGGCTTGGCCCAATAATAATTCTGAAATTCCTAAATAAATCTCAAAGCCCATTCATGTGTGAGCAAAGAGGGGAAGTGGAACTCTTTAGTCCCATCTTGCTAGTGGAAGGGGAGGAGAACTTGCTTAAATATGGAAGTTCTCTCCACTTCCTCAAGTCTAGTGTGAGAAGGAGAAAGAGAAGTCCACACGCGCGCGCGCTCGCTCGCCGCGCCGCGCCGGGCCGGGCCGGGCGGGGCGGGGCGGGGCGGGGCGAGGCGAGGCGACTTGCGCGGGTGCGCGGCACCTGCGTGAATGGTCCGCCGAAATCCGGCTCCTCGCCTTGCGGGAGCGCGGTCTCCTTTTGCAGTTTTAGTTTTTGGTTTCTTGGCCTTCAAGTTGCAGAGTCCTAAACGGTTACGACTCAAGAGTCCTAAACCGATTTAGATCATGATCGCGACACGAGGTCGGTTCAACAGGGCTATATAAGCAACCTATCGGTCATGCCAAAACGTATCTCAACACCTCTCGAGTTAGGGTTTGCCTCATATCACTTTTGCGCTGCCGTCTAGTCGTCTCCAGTCCGTTCGCTTGCGTGCACCAGCGACCGGGCGAGCAGGTCTCCGGAACCCTCGTCTTAGCGATCCTGCACCGGGAGAAGGCGAATAAGGTTTTTGGGAAGCGCTCGTCGCGCGACTGCTCTCGTTTACAACAACGGGTCGTCTACCGTCCAAGTCAGGCGGCGCTACGTCCAGGCGTATTCGTCGTCAACTGCTCCGAGCTATTCCTCCAACGCTCATCGACGATCAGCCAGCATCGACTCCGCCACCGTCTTCTCCAGGTAACGAAAGGTACGCCATTCGTGATCTAATGTCTATGTTTATATTAGATCTTATATCTTTGATCTTGCCTTTTAATCTATCTGGTGTACGAGCTATGCTTACACCGATTGTCATGTTTGAGATTATGTTATGCATGTTTTGCTATGCTAGTAAACAATACAATCTGAGATATCTAGATCATCATTTTATCATGATTTATATTCTGGTTTAATCTGGAAATTGCCTATTCTCTTAACAGCAGACGCGAGGATGATCGGCGCCGACGTTGAGGCTGCCGTCCCTTGATGTGGAGGTCGCACGCAGATCCAAATCGAGCCGCCGAAAATGGAGGGGTGGCCGCGCGCCACTGTTTGGGATAGGACCGATTTAATTTCGTCCATTTAATTAACGGGTGCACTCACGTCGCCCGTTAATCAATCTCGCGTAGAGAAAAGAGTCCATGTATATATGGGAGTAACTACTCTCGTGGAGTACGACAAATTTACCCTATACCTATACCTACCTAATAATAGACAAAATTTCTGCTTCTTTTTTGGTTGGGCTGCTTTCGTCTAACCCATTCTCATTCTTTAGCCCAACCGTCGCACTGCGCTCCGCAGCTTCCGCAGCCTCGCGGTTGTACTTCTTATCCTTTCACCGTTCCGTCTCTCCCTCTCGCCGCGGCAAGACGGCGTTGCCCGGAACCTGGCAGTCGGAGCAGACGTCCGGCCATGCCCGCCCCCGACCTGCCGCGCCGCCTGGCCAAGCCCGACCTCGCCCTGCCGCGCCGCCGGCCCACGCCCGGCTACGCTACGCCATCCGCAAAAAGAACATCGCGGCTCCCTCTGTCCCGTCTCCCCCGTACGGCCGTACATCACTGTGACTCCCTCCGTCTCTCTTCCCCGCTCATCCGCTCTTCCGCGTAAAGCCCGCCCCCGCCTGCTCGCTCCCCCTCTCACACCCTTGAGGCACCAGCGCATTGCCCAGGCGACGCGGAGGCAACTTTGCGAGAAGCTCCATTGGCGGCGCCAGAGGAAGCTTGGGCCACGACATGCACGAGAGACAGCTTCGCGAGAAGGACCGGCGGGGTAGAAGGCAGCGCGATTTCACGCGGGATTTCCGTGGCACGTGCAACATGATTTATTCACCTACCCGAATTGGATTAAATCGATTCATATTCCTATTAGTAAGAAGGTTTCAGGATCTCACCTCCTTTTTCTTGCGTGTCCTACCTCTCTCAGTCGGACCTAGCAACAGCAAGCCAGCCATGCCAAACCTTAGCGCGGCACGAGCGGGCGGGACGGCGCGCCGCGCGCGGCGGCCGGTGGGTGGCGAAGTGGCCATGCGGGGGCGGCACGAGGAGGCTAGCTGGCGAGGCTGCGCGGTGCGCGCGGCTACAGATCCACGCTGGCGGGGGGCGGGCAGACAGCCGATGGTCGTGGCTTGCCACGTGCGGGGCAGTCGGGATCCAGCGGCTAGCGCAGGCGCTGAAGAGGTTATTGCCTCTTGCTGGCTGGTCAGTTGATTTCCAATCCTAATTTCCAGTTGATTTTGTAGATCATTATTACTCCTCTATATGAGTGCTTGATTGCAATCTGATCCTTTCTATAAGCTGATAAGGTGAGGCTTAAGGTACCTATTTATATGCTAATAAAATGCATATCATGTCATCAGCCTGAATCGTCCTTTGGATGTTCAGTTTATTGCCCGCTACTGTGTGTATCTAGGTGTTCAGTGTACACTCAGTTTTAAATGTACTGGCATTTTAACTTGTACTTCTACTTGAACATATGTTTTGTCTGTCTCCTTAATACTATTTTCTCAAAATTATATCAAATTATTGAAAGACAGGAATATTCTATCAGACATCATCTTGCAGAGCTATCCACTCTGAATTGCCACTCTGCATGTAGGTTGAAATAAAAAACGATTTCATATTGCAATAAGGTGCATATTATTTTCTATTGTTCCTAACAGAAACAATTTATTATGATTGCTACAGTATGGTATTGGGTTTGATGTATAATTTATTATTGGACTGAAATTCAAATTTAATTAAGCTATGCAGCATATAGATGCCAAATAGTAAGCTTTAGTTATACAAATAAATTATATATTTTTTTATATATTTACCCACCCTAAAAATCCTAGGCCCGCTACTGTCAACATGATGTCGGTGGCAGCCGTAGAAGCCACACCGAGCACCAAGTGCGGGCCGCCAGCCATTGTCTTTTTGGATCTCTAATCGCGTTGAAGCTGGCCAGGTCTGTGCCACGTGTATTCATATGAACCTGCTCTTTGCTTGCATTGGGTTGCGTTGGCTGATGTATTAATCTGTATTTTGTGTAATTGCTTCAAATTGCTTTCATCTGAGTACATGTTCAACTTTGTTTTGACGCATTGATGCTGGTAATCAGGAATTGATAGATGGATTTGCTTCTGCAAACACCATGGGTGACTGAATATGTGGAAGGCATGAGGACAACGTCCTCCATTGTTGATCATAATCAAAACAGTGGCGCGCTGATCGGTATCACTGCAAGTTATTACAGTAGTAACAACTTTCTGGATCCATTGGTCATGGATTGAAGCATCTTATTGGTACCAACGTCCATAAAATAATTCATTGGTTGAAGCAGGATTGGTAGGGCTTTTCTTAAACATTAACAACATTCTAGACATCAACAAGCGAAAGTAATTTTTTTAGTCTGCTACTCGCTTGGTTGTTTTTTCACTAATCATGTGGAGTGTTTTTTAATCAACTAGGTAGCGTGCCCGTGCATTGCTACGGGATAACATAAAAATTATGTTAAAAATAAACGGATCACACGATAATAACAATATTATGAAATTAAATACCATATTTAAAAAAATATTTAATCTAGTGATGCGGCCAAGATAATGTTTCATAACATCGCAGACTCACAAACGCTATTGTATAGGTCTTTCCGTGATACGACTAAGATAATGTTTTATATCGACAGGAAGATATCTTCGATATCCATTTCTTTTGTGTGCCAATAAATCGATGAATAAGTTCCGTCGCATCACCATACGATCCTATACACAGGTTATGTATATACGTAAATATTTCTCTACCAAATAATTAATACTACGTGAAATAAAAAATCTCTCATAAAACCATAAAACAAAGTATGTTTTAGGTACCGTATAAATATGTGTGATTTTAGGTCTATTCCACGCATTCATATATTGTAGAATAAGGTATCCACTTGAGTACCTATAGCCAGAATCACCATCGGCAGTATATATATATACAAATAGTTAAATCATAGATATTATGAATGCAAGCTTTGATAACTTAAGTTAGTTACCCATCTATATCATGTGCAATGTTTGTTGCACGAATGAATTTCCATTTGAAGATATCCCCATTCCATCTGGGAATATGTTTATTCATTGCGGCAGTATATTGCATATTAAATCCAAGAGTTTGTCTGGCATACGTCAGCTGTGGTATGTCTTTGCACCACTCTTCAACAGGTCTAGGATCAATCATGGTAACCGTCTTCTTCTACTGGTCGACAATATAAAGCATATATTTTTGAACGTGCAGCCATGGTAAAAGAAACTGCAAACATGGTTGTAATTAGAATAATATATAGGAAACAATTATTAAAAGCAGAATGAAGCGACTTATGTCTCTGCATTGTGGTATGTCGTATTTCATATCCCCACATATACCGATCGCAACAGCTAGTTCTTCCGCACTTTGTCTTTTACGGTACTCTGGGCTTTTTGTTAAAGCACACATTTTCTGGAGGAGAACATTTTTTAGAGTGGGGATTAATATAACTTATTCTATTTTATATAATTAAAAGACCAACAAATAAGACAATATAATATAGCATGATAATTATTAGAAAAATATGCTAACACAAAAGTGTAGGTCCATATGATGCTTCATAATACTATTATATCGTGTCAGTGTTCTGAACTCTCGAGCTGCCTGAAAGCGAACACTTAAACTGAAACAATTTTTAGAGATACCTCGATTGTCCATTAACAACTCTTGTAGGTCCTTGACACTTAGGGCAATCATCGAGGGGTGAAAGCCTTTAACCCAAGGTCTGCTGCAAAGCATTGAACACATAAATGATTATCTAATTATAAGAGAGCATACTACTTTTAGTAAATTAATTAAAATAAGCATGTAGCCTACTTCAATATCGCTTCATTCTGAATTGCCATGACATAATCACATAGTAACTCAGTCATCTCTTCCCTGTTCATTGGCATATCTTTCATGGCCTCAAATGCCCAAAACTCATCAGACTCTTGATTGACATGGACATGTGAGGGTTTTTTCGGAGTTTGTATGTGTTCAGGTGTGTCATTTTGATCCACTCAGCATTCATCCTCCTCAGAATGTTTCCTCTTTTTCATGGATGCTTGAACCTTGGTTGGATCCTCTATTATGACATAGTCGCTTGGTGTTCCAATATTGTCATCGGTATCGAGATACAGAGACCCCTTTCTTTTATTTAACTGTGACGATAGCAAGATCGCCGCAAGCTTCAGTCTAAATTCTTTCATATCATCCTGCAAAATAGTATAGACATCCTCCTCTATTTATTTATCACCCTATAGGTAGTAAATACTCATGACTTGTGGTAAGACCCATAGTGAATTACCTGGTTGAACTCGTCTGATAATTCATTCCCGATCCAATACTCCATAAAGGTTATTAAGAATAAACCACATGAATAACTACATACAACATTAATAGAGGTTCAGACACATTAAATCAAAGAGGTCAAAGGCACACATAATTGAAATATTATACGATGTCTTTACTTTCAACGTACCCATCATTTTGTAATTTTTTGCCACAAAAAATCTCTTCTATTGGCCATTCATCAACTTCAATATCTGGCCACCTGTGCTCTTTGAGGACTATATTCTTCTCATGCTCCAATATGAATTCTATTTGCTTCCTCATTCCAACTCGTTATTTATTCATAGAAGAATGAATCAATTAGGCTTTATAAAATATAAAATATATATAATTACTAATGTTAAAAAATACCGACGACTTTATTCAGGTCAGCACGTCTGAACATCATGTCCAAAGAGTCTAGCACCTGAACCTCACATTTTTTAGCATTTATAACACCAAGATACCAGTGTGAAGCGCGCACATTTATTGGGAGGAATACCTATCAAATCGAATAATAAACAATTTGTCTGACACAAGAATCTAATAACCAAAGAACAATATATTGTTTTAAAAATTCCTACCATGTCATGGTCTAAGTAAGCTAGCACCCTTTTTGTTAAAGCAGGACGATGGGAAGTGTCGCGGATAGGGTAATTGACTCCAATGTGCTGGCTCTTTTCCCCGTCCCACTTCATTAATGCAGTTATGCAAGAATTTTCAAGGTAAACTTTACCTCCTGATCTTTGTTCCAAATCCTTCTGGGCCTTGATCACGTTAACATAAGCATCTATGACCTAAATATAATGAGCCGTTAAAAAGAAAAGACATTGAAGTTACCTATGTTTGATTCAATATTATTACTTGTATTTATTACCTCATCACCTAAGAATTCTTGTGGCTGAAAAGACACTCTATGTGATTTCTCGACACTGGAACATCATCGATGAGCACAAGCTCCTCCTTGACCGGTAAAGGTGGAATTTTTTTTAGCAGTTTCAATTATGGCTCTATCACTTCCGGTACAAACATAATCTGAAAAACACAACATACTCATAGGATAAATATTATGGGGTTAACTAATATTATCGCATGTATTGATTATTATTACAAATATATAATATATAATATATATATATAATAAATAAATAAGTAACATAATAGATGAACAATGTACTACCTTCTGGCGCGATGCGAGCTGACGATGATTTTTTGTGTTTGTTATGCATCAAACCTTCTATCAATTTATCAGGCAACAATTCTTTTTGTTTTGATGGAACCACATCAGGAGAATCCCACTGAGCCACCTTGTGAACATCAACCTTTGACATATTGTTAGTGTCGTCCTTGGCGGTAACATTTGCGAAAGACTATAGTTCTAACAATAATTTGATATCATAGTTTGTCTCCTCTCCAAATGGCTCAATCCTATCATTACTTTGTCCGGTGGAGACATGTTCTTCCATGGTTTCTTGCCCATAGTAAATGCAGATACCATATAAAGTCATCAAGTTAGGCCTCAACAGATTATCATTGGTGATAGAATTGATATTTGAGGAGAGTTTTGTCATTATCTATGTTCCTCTAATAAATATTATTTATTGAACATATTTTTTTCTTTTTCCTTCATCGTTATATTTTGTTCTTTCCTCGATGCGGTTCCTCAACTTGCGAGTTGCGATGCCGCGGCTGGTCCTCGCCCCCCATGCTCGTTGCTGCCCAAATCGCTATACGGCGCGCGTGCGCCCGTGACGATAGCAGCGCACGCGTGCCGCCAGTGAAGGAGAAGGGGGCGGAGGCGGGCGCGGGGGCGGCGGGCGGAGCGGGCGGCGGCGATGGCGCCACAGCCGGGGCGGTGGACGAGGCGGCGGCGGCGGCCGTCCTAGGGTTAGGGCTAGGAAACTTCCCCGGCCCTAGATTCCGACCGACGGTGAGCTCGGGGCGGCGGCACCGCCGAGCGGGCAGGGCTGGACGGCGGTTCGGCGGGGTAGGCGGCGGGGGCGAGCTCGGCGGCGGGGGTGAGCTCGGCGGCGAGGGTGGTTGGCCCTCTTTTGGTGCGGAAAGACTAAAAAGACAAAATCGCATCGTCAGCTCAGACCCCCAGCCGCACCAAAAGGAACCTTGAAGGGTCGAGATGGCGGACTAGAGGGGGGTGAATAGTCCTTTTTAAAACTTAAACATAATCGGAGCGGCTAACCGAAACAAATGCGGAATTAAAACTATCGGTCTAGCCAAGACTACACCCCTCTACTTATACTCTATGACACCTTACAAAAGATCCTAAACAAAGCAAATAAGGTGTCGGGCTAGCTAGAGCTCACCTAAACAATTCTAGCTTGCAAGGTTACACAAACCTAAGCTACTAGTACTCAATCAACCGGGGAGCTCCTACACATGCCACTAAGCAAAAAGCACAAAGCCTAAGCTCACTAGCAATGCTCAATAACAAGGCTATACAGGCCAAATTAGAGAGCTCAACTTAGCTACACAAACTAAGCAATGTGACTAGCAAGACTACAAGTCAACTAGTCACTCACGGGATCAACTTCTATGCTACACAAGCAAGGAAGATAACTAGCAAGCTACACAAGCTAACTAATTACAAAAGCAACTACACAAGCACAATATATATGAAAGTAAATACAAGCTTGTGTATGGAGATAGCAAACCATCGAGAAGATGTAGACAATGTTGACACGGTGATTTTATCCCGAGGTTCACTTGGTTGCCACCAAGCTAGTCCCCGTTGTGTCGACCACACACTTTGGTAGTTCGGCGGCTAATAGGCACCACACCTAGCTCGACACTCGAGCGCCGCAAGAACTCACCCACAAGTGAGGGTAACTCAATGACACGCGCAATCCACTAGAGTTGCTCTTCGCGATCCCCGCGGGGCGAGCACAATGCCCCTCATAAAGCCTTCTCCGGAGCCACGCACAATCTTCTTGCGGGCTTCACGACGGAGACACAACCACCAAGCCGTCTAGGAGGTGGCAACCTCCAAGAGTAACAAGCACCACCGGCTTTCAACACGATCACCTAGTGCCACTCGAAGCAATCTCTCAATGCAATGCACTAGCGATCACTCACTCGCTATCGATTCGCACACTAGCAAGCACAAGCGAGTTAGAGGGCTCCCAAGCACATCCACACAAGCCACCAAGGCTTTGGAGTGCTCAGCAACCAGCCCAAGGCCGGTTACCAATGCTACTTATGGCCCCAAGGGCTAACTAGCCGTTGCCCCTTCACTGGGCAAACTGCGCCACCATCGGACGCTCCGGATCGGGACCATCGGACGCTGAGGCCAGCGTCCAATGCTTGGATGCTCGCCATGTGTCCCCCACGATCAACTTCGGCCGAGCGATCCCAACGGCTATATTACTTCCCGAGCCAGTTAAAGTGGCATCGGACGCGCCGATGCCTAGCATCGAATGCTCCGATGCCTCTGCTCGAATCTGCGCAAAACTGCCTCACAACGGACGCGCCAGACCCTTAGCATCGGATGCTAAGGACCAGCGTCCGATGACACACCAGAGAGGTTCCAGAACGCTCCCAACCACATCGGACGCGTCCGATGGAACCACATCGGACGCAGGCCCGCGTCCGATGCTCCCAGCTAAACATGCTCACGCCACGACACTGCCATCGGACGCTCGGACCAGCGTCCGATGCAGCGTCCAATGCATCCTCTGCAACAGACTGAAACTAGGGTTTGCCATCGGACGCTCGGCCCAGCGTCCGATGCCCCTCGAACCAGCGTCTGATGCTCCCCGAGCATAGCACTTCACCTCCGAAAAACACCTGAATCCTGCCTCGCAAGCTCGGCAGGAGGGGAGAGGGACTATACACTAGTTTCTCCCACTTCTCCTCACCTCCTTTCAACACGACTTCTTTTCCAGCAACTTCTCCTTTACAAATGTGCCAACACCACCAAGTGTACATCAACATGTGCATGTGTGTTAGCATTTTCTCAATTAGTTTTCAAAGGATTTTCACTTGCTCTCACCACGCCACTCGATCCTAACAACATCGCAAGGTTAGATCGCTCAAGTGGCACTAGATGACCGATATGCAAACAAGTTTGCTCCTCTTAATAGTACGGCCATCTATCCTAAACCCGGTCATAATCTTCTCTACACACCTATGACCGGTGAAATGAAATGCCCTATAAATATACCTTTGCCTTGCGCATTCCATTCCATCTCCTTCGATGTTGATGCAACACATGCACCAACCTCTTCATCAAATGATATGATCCACTTCATATCATCACATGGCCTCCATGGTCCATCGATCTTGACATCACTTGCTCTTCACCATCGCTTCGGTCCTTCGGCGCCAAGTCTTGCTTAAGCCTCCCGACACTCGGTACCAACGGCTTCAAAGCCTCAACTTGCCCTTCACCTTCGCAACCGGTCCATCAAGCCAAGTCTTGCCTTGATCTTCACCATCTTAGCCACATGACCACATGTCATGTTTCATGTGCATTAAGCTCCTTCTTCACATGTGTGAGCGTTGCAACATATTCCAAGCCATTTCACCTCTATGGCATATGTTGCTCACATATGATCACCTATGGACTAATCACCTGTGTAATTCACTTCAAACACATATTAGTCCACTTAAGTTGTCACTCAATTACCAAAACCAAACAAGGACCTTTCAAACCTTCTACCCCCAGCCGCGTCGTCCCCCTTTCCCACCACCAAGCCTTCTTCTACCCGCAACCCCGGCTCCTCCCGATGCCCAGACCGCACCAGCGCAGCGCCCTCTCCTCGTTCGTAGCTGGAGTCCCAAACCCTCACGCTCGCCCGTGCTCCTTCGTCGGCGCCCTGTGGACTCGAGTCGAGCCTCGTGCCCGCGTCTCGTGCCCGCTCGCCAGGACCAACTTCCCCGCCCACCTGCCCCCGCTCACCGCCTCCTTCCCTCCCGCCGCCGGCACCCCCGCGCCCAAGTGCAGCTCCAGCTCCACCGTCGAGTCCTCCAGCGGGCCCCGCGCCGGGGTGCCCAGGGCAGCGCCGGCAGCGGTGCGTCGCAGGCGTGCCGCTGCGAAGCCGCGTGCCCCGCGTCAGGCCGACGCCGACTGCCACAGCGACTGCGTGTCGTCGGCCTCCGTCGTGGACGATGGCGACGACGCCTCGACGGTCCGGTCGTGCCCGTCCCCGTGCTCGTACCCGCGAGAGGGTAAGGACGCGCGCCTTTGAAACTCACTTGCTGCCAAGTGAGACTGAAAGACATACCTGGAGGATGATGTGGTGGACGGGATTGTGAAGAACTCTTGGCGCGGTCAGACTGCGCCTAGTATTGCAGTGATGGGCGGGCGTGTCAAACTGCGATCACTGCCTTGCCAAGTGAATGTCGTTGAGGAAGGCCCTGGCAGAGACAGATCCTCCGTTTGAGGCGTCGACAAGCAGGTCGGGCAAGAGACGAACATGTCTGATGATGATGAAGGGAATCACACAAGGAGGATATAAGGAGAGAATTGCAGTCAGCATGTTGGTAAGAAGGGAAATCAAAGGAAGAGGTGGCGTAGGGAGGATAAGAAAAGAATCACGGCCGGCACTTCGGTTGTTTCCTGTTTTTGAGTGTACCGTGGTTATTTCTGGATTTTACAGATCTATTTTATTGGTAAGGAAAATCAGGGGAAGAGGTGGTCTCGGTTGTTTGCTGACGTTGCCGTGGTACAGTGGGACAAGGGAGCACAGGAATGTGGGATCGTGCGATTGGCCAGGGAAATTTTTGGATCGTGCGATTGGCCAGGGAAATTTTTATCGGAGGAGGGTATCGCATCAGAGGAGGGAATCGCGGGGAGCAAGAGGGGGAATTCGCACGGAATGGTGGACCGACGAGTTTTTTTATCAGGGGAGGGAATCGCGGGGAGCGACGCGGAGATGAATTGTTTTTTAACTTGGTATATTATTTTGGGAGTTGACAAAACACAAGATTTGTCAAGTGAAATTTGCCAAATTCTTGGAGATGCTCATATGCAGTTGGTTGTCCAACGTAACCAAAGAATATCAACGTGGTTTACATCAAGAATTTGTGATCCAATATACATGAGGATAATATAAATCGGATTGAATTCAAGCACGTAAGAGAGAACAATAACGAAGATATATTTAAAGTGTATGCCAAAAGTGCTTAAACATGTCATCCTTATTTATTTCTAAAAATAGTAGAGCAGACATCAAGAATTCTCTATGAGACGCTCAACAGTGCCATATGCAAATTTTCTGACTTGACGTATGCTTTCATCGTCCCGTAGTTCGTTGCGTAGATCTATAATAAAAAAGTTTTTGGTCAATACTATATCTGAGAAATTCAATTATTGAATTACCACAATATAACCTTACCATGAAATTCATGCGCCTGATTACAAGTAGGTGATAATATTATTTTACTAAATTCAGTCGTGGCCACCCCACCTATCATGCACCAACAAAAAATATAATAATAGCATATTTAATTAGTTAATATATTTGAGAACTTTATTGATAATGCAGTACCTGCTATTTTATTCATCTGTACATGCAGTGCAGCTAGTGTGTGCAACTCAAGTTCCGCTAGCCGCCATTCCCATATGTGACGTTGAAGGTGTGGTTCCTTGATGTGTATTATGACGTATTTCTTGCAGTTACAATTAATTAACATCCTCCAATGATAAATAATTCAATTAACTGCATATAATTTATTATTTCTCACAATTAAATAAGTACCTTGGATTCATGATGAAAACATATCTGTAGGGACGCATCCGCGGGTTTCCCCTTCCAAAAATTTCGGACACATATACCACCATCCCAATGATATCTACAAACATAAATAATATATATTGATAGAACAGTAGCATGGCCAGTTAACTATATGATTTTAAATATTAGTATGGCCAGTTATTTCTCACCTATAAAAAAGAAGTTATCTTGTCTGTAAATATCGTCAAAATTCATAAACGTACGCGGACACTCCGCAATCCAGGTAGGTCTTTGTGGTTTATTAACTAAAGTTTGTGCAGATAGTAGTACATAGTACTCAGCCCATAAACAAAAAATGTGGCGCAAGGGATCATCATGAGTAGGCGCAAAGCCAATTCTCATCAAGTCATAAACTTGTCCTTGAATGATCAAATTGTTGAACCTCCTAGCCTGATCACCATATGCAACGACTTCTATTTTGGTTCCCTATAAGAACATTGTAGTTAATAGATAAATAGTAATTATCAGCAGACAAAATTTTAAGCATGGTATAAAAATAGAAGTCAGCGAATGTACCTCCTCGTCCATCAAAATTACACGCAAATAGTCATCATCATGGTGATGTCGTATGTTGCTCTTCCAAAACACCTTGGCAGTCACATCCCATCTTGAAAATATATGTTCTATTTCCACCTCATGAAATTCTACCCATCTGCAAGCTCATGTATATCAATCAAAATTATAAAATTTACATAAGTAAATCTACGTTCACACTGAAAACTTTTGCCTCACTAATCATTACTGGTGGGCGTGTCAATTATTGCTGGCATAGGTTCCGCGTACGACCTCTTTCTCTTTAGCGAAAGACAAGCAGAACCCATCTCGGTAATTGTAAAATGTGAAATTTAGATCAACCATGACGATGATTATAACAAGGAATAGGTAATAAATGGACCAACACACCAAGAATTCCTATCCTGGTAACAAAACAGCAGCGTCAAGCAGTGACGGATCTAGGATTTTGCTATAGTGTATGCCGCGTCAAAATTTTTATGTATATAGTAAAATCTATTTATAAATTCAGTAAAAACACATAAAATTTGTCCCACAAATTGGTATTCAAGTGTAAAGTAGCATAATAATTCTTACGTTTAATAATTTGTATAAATTATCCTTCCTCTGTTGCACATATGAATAAAATTTTTATTTCTTATAGTTGATTGAATGGTAGCTACACATGTCACGTATTCAGAACTTACAACAGCCTGTAAGCCTTGAGTGCTGCTCATAAAGGTTTCCTAGCTTGCTACCTGAGGAAATAACAATTTGTAGCTTCTACAAAATATAATATCATATAAGCTTCTAGAAAATATAATATCATAAGCTTCTGAAGAAAGTTAGACGAGATCGCCATTTTGTTCCTAGTTTTTATTATAGTTTAGAAAAGAGATCTTCGTCACCACCAGATGCTTCTGCAGCTGCAAGTCTGCGTGTGTGACAGTGTGAGTGGACGAGTGGTGTCGCCGCCTCTGCATCAGGATTTAGGAAAGCAAAAACAGCGTGGCGCCAGCTACATGGGATCCCTCGCGAGCAAGCAGCAGGCGAACCCGTGCAGCTCTTGAGATTTTGAGGCAGGCGAAACATCGTGATTTTTTACCTAGTTTTATACAGATGTATAGTATAGTAGTACGCTAGACTGCAGGGTATGCCAATTCGATCATGAACAAAGTTCAAGGTAGTAAGCCTATGGAGTAGGAGGCAAGGTCCGACCTGGACAACAAGGATGACGCGGCTACGGCGGCAGAACGTGGTGAGGACCTCCTCTTCGAGCGTCTCCAATCGTGGACGGTGAAGTCGTCGCCGTACAGGTGAACTCGGCGGCTAGCCGAGAACGAATGCTCGGTGCGATGGTGTCCTTGGGTTTGACGAACTTGGTAACCTGGGTGGCTTGGTTTCCCTCTGCGTAGTCGTCCTCGCTCATCAGGTGGCCGTGATATTCATTGACCTTTATAGGGTAGGGCACGACTAAACATAATGAAAGCATCTATGTCAGAATTGGCGCCAAATGAAATCACGGCCGGTACTTATGTTGTTTCCTGTTTTTGAGTATACGGTGGTTGGTCCTTTGCTCCGCCCGATGTGCGGTAGACAGGGCCTCACGCTCTCCTGCACGCAAAAATCACGCAGCCGCCTATGATCCCCGATGTGCGGTGGAAAGAAGGAAAGAAATCTTGCGCCACGATGCCGGTGAAACATGGAAAGAACGCTCCCTCGTGCATGAGCCCTCCCCGCGCAACGATACCGGCTAAAGAAGCCAACAGAAATCAATCGTTGGAATTCATTTGTGCCTCTTGTCAATTATATTGACAAAACTATTCGAGCACCCTTTTCTACGGATTTTCTCTCCATCAATCACGCTTTCCTTCACTCCCTCTCCGTGCGAATGAATAAATCAATCAAGGCCCTTAGATTCTTACAATATGAACTTCGTTGTTTTATAGTTATAATTTAATTATCTATATCCTCATAAAGACTCATGTAATATTGATGTTTAAAACATCATAATTACAATATATCCTCATAAAGACTCATGTAACATAATGAAAGCATACTATGAGTCTCCAATATTTTTAACTTTCTAAAATACATTTGTTTTAGATAAATATATTATCAAGCTTTAGATAAATATAAATACTATATTTTATATATTTTCAGTTCCTGGCTCACGAGCTTAACGAGTCAGTTCGAGCTTTTAACGAGCCGAGCCGAGCTACCATTCTGGCTCATTAAGATAACGAGCCGAGCCGAGCTAGCTCGTTATCTTAACGAGCCGAGTCGAGCCGAACCAGCTCAGCTCGATATCTAGCCATAGAAAAACATTGTAATCCAACCATAACTAGCTCGTTATGTTAACGAGCCAGAAACGATCTAGTGCCAGTTTACATCCATAGAGTTCAAATTAATGTGATGTGATGCTATATCTCTGATATAAAATACAAAGTTCTATATGTATATGTAAGGGTGAATTTCTAGTTGGGATGTAGTGTGTATACAACATCTCCGTGTAGAGTCTGTTAAACCATTTAAAATACCTAGAAACAATAAAAAAAATATGGTGTTAGTGAAATAATATTTGTATAATATAACTTGAATGAAAAATACATTGTGTGTAAGCAATATCCTGTTACCTCATCTATGGCGTGTTACCTCATCTATGGCGTCAGAACCTCCTTAAATACAATATTCTTCGTGAAAGTTCCTTTCACTATTGGGGTCTTCTTATCTTTACTTTTATTATTTGTTGCCTTCTTATTTTCTTCTCTCGGTGTTCCTATCAGCGTTTTTCTTCTCTATCTTTTTGGCATGCTGCTCTTGTGCATCCGCATCAGGTGGGAGGGCAAGGATCTTAATATTCGTTCTTGATGTGGCTCTAGACATCGCAACATTCAACTGACCGTGAGAGAACACCGATGCGGGCAGGTACACACCGACGTTGGGGATAGTTTGGCCCTGTGACTTATTGACTGTCATAGAAAAGCTCAGTCTGATAGGAAATTGCTTCCTCTTAAATTGGAACAGGAACATCTCATCATCAGACGGGCATAGCGGTATTCGAGGAAGGAATACTCGCTTCCCAGCATGTTGCCCCACCACGATTTCTGCATCGATTGTATTTTTTCAGAACCCACGTACCACCAGCCTTGTACCATTGCATAGGCCATTGGCAGGATCAATATTCCTAAGCAATATGACAGGACACCCGAGCTTGAGCTTCAAGATGTGTGGGGGCAGCCCGTTTGGGGTCAGACTGTTAAGGAACTCCGATGGGTAGTAGTTATGTGGATCATCTACCGCGGAGTCAAAACTGTGATACACCGTCTCGCCACCTTGGAACATATCAATCATTTTCATATTGATCATGTCCACCCAATCGTTATGTGTAGATAAAATCGCTCTGCTCGTGATGTAGTCTTTGTCCGCCATGTTTGCATTTAGATTTGGTGAAGGACTGAAAATGCAATAGCAAGGTGACCAGAGGGGGGGTGAATGGGAGCTCAAAAATTTCTATTGAAACTTTGGCCTTTTGTTCCCAAAATCAACCCCAAGAGCTTCGAACGAAACCGTGATGCCCACGACCCTTGGAAGAGGGTGGATGATCTCTAAGATCACATCGAGGCACCACAAGGCGATAGCAATCGAAACGCCAAAAGCACCGACACAAGTTTGACCCTCAAGAACCAAGTCCCGAACGTAGACGGAAGGCTACGTCGAGAAACCCCCAAATACCGATGCTAACAAGTAGCAAAGATACCTAGAGAGGTTCCTTGGTCAGCTCTAGGGCCAAACGAAAAGTCCGGAAGCTAACCGAGGAAGCCAGGAGAGCCAACACATGAAACTGCAACACACAGCCGATTCGCAGACTGTCCGGCCCTGGGGTCCCGGACTGTCCGGCTCAACCGCGGACTGTCCGCGGGGTGATGGCGGACTGTCCGCCGGCAAAATCCCCGAAACAGCACAGTTGCTGAAAGTCCTCTGCTCGGGCCCGGACTATCCGCGCCTGTCAACGACGGACTGTCCGCCGGTCACCCGAGGCAAACATAGTCAAAGTCGCGCGACCATTGCTCGGTCGGAGCCCGACGCGCGGACTGTCCACCGGTCAAACCGCGCACTATCCGCGACTGCCCAGTGAGGGCGATTTCAGTCGCCCTTCACACACAACCTCTCAAATCCGAATCAAAACTCAATCCCATGTTCCCAAACTTGGAGAGGATGATCACGAGGTAGTTAGGAGACTATCCCCAAGAAATCATCCGCTCGAATCAACTCAATCACCGGGAAATCGAAAGGGGAGGAGTATGAACAAAAAAGCGCCACGAAAACGAAATCGACCCGATCTACTTGTTCATGAGGAGTTAGATGAATTCCTTCGGTGGAAATAATCTCCTCACTATAAAGAACAAGTTGATTCAAATGGATTTCGCAAAGACGCAGTAGAGAGGGTGATCGAGTGACGAGAAAATCACGGAGAAATGAAGAACGCGAAGAACACGAACAAAACACGAATCAAGTCATCGATCTGCAACCGTGTGGCTACCACACGCTACAACAGTGAGATTACGGTCTCACTTCCTCAAAATCTCCAGTACACAGAGGTATGGTTCTCTGCGGATCTCAGTTGCTACAGCAGGGGATTGGGAGAGCAGGAAAACCTAGAAGGCAAAGAGCAAATGACTGAGATGGAATGGGAGGTGGGTGTCTCCCTCTACTTATCCTAATTCTAATTCCCACTCTACCCCTAACTACTTACAGAGCGAACCAGCTAAACCCTAGGGTTATTCTGGACCAACTCATGGTAGGTGGTGCTCCGACGGCCACGCCCGCACAATTGGTAGTGTTGCCTCGAGGCAACCTCACCGATCGCAGCCACGTGCCACCACCGCTCTGCTTGTCCTTTTCCCGGACGTCACCCCCAGTTTTGTGGCCCAAACCGGGAAACCAGCCTTCACAGCCAACCCCGGTTTTGAGGCCCAAACCGGGAAACCAGCCGACCATCGCCAGAGTTTTGTGGCCCAAACTCAGAAACCCGCAGCACCCAGGTTTTGAGTCCCAAACCTGGAAATCGTCCTTAGCCCGAGTTTTGTGGCCAAACACGGAAACCATCAGCGCCCAGGTTTTGAGGCCCAAACCTGGAAACCGTCCACTCGGTGGTTTTTCTGTGGCTCAACCACCAAACCGAGCCAAAGAAGGGATGCACCGCCCGTGCACCCCATCCACCGACACGTGTCCCCAGATCCTCGACCCGAGCAACACCGTGACCGCAAGTCTTCGCTCGTCGCTGTCCCAGGCTGTCAGCCACCACAGCTGATCCTCGGGCCACCGGTCCCTCAGTCCAAGCCTCACGTCCGCCCTTCGCCACTCTCAGTCCATCGGCACGGCACGTCTCTACTTGACCTTCACCTTGCCTTTGATCACTGTATCCGTGCTCGACACCTGCACAACACAAACCAAAGAACATGCGTATCATTCCAGTTGACAATCACACATCACTTAGAGACTCGGCATACACCCATGTATCCGCATTTGGAAAGATGGTGTCAATCAATCTATGGAGATCTTTCTCGGCATCACCAGAATATAGGACACAAATATCATCTGGAATACGTACATCGCCATCTCTGTTAACCTCCTCTGTTCCACCACCAATGCGCAATAGATAATCTGCAAACCATGGGTCACTCTGAGCCCTCATGTTGCGGACGAGCTTTAGGTGCCGCATGGATTCCCAAAGATATGACCTTCGCAGAGTTGCGCCAACTACTTGAGCCCTAGATCCTTTCCGCACAACAGGGAGGACCTGTCTGAAATCCCCACCAAAGACAATAGTCTTCCCACCAAACGGCATGTCGGACCGACCCATTATATCCCGTAGGCTGTTGTCTAATGCCTCTACATTTTGTCTCTTTGTCATATAGGCCTCGTCCCAAATTATGAGAGATGCTTGTTGAAGCAACTTGGCGGTACCACTTTGTTTCGTGAAGCTACAACAACCGCCCTCTTCAAGAGTGAGTGGTATTTTAAATCGTGAGTGGGTCGTCCTCCCGCCTGGCATTATGGACGCTGCGACTCCAGAGGTAGTTGTAGCCACAACAAGCTTGTCCTGGCTACGTAGTTTAGCGAGAAGTGCCCTATACAAAAAGGTCTTTCCCGTCCCGCCAGGTCCATCCACAAAAAACAACCCACCTTGTTTGTTGTAGACAGCAGCCATTATTTCATTATAGGCAGACCTTTGCTCGGCATTAAGTGAGTCGCACAATAGCAAGTCTTCAGGATTTTGTTGGACGCTAGCTTCCTCAAATATCTCACGAGGAATATGGCTGTCATTGTCGTATGTGTCATCAATATCTGGAAGAGGAAATGACCTTATGTCCTTCCCCATAGACTGCAGCATGTTTCTAATATCAATCAAAACCATTTGTTGCACTAGATCTGCGGAAGGATTATTGCGACGGTAGTCCTCTGACATTGCATCATAGTGTTGTTTCCACAATCCCATCACATCATTTGGCTCACAGAAAACAAATATTGTTGCAAATAGCCTTCGCAAAGAGGAAGGCATCTGGAAGAAAGTAGCTTCAGTTAGACATTCATCTAGTGTATTGTCTTCTTCAATTAAACCCCTGCTTTCCGCAGCCTCACAGAATGAAGGTAGGAGCACGCCATCAATAGTCCTGAGATCTTTGTATGAGGTGGCACCAGCTACATTGTTTAAGAGAACACGGAGAAAGTAGCGTTCTCCCTCAGCAGGATGTGTTGAGATGACTCTGCCAACTTGGAAAACAGAGTTTTTCCTTTTCTGTCAGAATTTTCCATCAGACTGCCAGGTAAAATGCTCCTGGAAGTCTCGATACAAGATTCCACGGGCTTCCTCGTACACCCTGTTTGCCTCAAAGTATGCTGTCAGCATTGACTCTTGTACACCTGGCTTATTAACAATCCGTTCGACACTGTCCCGTTTATGAAATGCCACCATGTGCATGTTGGGTAGATGAAGCTGGAGCTATTGTACCGGTGGATGGTTCTTGCTCAAGTCAAAGCCATATATCCTCCACAGCGCTTCTGGAGGCGTCACCCACCGAGCATCTCTATACTGCTTGATCTCATCAATGTCCCCTTTCTCATCTACTTTGTCAGCCTCCCTCATCACCACCGATGCCCTGTCATGTCCCTTGTATAGGTATTTGAATAGATACTTCACTAATTTAATGCTCCCACAGGCCTCAACATTTATATAGCAGTTGAAGGTACGTAACAGGCAGGGGTTGTAAGGCACGACCCATTGATTGTCCAAGTAATGGCCTCTAATTTTTTGTGTAGAACCGTCATTGCGTCGCCGATAGATGGGGTACGAATCCTTTCCCTGTGACGTTGACTCATAGAATGCGCGCGGGTAACGGTTCTTGCATGAACTGCGACCCACCGTGCACGGAAAGTATGGATTAAGCGTCCCACAGGGACCATGCATCATATGCTTCGTGACCATCTTATAGAGCTCAGGGTACTTCTTCTTGTTTGGTAGCTCTGCAGTGATAATCATGTCATATTGCTCGGGACATGTGAGCTTGTACTTTCATTTCATTATTAGCAAGAAGTGTGCATGTGGCAAGCCTCTCTTCTGGAACTCCACTACATATGCGTAGGCCTTCACCTTCCCAAGTATGTCTTTCTCCATCAACATTTTTCTCATCGCCTCTAACTTTGCTCTAAAGACTCGTGTGACGAGATCTGGGCGGTCTTGTGGTGTTTGGCCTGGATAAAGTTCATTCTTGATCTCATCCCAGTTGGGGTTGCACATCATTGTGAGGAAGATATCAGGCTTACCGTACTTTCGGACCAGAGCCATTGCATCCATGTATCGGCGCCTCAAATCATGGGGTCCTCCAATGAATGACGAAGATAGGACGGTACGCCTTTCGACATTCTCAGCAGATCCTTCTCCTGAATGCATGTTGTCCACTAAGCCTTGGTATAGGTCAGCCCTCAAAGTATCCTGATTGTTCCTCATGTAGTCTAAATGTGAACTCTCAATCTTGATGTAGGTGTCGACGGCAAACTGCTGGAAGAGACGTTGTTGACACTGGTTATCTATCGTAATTAAGGGATAAATAAGTATGAAAAGGGCAAGAATTTGATCACCAACAAAGGTTTAGGGTGTTAACTGACAATATTCCACGAGTTTTGGTGAACTATGATTCTGCAGGGACTAAACCAGGAAATCAACACCGATAGCTTCCCATAGAAGGAAACTGACGGGAGATAACTCCACCGCCACGTCGGGAAGTTTCTAGAAGACTCCAGAGGACACAAGAAGACACCAGGAGGTCGACCACCGCGAGAGGATGACAGGTGGGACCGACCGGTCCCACCTAGGGACTAACCGGTCCTCCCCGGGGCCCGCTGGACTCTATCTTCTAGAAGGTTCTCCCACCGACCTCTAGGATGCATCTTAGCCGTACCTTAAGTCGGTTTGATCTAACGGCCACGGATCATCGCCCAGGGCTATATAAACAGCCCCAGACCCCCCTCTCCAGGCATTAGGGTTTGATCATTATTAGACATCATCAATCAGAGCATCAGGCATTACAGAGGGAGATCAATCGGAAGCCCTAGAACTACATCCACCTAGAATAGTTAGATAGAATAGGATTAGAGGAGGCAAGCTTCGCTTGGATTCCTGATCTAGTCACGAGAAGGCTCGGTAAAACCAAGATCTTCTCTCTTGTATTAATATTATGGATCTATTTCATAATTGCTCTTCTAGTTCATCATTGTTTATGTTCTAGTTCAGTGTCTAGTTCTTGTTCATCGTCTAGTTCATCTTCTAGTTCATAATCCTATTCTAGTTCATGATCTAGTTCGTACTTTAGTTCTTCTCAATGATCTAATTCACCTTATTGTTCATCTTTGTGCTCTAGATAGCAATACAATTGATATGACTAAGACATCAACTATTATATTCTTAATTATATTGCTTATAGTCTGCTTTGATTATATATTTGGCATAGATAGTTCATCTTTATGTTTATACACATGTTCGTATAGCGCTCATCTTAAAGTACAACGGGTGGGTGATAGATGTTGTGTAGGCGTGGTGCCTATACATTGTTTATCTGCGAATGCGTCCTATGTTCCAGATAGAGTGGTAGATCGCGGGTGTGATATTCCTGTTGAGTCCTTTGTATTCCACCTCCCGAATGTAGTGTTTAGTATGGCTCAGTTAACTCATGGTTTAGGGGTTACTCTGTTTGACACCTTTACTATGGAGTTGTCTCTTGATTATAAATATGATGTGACCTAGCCAATGATTGCCAAATATGTTTGCACTAATCAATGTATGCTATGACTTGTAATTAGAACAACTTAGGAATGTTTCTTATTAATGTCCGTTCTAATCATCACTTGCTAGGTAGTACTGTTCTAGGATTATCTTTGATTGATCTGATCTCTGTTATCATTTATCATTTATCATTATCATTTACTCTGTATCCTGATCCCTGTTGGAGTAATAAGTGTGTTATCAGTCTTTATTATAAGTGTGTGCCATAATGAATGTTGTTAAGTCCTCATTAGTATAATTCCATCGTGTTTTGAATTGATTAGTCTCTAGGCTAAATATAAATAACGATACCTGAGACTAGCTTGGATGAAATGCTTCTACAACGGGTATATTTATCTGTGCGCTTGCGGGTAAATATTTATCTTTAAATCCAGTGCCCTGATATAATTACATTGCTAGCTTCATGTTGGGGATGACAACTTGATGTTAAGTGAAGTTAGTAGTGTCCCGTACACTCTTTAGTGCCTTCACTATATTATTATTTATATGATTCATTCTTAGACTGATTCCATTAAGGAGTGTCAATAAGCATTTCTGGCGCCGTTGCCGAGGATCACATCAATTCAATTAGGGATGGTACCTAGGGTTTTTCATTAAAATTTTTATGAACACTTATAGGACATTGCATTAACAGCATTTTAAGACGGTAGCTAGAACATATCATTTTACTTACACACATGTGATAATGCACTGATTATTTATTTTTACTCAAACAGGCTTACTCTGGCTTTGTTTATGTTTTTATCTTCTGCAGGGTGTGATGTATGACTGGTTTCCAACTTCTGAAAAACTACGTTGAGGATCCCGAAGCTTTACTAAGGAAAACAAGACGCAAACTCAAGAGACCCTCACTACCACTTCCAGAAGTTAGCCAGATAAGAAGAAGCTTAACACCAGTGTTGGACACCATGGCCAACAAGACACTCCGCGAGTTCTCTGCACCAACCGCTGCCAATATCAGGACTGGACCAACAGTCAATGTAGGAGACAATGGATTTTAGCTCAAGCCAGCTTTGATCAACATGGTGCAAGCTAATCAGTTTTGTGGAAAGGCACATGAAGACGCAAGCGCTCATCTCCAACACTTTTTGGAGATTTGTAGCACTTTCACCATCAGAAGAGTCGAAAGAGATGCCATTCTACTTCGCTTGTTCCCATTCTCACTCTTGGGAAAAACAAAACAATGGTTCTACTCCAACAAAGATAAAAACACCTCATGGGCGATCTGTTCAACTGCCTTCCTAGCAAAGTTCTTTCCAGTAGGCAAGACGAATGCCCTCCATGCCAAGATTTCAACTTTCCAGCAACAATACGACGAATCAATCCCAGAGGCTTGGGAACGCTTTCAAGACTACATTTCAGAATGCCCTCACCATGGGATGGAGAATTGGCTACTCATGCAGACCTTTTACCACGGGCTCACTTTGAGTACCCGTGAGAATGTGGATGCCGCTGCTGGAGGATCATTCTTATCACTCACTATCAAAAATGCTACTACACTCATAGAGAAGATGGCCTCTAACCAAGGATGGAACGAGGAGCGCTCTCAACCACGCAAGAGGGGAGGAATACATCAACTAAAGGAAGTAGACATGTTGTTTGCCAAACTTGACCTACTCATGAAGAAGTTCGATGAACACACTCCCAAGAAAGAAGACGTCAAGCAAATCTACGAATCTCGCATGACATGTGAAGAGTGTGGAGGCACTGGTCATTCAGGGAGCAATTGCCCTGAGATTCAAGAGGATGCAAAGTACATCAATAACAACACCAACTATCGTCCTCAACAAGCTCAAGGATGGAACCAACAATCAAGGCCTAATTACTCAGGTAGCTACTCAGGTAACTACCAAGGTAATACATTTAACCAACCACCTTTGAGAGAGATGATATCTAATCAAAACAAGATTATTGATAATATGTCTAAGAAGATAGCTTCCAATGATAAACTGTTTGAAAATATTAATACTAGAATGGATAGCTTTACTTCTGCCATAAAGAATCAACATAGCTTTAATAAGATGATAGAATCTCAGTTATCTCAGTTAGCAGCTTCAGTCCCTATGGCTAAAAAAGGAAAGATTCCTGGAAGTCCAAAAGAGCTAGAGACTGCAAATCTTGTAGACATTTTTGATGCAGGACATCTCATACCTAGACCATCAAGGGAATGGATGGATGACTCCATTGCCCCGAAGAAAGGAGATCCAGGAAGACCTGTCATTCCGATCCACATTGGACCTAACAGTTTTGAAGAAGCAGTCTGTGACCATGGAGCAAGCGTCAACATTATGCCAAAGGTAATATACGAACAAATTCATGGTACACCTCTGTTATATACAAGTATGTGTTTGTAGCTTGCAGATCAGATACTGTGCTACCCATTGGGAATTCTAGAAGATGTCTGTATATGAGTGGGCCGCTCGTATGTGTGTGTAGACTTTATAATCATCGAAACAGGTGGAGACAATAGAGCACCCATCATTCTTGGACGCCCGTTCCTAAGCTCAACCAAAGCCATCATCTACGCGGACAGCGCCAAGATCTGTTTCACAATCGTAGGCAACAAAGAAAGATTTAGCTTCAAGAGCCGTACACTCAATACACGAGTCCACCCTCAGATGCCCTACGAAGATGCAAACACTATATCATTGATGACAGTCCTTAATGTCAATATTATACCATCTACTAATGCATAGAATGACATGAAATGAATCATAAAGCATAGTTGTAGGGTTTGAAACTAACAAGTTCCACGAGTTTTGGTGCTCTCACTTGTTTTGTAGGACATCCATGTTTTTACCATATAAAAGTATCTCAAGTGATGAAACAGAGCACACCATTGCGAAGAGCTCGTCGAGACGATCGAAACGGACATATGGTTTGCTACATTTGGAGTCCCGACGAGAGAGTCCTCGATGGATACGACTTGGAAGATTCTAGAACATTCCAGCACATTCCAGAAGACACAAGAAGGCAACCCACGGAAGGCGGGGCCCACCTGTCATAGGGGCAGACCAACCGGTCTCCCTACTGGACCGACCGGTCTGGTACAGGGCCCAAACTCGCCCCCCTTCGCGTGACGCACTCCAACCGACCTCTCCAACGCGTTTTGGCCCATTTAGGCCCAAGTGCATATGATGAAGGATTTAGTCCCACATCGCTTGCCCAAGGTGGAGGGGAGGCCAGGCGACCCTATATAATAAACCCAGGACCCCCCTGAGGCAAAAACACCAACATCATCATGGAGTTGTAGAGGCGTCCCTCGAATGGATAACCTTTCTCCTCTATGTAATTAGGTTTAGATTTTCCAATGTAATAGCTTAGCTCTAGTCGGGAGTTAGGGAGAGCGCAGCTGCGCTCCGGTTCCGGAGGAGTCTTCAGAGTTTTGGTATGTCTTGTATCTTTTCTTTGTAAGACTTATGCCTTAATATATTTATCTTCTCTATTTACTTTATGCTTTATTATATGATTAGTATAGTTGTTATATCTTGGCATGGGATCTTCGCTCGTATTGAGTGCTCTAGTTATGCTAGCTAATTAGAGTAGTAATCGATAGATTAGACATGATGTTTAGTCTATAGGTTACCTGAGGTTGCGCTCAATCCCACGGAATAGTTGTGGTAGCCCCAGGGGTGACAGCTCTGTTAGGCCTTTGTAGTGCACCACGTTCGGATTGATGTTTCGTAGAGCTTTTGGTAGCCTTCTCCCAACTACCTTTTTCCCAGTCTTCTTCGAGAGTTGGAAAGGACCTGCTGCTCCAAAGTGCCAATGTTTATGACTGCTATATCTTTTCATCTTTGTTACCTTAGAACCCAAGTAATAGAGAAGAACATAGGAACCTTGATCTTTCCCGTTGTCCTCCCACTATAGTTATCTATACATTTATCATGAATTCTCTTTGATGTGCTTTCGTTATCATATATATCATATATCAATTACTCCTGCTTTAGCATAATTAGTACTCTAAGTTAGTAGATGCATGATAGTGAGTTATCAGATTCTTGACCCTAGCTTCCCTGTGGTAAAATATAAATAACGATCTTGGAATACTCCCGGTAAAATGCTACAATGGTGTTCTGTGCGCTTGCGGAATCTTTCATATTCTATTTGCACTAACGAACGTCAACAAGCATTTTTGGCACTGTTGCCGGGGAAGCAATTGGTGTAAAGATTTTGATAATGATCTTGATGTCTGCTAATTTAGTGTACCACTAGCTTTAGTAGGATTACCCCTTGTTCTGTTGAGTGTGGAATAGACAGGACAACAAATGTCGTTTCGACCTTATGGCAAGCTTGCACAAGAATGAAGAACCCAGGGTGCCTGAACATTCAAGATCCATCATTAATTTTGGAGCCCTGCCATCTCACAGGTTTGTGTATACATATATAGTATCTATTCTAACCATGTGTAGATTGGAGAAAAGGTCGCCGTCACAAGAATTCAACACTCATCCCATGTGACGGATATTTACGCTACACCACTCACAAATCCCAGTTGTGAGACATGGTAAGTATGATCAAGGTGAGACAGTCTTGCTCATGGACTTTAAACTTTATGAGTAGTTATCTTTTTAATTCCTTGCATTCTACTGCATGTTTATTTTGAATCATCCTTTCATCCACTCCATTTAGTTTATGTTTTCTCATATTTAGTTCCTTGCATGCATTCATGTCATCTGCATCTAAACTAAAAAAATATATATTAAAAAATATAGAAAAAAATATATATAAATAAAATATTCCTCACTGTGATCATACTCTGTCATCTCTTTTCGAATAAATCTCTTTTATGCTCTCATTCTACCTATGTTTGCTATAGTATGCTTTGGTTTGGTTGTGCTTCTCGAGAGTACTTTCAAAGGATTTTAAATTAAGCGCGGTGCTTAGGTTTAAATGCCTTCCTTAATCCAATTAGACATGGAGTCTAGTTTGATTATTGAACTGAAATTGCTAGTGTAGACATTGGATATTTTGTTGGACTAACCCCTGCAGAGAACTCTAAATACACTTTGGGAAAGTCCTGAGATGAATTCACATAAGAGATGAAGCAAGGCATATGGTGAAGTGCATAATGAAGACTCAGCTCATTCATCATGGATGAAAGAACTGTGAGTATTAAAGTTTATTTCAATTTATCTTCTACTGCAAGTATCTTTTGCCTTGAGCCATGTTAAATGCAGCCAACGTGTAAAACGCTAGTCTATGCTAAAGTAATCTTAAAATTATCTTTTCATTAGCATGGATGAATAACACATAGTTGTGGATAACAACCCATGTTTCAAATTCAGTACAATCCTTCGGGTATATGTCCACTAACATTTTGTAGGAGATGAGATTTGCTTGTTCATGGTACGAACTTAAAGATCCAAAACCCAACCCGTGGATAGACAAAACTCATCATCCGACAAGTCACTAGTGATGTCGAAGGCAACCAAGCTTTGAGCCATCCCAAGGCCTAAGCCAGGACACTGATGACGAATAGGATGCAACTCACCCCGTATGGGTCAATCTATGCCTACACTCAGCATTGTCAAAGACATCAACACCGACACCAACAACAAATATCAAGGTGACGATATACCACTACATTATAACATCTATGTGTCGTCTAAAGGAAGTCTGTTGGTGGTTCACTATGAAGACAAGCAGTGGAAGTTCTCCTCACTTCTAATTATTGCAACACAAAAGCTAGTTTGGGGGATGAGGTGGAAGAACTTCAACAACAACAAGACCTACAATTTCAACTCATGAACATGTTGTTCAAAAAATTTGGACATCCACCTACTTCACAAGCCAGCTTAGGGGAGACACAATTCAGTTGTCTAGATTTGCTTCACGTTCAAGGAGAGGAAGGAGAAATCCAGCTTCAACACTTTGATCAGTACAAGCCACTAGACGCTGCCCCAGCCAAGAGAAGAATATGATCCATCACTCATTCTTGGAAGAACGTTCTTGAACACCGCCAATGTTGTCATCTATGTCAGACCTGGAGACGTCCACTTTTGGATCTTCGATCAAAAGGGTCGCTGCTTCTTTAACAACTACACCACTTATGAGCAGCCGAAGAAAACCAAGAGAAGACGTTGACTCAACTGACAAATGAAGAACCATCTGCCAAGAATTGAGGGAGACATCATGAAGGATGAAGCCACTACACTGCAAGAATTCGAAGATGGAGAGATAGTACCCGAGCCTAAAAAAAATCAAGAGAATAATTGACAAAGCCTCCATCATCTGGACCTATTGAGAACAAGACTCAGCTGGCCCACTGTGAGATAAGCAAGAGATGACAAGCCACTCATGAACAACAACTAGCTAGACAAGAGAAGCTTCCACAAGGTGGTTCGACGCAATCACTCTTCAATGATAAAGTATCATTTCAAGGTAAATGACCATCACTTTAAAGCTTCTCTTTGATTCTGGTATGCATATACATAAAGAACCAAACATGTTTAAGTTGCACCTCACTTGATCTGAAGGACCGTGAAGCTACCCAAAAGCGACCAGAGGGGGGGTGAATGGGAGCTTCAAAATTTCCTTTCGGAAACTTGATGCCTCTGTCCCAAAATCAACCCCAAGAGCGAACCTTAGAGCTTGCTAATGTCCACGACCCTAGATGAAGGGTGGATGCTTCCTAGAAGCACAGCGGGACACTGCACAACTCTAGAAAGCCAACGCAAAAGACGGAACTCGAATCCGTCAACGAGCGAGCGAACCGCGAATGAAACAGCGCGAAACAGCAGCGTCCGGTCAGCAGGAACCGGACGCGTCCGGTCACACAATAACAGGTTTTGGACCTCTCTGTTTCTGACCGGACTCTGGCGTACGGTGCGTCCGGTCAGCTACAGTGCGTCCGGTCAAAACCAACCAGTCCAGTGAACAGTGAGACCTATGCGTCCGGTCACTAAGTCAGCAGAGCGTCCGGTCGAACACAGAAACACTGCACGTAATGTTCATCGACCGGACTGACGCACAGTGCGTCTAGTCACCCCGATGGAGCGTCCGGTCGATGCGCAGCAGCACTGTTCGTCCACCGAATCGCCTCGATCTCACCCAAAACAAATCCTCTAGGGATCAAACTTGGTGAGATGAGTCACAAGGAGTATAGTGAGCTATCTCTAAGAGATCATGGCTCGAACCTATCTTGAAATCGGTGAATCGAAGAATTTCAGGGGAAGGAAGAAAGCTTGACCCGAAACGAAAAATCGATCGATCTCCTAGACCGTGAGGTTAGAGGATGATTCCTTCGGTGGAAAGAAGTGCCTCACGATCTAGAACAAACCAGTTCAAACGGAATTGCAAAAGACGAACCGAGCAAAGAGATCAAGCGACGGGAAAATCGTGGAGAAAAAGGATTCCGCGAAGAACACGAACAAAACGCGAATCACACCCACGAATTGCAAGCCGAAGCGCAAACACACGCTACAACAAGGAGGTTACGGCCTCCTTTCCTCAAAATCAACAGTACACAGAGTTGTAAGTCTCTCTGCGGATCTCATCTACAGCAGGGGATGGGAGAGCAGGAAACCCTAAGTGCAAAGAGCAAATGAGATGGCTAAAACTGAGATAGAGGGAGGAGGGTGTCTCCCTGACTACTTATCCTAATTCTAGTCTAAGTACAATTCCTACTCTACCCCTCTCTAATCTAATTACAGAGCGAACCAGCTAAACCCTAGGGTTATTCTGGACCAACTCAGTGGTAGGTGTATCCGACGGCCACGCCCGCACAACTCGTCCGCGTTGCCTCCACGCAACCTTCCGATTGCTGCCACGTGCCACCCTCGCTCTGCACCCCCGGTTTTGTGGCCCAAACCGGGAAACCAGCCTTTTCCAGCTATCCCCTGGTTTTGAGGCCCAAACCGGGAAACCAGCCTCCAAGTCCAACGCCTGAGTTTTGTGGCCCAAACTCAGAAACCCGCAGCGCCCAGGTTTTGAGGCCCAAACCTGGAAACCGTCCTCAACCCGAGTTTTGTGGCCAAACTCGAAAACCCTCAGCACCCAGGTTTTGAGGCCCAAACCTGGAAACCGTCCACCCGATGGTTTTTCCCTGGCTCTACCACCAAACCGAAGCTGTAGAGGGGATGCACCGCCCGTGCACCCCGTCCACCGACACGTGTCCCCAGGTCCTCGACCCGAGCAACACCGTGCCCCGCAAGTCTTCACTTGTCGCTGTCCCAGGCTGCCAGCCACCACAGCTGATCCTCAGGCACTCTAGTCCCTCAGTCCAAGCCTCACGTCTGCCCTTCACCGCTCGGTTCATCGGCATGGCACGTCCGCCGCACGGCACGCCCATCCTTCACCGCACCCGGTCCGTCGGCACGACCCGTCTCAACTTGACCTTCACCTTGCCCTCGATCACTGTCTCCGTGCTCGACACCTGCACAACACAGGCCAAAAAACATGCGATCAAACCCGTTGACAATCACTCATCACTCAGAGACTCGGCATACACCCATGTATCCTCATGATCTAACCTAATCAACTTAACATGTTCAGTTCTTTACTCTTTGTTCCTAGTTTTACTCTCTTGAATCTCACTATCTTAACTAAATGAGCTAAAATGTTGTGCATCTAACCTTTGGAAGATATATCTCAATTATGAAAAGATCAACACTTTATGCATAGATTATCCTTCCTTGAGTTAAGCAATCTGATCTGTTAAATATTTTATGATGCTACTTTCATGCTCATCTTTTGATCCTATCACTCATGTTAATATTGAATAGAATACATAAACAACAAGTTCATCTTGTGCCTACGGTCAGAGAAGAATGAATAAAACTTTTGGTTTTGTTGGTGTTTTTCCACCAACAGAGCCCATGCACTTGATCTCTACCTTGTCTTTATGAGCAGGACACACTCTTGAGCAAAATATGGAGGGGTTTGTCAACTCCCAAATTCTACAGAGTGAAGGTCATGGATCTACAAGAACATGCACACTGAGCAAGATGCTACCAGCTTTCACAATCAATGTTTCACTTCAAATTGCTGGGCGAACGAAGAACATGAGTGACACCATATCAAGAGGTGTAGTTATCAAGGTCTATATATCGGAATCAAATGATGCACCTCAGGAATGAACATGGTGAGAAGTCCTGTTCAGAGGACTTAAAACATTGAACCCTCGCCAAAAGGTAAAATCGATAGTTATCCATATTTATCTTTTCTGCATTAGTTTCTCTTTTGCATGTTTACTTCTCATCATTATTCCTCCATAGCATATTTACTTTTCTGCATTAGCATTGCATAAAAAAGAGAGGAAAATATTTTACTGTTTGCACTGCATCATAAAACTTAAAGCCCCATGTGAATAATTCTGTGGTGTGTAAAAACCCACATGAAAAATTCACCGTGGTGCCATAAAAACAAAAATAAATATGCATACATTCATCCTGTTGTATTTACTCTTGCATCATAAAAAAAAATATTAAAATACAAAAATATTGAGAAAGAGATCTTACTGAAACTCTAGACAACTAAGGCTTAAGTGGTCAACCTATAATGCTTAATATGTTCCACAAGTTTTGTTGTCTATTTGAGTTTCACATGATTAAAGACCAAGAAAAGCTGACGAGCAAGTGGATGGTCCATCCACTGTTAGAGCACTATTTCAACAACCATCAACATCAATTAATGCTCTGATAGAGGAAGAACATTTTCACTGCGAGTCTGCTACATTGCAAGATCGAACGACTACATCAATATTCAGCTTGGGGGAAAGCACCCCCATGTATCCAGGTAAGTATCTTTATCCTCTTAAGTTTTTCTTTTTATAAATAAATTTAAAATACAAAAAAAATGTGAGCACATGAAGGCTCAACACTATTACAACAACATCGAGCTTGGGGGAGGTGCACCCCCGTTATCTTCGTGATTCAGGTATGTCTTACTATTATCTTAGTATTTTTTTAAGTAATAGGTTATAGTGTGTGTTAGATTAAATAAATAAAGCATGTCTAATCTGAAGAACTCTCTCCCTAATTTCTTAAAATGGAAATAATGAATAGTTGCTCTATTGTATTTCTTTCTAGTACCTAGCCTTTAAGCATGAGTTCTCCTAAGTTTAAAAATTAATGATGCCTTAAAATAAAATTAAATATATGGGTAGCAAATGCTTGATCCAGAGTCTAGGTAATTGACAGATATGATATGTGATGATCTAAGCTACTGTTATCTTGTTCTAAAACAATACTAGATTTCTGGAGAGTTTCCAATATTAATATGACAAATAATTGCATTGAGTTAAATTAAGCTTTGTTGACCCTATGAGAAGTTATCATGCTATTGAATTGAGATCACTTACACATTTCATCCATCTTCCGCATAAATGCTCATGATTATCTGTTGCTATCCTCTCAAAAGTTTGTTGGAAGCATGTGGCTATTGAAAAAAAAGAGAAAAACCCGAGGAAATAAAAAGGGACAAGTGTCCGAAACCTCAAAAAGATAGATCCCGAGGAAATAAAAAGGGACAAATGTCCAGAACCTCGAAGAAAAAAAAGAAAGAAAATAAAAAAATGATGAATATCAGAAAAAATGGGCACGTGCCCGACAGTAGAATTAGCCTGATAGCCATGTGTTTCTAATAGACAAAAGAGAGTGATATATTCAAAAGAGCATCTGCCTCCATTTTCCATACACATGCACTTCTCGATTCAATGGTATTGTTGACTTTCTCTTTGGATCCATTGTTTAATTTGGCAACATATGTTCTTAAGCTTTTTGAAAATTCATAAAAACTCCGGGATAATGAAGTGAAAGAACTAGAGACATGGTGCTTGATTTGATCGTTCTATCGTTCAATTACTCAAGATTCAAGGTAAAGTACTAAGCCCCGTGATAAATAATATGATATCTTTTTCTAATCCAAATGAGAACTTTTGTTTGAATGCATGTGTACTTGTTAGAAGTGCAGATATTGCAGCAACTCCTGATCCATTGTTGAGTTTGGCTTTGCTAAGGGACTAGCAAAGGGTAAGCTTGGGGGAACTTGTTGACGGTCCTTAATGTCAATATTATACCATCTACTAATGCATAGAATGACATGAAATGAACCATAAAGCATAGTTGTAGGGTTTAAAACTAACAAGTTCCACGAGTTTTGGTGCTCTCACTTGTTTTGTAGGACATCCATGTTTTTACCATATAAAAGTATCTCAAGTGATGAAACAGAGCACACCATTACGAAGAGCTCGTCGAGACGATCGAAACGGACATATGGTTTGCTACATTTGGAGTCCCGACGAGAGAGTCCTCGATGGATACGACTTGGAAGATTCTAGAACATTCTAGCACATTCCAGAAGACACAAGAAGGCAACCCACAGAAGGCGGGGCCCACCTGTCATAGGGGCAGACCAACCGGTCTCCCTGCTGGACCGACCGGTCTGGTACAGGGCTCAAACTCGCCCCCCTTCGCGTGACGCACTCCAACCGACCTCTCCAACGCGTTTTGGCCCATTTAGGCCCAAGTGCATATGATGAAGGATTTAGTCCCACATCGCTTGCCCAAGGTGGAGGGGAGTCCAGGTGACCCTATATAATAAACCCAGGACCCCCCTGAGGCAAAAACACCAACATCATCATGGAGTTGTAGAGGCGTCCCTCGAATGGATAACCTTTCTCCTCTATGTAATTAGGTTTAGATTTTCCATTGTAATAGCTTAGCTCTAGTTGGGAGTTAGGGAGAGTGGAGCTGCGCTCCGGTTCCGGAGGAGTCTTCAGAGTTTTGGTATGTCTTGTATCTTTTCTTTGTAAGACTTATGCCTTAATATATTTATCTTCTCTATTTACTTTATGCTTTATTATATGATTAGTATAGTTGTTATATCTTGGCATGGCATCTTTGCTCGTATTGAGTGCTCTAGTTATGCTAGCTAATTAGAGTAGTAATCGATAGATTAGACATGGTGTTTAGTCTATAGGTTACCTGAGGTTGTGCTCAATCCCCAAGAATAGTTGTGGTAGCCCCAGGGGTGACAGCTCTGTTAGGCCTTTGTAGTGCACCACGTTCGGATTGATGTTTCGTAGAGCTTTTGGCAGCCTTCTCCCAACTACCTTTTTCCCAGTCTTCTTCGAGAGTTGGAAAGGACCTGCTGCTCCAAAGTGCCAATGTTTATGACTGCTATATCTTTTCATCTTTGTTACCTTAGAACCCAAGTAATAGAGAAGAACATAGGAACCTTGATCTTTCCCGTTGTCCTCCCACTATAGTTATCTATACATTTATCATGAATTCTCTTTGATGTGCTTTTGTTATCATATATATCATATATCAATTACTCCTGTTTTAGTATAATTAGTACTCTAAGTTAGTAGATGCATGATAGTGAGTTATCAGATTCTTGACCCTAGCTTCCCTGTGGTAAAATATAAATAACGATCCGGGAATACTCCCGGTAAAATGCTACATTGGTGTTCTGTGCGCTTGCGGAATCTTTCATATTCTATTTGCACTAACGAACGTCAACAATCATCAAAGAAGAAGAATAGGAACAGAAGGAGGAAGAACAAGGCTATACAACCACATCCAGACACAGTATGGATGGTCAACTCTGTCCGAACAGAATATGACCACCTTCTTCCATCACCATACCTTACCAAGAGAGATGACCCAGGCGTACCCACCATCGATTGCAAGATCGAGGGAAGTACATTCCACAAGACGTTCTGCGACATCGGATCAAGTGTAAACATAATGTCTAAGGTAACATATGAACACTTATATAAAAATAGACCCATGTATCAAACATATGTGCAGTTGCAGCTGGCGGACCAAACTTATCGATTTCCGGAGGGAATAGTAAAGGACGTGATAATCCAAATTAAAGACCACTATGTTCCCACCGACTTCATAGTACTAGACATGGGAAGAGAAGACGATATTCATATCATCCTAGGAACACCCTTCCTCAACACCACTGGCGCCATCATCTACATGAGATCTGGAGAAATCCACTTCCAGTTCCCAATAGAGAAGGTACGCTGTTACTTTAATAGTTATGCCACTAATGTACAGGAAAAGAAGAACCACGCAAGGAGAAGGCACCACATATCCCAACGCAACAAGAATCAACCAATCAAGGATGGATGGGCTGACTATGAAGGAGAAGTTACCAGAAGTGAAGACATCCCATTAAAGGAAATGAAGGACGATGAAGTAAAGGAGACAAGTCCACCAGTCAAGCGAGTGTGGAAGAAGAAAGAGAGTTCTATTGACGTGCAATCATCGAGGTCCTCCTCAGGATCTGCTGATGCACCCAAGGAAGAATGAAGAGCATACAAGGAGTCTTGTTCGATAGACTATAAACATCGAATCCTCGCCGAAAGGTATCTCGGTAATTATCAATATTCATTAGCATTAATTTCATCATTGCATAATTAGTAGTTTTAGCATGATCATTTTACTTTTAGTATCATATTTACTTCCTAGCAATTATATCTGCATTAGAAAACAAATAAAAATATGGAAACTGTAAGCCCCATGAGAGGAGTACACCTTCTGTGGAGGCATAAAAATAAAAATAAAAATGGTATATTTACTTCTGCATTGCATGCATCCATAAAAAAAAATCCAAAAAGAGATACTACGAAACACTGCTAAATCTCTGCTTAGTGGAAAGGAAGAACATAAATAATCTTAAGAGCTTCAAGACAACTAGACAAGAGGAGGAATATTTATCACTAACGCTTAATCAAGTTCCACTAGTTGTGTTGTCTATCTTTGAATTCAGCATGAAGAGAAGAAGAGAAGGACTCAAGAAACCACTAACGGTCTACTCGTCTTCTGGAGAAAAAAGACCACGTCAAGATCCAGCTTGGGGAGAGCACCCTCAGTTATCACGATAAGTATCATGACTTTTTATCTATTACTATTAGTTCGGTTTAGTTAGATCAGGTTAATGTAGACACCCCTAAAAAGATGAATAACTATTACAAAACCAAATAAAGATTTTATAAATGTCTAGGTGGATATAAACTTAATTTTTCTCATGATGAAAGTGATGAACAATTGCTCTGTCGTAATCTCTTTTAAGTACCTACTGTTCAAACTTAAATTTTCTTGAGTTGTAGACAAAGTTGTTCTGAATAAACTCTGAAACTGAAACCTGTGGATTGCAAATACTTGATCTAAAGTCTAGATAATTGTGAGATATGATATAAAAAAGTTTGAGCTGTTGTTTATCTAATTCCTAGAGATACTAGAGTTCTGGAGATTTACACTTTGAAAAGATTAAAAACACAAGATGAGATCATGTATGACATAACATGAGTTCCTACCCAGAGCCATTAATATGATCTTAAGATATGGCTACTTGCTTTGTTCTAAGTTTTTAGTTATGGTTGAGAAATTTATCATGCTCTAGAGATCAAGAATATTTTATTAAAAGATTCACTCTTCCGAAGTAGTATTGTGTTAGAGGCATGGGACTATACAAAAGTATAAAAGGAGGAAATAAAAAGGGACAAGTGTCCGACTACCTCAAAAGAAAAGAAAAAGAGTTATGATAAAAATATGAGAAAAAAAGAGAATGATAGCTCATGGTCCCTCTAATTACAATATGCCAGTAAGAGATGACAAATTTCAAATGTTCTAAGATCTTGATCTATGAGTATGACATCTTTCTCCCTAACTTTGAACTTTGACTTGGTAAGATATGCTTTTCACTTCTTAAAGCTCCAGATATATATCTACAAAAAAGAAGAAAAAAAATGCATCAGTGAGGAATCATAAAATATAACAGAGTGATTTGAGAGTATCATACAGTGGAATCTCTGAGTTTTATTTTAAAAATATATAAAAACTCCAGAATGAAGGTTGATCAAAGAGTTAGAGATACAGTGCTTAACTTGATTGTTTTATCTTTCAATTGTTTAAAGATCCAGGTGAAGGCAAAAAGCTCCATAGTTAAAGGTAATATGAGAAAGTCAGAATAGTTAACTCTAATCCAAGGAAAGATTTTTGTTTGAACATATGTGTCATTGAGGTATGAAAGCATAGTAGCAATTCCTGATTCATCATGATTATTTGCTAAGGGACTAGCAAAAGGTAAGCTTGGGGGAATTGTTGACACTGGTTATCTATCATAATTAAGGGATAAATAAATATGAAAAGGGCAAGAATTTGATCACCAACAAAGGTTTAGGGTTTTAACTGACAATATTCCACGAGTTTTGGTGAACTATGATTCTGCAGGGACTAAACCAGGAAATCAACACCGATAGCTTCCCATAGAAGGAAACCGACGGGAGATAACTCCACTGCCACGTCAGGAAGTTTCTAGAAGACTCCAGAGGACACAGGAAGACACTAGGAGGTCGACCACCGCGAGAGGATGACAGGTGGGACCGACCGGTCCCACCTAGGGACCGACCGGTCCTCCCCGGGGCCCGCTGGACTCTATCTTCTGGAAGGTTCTCCCACCGACCTATGCATCTTAGCCGTACCTTAAGTCGGTTTGATCTTACGGCCACGGATCATCGCCCAGGGCTATATAAATAGCCCCAGACCCCCCTCTCCAGGCATCAGGGTTTGATCATTATTAGACATCATCAATCAGAGCATCAGGCATTACAGAGGGAGATCAATCGGAAGCCCTAGAACTACATCCACCTAGAATAGTTAGATAGAATAGGATTACACGAGGCAAGCTTCGCTTGGATTCCTGATCTAGTCACGAGAAGGCTCGGTAAAACCAAGATCTTCTCTCTTGTATTAATATTATGGATCTATTTCATAATTGCTCTTCTAGTTCATCATTGTTCATCATTGTTTATGTTCTAGTTCATTGTCTAGTTCTTGTTCATCATCTAGTTCATCTTCTAGTTCATAATCCTGTTCTAGTTCATGATCTAGTTCGTACTTTAGTTCTTCTCAATGATCTAATTCACCTTATTGTTCATCTTTGTGCTCTAGATAGCAATACAATTGATATGACTAAGACATCAACTATTATATTCTTAATTATATTGCTTATAGTCTGCTTTGATTATATATTTGGCATTGATAGTTCATCTTTATGTTTATACTCATGTTCGTATAGCGCTCATCTTCAAGTACAACAGGTGGGTGATAGATGTTGTGTAGGCGTGGTGCCTATACATTGTTTATATGTGAATGCGTCCTATGTTCCGAATAGAGTGGTAGATCGCGGGTGTGATATTCCTGTTGAGTCCTTTGTATTCCACCTCCTGAATGTAGTGTTCAGTATGGCTTAGTTAACTCATGGTTTAGGGGTTACTCTGTTTGACACCTTTACTATGGAGTTGCCTCTTGATTATAAATATGATGTGACCTAGCCAATGATTGCCAAATATGTTTGCACTAATTAATGTATGCTATGACTTGTAATTAGAACAACTTAGAAATGTTTCTTATTAATGCCTGTTCTAATCATCACTTGCTAGGTAGTACTGTTCTAGGATTATCTTTGATTGCTCTGATCTCTGTTATCATTTATCATTTATCATTATCATTTACTCTGTATCCTGATCCATGTTGGAGTAATAAGTGTGTTATCAGTCTTTATTATAAGTGTGTGCCATAATGAATGATGTTAAGTCCTCATTAGTATAATACCATCGTGCTTTGAATTGATTAGTCTCTAGGCTAAATATAAATAACGATACATGAGACTAGCTTGGGTGAAATGCTTCTACAACGGGTATATTTATCTGTGCGCTTGCAGGTAAATATTTATCTTTAAATCCAGTGCCCTGATATAATTACATTGCTAGCTTCATGTTGGGGATGACAACTTGATGTTAAGTGAAGTTAGTAGTGTCCCGTACACTCTTTAGTGCCTTCACTATATTATTATTTATATGATTCATTCTTAGAGTGATTCCATTAAGGAGTGTCAACAGACGTCGATCAAAGAGTATTGGATTAAATATCCCTGGCCGCATTTGGAACTTGTAGCAGTAGTAGTCGCGTACAGACACACATGTATTCCCAATAGGTTCTATAGGGAGACATTGTTTGAATTAGTATCACGATTACATGAAAGAGTTTATATTGCATTATCAAAAAAAGTGGATCAAGTTACCTCCATCATCGTCATTGGTGCCACTCTCTGCACGTTTTTTGCGTTTTGCTCGAGCTTGATCAACTTGAGCATCGGCCACACCCACTTTTGGAATGCAATTGTGCCACCCGAGCTCACCCCTTGGAAAGAATAGCGGATATGACAGTGGGTCGTAGCACGCATTATATGAGCGGATGCCGTGTATAGACCGATCCTTCCCTTGCAGGACAACACTATGCTCAAATTGGCCTAGGCGTTCACTCCCCTCAACCCAGACGGCGGCCACCTCTGATGTCAATGGCACATTATATGTTCTTTGGTCGAGCCACTGGTCAAGGTTCAACTCAACTTGGTAATCCTCAAGGTTCTCAACATGCCCCATACTCCTCAGTTGCTGAGAGTAGGGATTCCCATCAAAGATCCTAACCAGTTGCTCTATAACTTCTCTATCTTTTAGGGCACATTGCTCACGACACTTGCTCATCCGATGCTCGAGGGAAGGATCATCGTCGTAAAAATAAAGCTCGAGGTGTCTCTTCTCGACACCATCCTCTTTACCAAATGATCGTATGTTATGGTAAATTTGGCCATGGGCACGAAACGTGTAGACACCATAGATTCGCATGTTAGTTGTCACACGATCTAGGTGGCAGTACAGAGAAGTGAAAGAGAAGTAGCCGTTGAAATATCTAATGTTTGCACGAAAGTGCCTAGCATCAGCGTCCGAGCTTGACCACAACCTCATGAGTTCCGGTGGTGTATCGGGAGTAGAAAGATGAATCTTTCCACCCCGACAACAGAATTTGGGTGGTTCACCCTCGAATTTCTTTGCGTCACAGTGTTGGCAGTTCGGCACCGACGATAGCACGTTAGACTCTGACGGGACATTAGTGAAAACCGCGTCATATGGATCCGGGATATCAGGCTCACTGTTCTCTTGCTCACTCATGTGCTCGACGTCACTTTCCTCCTCGTCATCATCTGAGAAAATGTTGTTGTGTTACGCGTTTTAACTAAATTTGTGAAAGAAAGTTTTGACAATTAAACGGTGTACCTTGTCCGGCAAAAAAGTACGCCTCATCTTCTTCCTCATCCTCCTCAAATATGACATCCTCATCACCATCTGTTCAACAGGGGCACATATGTGACATAATGGCATAAAAAATAAAAAGGAGTAAATTTAATAAAAAAAATACCATCTGAGACCACAGAGTCCTCTGTGTGAGCTTGTGGGCCGTTTGGAGGCCTTGAAGAGGTAGAACCATCAACAAACGGTTGTGTTTGTACACCTGTGCAATTGTTAGGTGGTGGAACTGGAGTTTTCTGGGTGACACCATCTGCAGTAAGAAAAGCTATGAGTATTTGGAATAGAAGAATGAGGGTGAAAGTGTCGGCAATATAGAGTGATGAAGGCTAATTACCATTGCAAACCACACTTGATTGAGTCTGATCGTTCACATCATTGCACTTTCCATCCACAGACCCTCTAGCTCTTCTTCCAATGTTTTCTTCAAAAGCCCGATTGCGACGGGATAGAAGGCAATTTCTCTCTCCATTGGTCACTCGATTCCTATGTATGATATGTGCCGCAACGAAATCAGGCGCCAGGACTTCTGGTTTTTCATCTATAGTGGGCGTGATGGAAATAAACGTGGGACTCAATTCGGGTATTTCCAAATCCCATGAAGGCATTTTAGGCGATTGAGGTGAAGAAGGGAAAATGACACGAGGCTTAAAGTGAGGGCTCTCCATGGCAATCGAGTCCGGATGCAAATTATTGGCTCGTTGTTCTTTCACCATCCTATTATAGTTTTTCTTGCTCTCTTTTCGTTTGTCCATCTTCTCATGCGGAGTCATTTGTAGTTTTCTTGAAGCATTTTTGGCTGTTTTTTTTTGCCGCATACGAATTACGCCGCCTCTTGTTTATTAGCGCCTTTTGTTCAGGAGACATTGCAGCCCTTTGTGCTCTGTTTAGTTCACGCTTACGCTCTTTTGGACACATGACAATATTGTCGATGGAACCAGATGAATTAACTGTACCTATTGAAGGACCGAAAGTGCTACCAGAAAGCAACCAGAGGGGGGGTGAATGGGAGCTTTAAATTTCTTTTCAGAAACTTTAAACCTTTGTCCCGAGAATCAACCCCTAGAGCAAAATCGATGTGCGTGATGTCCACGACCCAAGAGAATGGGTGGATGTTCCCTAGGAACACAGAGGGACACCATGAAAATTCCCTCGCCCAAATTCACGCAGGTCAACTAGTGACAGGATGAACTTTGGGTAACCGTTGCTCGGGGGATTCAGGCTATTTTGTAAAGCGAGAAGCCTGATTTCTGTAGGGCACGAAGTCAGGAATCCAACGCAACAAGCGGATCTCAAATCGTAAGTCGGACGAATAAACTGCGGACGAAAACGCGCAGGACAGACTCGACCGGACTCTGCCTGCGTCCGGTCACAGACCACCGGACGCGTCCGGTCAAAGAAAATCACTTGTGGACCCTTACTGTTTGTGACCGGACTCACTATCCCTATGCGTCCGGTCAAGTCTCAAGCGTCCGATCGCAAGAATACAAGCAGATGAACAGTGTGTTGAGTGCGTCCGGTCAGTAACGAACAGAGCATCCGAACAAATCGCGAATAAAACACAGAGTGTGTTCAACGACCGGACTCTCAACCCTAGCGTCCGGTCTGCCCGACGCCAGAGTCTGGTCACCCCAAAAATGAGTTGTTCGTCCACCGATTCGACACAAACTCTCCCAAAACGAAACCTCTAGGGTTCAAACTTGGAGAGATGAGTCACAAGAAGGATAGTGAGCTATCTCTAAGAGATCATGGCTCGAACCTATCTCCAAATTGATGAATCGAAGAGATTCGGAGGAAGGGAGAAAAACTTGAGCCGAAACGAAAATTGACCGATCTACTAGCTCGTGAGTTTAGAGGAGAATTCCTTCGGTGGAAAGAAGTGCCTCACGATCTAGAACATCTCTGTTCAAATGGAATCGCAAAAGACGCAACGAACAAAGACATCGATCGACGGGAAAAACGTGGGGAAAAGCAATCCGCGAAGAACAAGAACAAAACGCGAATCACAATCACGAATTTGCAACTGTGTGGCTACCACATGCTACAATAGTGAGATTACGGTCTCACTTCCTCAAAATCTCTAGTGCACAGAGGTATGGTTCTCTGCGGATCTCAGTTGCTACAGCAGGGGATTTGGAGAGCAGGAAAACCTAGAAGGCAAAGAGCAAATAACTGATATAGGATGGGAGGTGGGTGTCTCCCTCTACTTATCCTAATTCTAATTCTCACTCTACCCCTAACTAATTACAGAGCGAACCAGCTAAACCCTAGGGTTATTCTGGACCAACTCATGGTAGGTGGTGATCCGACGGCCATGCCCGCACAATTGGTAACGTTGCCTCGACGCAACCTCACCGATGGCCACCACGTGCCGCCACCGCTATGGTTGTCCTTTTCCCGGACGTCGCCCCCGGTTTTGTGGCCCAAACCGGGAAACCAGCTGTAACACCCCTGGTGTTAAGCAACCCTAAATGCATAACTTGACATCTCATAAGCATGAAGCATTCTCATCTCCTGTTGCATTTTGTTTGATAAGTGTCATTTCATGTGTTGGCTTGCAATGTTATGTTTGGTGTGATGCTTGTTTGACTTGCCTTTGGAGTGTGTGAGTCTCCTAAGTAGTTGAACCCTATTGAGGAGTCAGTTTGAAGCTAGGTTTGTGTTGGTCATTATGGCTAACCAAGTCACTAACCCTAGTTGCCTTAATAGAGCCCTAGGAGTCCTTTTGTTTGACTAACTGAGACCTCCTTAATAGAAGCTTTGCATGGTTGTGGGCCCTTAACCAAAAGTGTGTAGATTTTAGAGTAGAACAAAAAGTGTTTAAGGACCAACTCATGAAAATGAGTTTAACAAGGTGTTTTCGGACCCACAAGGAAGAAATGGGGGAGTTTAAACTTAGTAAAATTCTTCTAAGTCCTAACTGCCAAATCAGTTTCGCTGAGCAATCTTTGGAGCTTTCCTGAGAGCAATCTAGGCCGAACCAAAGCTTGATCTTGTAACCAAAGTTGTAGTCGACATGTAGCTCTACTCAATGGAACAAGTGGTTTAGCGTTTCATCGAGTGGATTAGGAGTTAATGCGGATACATGGGTGTATGTCGAGTCTCTGAGTGATGAGTGATTGTCAACGGGTTTGAACGCAGGGTCTTTGGCTTGTGTTGTGCAGGTGCCAAGCACGGAGACAGTGATCGAGGGCAAGGTGAAGGTCAAGTTGAGACGGGTCATGCCGACGGACCGGGTGCGGTGAAGGATGGGCGTGCCGTGCGGCGGATGTGCCATGCCGATCAACCGAGCGGTGAAGGGTGGACGTGAGGCTTGGACTGAGAGACCAGAGTGTCTGAGGATCAGCTGTGGTGGCTGGCAGCCTGGGACAGCGACAAGTGAAGGCTTGCGGGGCACGGTGTTGCTCGGGTCGAGGACCTGGGGACACATGTCGGTGGACGGGGTGCACGGGCGGTGCATCCCCTCTACAGCTCCGGTTTGGTGGTTGAGCCACAGAAAAACCACCGGGTGGACGGTTTCCAGGTTTGGGCCTCAAAACCTGGGTGCTGAGGGTTTCCGAGTTTGGCCACAAAACTCGGGCTAAGGACGGTTTCCAGGTTTGGGCCTCAAAACCTGGGCGCTGCGGGTTTCTGAGTTTGGGCCATAAAACTCAGGCGTTGGACTTGGAGGCTGGTTTCCCGGTTTGGGCCTCAAAACCGGGGGATAGCTGGAAAAGGCTGGTTTCCCGGTTTGGGCCACAAAACCGGGGGTGCAGAGCGAGGGCGGCACGTGGCGGCGATCTGGAGGTTGCGTCGAGGCAACGCTTCGAGTCGAGCGGGCGTGGCCGTCGGATACACCTACCACCGAGTTGGTCCAGAATAACCCTAGGGTTTAGCTGGTTCGCTCTGTAATTAGAATAGTGAGGGGTAGAGTAGGAATTGTACTTAGACTAGAATTAGGATAAGTAGTCGGGGAGACACCCTCCTCCCCTTATCTCAGTTAGTCATCTCAGTCATTTTGCTCTTTCGCACTTAGGGTTTCCTGCTCTCCCATCCCCTGCTGTAGCTAGCTGAGATCCGCAGAGAGACTTGCCTCTGTGTACTGTTGATTTGAGGAAGTGAGGCCGTATCCTCACCGTTGCAGTGCAGATCGATGACTTGATTCGCGTTTTGATTCATGTTCTTCGCGTTCTTCGTTTCCTCGCGATTTTCCCGTCACTCGATCTCCCTCTCTAGTGCGTCTTTGCGAAATCCGTTTGAATCATTTTGTTCGTATCATTGAGGAGGTCATTTCGACCAAAGGAATTCATCTAACTCCTCATGATCGAATAGATCGGGACAATTTCGTTTTTGTGGCACTTTTTCCGTTCATCCACCTTCCCTTTTGATTTCCCGGTAATTTGGTTGTTTTGGGCGGATGATTTCTTGGGGATAGTCTCCTAACTACCCCGTGATCATCTTCTCCAAGTTTGGGAACTTGGGATTTGGAGTTGGATCGGATTTGAGAGGATTTGGGAGAGAGGCGATCAAAATCGCCCTCCCTGTTCATCCGCGGACAGTTCGCCACTGGACCCGCGGACTGTCCGGGGGTCGGGCTCCGACCGAGTAGTGGTCGCGCAGCCTTGACTGTTTTTGCCTCGGGTCACCGGCGGACAGTCCGCCGTGCTAAAGCGCGGACAGTCCGGGACCGAGCAGAGGGACTCCAGCAACTATGCGGTTTTTCACTTTTGACCGGCGGACAGTCCGCCACCAGAGCGCGGACAGTCCGGTCTTGGGCGGACAGTCCGGGACTCCAGGTCCGGACAGTCCGGGATCCTGCTGATTGCTCCGGTTTAGTGCATTTGCTCTCCCGGCTTGTTCGCTTGGTTTCCGGACTTCTCGTTTGGCCCTGTAGTTGACCAAGGAACCTCTCTAGGTATCTTTGCTACTTGTTAGCATAGTTATTTAGGAGTTTCTCGACGTAGCCGTCTATCTACGTCCGGGACTTGGTTTTTGGGGTTGTGTTCGAGCCGGAACTTTTGGAGTTTGGTTTGCTTCTTCTTGGTGGTGCTCCGCTGTGATCTTAGGGATCATCCACCCTCTTCCAAGGTTCGTGAGCATCACGGTTTTCGTTCGCCGTTTCTCGGGGTTGATTTTGGGACATTTGGCCAAAGTTTCTGAAGGAAATTTTTGAGCTCCCATTCACCCCCCCTCTGGTCGCCTTGCTAGTGCTTTCTCGGTCCTTCAATTGGTATCGGAGCAGGTTAAGGATCTTCCACCTTAGCCGGTTCCAGATCCACAGAAGGCGACATGGATCGCGGCGTGGGCAAACCGTCGTTCTTTGATGGGACGAACTATGCGTATTGGAAGATACGCATGTCGGCCTATCTCCAGAGCATGGGCTCTTCTATTTGGGAGATTTGCAACAGGGACGATTACGTTGTCTTGGCTGCTCGTGTCACTCAGCTCCAGATCGATGAGCACGAGGCCAATAGCCGGGCACGTAACGCCTTGTTCTCCTGTTTGAGCATGGGTGAGTTTGATCGCGTTTCTCACCTCTCTACGGCTCGGGAGATTTGGGCCACCCTCATGCGCTTTCATGAGGGCACCTCTCAAGTCAAAACCCGACTCTATGAGTCGTTCAAGAGAGAGTATGAGAATTTTCGACATCAGCCTGGCGAGAGCATAGAGAGTTTATTCGCTCGCTTTCAGGTGATTGTCAACAGGATGAGGGCTAACAAGGAGCAGTTGCCTTTCGACGATCATGAGAGAGCTCTGAAGCTTTTGCACACTCTTGATCGGTCGATGTGGGATTCCAAGGTTCAGGCGATCATCGAATCGCCTAACTATGAGACCCTCACGTGCGACAAGCTCTTCAGTAAGCTCAAGTCCAGTGAGATTGATGCCATGGCGAGGGCTTCTTATGAGAATCCTTCCGGCCCGACTATGGCTTTGGTTTCTGGTTCTTCCGCTAACCCCTCTGCTGGCTTTGCGCTTTCATCTCTCTTTTCTGTCACAGAGGATCAGCTGGAGTCTTTGGGAGACGAGGAGTTGGCTTTGCTTGCCAACTGGTTCACGCGGTTCCACAACAACCGCATGAACCGTCGCCGCGGAGGAGGACGCTCAGGATGCTATGAGTGCGGCGATCCCGACCACTTCATCGCCAACTGCCCCAAGAAGAACAAGCATTCGGGGAAGGGCGATCATGGGCACAAGTACGACTCCAAGCGCAAGGAGAAGCACGTCCCCCCAAGGCGCAAGAAGAGGGGTGGCTTCGACAAAGAGTACATCAAGAAGAAGTACTTGGAGAAGGCCCAGGCTGAGCAGCGTGCGTTCTTCGCCACGCTCAGCGACGTCGACGACTCGGATGACGACTCCGCTTGCTCAAGCGATGACGAGTCCGAGAAGAAGAAGAGGATCGAGGACAAGCTGAACGGTCTCTGCTTCTTCGCCTACGACGACGGCTTCTGCACCATGGCGCTTGGTGATGAGGTCGGAGGCGAGCTGGAGCACACCCCTCGGAACGACAACGACGACGACGACACCTCTCAGGTATCTCTCACCTACGACGACCTTTCCGCTGAGGTTGAGAAACTTACTGCTGCCCTCCTTAGCCAAGATAAACTGCTTAGGCGTGCTGCTAGAGAGCGCAAGGAGTTTAGGCAGAAGTGGGAGGACACGGTGAAGGAGCTTGAGTTCGCTCGGTCCACCGTGGTTGTGTCGGAGGAGAGTGAGTGTGAGTCGTGCACCAAGCACATGACTGATCTTCTCACTTTGAGGAGCAAGTATGCTGCTTTGGTTGGAGAGGTGGATGAGCTCCGTGCTAGGCCGCAGCTGTTGGGTGCATGCAAGACTTGTCCTGTCTTGCAATCCGAGTTGGCAGAGAAGAATGCCAAGATTGAGTCTTTAGAGAAGGCCAACTCGGGTAGCACTTGTGTCACGAGGTGTGCTTTGTGTGAGGGCTTGGAGAAGGAGATTGCGAATGTCAAGCATGGCAAGATGCAAACCGAGGAGGAAAACACATACCTTCGGACCATCTTGTCATGGGTCTCTTGTAGTGAGCCGCAGCTCGGGATGATGATCTCCCAATTCAAGCGAGCTGCTGGAGGTCCTGGTGTAGGTTTTGCTCCAGGTGTTGATCTTTCTGCTTTTGGGAAGATTGGAGAGTCGAGTGGTCTGAACCCGAGTGAGAAGCCAAATTCCACCACTACTCCCAAACTTACCAAGCTTCCACCCAAGGAGCCACCTAAGCCTACCACCAAGGATGGGGTGTTTGAGGAACCCCCGAGAGCTGCGCCCAAGAACCAAGTGTGGGCACCCAAGCCAAACCACCTCAAGAACAAGCTTGACACAATGCCACCCATTCAGGAGGAGTGCTTGCCACAGAAGGGCAAAGTGATCCACACCCACAGCCATGAGTACCAACAACCCCCTTTGCGTGCGGTGAGGTATCATTGTGATTTCTGTGGGAGAGATGGACACTTGAGCGAGTTCTGTTTTCGGCGCAAGAGAGAGGCGCGCCGTGCTCGGGAGATGGACAACCCGGACATGTACCACCCTTTCCGTGGTGTGCATGTGCCGAATGTCCAGAGGAGAGCTGCTAGGCCCGGAGGTCAAGTTCCCAGGCCTAGGGAGAGGAGAGCTCCGAGGAGAGAGGCTAGGCCTAGAGGTCCTGAACCTCAAGCTCCTAGGCGTAGACCTCGTAGAGAGCGTGCCCGACGGGGTCCTGCTTTTGCAGGCTTCGGACCCCGTGGCAGAGGTTTTGTTGAGCGTTTTCCCCCCACCGCGTTTGGAGTATCGCGGTGAGCGCTTCTTCCCCAGCGGACCACGTTTTCCTGTGTGTGGTGATCGCTATCCTCGTAGACAGTCTAGGAATGGTTTTTACACTGACCGTTCTTTTGAGCAGCCGGCCCAACACTGGTATTCTTCCTACTTCACTAACCCCAGTGTTGGACCGTATGCTCACCCTATGTCTTTTTATTGATGTAGGTAAGACGGTTGGAGGACATTTGGTTGGTGGATTCCGGTTGTTCGAGGCACATGACCGGAAACGCCAAGTGGTTCTCCAGCCTTAGCCCTGTTGCTGGAAAGGAGTACATAACCTTCGGCGACAATAGCAAAGGTAAGGTATTGTCTCGCGGGTCTGTGCGAGTTAATGAGCACTTTGTGTTGCGCGATGTTGCTCTTGTTTCTAACTTGCATTTTAACCTTCTTTCTGTTTCGCAACTTTTTGATGACGACTATGAGATTCGTTTTAAACCGAATCTCAGTCGTATTTTGGATCCTCAGGGCAATCTTGTGTGTTTGATTTCACCCTTTGGAAAAGTCTTTCGTGCGAATTTCTCGGAGTCTTTTGGAACTTCTCGTTGTCTTGTGGCTGGACCTTCCTTCTCCGATCTTTGGAAGTGGCATAGGAGACTTGGACATTTCAGCTTCGACTTGCTTGCAAGGCTTAGTTCACTTGGACTAATCCGAGGATTGCCCAAGTTGCATATGGAGAAGGATCTTGTTTGCCACTCGTGTAGACACGGGAAGATGGTTGCTGCTCCCCACCATCCAGTGACTCAGGTCATGACCAAGCGCCCTGGAGAGCTTTTGCACATGGACCTTGTTGGTCCGGCTCAGGTGAGCTCGGTTGGGGGGAAGTGGTATGTGCTTGTTGTTGTTGATGACTTTTCGAGATATTCGTGGGTCTTCTTTTTAGCTGAGAAGACCGAGACTTTCTCCTTTGCTCGCAATCTGATTTTGCATCTTCAGAACGAGTTCCCTTTGAACTCGATGCGAGCTATTAGGAGTGATAATGGCTCCGAATTCAAAAATTCAGATTTTGAGAAGTTTTGTAACTCTTTGGGTTTGGAGCACCAGTTTTCTTCCCCTTACACACCACCTCAAAATGGTGTTGTAGAGAGGAAGAATCGGACCCTTGTTGAGATGGCCAGGACGATGCTCGATGAGCATAGACTCGTAGGCGTTATTGGGCCGAAGCTATGAACACTGCGTGCTATATTTCCAATCGCATTTTTCTGAGAGCGTTCTTGAAAAAGACTTCTTATGAGTTGCATTTTGGTAGACAGCCCAAGGTGAGTTATTTTAGAGTCTTCGGTTGCCATTGTTTTATATTGAAGAAAGGCAACCTGGACAAATTTGAGTCTCGTTCTTCTGACGGTGTATTTTTGGGTTATGGCACTCACACTCGCGCATATCGTGTTCTTAACCTTGATACTAACTGAGTCATGGAGACATCAGATGTCACCTTCGACGAGACTCTCATTTGTCCCTCTTCTCGTTTTGAGCGTGTAGGTGATCATGAGGTTGGTGAGCCTCTTTTTGATGACGAGGACGAGGGTGCTGAAGGTATGGATGATCTAGCACCCCCTCCAACTGCCGTGCCGCAAAGAGCGGCTTCTACGACGACTCACGACCCCGACACCTCTTCCTCCTGGGGGCCGTGGGATCCGCCACCCCGAGCGGTACCATTTGTACCCGGGGAGGCACCAGCTGCTGTTGAGGGGGAGTCTACTTCAGCTCGGGAGGCGCCACGACACATTCAGCGCCAGCACCCGCCTCAGCAGATGATTGGCAGCATCGATGAACGTGTTACTCGGTCCAGGTCACAGCACAACTCTCACTTCGCTCATTCTGCTTTTGTTGCTAATTTTGAGCCCCGAGATGTTGGACACGCTTTGACGGATCCGGATTGGGTCAATGCCATGCATGAGGAGTTAGAAAACTTTGAGAGAAATCGGGTTTGGGTTCTAGTTCCTCCTCCTCCTAACTGTAATCCTATTGGGACAAAATGGGTTTTCAAAAATAAACAAGGAGAGGACGGCCACATTGTGAGGAACAAAGCGCGTCTTGTGGCCAAGGGTTATAGTCAGAAGGAGGGGATAGATTTTGAGGAGACTTTTGCTCCTGTAGCTCGTTTGGAGGCTATTAGGATACTCTTGGCTTTTGCTGCATCCAAAGGTTTTAAACTTTTTCAGATGGATGTCAAGAGTGCCTTCTTAAACGGCTACATAGAAAAAGAAGTGTATGTTGAGCAACCCCCCGGTTTTGAAAATCCCAAGTTTCCAAACCATGTTTTTAAACTTCACAAAGCTTTATATGGTTTGAAACAAGCCCCTAGAGCCTGGTATGATAGATTGAAAACTTTTTTGCTTGCTAAGGGTTTTAAAATGGGATGTGTAGATAAAACGCTCTTTCTCCTCAAGCAAGGCAAAGACACTCTCTTGGTCCAGATTGACGTGGATGATATCATTTTCGGTGGTTCTTCTAACGATTTGGTTGCCAAGTTTGCAGATATTATGAGCAGGGAGTTCGAGATGAGCATGATGGGCGAGCTGGCATTCTTTCTCGGGTTGCAAATTAAGCAATCCCGAGAGGGGACGTTTGTGCACCAGGGCAAGTACACCAAGGACCTGTTGAAGCGGTTCGATATGGGTGAGGCCAAGCCTCTTCCAACACCCATGTCGACGACGACTGCCCTGGATGCGGATGTGGATGGAGAAGCAGTGGACCAGAAGGAGTACCGAAGCATGATCGGGTCGCTCCTCTACCTGACGGCGACACGCTCGGACATCCAGTTCGCAGTGTGTCTGTGTGCGCGCTTTCAGGCGTCGCCGCGCACCTCTCACCGTCAGGCGGTGAAGCGGATTTTCAGGTACCTTCGTTTCTCACCTAAGTTCGGGATTTGGTATTCTGCTTCCTCCACCCTCTCCCTTTGCGGTTATTCGGATGCCAATTTTGCTGGTTGCCGTATTGAGCGCAAGTCCACTTCTGGGACTTGCCAGTTTATTGGTTCTTCTCTTGTTTCGTGGTCTTCTCGTAAGCAGTCTAGTGTCGCTCAGTCCACTACAGAGGCTGAATATGTTGCTGCGGCTAGCTGCTGTTCCCAGTTGCTTTGGATGATGGCCACTTTGCGTGATTTTGGTCTGAGCTTTACTCGTGTTCCTTTGCTTTGTGACAGCACGGGTGCTATTAGCGTTGCTAAGAACCCCGTGCTTCACTCGAAGACCAAACACATTGATGTGCGCTTTCATTTCTTGCGAGACCACCAGGAGAAGGGTGATATCGACCTTCGCCACATCATCAACTGGCTGATATTTTCACCAAGCCTTTAGATGAATCAACCTTTAATCGGTTGAGGGGTGAGCTTGGTGTGTGTTTCCCCTTTTAGATGGGGGAAACATTTTGGATCTTGTATAGTAGACTGACCTTCTTTCGTTTGTCTTTCTTTTCTCTTGCTTTTTAGCATACGCATTTACATTCTGAGCTTCACGTCTATAATCACTAGAATGTAACTATGCTCTATGTAGTATGCTTCGATGCTTATGTTGATGCTTGTAGCTTATGCTCTTTCTGATCACTAGTACATGTTGTGAGCTGAGCTATTTTTGAAATGGTGAATTTGCTTAATAACTTAAAATCTAAAAATGTTCACCATTGAGATATGCAACTAGCATGTGTAGGATGTGTTGAGTTCACTCGTGCTTTTCATATATGCTAGGTTGCTATGTCTCTAGTTCTGAGTCATTCACTTGCTTGGTCTGTTCATATCTTGCTTAAAATTTGAACCAAGTCTTAGTGAATTGAAAAGATCGAGATGGGACTGCTTGTCAACACATCACGGTATCGAGACAGTTTCTCATTGCACTTTGAGTTAAACTTGAGCCGTGTAGTGTATGACCGAAACTGCAGCTTTAAGCTTCTGATTGCTTCGGCATAGGCTTCGCTCGGTTGAAAAGTTAGGTAATGACAAGCTTTCAACCTCTCGCAATCACATGCTAATAATTGAACTTGTGAAATTTTCACCGCTGCAACTCCGATATTAATTTGAAATCACAAGTGTATGTTTCATTCCTATGCATGATGATTGAACTTTGCTAGGGGTAGTTCCGAGCCAAACCTGGGCCTCAAAACCTGGGCGCTGCGGGTTTCTGAGTTTGGGCCACAAAACTCAGGCGTTGGACTTGGAGGCTGGTTTCCCGGTTTGGGCCTCAAAACCGGGGGATAGCTGGAAAAGGCTGGTTTCCCGGTTTGGGCCACAAAACCGGGGGTGCAGAGCGAGGGCGGCACGTGGCGGCGATCTGGAGGTTGCGTCGAGGCAACGCTTCGAGTCGAGCGGGCATGGCCGTCGGATACACCTACCACCGAGTTGGTCCAGAATAACCCTAGGGTTTAGCTGGTTCGCTCTGTAATTAGAATAGTGAGGGGTAGAGTAGGAATTGTACTTAGACTAGAATTAGGATAAGTAGTCGGGGAGACACCCTCCTCCCCTTATCTCAGTTAGTCATCTCAGTCATTTTGCTCTTTCGCACTTAGGGTTTCCTGCTCTCCCATCCCCTGCTGTAGCTAGCTGAGATCCGCAGAGAGACTTGCCTCTGTGTACTGTTGATTTGAGGAAGTGAGGCCGTATCCTCACCGTTGCAGTGCAGATTGATGACTTGATTCGCGTTTTGATTCGTGTTCTTCGCGTTCTTCGTTTCCTCGCGATTTTCCCGTCACTCGATCTCCCTCTCTAGTGCGTCTTTGCAAAATCCGTTTGAATCATTTTGTTCGTATCATTGAGGAGGTCATTTCGACCAAAGGAATTCATCTAACTCCTCATGATCGAATAGATCGGGACGATTTCGTTTTTGTGGCACTTTTTCCGTTCATCCACCTTCCCTTTTGATTTCCCGGTAATTTGGTTGTTTTGGGCGGATGATTTCTTGGGGATAGTCTCCTAACTACCCCGTGATCATCTTCTCCAAGTTTGGGAACTTGGGATTTGGAGTTGGATCGGATTTGAGAGGATTTGGGAGAGAGGCGATCAAAATCGCCCTCCCTGTTCATCCGCGGACAGTCCGCCACTGGACCCGCGGACTGTCCTGGGGTCGGGCTCCGACCGAGCAGTGGTCGTGTAGCCTTGACTGTTTTTGCCTCGGGTCACCGGCGGACAGTCCGCCGTGCTAAAGCGCGGACAGTCCGGGACCGAGCAGAGGGACTCCAGCAACTGTGCGGTTTTTCACTTTTGACCGGCGGACAGTCCGCCACCAGAGCGCGGACAGTCCGGTCTTGAGCGGACAGTCCGGGACTCCAGGTCCGGACAGTCCGGGATCCTACTGATTGCTCCGGTTTAGTGCATTTGCTCTCCCGGCTTGTTCGCTTGGTTTCCGGACTTCTCGTTTGGCCCTGTAGTTGACCAAGGAACCTCTCTAGGTATCTTTGCTACTTGTTAGCATAGGTATTTAGGAGTTTCTCGACGTAGCCGTCTATCTACGTCCGGGACTTGGTTTTTGGGGTTGTGTTCGAGCCGGAACTTTTGGAGTTTGGTTTGCTTCTTCTTTGTGGTGCTCCGCTGTGATCTTAGGGATCATCCACCCTCTTCCAAGGGTCGTGAGCATCACGGTTTTCGTTCGCCGTTTCTCGGGGTTGATTTTGGGACATTTGGCCAAAGTTTCTGAAGGAAATTTTTGAGCTCCCATTCACCCCCCCCTCTGGTCGCCTTGCTAGTGCTTTCTCGGTCCTTCAGTTAATCGCGCGCAAAGTTGGGCTGTCAGTCGGCCATCAGAGCCTGAACCCGGCCATATAGTTTGAATCGGCGCCGTGTCGTGGCCGACCGCGCACAGGAATCGCCCGCCGCGTGGCGCGCGCCGGCCGGGGATGCAGCGTTCGCGCGCGGCGTGGCGTGCACAAGGCCGCCCTCGCCCCTGCCGAAGCCGCACTCCCCCCATTCTGTCCCTCTCGCTCTCTCGCCGTCGCCCGAGCGGAAAAGAGAGGGGAAAGCAGAGCGCCGTCGCCGTTCGCCATCGTTCGCCGCCGTCCGGCCGCCTCGCCGCAAGCCCAACCACCCACAAAGCTTCGCCGTGAGCCCCCGCACATCTTGCTACCCTTAGCGCCCCGTAGGAGACCCTAGGCAAGCCCCGGGATGAGCCGCCACCATGGCCGCCATGACCGCCGAGCTTGGTTCTCCGTGGCCGGCCTCCTTCCCATGGTTTCGTGTCGCCCTAGCTCACGTTCGAGGGTTAGGGAGGTTCGTAGAAGAGGTAGAAGGTGACGGTTTGGCCGGTTAGGGTTTGGTGACCGCGGTACGCCGCGCCCGCCATGTTCGCCATGGCCGGCGAGCTCGGTCCGCCGTGGCCAACCCCCTTTCCGCGCCCGTCCGTTTGTCCTAGCTAGCGTTCGCGAGTCGCCTTGGACCGCAGAAGACATTGGTAGTGTTGGTTGAGCCGATTAGGGTTTGGTAGTGGCGGTACGCCGCGTCCGCCGTCCGCCATGGTCGCCAGAGTCGGCCTGGCCGTGGTCGCGGATGCTCGGAGTAGGAACCCTGGCTTTTGAGCCTCGGGTTAGGGTTGTGAAGTTCGCCGGAGTAGAATCGCGAGTCGGTTTGGCTCGGAATGACCGAAGCCGGCCGGCGTAGCATGGCCGCACCGCCGTGTCCGCCATGGTCGCCGGCGAGCTCGATTCGAGCATGCGCTAGGCCTGTGTGTGGTACCGTCGGGTGCGGAAGAAGGAGAGGAGTAGAGTGGTGGTGTTCGTTTCGCCGGGGAGGTCGCCGTCGGCGAGCTTCGCCGCGGTCAACCCTTCCCCTGCTTCGGTGTGACTGACCGGTGGGGTCGGTTTGACCAGGGGTCCCGCCAGTCAGTGGCTCGGGTCCCGGCTGTCAATGTCTTGGGTGCAATAGTCTGGGTGCATATAGCAGTTTAGGTTACAAAGGTTTTTCAGGGTTTTGTTTAAATAGGTTTCAGAAATGTTTGTTTAGCTTGTTTAATTCATATCTTGAGTTCTATAAATGCTAAAATGGTGAAATAAGTTTTGTTAAGTTTGTTGTGATGAGTTCTATGCATGAAAAATATAATATGTTCAGTTTGTGATAAAGTTATGTGTAGTTATATTTAATTCATGTTTAGGCTGAAATCTTGTTAAATGCATAGTAATCTGGGTATTGCTCAAAAAAATATGATTCTTGTTTTGTTAGGTTTGTGTTGATGAATAGTTTCTGGGAAAAATATAACATGATGTTGTTCTGTGGAATATTTTGGTAATAGCAATTAAAATGATGAGGTGCTGTTTTCTTGTTTATTTTGTAGTAATTAAAATATGAGGAGTTTGAACCTGATAATTTTTATACACTGCTCTTGTGCTAAGAAGTTCAGTAGAAAATTGGGAAATTTGTAGTTTGACACTTTTTGCTAGGGTGTGTAGTTCAAAGCACCTTTTCATGGTAGAATTTGTCTTTTTCATAGAGAATGGAGTTTAAGTCCAAATGGGATGAAATCTGGACAGAGAACTAGTTTATGTGTTGTTAACTGCCAAGAATTTCTGTAGATTTTTTTGACGCTGTCTAGGATGGGTTGCTGTTATAGGCTTGATTAAATGGATTTATTTCAGCAAGCAATTAAAAGGGAATAAATTAATTAAGTGAAATGCTTGTTGTGGTAATTGTGAATCCTAATCAACTAATTAGGTAGGTTAATTGTTTGGTTGGATGTTAAAGTCTTTTGTAATCACTAGTTTGATGTTAACTACCTTGTTGAAGAGAACGCAGTAGATGATATGTGTTTATCTCCTGAGTTATCTTAGCAGATGACATGTGCTTATCTCCTGAGTTGTCTTGTTCTATGTTGCATCACCAGTGCATTCCATGTGCATTCATATTACGTATACGTGTTATGCATCATATAGGATCGGTAGTGGAGACCCTGAACCCACCACCGGAGGAGCCATGTCCGGAGGAGACCCAGGACCAGAGGACCGAAGAAGGAGACGTCGGGGACCTGCCTAAGTGCCTCGACCATCGTCCCTCCGACTTTGAACGAGGCAAGCCCCAGAGCATCCCACTCCTATGGTTTGCAAATGCAATTACAAATTTACCTGATATGTGTGTTGCATTAAGTTATAGGAGTTGAGTGATACCGTTGATGCATTACTTACTTATCCTTGTCCACTTGCAATTACTATCTTGATATCCCTGTTAAGTCTAGGCCTGCTTATGCTTAGCCTGCTTAGACCGATAAAAGTCGAGTGATTTCCTGTCTCCCGCATATAGGTGGATACTGATCATGACTAGCCTGGTGCTATCATGGAGATAACCATGTGATAATTAATTTGAGACCGGGCGGGATGTAGGAGCAGCAGGACATTGGTCCTGTGTGCTAGTAGTCTCTCGTCTGTGTCGATTAGGACCCGACGAAGGCACACCTCAGTCATTTTGAACGCGTCAATCACTTAACGGAGTAGGTCTGAGTACCTCCCGTGAAGCCGAGTAGGGCTATTCGAGCCGGTGATGGAGATGTTGACGCCTAACACCTAGGGCCTTACATGTACCGTGGGCAACTATTCTGAGCAACCTGGCATGGTCCGTGGACAGGTGGGGCCTGATTGACCTGGCATGACCGTGGGCAGTTATAGCTTGAGCGACCTGGCATTGAGATAACCCCCGATGTAGAAGGGCCCTTGACCGTCCCGCGCGTTGTGTTCTCGAATTTCCTGAAGTGGTCGCCGACGGCTGCCTGGCAAGGTGTGATCGGGCGAGTGTGTGACATTTTTATCCCCAGCTGGTAGGAATCGATTATAATCGCCATCGCTCCTAGTTAGTGAGTAACTTGACTGGGCATGTGTTACCGTAGTAACTTATGGAACTAAAGATGGTTATGGTACTGAATCTGAAAGGCTATTGATGAAATAGTCACTCTTGCTTGATTAAGTAGTCAAGTGCTTGCTCTAGATCAGGTGCAAATCTAGTTAATCAAGTTAATTACATAAAATTGACTGCTAATACTCTAATGATGATTATTTGTTAACGAACATGCTTTTATGCAAAAAGGTAAGTATAGCCAACCCCAGATACAGCCTTGCATACTCCTTGGTGTCGTTTATTTCTGGTTTATGACGGGTAAGTCTAGCTGAGTACCTTCTCATACTCAGGGTTCTTTCCCTTGTTGTTGCAGATGGGCAATGCTTCTACGGCTATTGCGAGAACTGTCTGTACCGCGTCGAGGGTGGTGACTAGACCAGGGGCATGGTCAACTATTGTTCTCTCCTGATGCTTTTGTGGACAGATCAGGCAATGGCACCGTATTGTGAACTGAGAACTTATGTTTAAAACTATGTTGCTTCCGCTTTCGAAATTCGAACTATGGTTTGTAATAACTGTTGAACTCCGATGTATTTGATTTATGTGCGAACTGAATGTACCTCGTGAATATGTACGCTAATCTATTACGATCTTGGCTAAAGTTGAATGATTTGAAATCCTTCGAGATTTCCGGACTACCGGGTTTGTACGAGCTTAAGTACCTGTAATCTCTGTGAAAGTGGGGATTCGGTGCTTAATCTGGTATAAATTGGTCGGTTCTGTCACACCAGCCTTCACAGCCAACCCCCGGTTTTGTGGCCCAAACCGGGAAACCCGCAGTCCATCGCCTGAGTTTTGTGGCCCAAACTCAGCAAACCCGCAGCACCCAGGTTTTGAGGCCCAAACCTGGAAACCGTCCGTCCTCAGCCCGAGTTTTGTGGCCAAACTCGGAAACCTTCAGCGCCCAGGTTTTGAGGCCCAAACCTAGAAACCGTCCACTCGGTGGTTTTTCTGTGGCTCAACCACCAAACCGAGTCGTAGAGGGGATGCACCGCCTATGCACCCCGTCCACCGACACGTGTCCCCAGGTCCTGGACCTGAGCAACACCGTGACCGCAAGTCTTCGCTCGTCGCTGTCCCAGGCTGTCAGCCACCATAGCTGATCCTCAGGCCACCAGTCCCTCAGTCCAAGCCTCACATCCGTCCTTCGCCACTCTCGGTCCATCGGCATGGCACGTCTCTACTTGACCTTCACCTTGCCTTCGATCACTGTATACGAGCTCGACACCTGCACAACACAAGCCAAAGAACATGCGCATCATCCCAGTTGACAATCACTCATCACTCAGAGACTCGGCATACACCCATGTATTCGCAATCTCCCCCTTGATGAGTGCATTGTCAACTACCAACACAAAACATGATAAAATAGAGGAAGGAAGGAAGAAAGAGAGAGAACTTGACCAGATGACCCAAAAGCAAGACAAAGCCGAAGAAGGTCAAGTGGAAAGAGCAAAACAACTTGGTTCCCAAAGACATGGGCAACGGCTCGACGCAACCAAGCAAAGCAAAGCTAGCCCTCAAGAAGAGGTAGAACAGGCTCATCACCACTAGCGAGAAAACTTGATACCAATTGAAAAATCAACTGAACTTCAAGCAAAACATAGCTAGCCCTCAAGAAGAGGCAGAACGGGCTCAACAACTCAAGAAGAGGCAGAATAGGCTCAACACCGCTAGCGAGGAAGCTCCGAACCAATTGGAAAATTTCAAAATCCGAAAAATCAAGCCAGCTCAAACTCCCCCTCCAATAGTGCACACAACCAGGGAATCCAGGGAATCTCATGATTTGTCAATATTTTCTCCCCCTTAGTTGAAAATGCACCATCAAACAATTTTCTCCCCCTCGACAGAAGAACTCTCCCTCTAAATGCATATGAGTCAAAATGCAAGTTAGCAGCTTCAGGAATATAGTCGATAGAATATGAAGATGCTAAACAGAGTGCTGATTCGATGACTCATAAAATGCACAGAATGCTAGCAAAGGCTCAAACTGATCACTAAATACAAAATCTGAACATTTGAGCAACAAGAGCAGTTTTCAAACAAAACAGGTATTCACCATCAAAATAGCACGAAGCATGTATAGACAGGAAGTCAAACAAGTGCTAAACATGTATGCAAGGTGAACTACCCCTAGCACAATTCAACCATCATGCTATAGAATGAAACATAGACTTGTGTATTCCAAAATTTTATAGGAGTTGCAGCGGTTAAATTACAGAAGTTCAAATTTCAGCATGTGATTGCGAGAGGTTGAAAACTTGTCATTGCCTAACTTTTCAACTGCGCGAAGCCTATGCAAAAGCAATCAGAAGCTTAAGGCAACAGTTTCGGTCATACACTACACAGCTCAAGTTTAACTCAAAGTGCAATGAGAAACAGTCTCAAAACTGTGAGGTGCGGACAAGCAATCCCATCTCGATCTTTCTAATTCGCTTAACTTGGTTCAAAATTAAAACAGCATATGAACATACCAAGCAAGTGAATGACTCAGAACTAGAGACATAGCAACCTAGCATATATGAAAAGCACAAGTGACTTCAACACATTCTACACATACTCGTTGCATATCTCAATGGTGAACATTTTCAAGTTTAATATTCAGTAAGCAAATTCACCATTCATAAAATAGCTCCGCTCACAACATATATCAGTGATCAGAAAGAGCATAAGCTACAAGCATCATCATAAAGCATCGGAGTCAGTGATCAGAAAGAGCATAAGCTACAAGCATCATCATAAAGCATCGGAGTAACTACTATACAGAGCATAGTCACATTCTAAAGATTATATATATGAAGCTCTGAATGTAAATATGCAAGATGAAATGCAAAAGATGCATGAACAAACCAACTAAAAAGCACAAAGTAAGTTTATAATACAAGAGCCAAAATGTTTCCCCCCATCTAAAAGGGGAAACACACACTAAGCTCACCTCTCAACCTAGCAAAAGTTGATTTGTCCAAAGGTTTGGTGAAAATATCAGCCAACTGATAATGAGTATCGACATGGCGAAGGTCGATATCACCCTTCTCATAGTGGTCTCGCAGAAAATGAAAGCGCACATCAATGTGTTTGGTCTTAGAGTGCAGCACGGGGTTCTTAGCAATGCTAATCGCACTCGTGCTGTCACAAAACAAGGGAACGCGAGTAAAACTCAGACCAAAATCACGCAAAGTGGCCATCATCCAGAGCAACTGGGAACAGCAGCTAGCTGCAGCAACATACTCAGCCTCCGTGGTAGACTGAGCGACACTAGACTGCTTGCGAGAAGACCACGAAACAAGAGAAGAACCAATAAACTGACAAGTCCCAGAAGTGGACTTGCGCTCAATGCGACAACCAGCAAAATCGGCATCGGAATAACCACAAAGGGAGAGGGTGGAGGAAGCAGAATACCAAATCTCAAACTCTGGAGTGAGGCATAAGTACCTCATAATGCGCTTGACCGCCTGACGGTGAGAGGTGCGCGGCGACAACTGAAATCGCGCGCAAAGACACACCGCGAACTGAATGTCCAGGCGTGTCACCGTCATGTACAGCAACGACCCGATCATACTTCGGTACACCTTCTGGTCCATAGCTTCTCCATCCTTATCCGCATCCAGGGTCGTCATGGTCGACATGGGTGTTGGAAGAGGCTTGGCCTCACCCATATCGAATTTCTTCAGGATATCCTTGGTATACTTACCCTGGTGCACAAACGTTCCCTCTCGAGATTGCTTGATTTGCAATCCGAGGAAAAACGTCAACTCGTCCATCATGCTCATCTCAAATTCCCTGCTCATAGTATATGCAAACTTGGCAACCAAAGCATGAGAAGAACCACCGAAAATGATATCATCCACGTAAATCTGGACCAAGAGAGTGGCACTGCCTTGCTTGAGGAGAAAGAGAGTTTTATCCACACATCCCATTTTAAAACCCTTAGCAAGCAAAAAGGTTTTTAACCTATCATACCAGGCTCTAGGGGCTTGTTTCAAACCATACAAAGCTTTGTGAAGTTTAAAAACATGGTTTGGAAACTTGGGATTTTCAAAACCGGGGGGTTGTTTCACATACACCTCCTCTTCTATGTAGTCGTTTAAGGAGGCACTCTTGACATCCATTTGAAAAAGTTTAAACCCTTTGGATGCAGCAAAAGCCAAGAGTATCCTAATCGCCTCCAAACGAGCTACAGGAGCAAAAGTCTCCTCATAGTCTATCCCCTCCTTCTGACTATACCCCTGGGCTACAAGTCTGGCCTTGTTTCTCACAACATGGCCATCTTCTCCTTGTTTGTTTTTGAAAACCCATTTTGTCCCAATAGGATGACACTCAGGAGGAAGAGGAACAAGAACCCAAACCCGATTTCTCTCAAAGTTTTCAAGCTCCTCATGCATGGCATTGACCCAATCCGGATCCGTCAAAGCGTGTCCAACATCTCGGGGTTCAAAATCAGCAACAAATGCAGAATAAGCAAAGTGAGAGATTTGTTGTGACCTTGACCGAGTGACACGTTCGCCGATGCTGCCGATCATCTATTGAGGTGGGTTTTGGCGCTGAATGTGTCTAGGCGCCTTCCAAGCTGATGTAGCCTCCCCCTCAACAGCAGCTGGTGCCTCCTCGGGTACAAAAGGTACCGCTCGAGGTGGCGGATCCCATGGCCTCCAAGTAGTAGAGGAAGAAGGGTCGGGGCCGTGAGTCGTAGTAGAAGCCGCTCCTTGCGGCACAGCAGGTGGAGGAGGTGCTGGATCATCCATCCCTTCAGCACCTTCGTCCTCGTCATCAAAAAGAGGCTCACCAACCTCATGATCACCTGCACGCTCAAGACGAGAAGAAGGACAAACCATGGTTTTGTCGAAGGTGACATCTGATGTCTCCATGACTTGGTTAGTATCAAGGTTAAGTACATGATAAGCGCGAGTGTGAGTGCCATAACCCAAAAATACACCGTCGGAAGAACGAGACTCAAATTTGTCCAGGTTGCCTTTCTTGAGTATAAAACAATGGCAACCAAAAACTCTAAAATAACTCACCTTGGGCAGCTTTCCAAAACGCAACTCATAAGAAGTCTTTTTCAAGAAAGCTCGGAGAAAAATGCGATTGGAAATGTAGCATGCAGTGCTCATAGCCTCGGCCCAATATCGCCTAGGAGTCCTATGCTCATCGAGCATCATCCTGGCCATCTCTACAAGGGTCTGATTTTTCCTCTATACAACACCATTTGGTGGCGGTGTGTAGGGGGAAGAAAACTGATGCTCTAAACCCAAAGAGTCACAAAACTTCTCAAAATCCGAATTCTTGAATTCGGAACCATTATCACTCCGAATTGCTCGCATTGAGTTCATAGGGAACTCATTCTGAAGACGCAAGATCAGATTGCGAGCAAAGGAGAAAGTCTCGGTTTTCTCAGCTAAAAAGAAAACCCACGAATATCTCGAAAAATCATCGACAACAACAAGCACATACCACTTCCCCCCAACCGAGCTCACCCGAGCCGGACCAACAAGGTCCATGTGCAAAAGCTCTCCAGGGCGCTTAGTCATGACCTGAGTCACTGGATGGTGGGGAGCGGCTACCATCTTCCCATGTCTACAAGAATGGCAAACAAGATCCTTCTCCATGGACAACTTGGGCAATCCTCGGATTAGGCCAAGTGAACTAAGTCTTGCAAGCAAGTCGAAGCTCAGGTGACCTAGTCTCCTATGCCACTTCCAAAGATCAGAGGACGAAGGTCCAGCCAAAAGACATCGAGAAATTCCAAACGATTCCGAGAAATCCGCACGAAAGACTTTTCCAAAGGGCGAAATCACACAAACAAGATTGCCCTGAGGATCCAAAATGCGACTGAGATTCGGTTTAAAACGAATCTCATAGTCATCATTGAAAAGTTGCGAAACAGAAAGAAGGTTAAAATGCAAGTTAGAAACAAGAGCAACATCACGCAACACGAAGTGCTCATTAACTCGCACCGACCCACGAGACAACACTTTACCTTTGCTATTATTGCCGAAGGTGATAAACTCCTTTCCGACGACCGGACTAAGACTGGAGAACCACTTGGCGTTTCCGGTCATATGTCTTGAGCACCCGAAATCCACCAACCAAACGTTCTCCAATCGTTTTACCTACATCAATAAAAAGACATAGGGTGAGCATACGGTCCAACACTGGGGTTAGTGAAGTAGGAAGAATACCAGTGTTGGGTCAGTAGCTCCAAAGAACGGTTAGTAGAAAACTCATTCCTAGCACGCCTACGAGTAAAGCGATCACCACGCTGAGGAAAACGTGGTCCGCAAGGGAAGGAGCGCTCACCGCGGTACTCAAAACGCGGTGGGGGAAAGCGCTCAACTACAAAGCCACCGCCACGGGGTTCATAGCCTACAACTGCAGGCTCCCGCTGGGCACGACCTCCTCGTGGCCTAGGCCTAGGAACTTGAGGTTTTGGACCTCTAGGCCTAGCGGCACGCCTCTGAACGTTCGGCACATGTACATCATGGAAAGGATGGTACATGTCCGTGTTGTTCATCTCCTTTGCACGGCGCACCTCTCTCTTGCGCCGAAAGCAAAACTCACTCAAGTGACCATCTCTCCCACAGTGCTCACAATGGTACATCACCGCTCTCATAGGGGGTTGTTGGTACTCACGGTAGTGGGTGTGGATCACTTTGCCCTTCTGTGGCATAAGCTCCTCTTGGATGGGTGGCATGGTGTCCAGCTTGTTCTTGAGATGGTTTGGTTTTGGAGCCCATGATTGTTTCTTTGGTGGAGCTCTCGAAGGTTCAACAAAGACCCCATCCTTGGTGTTAGGCTTGAGAGGCTCTTTGGGTGGAATCTTGGTAAGTTTGGGAGTAGTGGTAGAGTTGGGCTTCTCACATGGGTTAAGACCACTCGACTCTCCAATCTTCCCAAAAGATGAAACATTAACACCCGGAGCAAAGCCTACACCTGGACCTCTAGCAGCACGCTTGAACTGGGAGATCATCATCCCAAGCTGCGGCTCACCACTCGACACCCATGACAAGATGGTCCGAAGGTATGTGTTTTCCTCCTCGGTTTGCATCTTGTCATGCTTTACGTTTGCAATCTCCATCTCCAAACCCTCACAAAGAACACACCTCGCCACACATGTGCTACCCGAGTTGGCCTCTTCAAGAGACACAATCTTGGCATTCTTCTCTACCAACTCAGATTGCAAGCCCACACAGGACTTGCACGCACCCAACAACGAGGATCTAGCCTTCAGCTCATCCACTTCTCCTACCAACACAGCATACTTGCTTCTCAAAGTGAGAAGGTCAGTCATGTGTGTGGTGCACATCTCGCACTCAACCTCCTCAGTCATGACTACGGTGGACTTGGCAAACTCAAGTTCCTTCACCGTATCCTCCCACTTCTGCCTAAACTCCTTGCGCTCTCTAGCAGCACGCCTAAGCAACTTATCCTGACTAAGGAGCGCGGCAGTAAGTTTCTCGACCCCAGCAGAAAGCTCGTCGGGGGTGAGATACCTGGGAGGTGTCGTCATCGTCGTCGTCGTTCCGAGGGGTGTCCTCCAGCTCACCGTCGACCTCCTTGCCGAGGGCCATGGTGCAGAAGCCCTCGTCGTCGGCGAAGAAGCAGAGGCCATTCAGCTTGTCCTCGATCCTTTTCTTCTTCTCAGACTCGTCGTCGCTTGAGGAAGCGGAGTCGTCATTCGAGTCGTCGACGTCGCTGAGCGTGGCAAAGAACGCACGCTGCTCAGCCTGGGCCTTCTCCAAGTACTTTGTCTTGATGTACTCCTTGTTGAAGCCGCCCTTCCGCTTGTGCTTCGCGGGGACGTACTTCTCCTTGCGCTTGCCGGAGTCGTACTTGTGCCCATGATCCGCCTTGCTGAAGGTCTGCTTGTTCTTCTTCGGGCAATTGGCGATGAAGTGGTTGGGGTCGCCGCACTTGAAACATCCCGAGCATCCTCCTCCGCGGCGACGGTTCATGCGGTTGTTGTGGAACCGCGAGAACCGGTTGGCGAGCAAAGCTAACTCGTCATCCCCCATGAACTTCAGTTGCTCCTCTGTGACAGAAACAAGAGAAGAGAGTGCAAATCCTCCAGAGGGGTTAGCAGAAGAGCCAGAAAACAAAGCCATTGACGGGCCAGAAGGATTTTCGTAAGAAGCCCGAGCCATGGCGTCAATCTCACTGGACTTGAGCTTACTGAAGAGCTTGTTGCATGTGAGGGTCTCATAGTTAGGTGATTCGATGATCGCCTGAACCTTCGAGTCCCACATCGACCGATCAAGAGTATGCAAAATCTTCAAAGCTCTCTCATGATCGTCGAAAGGCAACAGCTCCTTGTTAGCCCTCATCCTGTTGACAATCACCTGAAAGCGAGCAAATAAACTTTCTATGCTCTCACCAGGCATATGTCAAAAGTTCTCATACTCTCGTTTGAATGACTCATAGAGACGGGTTTTGACTTGAGTGGTTCCCTCATGGAAACGCATGAGGGTAGCCCAAATCTCCCGAGCCGTAGCGAGGTGAGAAACGCGATCAAACTCGGACATGCTCAAACAAGAGAAAAGAGCATTACGGGCTCGGCTATTGGCATCGTGCTCATCAATCTAACACTGAGTCACACGAGCAGCCAAGACCATGTAATCAGCAGAGTTGCAAATATTCCAAATGGAAGCACCAATACTCTGCAGATAGGCCGACATGCGTATCTTCCAATACGCATAGTTCGTCCCATCGAAAAATGGTGGTTTGCCCACACCGCGATCCATGTCGCCTTCTATGGATCTGGAACCGGCTAAGGTGGAAGATCCTTAACCCGCTCCGATACCAATTGAAGGACCGAAAGTGCTACCAGAATGCGACCAGAGGGGGGGTGAATGGGAGCTTTAAATTTCTTTTCAGAAACTTTAAACCTTTGAACTGAGAATCAACCCCTAGAGCAAAATCGATGCGCGTGATGTCCATGACCCAAGAGAATGGGTGGATGTTCCCTAGGAACACAGCGGGACACCACGAAAATTCCCTCGCCCAAATTCACGCAGGTCAATTAGTGACAGGATGAACTTTGGGTAACCTCAACCTCCCCCGAGCAACGCGAGGGGGATTCAGGCTATTTTGTAAAGCGAGAAGCCTAATTTCTATAGAGCACAGAGTCAGGAATCCAACGCAACAAGCGGATCTCAAATCGTAAGTCGGACGAACAAACTGCGGACGAAAACGCGCAGGACAGACTCGACCGGACTCTGCCAGCATCCGGTCACAGACCACCGGACGCGTCCGGTCAAAGAAAATCACTTCTGGACCCTTACTGTTTGTGACCGGACTCACTATCCCTGTGCGTCCAGTCAAGTCTCAAGCGTCCGGTCGCAAGAATACAAGCAGATGAACAGTGTGTTGAGTGCATCCGGTCAGTAACGAACAGAGCGTCCGATCAAAACGCGAATAAAACACAGAGTGTGTTCAACGACCAGACTCTCAACCCTAGCGTCCGGTTTGCCCGACGCCAGAGTCCGGTCACCCCAAAAATCAGCTGTTCGTCCACCGATTCGACACAAACTCTCCCAAAACGAAACCTCTAGGGTTCAAACTTGGAGAGATGAGTCACAAGAAGGATAGTGAGCTATCTCTAAGAGATCATGGCTCAAACCTATCTCCAAATCGATGAATCGAAGAGATTCGGGGGAAGGGAGAAAAACTTGACCCCAAACGAAAATCGACCGATCTACTAGCTCGTGAGTTTAGAGGAGAATTCCTTCGGTGGAAAGAAGTGCCTCACGATCTAGAACATCTCTGTTCAAATGGAATCGCAAAAGACGCAACGAACAAAGAGATCGATCGACGGGAAAAACGTGGGGAAAAGCAATCCGCGAAGAACAAGAACAAAACACGAATCACAATCACGAATTTGCAACCGTGTGGCTACCACACGCTACAATAGTGAGATTACGGTCTCACTTCCTCAAAATCTTCAGTGCACAGAGGTATGGTTCTCTGCGGATCTCAGTTGCTATAGCAGGGCATTTGGAGAGCAGAAAAACCTAGAAGGCAAAGAGCAAATAACTGAGATAGGATGGGAGGTGGGTGTCTCCCTCTACTTATCCTAATTCTAATTCCCACTCTACCCCTAACTAATTATAGAGCGAACCAGCTAAACCCTAGGGTTATTCTGGACCAACACATGGTAGGTGGTGATCCGGCGGCCACGCCCGCACAATTGGTAACGTTGCCTCGACGCAACCTCACCGATCGCCGCCACATGCCGCCACCGCTATGGTTGTCCTTTTCCCGGACGTCGCCCCCGGTTTTGTGGCTCAAACCGGGAAACCAGCCTTCACAGCCAACCCCCGGTTTTGAGGCCCAAACCGGGAAACCCGCAGTACATCGCCTGAGTTTTGTGGCCCAAACTCAGCAAACCCGCAGTACCCAGGTTTTGAGGCCCAAACCTGGAAACCGTCTGTCCTCAGCCCGAGTTTTGTGGCCAAACTCGGAAACCTTCAGCGCCCAGGTTTTGAGGCCCAAACCTGGAAACTGTACACTCGGTGGTTTTTCTGTGGCTCAACCACCAAACCGAGCCGTAGAGGGGATGCACCGCCTGTGCACCCCGTCCACCGACACGTGTCCCCAGGTCCTCGACCTGAGCAACACCGTGACCGCAAGTCTTCGCTCGTCGCTGTCCCAGGCTGTCAGCCACCATAGCTGATCCTCAGGCGACCGGTCCCTCAGTCCAAGCCTCACATCCGTCCTTCGCCACTCTCGGTCCATTGGCACGGCACGTCTCTACTTGACCTTCACCTTGCCTTCGATCACTGTATCCGAGCTCGACACCTGCACAACACAAGCCAAAGAACATGCGCATCATCGCAGTTGACAATCACTCATCACTCAGAGACTCGGCATACACCCATGTATCCGCACCTATATTATTAATAAAAAACTACGGTGTCAGCTATGATGGTGTTCAAATTATTTTTGTAATTAAAACATGATTCTTTATAGGCATACCCGCTTGTTGAACAGTGTTGATATCTGTCTCAGCTAAACTCTCATCAATATCAGCGAGAACTCCAATTGTTAAAGGCGTAGCACCTTCTATAAATTTATTCATATAATAAGTATCCCACACCACCACGATAAGATATTAATATAAAGAAATCAATTTTCTTCGCACACCTGTTGAGTGTCCTTTGCAGTCTTTTGTAGCACCATTCCTGCACTTTTTTGTGTATTTTTTATTGCATACAACTCACGTCGTCTCTTATTAAGTAGCGCCTTTTGTTCAGTAGACATTGCAGCAAATCATGCTCTGTCACGATCACGCTTACGCTCTTTTGAACATGTGACAATCCGGTTGATGGGACTGGATGCATATTCAGAACCTATATATATATGATGGAATGACATTTTAATCAACGCACGCTAGGATATGGGGTAAGTAGAATTATAATAAATAAACACAACCAAGATTCACCAAAATCATAGGAAATTGAGCCACAAAATTATACCCGTTTCATGATCAATACTAATATCATCATCAATGTCAATGTCATCCACGTTACCAGTGTCACCAATGTTGCTTAAAAGTACCGGACCATCTACAAATATAACCATACAATAGAATAGAAATTGGATCATTCTATAAGCAACCTATATAATTAGCAACGCACGAGCACGCTACCTATAAAGTATTACTTTTATTTTGCTAGTAAGTAAGCTGGTAATTGTTGCAAGCCATTAGTGTAGGTTGATTGCCTATGAAGTCCGTCACTATATTCGTCCATTTCATTTGTTGTATTCCCATCTACAAGTTTAAACACAATTGATTGTTATTAATTGGATTTAATTACAGTTGCAGCACCGATAAATACTTTTTAGGGACACGATGACCTGCCATCGCAGCGAGGACGTCCTGCCACAAAGGTCGAATAGCAAGTCGTCCAGCAAACAACGAGCAGTCTGTTATTTACAAAAAAAAAAGGCACTCAGAAGGTTTTCGAGAAACCAGGTCTCACCACTCTTGCCCAAAAAAAAGAAACAAACCACATCTCGCCAGGCCAATCTCGCCAACAAAAAAGGAAAAGAGGTTAACTCTAAATAGATTGCAGAGAGATGTTGAACTATACAAACTGAGAGGATAAATTCAAATGTGTCTTATATTTTCTAGATTATAATGAAATGTACTAATCAAGAGTAAGAAATCATCTCTCACAAATAATGGGCACAACAAGTACCTAGCACTTTGAGCAACTAATCCAACAAGAACTACAGGCCACGTGAAGCATCCAAACTGCACACGAAAAGAAAAGGTTAACTCTAAATAGATTGCAGAGAAAGATGTTGAATTATACAAACTGAGAGGACAAATTCAAATGTGTCTTATATTTTCTAGATTCTAATGAAATATACTAATCTCTCACAAATACGTTTAGTAATAGCTGATCGAAAAGGAAATATACATTATACAAAGGAGAAAGGTCCTATTGAGCCATTCTGACGCCCAGTGCTTAATGTCATTCAATTTTCATAAGTAGTTTGAGCCCATATTTTAAAAACTACAGTAACCATTTCATGGATAAATTTTCTAGTTATCTTTGAATCCTTAAGCAGTAATATCATGAAAATAGTAGGAAGTCAGGCCTTAATTGATACACATTTGTTTTGTAGCACATTTTTTTCAATGATGTTTCGCAATTCAGAGAAATTGACGAGCCGAACCTCTTGATGACAGCGACCCCTCCACGTCCTTCTGGCTCTACATAAAACACGCAACGAGTGTAAAAATGAGCCCCAACCAGCCAATATTTTTACTCACAAATACAGGTACATGTAAAGATTTTAGTTATAACACCAAGCATACATGTACACCTGTTTTTACACCAAGCATACATTTCGAGTGGTGAATGCATGCAAAAACCATGAAAAAAATGCATGCAAAAACCATGATACAGGAACGAAGGCAGCACGGGTGTTCTGACACAAATTATAGGAACGAAGGCAGCACAGGTGGTAACAACTATGAAAAGATGCATGCAAAAACCATGGTAGGTTGTTACCAGTTTTCTAGCAGTGGTGGCATACAGTAAAACCAATTGCATGATTGGCAACTACATAGTGCATACTGAAAAAAAAATATGAGATGGAGGGCACCTCCCTGGTGGAAAACAAAAAAATACTACTATCAGTTAAGTGGGCCTGTCGCCACCATCGTGGTCGTGGATACAGATTCGGCCAAGCATGCCGTGGCATGCCACGGATGTCGAGGCCTTGGTGCCGTTGGGTGCTGGCATGGGGCAGGAGGCCGCGGCACCTAGGAAGGGCATGTTCATTAGAGTGGGGAGACAACTGTGGGGGAGGTTCACCGAAGAGATCCACGACTCCACATGAAACGACGTGCGGGTGTGGCTCGGCACCAAGCAGGCAGCGAGGCGCGGCGCGGGGACAAGGAGATTTTCGTGTCAGTGGAGCCTGTGATGCCGCCGCGGCTGCACGGTGTGCTCTTTGGGGGCGGCGGTTCCATGACCATCCGCTAGGCATGCTTCGTGCGACCGACCAAGGAGAAGAGCGGAGGGGTTCTCTGGTCAGCTTTCGTGGTCATGCATGTGCTCTCTCAGCAGTGGTTGTTGAACTTCAGATTACAGTGATAAGTAGTCTTGATTAATATGCATGTGCTCTCTAGGATTGCCCCAGGCCTTCTATTCGACCAAAAAGATGGCATGATTATTGTAGAGTGTATGAAGCTAATTTGTTTGTACAGGAAGAGGGCCCTCCATGCTCAATGCATGTGATGCATTGATCTGAAAGATGGCTCTGATTGTTGCTCTTAGTGCAAAAATCCAAGGAAAAAATATTGGGATCCCTATTTGTGAAGGAGCTGCTACTGCAAAGTCTCCATGGAATGCACTCGGTAAGCTTTTCCTTCATGACTTATTTGACTATGTAAAAAGATAATAGAAACTTTAAAAATAGCATAAGCTATTTCAGGAATAGAGTACAGCTGAGATTTTAGATAACCTCATCATGCTATCACCAAACTCTACAGCATATTCACACAATACAGAAATCATTTCTGAAAACATCGTGCAAAATAAAAGTAAGAAGAGGGGAAAACACTATGTAATGGGCAGCATGACTGAGACTTATCAAGACTACTTATCACTGTAATCTGATGTTCAACAACCACTGCTGAAGTTCAAAAACCCCCATGCAACATGACTGAGATTGGCAACACTAAATAACCAAGGAGCATACATGGTACATTACTCCTATAGTTCTCCAAAAGATATCAGGTATGATAACTCCTAGGTGAATACCGATGTATGTACTCTAATAAAAAAATCAACATATCACATAAACTATGCTCTGTCACACTTTGTCATAGATTGTTTGGTAAAGTTTTGCTTGTAGTCTAAGAAGCCCTATGTAAAATACTCTTAAAATATTCAGTTTCAGATCATAAATTTAACTTCACTATTTTCTGCAGACAAAGATCTATGCAGTCTGTGATGATCGAACCATCTACATCGTACAAAGGATAAAGCCATGATCTGGAACACAGCTCGTTTGGGAAAAAAACCTGGCCACCAAGAGCTACTTCTCACAGTAGTTAGATTATTTTTTTATGTTTTAAGTCATCAACTGACTACAACAATAATATCATACTAACATATGGACAAGAATGGCTACGAACCAAAACCGAATGGAGCAAAGAGGTATCTGTTTCATCAAGTACCTTGCATCAGCGGCTTCCTTCGCATAAAACCTCCAAGCCAAACCATACACTAGGGGAAGAGATTCATGATCTCCTTTGTCATGTCCTCCTTTTCCGTGTCTACCAACATCCTCTTTGCATCAGCTTCAACTGAAATCAGAATAGAGCAGTCTTCTTCAGTAAAAGTTCAACACATAATTTCCAGTTAGGTTGTACAAAGATGGATAGGAAGCTATCAAATTCGGATGTTTGTGCTAATAGAAGCCGAAATTCTTGATCGAAACAAAAAGGTAACATTGTTTGCTTCCAGATCAAGAATTTCGGATCAGGTGTATCATGAGACGAGTACGGGAACACCTCAAAGTAGCAGCTTTTAGCATATGGCACCCCAATTCGCCACCCTCAACATAAAATCAATAGTTTATTTGGTTTTAAAAACATGGATGCATCTATATACTATCACAAAATCTATATATATGCTCAGTTTCGCAAATGCAGTAAAGGACATGGCTATGCACATGTACGCATGATAACCTTTGGAAGGGATCCAACTTAGCTGGCATAATACATGTAAATAGATCTGAATACAAATAGCTAATTACTTACACGTAGGGTTTGGGTGCTCGGTTTTGCACAACAGGAAGTGAAGAGAAGGGATTGGCACACCTAGTAGTGCTCCTTGCTGGACGGGGCATGGCAGGGGCGGATGACCGACGAAGACAAGAGCCAGACCGGGAGAAGGACGCGCGGCCTGCCGGCTTCCGCTGCCGCCCACCTGGCCTCCAAGACCACGACGACGATGGGGCGGGTTTGGCGTGCCGGCTAGCCTGATCGGGGAGAGGGCCACACGCGGCCCTGCCGGATTCTGCTACCACCTTGGCAGCCTCCACGACCCTCACGGTTCTCTGGTGAGCGGAGGCCGGCGGTTTGGGGGCGCGGTTTTCCGGCGGCGGCTCCGTGCGACCCCGAGGGAGGACCTTGACCTTGGGGAGCGGCTTGGGGGCGCGTCGTCCGACGCTGCTCGGTCGAGGCGCGCGGTCGGCGGCGGCGGGGCGCGGACGGCGGCTGATCCGGAGGAGGACGGCGACTTGGGTGGTGGATCGTCGCGAGGGGAGCAGGAGTCGCGCGCCGAAGGGGAGCGACGGTGGGGGAGGACGTGGAGCGCGTGATGCGGATGACGGCGATGGAGGCGGCCGAGGCGCTGAGATGGCGATGTCGCGAGGGGAGCAGGAGTCGCGCGTGGGGAGGGGGTTTTTTCGTCGGTTGTCAGAGAGCGCGTCGGGTGGGGAGGGGGGATTTTTTCGCACGGAGCGAGAGGACGGTGAAGCGATATTTTTTCCGCACCAAACTTTTGTCCCATGTTTAGTCTTTTTAGTTGTGAGAGATGGTGGTATCATGACTACAATGATATAATAGTACATGCTGCTATTAATTGATTGGTAAAATGGAGACCCATTGTTTGATAAGAGTATTCCATTACTTGTAGGTGGTCGGGCTCATCATTCCTGATCAAGTCCGCGGCGATACAAGTCTGGGAGAAGTTCATGAAAGAGGATGCATGTGTCCAGCAGTCCAGCTTGACGAATTGTTTTAAACTTTTTGATGTCTACCTCTAACATAGAGTTCAGGTACTTTTAGTGTCTCGATAACATATTGCACTTTGAATAGGTAACTGCAAACTCTAGATGTTTTGTCCTGACTTTCAGGTTCAAATGAATATCTTTTGACTATGAATAACAAGTTCCAAGCCCATCTCAACTATTCTGTCTGAAGCTACAATATTAATTTTTGCAAGTTGATTGCAGATCTGCTCTGCTTCAATCAGCACTAATGCTATTTTCTTCTATATATTATAGGGTTATCTTAGTGTATCATTTTTCTTGCATAAATGCACTATTTTTATAAAACCAAAAAGTAGAGGTACCATGATTAAATCTTTGGGTGCATGATTACATTAGTTTGTTTATACTTTCTTACCAGCTTCCTATCATCTTTATCTCTTGATAATACTCCCTCCGTTCAAAAATGATAATCGTATTAGACCAATAGAAAAGTCAAACATTTTAAATTTTGACCAACAATTAATCAAATTGTATAAAAGTTTAGAGTATAAAACTTACATCAATAGATTCGTGTTAAAAGTGCCTCTAAGATGATATTGAGTTTTTAGCCACAAATATTATATTACATGGCAGGAACAGAGGCACAACCTTAGCAGGACAACGAGCTCTAGGCGAAGAAGAACGGAGGCGGCCAGCACGCTGGACTGGCGGAGACCCTGCACGGGCAGGGCACTGGCGGCGGCAGCGACCGGGCCTGCGAGGCGGGGTGGCGCGCGTGGGTGTGGCTCCTATGGCGGCGGAGGTGATGCCACAGAGGAGCCAGACAGCCAGGCGTAGTGAATTGGAATCAGAATCCAATCAAACGAAGTCAATAGCTCAGATCGAAACACCTAATTGGGATAAAAAAAACATGGCAAGTTGGACACAAACACTATGTTTGATACAATTCCTTCACTTTTTCTATTTGTATATTCAAGATCTCGGTTGAAAAAAGTGTAATTGGGATATCCTATTTTCGCAGGCTTTCAGTCCTTATCTCGCTGAGCCGAACAAGTTTGGAAGTTCCTCATCTCGCCTATGAATACTGTTCTCGCCGAGCTAGACAAGAACAAAAGCGGATCAAGCAAGGTTTGCTTCTTGACGTTGCTATTTCTTCCTCTTCATTGATTCTTCTGACGTTCCGCTAAGTAGTATTATGTTTTTTTTCTTGCTCCTGACAAAAGTAGTTCTTGAAGATGTGTCCGAGGTGAAAGAAAAATCACCTTATGAAATGATGAAGAAGGAAATTGGGTTTAGCAACCAAGCTACTTCAGTTGAACATTCACAGGAGGAAGAAGCTCCCACAAGGAAAGCTGACCTGAAGGTCCAAGCTGGTAGCAGTATTGTTGGTGCTCAAGAAAATGTAGGTGACAAGAGCATACATGGAGTTGTTGTGCAAGGAAATGTTGGTGCAACGATCTTGAATGGATGTGAAAAAACCAAACATGAAGATGAGAGGGGTGAATGAAAGTGAAGCTACAAAAGACGATGCCAGAACCTTGTTTTTCCTATGAACAACATAGACTTTTTTTGGTAAATTATTTTGGTACAAGTTGGGTTGGTTAAGACCTTGGTCGTATTGACATAGGGCTTGCATCCAAGTGTTAGGGAAGCTAATAAGTCTGTTGCTCAAGAACTGATAGCTTGCAGAAAAAGCTCAATACTTTATGCAACACCATCTGGGAACTTCAATGACACAAATAGTAACGATGATGAATCTGAGAGGACCAAGAACATTATCCAAACTACATATCATACTGTAACAAACTGACGCTTCTGATAGAGTAAGTGTTGCTTGTATTAATATTGTTTGTTTGCCTTCTTTTGCAACTTTTCAGTTAAATATAATTACGATGGTGATGCCACAAATTGCTTGATGTACTGATTCTACCGAAAGGAAGCGAGAGCTGTTGAACTGTGCAGGGTAGAAGAACCATCTTCGTGGACTACATGGAGCCATGCAACCCAGTTACATCTGGAGTTTGCTGGGAGACGAGAAATTTGTAATACCTACAGAGAAATAATTAGTCTGATGGTATTCTAAACTTGACAACACTACAATATTTTGTCAGTTTATTGTCAGAAGAAAATGGCTGGAATATGTTGCAGGGAGGGTGTTAGCCATGGATGTCAGCGAGATGGCCCTCGACGTGGCAAGGCTCATATGTGGTGTGCAGTGAGCCCTGGGGTCACGTTTCTTTTTCATATTTTTTAACTTATTAAAGCTTCGTTCTGCCAATACATTGATCAGATTAAGTGAGTAACTAGAGTAACTAGGAGTGCACTGAGCTAATATAACTTCATTTTGATCTGATGGTTATCACTTATCATATTGTCTTCAGTGAGCAATGTTACTGTGTGTTTTTCTAAATAAAGTGCTCAGAGCTATTTTAGTTTGCTGGTTATGGATGAAACATGGATAATTAGCTAGGTGGTTGTATTTTAATCAATACATGCTTAATAGGTCATTGTTATGTTACTACCCAAATTAACTTATGTTATGGGTGCCATAACCATCATAAAATAAAAGTATATAATCAAAATTTATAGAAACGATGAAAATAAATAGATATGTACCATTCTTCGATGAAAATAATTTATAGAAACGATGAAACGATCAAAACTTATAGGAAGGTCCAGCCAAAAGACAACGAGAAATCTCAAACGACTCCGAGAAATTCGCACGAAAGACTTTCCCAAAGGGTGAAATCATACATACAAGATTGCCCTGAGGATCTAAAATACGACTGAGATTCGGCTTAAAACGAATCTCATAGTCATCATCGAAAAGTTGCGAAACAGAAAGAAGGTTAAAATGTAAGTTAGAAACAAGTGCAACATCACGCAATACAAAGTGCTCATTAACTCGCACCGACCCACGAGACAACACTTTACCTTTGCTATTGTCGCCAAAGGTGATAAACTCCTTTCCGGCGACCGGACTAAGACTGGAGAACCACTTGGCGTTTCCGGTCATGTGCCTCGAACAACCGGAATCCACCAACCAAACGTTCTCCAATCGTTTTACCTACATCAATAAAAAGACATAGGGTGAGCATACGGTCCAACACTGGGGTCACTGAAGTAGGAAGAATACCAGTGTTGGGCCGGCTGCTCAAAAGAAAGGTTAGCAGAAGAACCATTTCTAGCACACCTACGGGAGGAGCGATCACCACGTAGAGGAAAACGTGGTCCGCTAAGGGAAGAGCGTCCATCGCGATACTCAAAACGCGATGGGGGAAAACGCTCAACTATAAAGCCACCGCCACGGGGTACATAGCCCACAACTGCAGGCTCCCGCCGGGCACGACCTCCTTGCGGCCTAGGCCTAGGAACTTGAGGTTTTGGACCTCTAGGCCTAGCAGCACGCCTCTGAACATTCGGCACATGTACATCATGGAAAGGATGGTACATGTCCATGCTGTTCATCTCCTTTGCACGACGCTCATCTCTCTTGCGCCGAAAGCAAAACTCCCTCAAGTGTCCATCTCTCCCACAGTGCTCACAATGGTACCTCACCGCTCTCATAGGGGGGTTGTTGGTACTCACGGTAGTGGGTATGGATCACTTTGTCTTTCTGTGGCATGAGCTCCTCTTGGATAGGTGGCATTTGTGTCTAGTTTGTTCTTGAGGTGGTTTGGTTTGGGAGCCCATGTTGGTTTCTTGGGTGGAGCTCTTGGAGGTTCAACAAACACCCCATCCTTTGTGTTAGGCTTGAGAGGCTCTTTGGGTGAAATGTTGGTAAGCTTGGGAGTAGTGGTGGAGTTGGGCTTCTCACACGGGTTTAGACCACTCGACTCTCCAATCTTACCAAAAGATGAAACACACTCACCACCCTGAGCAAAGTCTACACCTGGACCTCCAGCAGCACGCTTGAATTGGGAGATCATCATCCCAAGCTGCGGCTCACCACTAGACACCCATGACAAGATGGTCCGAAGGTATGTGTTTTTTTCCTCGGTTTGCATCTTGTCATGCTTCACATTTGCAATCTCCATCTCCAAACCTTCACACAAAGCGCACCTAGTCACATAAGTGCTACCCGAGCTGGCCTTCTCAAGAGACACAATCTTGGCATTCTTCTCTGCCAACTCGGATTGCAAGCCTGCACAAGACTTGCACGCACCAAGCACCGAAGATCTAGCTCTCAGCTCATCCACCTCTCCTACCAACACAGCATACTTACCTCTCAAAGTGAGAAGGTCAGTCATGTGTGTGGTGCACATCTCCCACTCACCCTCCTCAGAGACAACTACGGTGGACTTGGGAAACTCAAGCTCCTTCACCGTATCCTCCCACTTCTGCCTAAACTCCTTCCGCTCTCTAGCAGCACGCCTAAGCAGCTTGTCTTGACTAAGAAGGGCGGCAGTAAGTTTCTCGACCTCAGCAGAAAGCTCGTCGGGGGTCTGAGATACCTGGGAGGTGTCGTCGTCGTCGTCGTCGTTCTGAGGGATCTCCTCCAGCTGGCTGTCGACCTCCTTGCCGAGGGCCATGGTGCAAAAACCCTAGTTGTCGGCGAAGAAGCAGAGGTCGTTCAGCTTGTCCTCGATCTTCTTCTTCTTCTTGTACTCGTCGTCGCTTGAGGAAGCGGAGTCGTCGACGTCGCTGAGCGTCGCGAAGACAGCACGCTGCTCGGCTTGGGCTCTCTCCATGTACTTCTTCTTGATGTACTCCTTGTTGAAGCCGCCCTTCCGCTTGTGCTTGGGAGGGATGTGCTTCTCCTTGTGCCAGCCGGAGTCGTACTTGTGGCCACGATCGCCCTTGCCCGCCACTTGCTTGTTCTTCTTGGGGCAGTTAGCGATGAAGTGGTCCGGGTCGCCACACTCAAAGCACCCAGCACGTCCTCCTCCATGACGATGGTTCATGCGGTTGTTGTGAAACCGCGAGAACCGGTTGGCGAGCAAGGCCAACTCGTCGTCTCCCATGAACTCCAACTGCTCCTCTATGACAGAAAGAAGAGAAGACAAAGCAAAGCCTCCAGAGGAGTTAGCAGAAGAGCCAGAAAGCAAAGCCATCGACGGGCCAGAAGGATTTTCATAAGAAGCCCTCGCCATGGCATCAATCTCACTGGACTTGAGCTTACTGAAGAGCTCGTCGCATGTGAGGGTCTCATAGTTAGACGATTCGATGATCGCCTGGACCTTTGAGTCCCACACCGACCGATCGAGAGTATGCAAAAGCTTCAAAGCTCTCTCATGATCGTCGAAAGGCAACAGCTCCTTGTTAGCTCTCATCCTGTTGACAATCACCTGAAAGCGAGCGAATAAACTCTCTATGCTCTTGCCAGGCATGTGTCGAAAGTTCTCATACTCCCGCTTGTGCGACTCGTAGAGATAGGATTTGACTTGAGAGGTTCCCTCATGAAAACGCATGAGGGTTGCCCAAATCTCACGAGCCGTGGGAGATGAGAAACGCGATCAAACTCAGAAACACTCAAGCATGAGAAAAGAGCATTACAGGCTCGGCTATTGGCATCATGCTCATCGATCTGAAGCTGAGACACACGAGCAGCCAAGACCACGTAATCATCCTTGTCGCAAATCTCCCAGACAGAAGCACCCGTGCTCTGAAGATAGGCCAACATGCGTATCTTCCAATACGCATAGTTCGTCCCATCGAAAAACGGTGGTTTGCCCACGCCACGATCCATGTCACCTTCGGTGGATCTAGAACCGACTAAGGTGGAAGATCCTTAACCCGCTCCGATACCAATTGAAGGACCGAGAATGCAAAAGCAAGGCGACCAGAGGGGGGGTGAATGGGAGCTCAAAAAATTTCTTTCGAAACTTCGGCCTTTGTCCCAAAAATCAAACCCCGAAAAGCTTTGATCAAACCGTGATGCCCACGACCCTTGGAAGAGGGTGGATGATCCCTTGGATCACAACGAGGCACCACAAAACAAGAGCAAATCAAAACCCAAAAGCACCAGAACAAGTTTGACCTCTAAAACCTAGTCCCAAACATAGATTGAAGCCTACGTCGAGAAATCCCTAAATACCGATGCTAACAAGTAGCAAGGATACCTAGAGAGGTTCCTAGGTGAACTATGGGGCCAAATGAGAAGTCCGAAAACCAAGCGGAAAAGTCGGGAGAGCAACCGCACTAGAACGCAACACTCAGCCAAATCCCGGACTATCCGGACTCCCAGTCCCGGACTGTCCGCGCCAGGGGCGGACTGTCCGCGGTCCCCTGGTGGACTGTCCGCCGGCCAAAAATGGAAAACAACACAGTTGCTGAACACCCCCTGTTCGACTCCCGGACTATCTGCGGATTCCTACTGTGGACTGTCGGACGGTCAATCCGAGTCAACACAGCTGAGCCGCGCGACCACTGCCTCGGTCGGAGCCCGACGCGCGGACTGTCCGCGCCCCCCAACGGCGGACTGTTCGCGAGTGCCCAGTGAGGGCGATTTCGGTCGCCCTCAACTCAAATCTCCCCAAATCTGATTCAACTCAAAATCCCTAGTTCCCAAACTTGGAGAAGATGATCACGAGGTAGTTAGGAGACTATCCCCAAGAAATCATCCGCTCAAAACAACTCAATCAACGAGAATCGAAGAGAAGGGAATATGAACCGAAAAAGCGCCACGAAAATTGAATCGACACGATCTACTTGTTCGTGAGGAGTTAGATGAATTCCTTCGGTGGAAATGATCTCCTCACTATAAAGAACAAGTTGATTCAAGTAAATTTCAAAAAGACGCAGTAGAGAGGGAGATCGAGTGACGGGAAAATCGCGGAGAAACGAAGAACGCGAAGAACACGAACAAAATGCGAATCAACACATCGATCTGCAACCGTGTGACTACCACACGCTACAACAGTGAGATTACGGTCTCACTTCCTCAAAATCTCCAGTACACAGAGGTATGGTTCTCTGCGGATCTCAGTTGCTATAACAGGGGATTGGGAGAGCAGGAAAACCTAGAAGGCAAAGAGCAAATGACTGAGATGGATGGGAGGTGGGTGTCTCCCTCTACTTATGCTAATTCTAGTTCCCACTTTACCCCTAACTAATTGTAGAGCGAACCAGCTAAACCCTAAGGTTATTCTGGACCAACTCGTGGTAGGTGGTGATCCGACGGCCATGCCCGCACAACTAGTAGCGTTGCCTCGACGCAACCTCACCGATTGTCGCCACGTGCCGCCACCGCTCAGCTCGTCCTTTTCCTGGACCTCGCCCTCGGTTTTGAGGCCCAAACTGGGAAACCAGCCGTCCATCACCTGAGTTTTGTGGCCCAAACTCAGAAACCCGCAGCGCCCAGGTTTTGAGGCCCAAACCTGGAAACCGTCCTCAACCCGAGTTTTGTGGCCCAAACTCGGAAACCATCAGCACCCAGGTTTTGAGGCCCAAACCTGGAAACCGTCCACTCGGTGGTTTTTCTGTGGCTCAACCACCAAACCGACCTAATTTTTTGCAATTTAGCCCTTTTTTTGAACAAAATTCACGTTTAACCCCCTGGGCGGAATATTCTCGACTTTAGACCCTGAGGTCGACGCCATAGGTCACGGCGCCGAGGTAACACGGCTCGGCGCCATGACCCATGGCGCCGAGGTCTCTGCCCCTCGTGCCGCGCTGGCGCTTACGTGGTAGGGACCTCGGCGCCACAGATCTTGGCGCCGACCTCGGCGCCACGAGTCACGGCGCCGAGCTCGGCGCCATAGATCTTGGCGTCGAGCTCCCTGCAAATAGGCCGCCCGAGCTACCCGTGGGCAAGGCTGCCCTCATTTGTTCTGAAACGTTTCAGTTTCTTCCTCTCCCCAACCCGCCCAATCTCTTGAATCGGTCATTTTCACCGTTAAAATTCGAATTGGATCCATTCATCTTCGAGATTTAGGTATTCTCTTTCCCCTCTCCATTTTTTTCATGCTGATTTCATACATATTTGTTGTATGAACCAACCCTAGAGATAGTACTGCTTAGTATTTGTAATGATTTTTATACTTTGTATGATATTATTGTAGGATGCCAAGACATGGTAAAGCTAGGCAGGGAAGGTATTACATTATTATCTTTTTACCGTATGTTCGTATTTATAAGTACAAAATTAAAACCCTAATTAGGTTTAATTGCAGTTATCGACGGGTTACCGGGAATGCCTTTGATCTATTGCCTCTGCCTAGTGGTGTTCCTGTGCCTATGTGCTTTTGCGGTGATCCTTGAAAGGTAGCTGAGTCCGATGAAGATAACACGTACAGGCAGAGGTATTGGATGTGCTCCAATTTTGCATTTGAGCCTCCACTTCGTGCGCGCCGCAATAACTTGTTGGCGAGGAATTTATATTGCACATAGCGATTATTTTGTATTGTTTTAGGTTTTTCATGATCTAACTAATTTGAAACAATTGCAATTATTTCAGACTCCTCCACCGCTATGTGATTTCGAGCAGTGGATTGACACTGAGATCAAGCCTGAAGACAAGGAGTACCTGCAGAATCTACTGCGTTGGGAGGCGGAGGACAAGGAGAGGAGAGAGAAGAAACGCAGAGAGGAGGCTGCAGAAAAGCAGCACAAGGAGGAGGAGGAAATGAGGCATGTTGCTGCGTATAGGGAGGAGAGGGAGAGGAAGCTTGAGCGTGCGCGCCGAGCGAAAGAAGCAATGGAGGAAAATCCCGATGCTCAGAGGAAGGGAAAGTGGCCTCGTTGCACTCAGTAGTTCTGCAACATGATTTGCTAGTTCTATGTTTGATTCCAAAATAATGTTGTTTATTATTGGACTTCGTATTGTCGATACTCTGTTCTTTAGTTTGTACGCATGCACTGTTGTTCTCGTTGTGTTGGTTGATGTGACCTAGTCTTGTTGGTTTGATTAAAGCTAGTCATAAATTATTTGTCAGTTTGATCTTGTTTACTTAGTGCAAATGAAACATACCACCGTAGTTTGATTAGATAAATCAACATGCACAACACATATGATATGGCATGATAGAACATGTACCAAACTTGGTCACAGAGGTCCTAGACTAAACCTAACATGCCTTACGTAATTTAAACAAACAACAAGCACAAGCAAAGACATGCGAGAACATGTACCAAACAAGGGTACATAGTTCTTTCGACTAACCCTAACATCGATGCGGTGGTGCTGATAAGGTGCCACCTAGTAGTGTGGCCACATAGCAAATTGTGTTGCTCCTTCTCCAAAGTATCCTCCCATTGTTGTTGTTGGTGGTGGCGGTGGCGACGATGGCGACGTCTGAGGCCCCTTGTTCCTGTGATTAGGGCAGGTGCAGTATGGATCATTGCATACTGCTCCTTGTGAACCCGCACTATTGTTATTGTCATCCTCGTCATCGTGCTTGTAACCGCTATTGACCTCCCTTTCTAGATCGAAGATACGGTCTTGCAAGTAGTAGATGTACTGCAAAATTTAGTAAAAATAGAAAATTTCGGCAGAGTTTCCTTTGTTTTTTATCAAATCATTCCACAATAAACAGATCAATATATATCTCCAATACAACATGTACATACACACAAATATATATCATAATTATCTCAACCACTCATGTCTGGCATACGAAAGAGGCCATAATATACATATAATCCATAATAGTCCATAACAAAAGTCCATAGTGTCCATAATAGTGAGTACAGTCCGTAAGAAAAGTCCATAATCCATAATACATACAAGTCCATCATAGGTCACAACTCACAAGTGCTCGATAACACTACAAATCCAACAGAGGTAACCCTCACTGCCTCCTAGCCTTACTCTTGCCCTTACCAAGGGCGTCGGTGCCTGGGGTGTAAGGGTCAGGCCTCCGACGCTGTCTGCGCGGTGGAGGCTGTGAAGGCTGTGTCTCGGGAGCGCCATCCAACTGAGACTGTTCCATCTCCTCGGCCTCAGTCTCCTCATCCTCGTCACGACCTCTGGTAGCGCGAGACGAGCTCTGGCCTCCAGAAGCTGTACCTCCGTGTGAGGAGCCGAGGCCTGCAGTGCCCTCGGAAAGACGTCTATGTGGTATACGTACGTCCAACCTCGTCTGTGCCCTGCAAGCACAACGAGCAGCGGCACGCCGGCACCGATCCGCAAGCCTCTGTAGTACACAATTGTTTTGTTAGATGACTAGGTGGTATCTAGTTATAATTATGTATTATGAGTGTGGTGTGTTGAATGACTTACTCGTAGGAAGTTGTCCAGCGTGGTCTCGTCGACTCCTCTCCTCGGGAAACGCTCCAGGTCCATCACCGTCGTCCTCAACGAGTGCCCCTGCAAACATAGTGGACAAGTGGTTATACACTAAATGTAAAACAGTTAACATAGCTGACAAGTGGTTACTCAGACGTTAATTTACCACTCTATCCAAGATGGGTGCTGCCTCAACCACCGTCCCTGACCGCGTGGAGAGGTCGTAGCAAGTGTCTTCGTCCTCTGAGGACTCCAGCTCGGCGTAGTCAGCCTGCGTCCACTGGCCCTTCAGCTTCAGTCGTGTCGCACCGGCCAACCAAGCTAGGTACCCTCTGAAGTTGTAGCTCGTGTGTGGCTCGGCGTTCTCATAGAGGTTGTCGTGGAGGTTGCCAAAAGTCTCGACGTGGTCTCGGTGTAGCGTCTCGAAGTCGGTGATCTTCTTCTGCTTCTAGCGGTCAATCCTGAAATGTACATAGCATAACGATTAAGTGGCATTGTAGGAATATCACAAAAGATGCAGAATATGACAAAAGATTCAAACGATTAAGTGGCGGTTAATCCTTACTTGTGCAACTCGATAGAGGTCGAGAACGGCGGCACAGGCCACTCCTGCCTCAAGCCGAACTGACGCGCAACCCGCTGTGGAAGGTGGTACTCAACGGCGTAGAAGCAAATCAGTGGGCACACCATCAGGTAGAGGTCGGTGTCGTGGTTGCACATGTTGCTGACCTGCCATTCCAACGTTGTCTCGTTGTAAGGCTGCCAAGTGACCTGCACATTTATTCAGTTACCTACTGTATGACACATTTAATGAAATATCTAAAATAAAAGTACAAGCAAGGTTACTAACCATCGACGGTGTAAGCGTGTCTAGCTCGTTGTTACTTTGGAGGGTCATTGCTTTTGAGTGTCTCTCGTTGAACCATGCAACAAGCCTGTAGAAGGTGAACTCAACAATAACATTCACAGGCATGGCACGTATACCCTTAAGTACACTATTAAATGATTCTGCCATGTTGCTTGTCTGAAATTCGTACCTCCAGCCACCATCATCATGTGCTCTAGTCCATTTTTCAGGTTCTCTCAACAACCCTCTCAACCATTGCCGACCTTCTGCATTTGTAGCAGCTTTGAGCTGCTCCAACTTCTCTTCGAACAAGGACACCTCAAGCATGCGACAAGCCTCCTCAAATAGTGGAAAGTTATCCTTTGTACCATCCTTCCGCATCAAATTCTCAGCGAGGTGCCGAGTGCACCAACGGTGGTGCAAAGGTGCATAGCCCGGAATCTGTTCCTGTACGGCGCTGAGGATACCCTGGTGCCTATCAGATATGACACCAACCTCTCTGCCAGGGCCTACAACATGTATGCGAACAAGGCGCATGAACCAACCCCAACTATCGTTGTTCTCCTTCTCCACCAACGCAAATGCCAAAGGAACCAATGCGTTGTTTGCATCAACTGAGATGGCTATCAGCAGTGTGCCCATATATTTGCCTAGTAGAAAAGTACCATCAATGGAGAACACGGGACGACAATGCCTGAAGGCCTCTACACACTGGGGGAAGCACCAAAATGCACGGAAGAATATCTGTCTCCCATCCTTCCATTCATTTGGTTTGGGCAAATACTCGTAATGCATCCCTGGATTTGCTGCTTTCATTGCATTAAAGAGAACGGGCAACCGCTCATAGCCCTCCTCCCAATCCCCATATATCATCTTCCATGCACGTTGTTTTGCCCTCCATGCTTTGCCATACTTGATCTTGTATCCAAATATCTTCTTTGTCATTGTAATAATTGTCCTCACCTTCAAATTGGGTTCTCCCTTAAGTATTGAGAACAATGATTTGGCAATGAGGGTAGATGTCAACTGTCGGTGCCTCTGATCTAAGCTTGTTGATGCACAAGTGTGTGGACCAACAATTTTTGTGATCTTGAACTTCCCTGTCTCCTTTTGCTTCCTAACACAGACTCCCAGTTACATTCAGCCTTCTCACACACCACTGTGTACTGTCGCTCTGCATAGGAATGCCTCACCTTGAAAGGTCGGTTACGTTTCACAGAATACTCCTGTAACCACCTTCTCAATGTAGGCAAGTCCTTAAACAACAGGCCCTTCTGGATTTCAATGCTATCACCTGCCTCGGGAGCATCTAGCAACTCATGATCCCTACCTTCTGCATATGCACTATGACAATGACTAAGATCGCTGTATTCATGAATTGTTGGATCACGATCAGGGCAAAAGCGTCTGATCAACTCAGCGTCTTGCTCAGAAAGTGCTCCAAGAGGGCGGTCATCATCCGAATCAACAGCTCTTGCCATCCCATAAGGCACCTCTTCATTATCAATCTGAACATCCACACTGTTAGAGGCCCTACAATACTCCTCCTCATTGACTGCAGGGGCCACAGGTGTCGGAGCAACAATATCAGGAATATCTCCTGCATGGCAAGGAAACAACATCTAGAGCATTTAGAAAAAGGAATGAAAACATGATAAAAGCCAGAATAACATGAAGACAAGAATGAAACCATGAACCAACACTTACTTGGATGGTTCTGGGTCAAAGGGATCTCCTGAGGGGCCGCACCACCCGGCTCATTCGGCTCGGATTGCGCATCGGGCACCACAACATCTTCCACCTCCACCTCAACATTAGGCAACGGGTCACCGAAAGGGGCCGGGTCATCATGAGGGGGTGAATAATCACGAGGGGCAGGATCATTGGACAACTTCCGCACCACCAAATCCAAGGATTGGAACTCGTTCTTCATCACGGTTTTCACATACTTATCCCACTCACCCTCACATGCAATTGGGATCAGCCTCCTGAAAATACGGTCTGATTTACCATAGTGAACTAATCCCTCAACTGAGATAGCATCATCATCTGAATTCCAATGAAGCTCAGCATGAGCCCTACCAAACACCTCGCTAAACGATGGACGCTCATCGAATAGCAGAGGCACCCTTTTCATTCCAACGAAACTGACATTCCCATAAACATCTTCCTCCACACTCCCTCCATGAAACAGTGTCACTATATTGTCCATCTAGATGCAATGCACAACGAGAATATAGTTACGGATATAGTCACTTGGAAAACCAATCATCTAAATTATGAGATGATCATCTATGTACCTATGTAATATAACTATCTATCAAACTATCTAAGTAAATTATCTAAGTTAACTAAGTAACTAAAAGATGTTTAGTCACTTGGATATAGTCACTAACTAACTAACTAAATTACCTCAAATAACTAAATTAAATAACTAAATCAAATAACTAAACTAACTATAATTACTAAATTAACTAAATACCTAAAATAACTATCAACTATCTAAGTAAAATAACTAAACTGACTAGCTAAAGTAACTAAAATAACAAAACTAAATACCTAAAATAACTCAGCTAAACTACCTAAAATAGCTACAATAACTAAATTATCTAAAATAACTAAAGTAACTAACTACAATAACTAAATTAACTAACTAAAATTTAATTTAACTAGCTAAATTTAACTAAATCAAATAACTAAACTAACTACAATTACTAAATTAACTAACTACCTAAAATAACTATATAACTATCTAAGTAAAATAACTAAATTAACTAGCTAAAGTAACTAAAATAACAAAACTAACTACCTAAAGTGACTCAGCTAAACTACCTAAAATAGCTACAATAACTAAATTATCTAAAATAACTAAAGTAACTAACTACAATAACTAAATTAACTAACTAAAATTTAATTAAAATAGCTAAATTTAACTAAATAAATTAACTAACTAATTTTGAAAAGAAAAAAATACCTTCACACACCGGCGGGGGAGGCGCACCGGCGGGGGAGGCAGACCGACTGCCGCTCCGGTGGCCGGGGCGGCGGGGACGGCGCCGACGGAGGCAAGGAGGTCCGGCCGCGGACCGACCGGCTGGCTGTCCAGAGCACCGGCGCCGGTGAAGCTCGTTGCCGGCCGTCGGCGCGGACGGACGGCCGAAGCGGCTGCCGCGGAGGCCCGGCGGACGGCTGCGGGCAGGAGGCGGCGCGCCGGCGCGGAGGAGGCGGCCGCGGCGGACCGGCGGATAGACGCGGCGGCCCGACGAGGAGAAAGAGAGGGAGAGAGTGGTCGAGGAGGCGGCGCGCCGGTGGAGAAAGGGCGGCGCGGCGGAGGAGCAGGAGGCGCTGCGCCGGACGGCGAGGAGAAAGAGAGGGAGAGAGTGGCGGACCGCGACGGGCAGGAGGCGGCACGGTGGATGAGCAGCGGCGGTCGACCAGAGAGTGAGGGAGAGAGAGCGAGGCCGCGCGGCGGCTGTATGTTCAAAGCTCGGCGCCAAGATCTATGGCGCCGAGCTCGGCGCCGTGACTCGTGGCGCCGAGGTCGGCGCCAAGATCTGTGGCGCCGAGGTCCCTGCCACGTAAGCGCCAGCGCGGCACGGGGGGCAGAGATCTCGGCGCCATGGGTCATGGCGCCGAGCCGTGTTACCTCGGCGCCGTGACCTATGGCGCCGACCTCAGGGTCTAAAGTCGAGAATATGCCGCCCAGGGGGTTAAACGTGAATTTTGTTCAAAAAATGGCTAAATTGCAAAAAAAATAGGCCAAACCGAGCCGTCGAGGGGATGCACCGCCCGTGCACCCCGTCCACCGACACGTGTCCCCAGGTCCTCGACCCAAGCAACACCGTGCCCGCAAGTCTTCGCTCGTCGCTGTCACAGGTTGTCAGCCACCACAGCTGATCCTCAGGCCACCGGTCTCAGTCCAAGCCTCACGTCCGCCTTTCACCGCTCTCAGTCCATCGGCACGGCACGTCTCTACTTGACCTTCACCTTGCCTTCGATCACTGTATCCGTGCTCGACACCTGCACAACACAAGCCAAAGAACATGCGCATCATCCCAGTTGACAATCACTCATTATTCGAGACGCGACATACACCCATGTATCCGCAGCCTGCCCATACTGTAACGGCGGGATCCACCTTGTGGTCCGAAGTGTATTTATCCACTTGTGACTTGTCCCACCGGAGGGTACAAATAGAATAAAGATGGCAACGAGGAATTCCCCGTCGTGATAAGTCGCCATCCCCGTCCCCGTGGGGAGGAATTCCCCCCATCCCAGTCTCCGTCAAGACTATCGGGGTTAGAGTTTCCCCATCCCCGTCCCGAGCGGGGAATTATTCCCCGTGGAGAACCCGTCCCCGTTTCGATGCACACCCACTACTAGAGAACAGGCCTTTGGACGATCTTTCAATTGAGCTTTAGCCTCGGCAAAAAATTGCGTCCGGGGCCAAAGACCTTTAGTCCCGGTTGATAACACCAACCGGGGCTAAAGGTGAATCTTTAGTCCCGGTTGATATTATCAACCCGGACTAAAGGTCCTGAACCTTTAGTCCCGGTTGGTAATACCAACCGGGGCTAAAGGGTCACCCTTTAGCCCCGGTTGGTGTTACCAACCGGGACTAAAGGTCCTTTTAGCCCCGGTTGGTGTTACCAACCGGGGCTAAAGGCCCTTACCGAGTGGATTCAAAAGGAAAACATCCAGAACTACATCACGTGGGTTGTGTAGCTCAGTTGGTAAGCGTGCCTGAGGCGAGAGGTGCTGAGTTCGAATCTCACAAATGCACATTTATTTTTCCTCGTGGGAGCCTTTAGCCTCGGTTGGGAAAGCCCCGGGACTAAAGGTTGGGACCTTTAGTCCCGGATTGCTAGCCCCGGTTGGGAAACCGGGGCTAAAGGCCGATTCTCTAGTAGTGACCATACAAGAAGTGGAGGAGAACAACAAATCAAACACCATAAAATTTTATGTTTTTCCCCAATATACAGAAACACCATTGCACAAGTACACAATACATACATCAACACAATGTACATAGATCATTGTATTCGCAGATCTAGCAGCATACATATATGGAGGGGGAAGGAGCAAGAGCAGGCTTAAATACACAAGCATGCTACATGCATACGTACATCATTGCATTTACTAGCACTCCGATGTAGACAGCAGGAGCATGCTCCAACAGATTTGAGCCTCGTGACAGAACACCATGAAATCTCGTTCCTGTTGCTTGCTGGATTTGACTACTTGAGCCACCAGAGGCAGGCTCGAGCACTTGTGCGTGCTGCGTGGAGATACAGGTGGGTGCAGTGTGTGGAAAGTAGAAGGTGGAGGAGAGAGGGGAGAGGCGGAGCCACAAACGCCGGTGGCCGTGCTGTATCGGAGACACCGTGCGAATGAGAGACGGAAGTGAGCGGCAACTGGTAGTGAGCGGTACCGTGGGAAAAGAATGAATGCATAGATTTAGGGCAGGGTGTGTTTGGTTGGCTGCACCACCCCTCAGCCAGGCTCCACAGATGCGAGAATAGGCGTTTGTTTGGTTCGCGTATCTGTCTGGCCAGGCTCTGCTCGTGCAAGATTCCTCCCGCAGCCTGGCTCTGGAGGAACGTAGAAATCGGTCGTTTCTGCCGGGCCAGGCTCGCGTGGTGCAGGTAATTAGTCATCTAATGACGTTATTAATATATTATTAGCATATATTAAATGATATTAATATATTTTGAAGTATATTAAGCAGAATTAAGGTAAACTAAGTGTTATACGATAATAGTTGTCCGTAATAAATGTCATGATGATGATTATTTATATATTTTTATCTCATGCAACTCGTTCTCATACGAGCAACCAAACAGCTTCTCAGCTCAACCTGTCTCGTGTATACAGACAACCAAACACCACGTTCTTGTATGTATTGAGCCTGGCTACCCAGAACCAGGCTCCTTCTATGCGAGCCAGGCTAAGGTCGTCCGCGAACCAAACAGGCCCTATATATACGTGGCTGTGTTGTGGTTGGCCTTTAGATGGGCTTTTGGGCGCTAGCGAAGCTGCAACCATGGCGGGGACACGGGGAACGGGGACGGGGGATCTGGAACCATCCCCGTCCCCGCCAGCCCGGACGGGGATGAGTTCCCTACCATTTTAATTCTTTTGGGGATAAACTCGCTTCCATCCCGTCTCTTAGGCCTTGTTCAGATGTGTAGAGTGAGATTTTTTCTCAACTGTAGCACTTTTGTTATTATTTGACAAACTTTGTCTAAATATAGACTATGTAGACTTAAAAGATTCGTCTCGACATGTATATACTAAAAGTACAAGTAGTTATTTATTTTATCAATATTTAATGCTCCATGCATGCGTCCAAACATTGATGTGATGGTGATGTAACGGAGAGATTGAAAAAAAATTAATAATTTAAGTGTATTTAAACAAGGCCTCAATAGAAGAATTCCTTGCAATATCAGGGATCGGTCGGGTCCCGTTGCCATCTTTGTACGAATCTACTCCGCCTGTTCAGCTCTCCTTTTACTTCACGCGTGTAATTACATTTACAACCCCAGATTTCTCTATATCACGACGCTGCCCCTCCACGTCTTCGCTTCTCGTGTTCTTGTTCGTCTCCTCCCCTCGCCTCAGGCAGGCCCTCACACCTCGCTCGCTCCGGCATCGCGGTTTCCTCTTCGAAGCTTTGCTAGGTTTAGAGTTGGGGCCTCCGTCTACACCGTCAATGGCTCCTGAGGCGGCTGTACTTCAGAGGTGAGGTAAGGTGAGGCGTGGGGACGCGCGTGGTTGATTGGTTCGAGGGGGCGGGGATGGACCCGGACTTCTCGCGGGCGAGTGGGGGGCCGAGCTTTGAGTTCGCCTTCAACTCGGTCAACTTTTCCGACCGGGTGTTGCGGATCGAGGTCGTCGCTGGGGATGACGCCCTCGGGGCCAAGGGCGCCGCCGGCGAGGGGTGCTCGTCGCTTGCCGACTGGGCGCGCCACCGCAAGCGGCGACGAGAGGAGCTCCGACGCGGCAAAGGTGAGCGAGGATTTCTGATTATCTCCTTTTTTCCCTCTCTCTCTCTTTATCTTCCCTGGAATTTGCGAATTGGCTATGGATTTGAAACTGGGGAAAGACAGTGGTTGGTTGTTTGAATTGAATTATTCCATGCGTTGGGTGGGAAAAAAAAGAAGGGTTAATTGGAATGGTGCCATTACAATTTCGGTGCTTTGAAAAACACCATTACAATTCATCTATTATGAAATATGCCATTATAATTCGGCTGCTCCGTGAAAGACGCCATGTTATACATTTAACGTGGTCCTAGGCCCAGCTGCAGGGTGACATAGTTTTGTATGGACAAAAGTAACCTTATTGTCTTCTCCCTTTCCTCACTCACCCCTCGAACCTCTCTCTATGGCCTCTGTGCTCGCCGGCTCCATGCTTGCAGGTTCTTCTTAATTTCTCATCACTCTCTCTCTGCATCTGGGGAAGAGGGGAGGGCCGCTTGTGACCCCGAGCCCTTCAAGTGGGACCACACACCCTGGCGACTTCCATGCACTGTTTCTCAGGTGGCTCGGGCCCGCGGGACAATGAGCTTGGTCACCGGCGAGCAACTAGCACAGGCATATGCTGCTTTGGTGGCTCGGGCACTCGGCGCGTGCCACGACGATGCTCAACGGCAAGCGATGAGCGCAGACATGCTGTCTCAGATGGCTCGACCCGCTCAATGGCGAGTGGCAAGTGCAGGCTCGAGTGGCTCGGTGCACATGACGACGAGCTTGGCGAGCCCAGGCATGCTGACTTGGGTGGCTCGACACGTGCGAGGTGCAACGGTGGGCGCATGCATTCTGACTTGGTGCGCGCGATGGCGAGCTTGGTTGCCAGTGATCGGCGAGCGCAGGCGTGTTGCTCGGTTAGTTGTGGCTCACTGGCTCGGCGTGCGACGGCGAGCTCGGTCACCGACGAGAGACAAGCGTATGCTTTCTGCTCAAGGAGCTCAGCGCTGGTGACAACGAGCTTGTCACAGGCGAGTAGCGACTAGCGAGCGTAGACGTGCTGCTCTATTGGCTCGGCGCGTGTGACTTCAAGTCCAGTCGCCGGCGAGCGGCGAATGCAAGCATGGGTGGCGCGGCCACTATGCGGGCCCGAGGCATGAGTTTGTGGTGCTACATGGGAGCAAGTGAGGGCGTGCGACACGGGTTGTTCTTGGGCGAGCTCATCCTCATCCGCAACACAACCACCTTCTGCAGCGAATGTGGATGGCTCCTCCCTGGGCGAGTTCCTCTCCATGCATCCCCTTCTCCAAGATCCTCCCTAGGAGAGTTCCTAGATGCACGGGAGCATGAGGGTGGAGGAGAGGAGAGTGGTGATTGGCATGGGGAGCTCCGTGGATGCCATCCCGCCATTGGAGCATGCAAGCAGGAGAGGGAGGAAGAAGAAAGAGGTAGGGGCATTACAGTCTATTCAAAAATACTGTATGTGTTTGCAGTCCTGCAGCTGGGCCTAAAGCTTCATCATATGTATAGCATGGTGTATTTCAAGGAGTGATAGAATTATAATGGTATATTTCAAAATAGGTGAATTATAATGGTGTTTCTCGGAACCACGAAAGTTGTAATGGCACCATTCCAATTAACCCAAAGAAGAATAGGAAGCTGCGTACTCCCTCCATCCCAAATTATAAGGCATTCCAAGAATTTTGGAGAGTCAAAGTTTTTCAACTTTGACCAAAATTATAGAGAAAAATATAAAGATTTATAACATCAAATATGTATATTATGAAAATATAACCAATAGAGAATCTAATTGCACTTAGTTGGTATCATAAATATTATTATATTTTTATATAAATTTGGTCAAAGTTGAAAAAGTTTGACTCTCCAAGATTCTTGGAACGTCTTATAATTTGGGATGGAGGGAGTACCTTTTTTGAGGTGATTTGATTTGACCTTGCCGTGTGCTCGGACTTTAGGTGGTAAAGCCTTCGGCCTTAAGTGTTTTAGGTGGTAAAGCCTTCGGCCTTAAGTGTTGTGAAGGCACTTCTCCTTTTAGTCGAGGCTGTGAAATATGTGGCTATCATTCTCTTTTTTAATCCTTTGAGTTGGCGAAGTGGCAATTCAGATTATCATTTAATGAGCAATCTGTTGCCAATGAAATGGCTAATAAGCAGTAGAATTTGTATTTGTGAAATGTGCTTAGGAGTAGTTTTACCTGTTACGTGTTGGATTATAATGCAAAATATTTATGCATGTATTTTTCTTGTTTGAGCTATGGATAAGGAAATAAAAAGGAAAATTAGAAGTGTACAAGGACAAACAAACAGGACGTGAAAACAAATTATAGTTTCTCAAGGAAATAGGAGGAGACAATGTGTCTTTGGTATTTTTCTCTCAAGAAAATGAGCTTACCCATTAACACAACAAAGTTGTAAATTATTATAAAATAAGTTTTACTCATCTTGACCAATTTCTTGCCTATCCTTCAGCGGCCAAAATTTATACTAGAAAATTGTAGATGTCGGTTTAGGGTTTGGGGGCTTACTTGAGGTCACCGGGCTTAGAGGGGTCACCATGGAGCACGCTGGTCTAACAGTGGTTGAGAGCAGCGGTTGGGTGGAGGCTGCGATGGTGAGGGCATCAAGCTTCAATTGGTTAGCATTGACAGTGGTGGAAGCAGCATCCCGGTTGGCCTACAAAGCCAGTGGTTGCTGGGTAGCTCGTGGGCCTGATGAAGTAGATGGTGAGGGAGGAGCAATGCCTAGAGGGGTTATTGTCAAAGCTGCAGAGGTGCGCTTGTCAGAGATAGGTGTTAGAGTATGTCATCGGCCTATTTGGCTTGGGCTAGCAGTATAGCCCATTAGAGTTAATTAGAGATAAGGTCGTTTGCTTAGAGGCCGTAAGCTTTGATTGGAAGTCAAGTAAACCTCTCTATATAATGAGAGGAGATGTATCAATCTAATCAAGCAAGAATTAAGAAGGAAATCCCTTCCCTCTTGCCTGGCTGTGGTCAAAGGCCCCCGTCCGGCCTTCTCTCTCCCTCGCAGCCTTAGCTGCTGCTGTCACTTGTGCTGTAAACAGTACCCGCGGTTACTGTAGCATTGTGGGTACTGTAGCACGGCAGCCCATCGCCGCTCCCTCAACTCTCTCCCCCTCAATCCCTAGCAACCACGTAACAATCTGGTATCGGAGATGTTAGGTCCACCTTCATTGTTGACGCCGGACCAATTGGCCACGGTTGTCGCTGATCTTGCTCGATCCATCGCTGCCATCAAGTCGTATCTTGTCACCATGCCGTCGCCGGCCTCCTGGTCGTAGTTGCCTGCGGCTGTGGCCTCGCTGCCGCCGACCTTCCCATATGGGATGCCCGGTTATGGCACGGCGGCCCTTCCGTTCAGGGCGTCTCTGCCCCGGTGTTGCTGCTTCAGGGCGCAACGACCGCCTCACTGTGGATCCATCAATTGCGGATGTCGCCCTCATTGTCGCCGATTTTGTCTTACGTGTTGATGCATATGACGACACCGATCTTCACCATGGTGCCGCTACAACTGTCCACTGCCACCACGGTCGTGTCTGTGGCCTTTGTGGCCATGACGACGGTCGACCCAGCGCCCATCACTGGTGCTGTTGTCCTCCATGGTGCGCCGAGCCATAAACCTGAGCATTCTGAGCCCGGCCTAGGCCCGCCGGGTTTTGGCCCGCCCACGGACCTTACTGGACAAGGCCTGGGCAGAGATCTTGCTGCCCAGAAAAAATTTTCTCGGCCCGAACCCGACCCGAAATGCTTATTTTAGCTGTTTTACACTAAATTACGCGGGCGGCCCGCCCAGGCCTAGGCTCGGCCCGAGCCCAGCCCGAAAATAGCAGGCCCGACTCGTCCAGTGGACAGTAATGGGCAGGATTCTTTCGGCCCGACATAACCGGGCTTTTTTTTGGCCCGGCTCGAACCAGGCCCGGCCCACAAAATGCTCAGGTCTACCGAGCCACCAACATCAATTCGCAGAGAACCCAACGGACATCGCGTTGGCGCCGGCAGGGAAGATGCCTACCCGTTAGGTGTCAGCGATGGTTTGGCTGCAGATGGCGGGGCGCGGCCTCTTGGCGCGATGGCGGGTGCGGCGGTTGTGCGATCTGCAGCTGATTTAGTCCCGCACCCCTTAGCAGTTCCTCCAAGCTGTGCTTCGCCGCGTGAAGGCGGGCACCAACCGTCAGGCGTCGTTTGAGCGTCAGATGTCGGCGGTGTTAAGTGAAGAGCTTGTCTACTACTGGCCCATATGAGTGTCTCTCTCTATATATATACCTCTCCACTAATGGAGGGATTATACTCTGAGATCCTAAGGTTAGTTACATTACATGGTACCAAAGCCATGGATTAGGGTTAGAACTAGGTTAATCTAATTCACCAACGATCCAATTTTTTGCTCCTTGGATCCATCGCGTTCGTGTGCTGCGTTTGCCGCATCGTTCGCCCGTTTCTGTCCACGGGCCCGTCGTCCGCGCGCGTGCCGGCCTGTCGCCGCCGCAATTCATCCAGGACGTCCGGGCGACTGCGCCGCTCGTCCAGCGCGGCTCCTCCAAGCGACTTGCCTTCCGCGGAAGGCATCCGCGCACCCGCGCGGCTCTTCTGCGCGACCGCGTCACGTGCGCGGCTCGACTGCGCCGCCCGTCCCGCGCGACTTCTGTCCGCGGCGTCCGCGCGACCGCGTCGCCTGCGCGGCTCTTCTCCTCGTGGCTCTTCCTCGGGTGCCCGTGCGGCTCATCGTCCGTGCGACGAGGTTCTTCCGTCCGCGCTGTTAGAGAAGAATGACCTCACACCTTATCCATTCAGGCTAGGGTTACAAGTATATATACAAGTGTGGGCCAAATGGGCCATAAGGCCTTCATGGGCCACAAAGAGAGAAGATAGAGAAAGCCAGATATGTCTATACATATTAACACCCCCCCTCAAACTAAATGTGGCTGAGAATAATCTAAGTCGGATACATTTAGTTTGAGTATATGAAATTGATGTTGAGCTCGAGTTTGGGCCTTGGTGAAGAAATCTGCAAGCTGAAGTTCAGAAGCTGTGTACTTTAGATCAATAGTAGATTGTTGGCAGTGGGAGCGTATAAAGCAGGCATCAACACCAATGTGCTTAGTGAGCTCATGCTTGACAGGATTGTTGGCAATTTGAATAGCACTAGTGTTGTCACAGCGGAGAAGAGTTGGATCAGCACAAGTAACCCCAAAATCAGCAAGCAGCCAATGGAGCCAAATAATTTCTGTTGTTGTTGTAGCAAGAGCTCTTAGTTCAGCTTCGGCACTGGACCTAGAAACTGCAGATTGCCGCTTAGACTTCCATGCAATTGGTGAGCCACCAAGAAATATACAATATCCAGTAATGGATTGACGATCAACATGATCACTGGCCCAAGTAGCATCAGAATAAGCATGAAGCATTGGCTGACTAGATGTAGCATAAAAGAGTCATCGGGAGATTGTCCCCCTCAAGTAACGCAGAACACGAAGCAAATGAGCATAGTGAACTGTAGTTGGTGCACTGACAAATTGAGAAAGAATGTGAACTGCATAGGCAATGTCTGGTCTTGTAGCAGTGAGATAGACAAGACTACCAACAAGATGGCGGTACCGTGTTGGATCCTCAAGAGGAAGACCATCTGTAGGCTTCAAGTGAAGATGAAGCTCCATAGGGGTAGCTGCAGTCCGAGTGTCAGTGAGACCAGAACGAGCAATAAGTTCTTGAATATACTTTGATTGAGAGAGATAATAGCCATCAGAAGTGGAGGCAATCTCAATGCCGAGAAAATAACTTAGGGATCCTAGATCAGACATCATAAATTGTTCACAGAGGCGCTCTTTAACAAAGGTAATATAGTCTGGATCATCTCCAGTGATTAACATATCATCAACATAAAGCAGTATTAAAGTGCGACCATGTGGAGAGGTGTGAATAAACAGAGCTGGATCATGGTCACTAGGAGTGAAACCTGCAGCAGTAATAACCGAACTGAACCGCTGAAACCAAGCACGAGGTGCTTGCTTGAGGCCATAAAGAGCACGCCGAAGATGGCAAACATAGCCAGGTGGAACCTCAACCCCTGGCGGTGGGTGCATATAAACCTCCTCAAGCAAATCACCATGCAGAAAAACATTCTTAACATCCATTTGAGAGATAGTCCAAGAACGAATGGCAGCAACAGCAATTAGAGTACAGACTGTGGCCATGTGAGCAACAGGAGCAAAAGTCTCCTCATAATCACGACCATAGGATTGTTGGAAACCCCGAGCAACTAGACGAGCTTTATATCTCTCAATGGAGCCATCAGCTTTGGTTTTAACCTTGTACACCCACTTGCAGGTGATTGGAACAACATTAGGAGGCAATGGAACAACCTCCCAAGTACCAGTACGTTGTAAAGCATGCAATTCAGCTAACATGGCATCTTGCCAAACAGGAAGGTGAGCAGCTTCTTGATAAGAAGAAGGCTCAGACACAACACTAGCAGCATGAAAACCAAGGCGATCAGGTACTTGAATAGTAGAACGATCCCTTAGGTTATAAGGTGGTGAGGAAGGTGGCGTTGTAGCGGTAGAAGTAACGACTATTGGAGGGCTGGAAGGAGAAAGGTTGTGGGAACGACGACGATAATGAAAAGGAAAAGGAGTAATGGTTGAAGGTATTGGTTGTGAACGTGGTGCTGACAATAAAGGCGGAGAAGGAAGTGGAGGGCGTGTGGGAGCAGGTGGTGGTGGATTTGGTTCAGAAGGTGGGGCTGGTTGAGGAGGTGAAACACTTTCGACATAATCAGGAGCTGGAATAGAAATAGGTGGTAAAAAGAGGAAAGAGAGAGACTCAACAGATGATGAGGAAGATGATGGTGAAGTGGAAGAGTAAAAATATGGTTTATTTTCAATGAAAGAGGCATCACGAGAAGTGCGGATATGACGAGCTGAAGGATCATAACAGCGATAACCCTTATGTTCGAGACTATAACCCAGAAAAACACATTCAACAGACTGAGCTGTTAGCTTTGTGCGTTCATGAGAAGGCAAAAGAACATAACATGTGCAACCAAAGACACGAAGATGTGTATATCTAGGAGAGGATCCATGTAAGACCTCTCCAGGACATTTACCCTTAAGACGAGACGATGGTTGAAGATTAATGAGGTACACAGAGGTAGATATAGCTTCAGCCCAAAAATGAGATGGTACAAAAGAGGAAATAAGAAGCGTTCGTGCAGTTTCAATTATATGATGATGCTTGCGCTCAGCAACACCATTTTGAGCGTGAGCTCCTGGGCAAGAGAGTTGAGGTAAAGTTCCTTCAGAAGAAAAAAACTGACGAAAAGCAGTTGAAAGATACTCCCCCCCGGAGTCAGAACGAAAAATGCGAATAGGAGAGGAAAACTGAGTGTGAACCATTTGAACAAAAGACTGATAAATTGATAGCAGCTGAGAACGATGCTTCATGAAATAAATCCATGTATAGCGAGAATAATCATCAATGAAAATAACATAATACTTGTGGCCACCTTTAGAAACAAAAGGAGCAGGTCCCCATACATCAGAGTGTACAAGAGCAAAAGGTTGAGTAGTTTTCAAATCGCTAGAGGGATAAGGAAGTTGAATCTGTTTTCCTAACTTACAACCAGTACACTCAAAAGAGGGATCAATGGATACATGGCCTAGAACACCCTGCTTGACTAAGGTAGACAAGCGCGAACCACATAAATGACCCAAACGATGATGCCATTGGGGAAATGTAGCCGCAACAAAAGCTGATGATGATGTCGTGGAGGAAGGTGATGACGATGCAAGGGACGGCAGACGAAGATGATCAAGGATGTAGAGGCCAGATGAGCCCCTATGGCGACGGCCAGTACCAAGAAGAGCTCGGGTTCGACGGTCCTGAATAAAGCAAGAGGTGTCATCAAAACAAATAACACAATTTAGATCAGCAAGCTGACCAACAGAAATCAGATTCATGGAAAGTTTAGGCACAAGAGAAACATCAGAGACAGTAAACTGAGAGGTGGCAAGATGGTCCTGATGAGTAACTGTGCAAAAGTTACCATCAGCTGTTTGAACACTGCGAGTATCAGTGATAGGATGACAAAAATCCAAATGAGAGGAATTGGAAGTCATGTGAAAAGAAGCTCCAGAATCCAACACCCAACAAGTAGTACCTGATTGTGGTGGAGAAGTCAAGGAGCTAGCTGACATGTATGCACTAAAAGGAGCAGAGGGGATGCTGCTGTTGCTAGATTCCTTGTGGAGAGCTGCTGTTTGAAAGCTGTCAGAAGAAGTTGCAGCTGTCCCACGCCGCGAGGCAGCACGCTTTGCTTTCATTTCAGCCAATAGGTGTGGGTACTTGAAGCATCTCTCATCAGGATGATTGGTCCTACCACAGTGGCTGCAAGGAGGCTTGGTTGGGGCTGCAGCTTGAGCATATAGGGGAGGAACAGCTAGCACTGAATGCTGCGACAGAGGTGAATTTGCAGCAATAGTCCTGAGACGTGTCTCCTCAGCAATTAGAGCGGACAGTGCCTCGGACAGAGTTGGAAGAGTAGGTCTTCCAAGAAGTTGAACACGGATGGGTTCAAACTCAGATCGCAGACCCATCACAAAGAGCAGAGTGTGGTGGCTGTGCGATCTGCAACTGATTTAGCCCCGCACCCATTCGCTGTTCCTCCAAGCTATGTATCGCCGCGTGAAGGCGGACACTAGCCATCAGATGTCGTTTGTGCTCTAGGTGTCGCCAGTGGTGCGACTGCAGGCTGCTGCGCGCAGCCTCCTAGCGCGTCGCCGGGTGCGGGAGATGCGTGATCTGTTGGTCATTCAGCCTTGCACCCCTTCACAACTCCTCCAAGTTGGGTATCGCCGTGCGGAGGACCTCGATCTCATCCGCTGTGTCGGGGATCTTGGGTGTGCGGATTCCCCCACGGGCTGCGAGCATGTTGTTTCCCCTACGGGTGGCGAACTCCACATCTGCGGCAGTGGCGGTTGGGGAGGTGCACCCCTCTTCACCGTTCTCCAACGATAGCCTTCCGCTCTTCTCTGTGCATTGCAGACCAGCGGCCATCCGGTGGGGAGAAGGCATGGCGTCACCGGCGGGAGCGTACCACGTAGCGCCTCTGCATTCCGCCACCGACTGGCACGAGGGCGCCTCTGCTTGTCGCTGTTGCAACCACTTGTAGGTGGCCATACACATGCACCTCTTTTGTCCATATGGTCTCTATGGGATCTAGGTGGCTAAACATGGTGTCCACCTTGGATGGAAGAGGCCACAACAATAAAGAGTTCATATCTAGTTCGGTTTGAGCATAATAAAATAAGCCGAGATATAAAAGGCTTGTTTTTAGATATTAGGTTTATGTCGAGTCGAGTCATCATTATAAGTTTGTTAGGTTGCATCTCGAGGACGAGCTACATGTCTAGGTGGGATGTAGTGTTAGAGTATGTCATAGGCCTATGGGGCTTGGGCTGCGGTATAGCCCATTAGGGTTAATTAGAGATAAGGGTCGCTTGCTTAGAGGTCAATTAAGGTTTGCTTGGAAGTCAAGTAAACCTCTCTATATAATGAGAGGGGATGTATCAATCTAATCAAGTAAGAAATAAGAAGGAAATTGCTTCCCTCTTGCTCGGCCGTGGGCAAAGGCCCCCTGCCGGCCTTCTCTCTCCATTGTAGCCCTAGCCGTCACCCACTTCTGCCATGAACAGTACCCGCGGGTACTGTAGCACGGCAGCCAATCGCCGCTCCCTCAACTCTACCAGCCACATAACACTAGGTGAGGAGGTAGCAGCAGCGGTCTGTGTGTGTGTGTGGGGGGGGGGGGGGGGGGTCTCCCTTCGTGTCGGGCATCGGTTGGGAATGAGCAAGAGGAAAGGAGTGAGGAAGAAGATAAGGATTGGAGAGTGTCAAGGGGGCACGTACCTGGGCTGTTCAATCAATCTGACGCCCAGAAATGTGACTGAAGCTATAGCCAAATATCAGGCAACTGATATTATTGATATATTTTTTGTGCTAATCATGCCTTGACAATTTACTATCTCATTTTCTTTTCATTATTTGCTGCGATTCACAATTTGTTCACATCTTATGTCGTAGTTCTGCATGATCTTCAACTATCAAATTTATTATGCATATAACTTTTGCACTACTGTTTTATGGACCCAAAATCTGGAAAATACATGCCAGATCCAGGAAACTGCAAAGTTGAAGCTGAAGACTGTGATTCCTACGAGGAAGGCAACGAGCCTGTAGCTATGATTGAAGAATCTCCACCTGATATTGAGCCAGATGGTTAGTGCAATTTAATTTTTTCAATTATGTTGTTCAAATAATTCAGGTTTTTGGGTTCAGGAAAAGGAACCTGCATACACCCAATAAAATCCTTACCATTTTACCATGTTTGCAATATTCAGGGTCTGCTAACTATTATTAGTGTTGATGGTATTTTCTTGTCAAGTTTAGTATTTCTTGTGGCACAATGTGTTGGTGAACTTGTTCAGGCGTACTGAAGTTGTCAGATATGTTGGCCTGAACTAACTGCTGGTAGAGAACACATTAATTATTTTTCTCATGTAGGCGCTGGGAACCATGTGTCATTTCATTAAGAGAGAATTAAAGGGGGAAAAAAATATGTACAGCACTCCAAGAACAAACTTACACAGCATAAAACACACACCAAATTTGAAATACAAATCACAGGCGCGCTACTGAACTATAGAAGGAAATGGAGTATTGAGGCAACACGGATCAAAAAATATTTCAGAGGTCTTCAGCTCCGGCTGTACACCATAGGGTACCCTCCTCCTTTACATGACCAAATTAGACTTTAGGGATTGGAGAAGCTCCATTGAAAACACAATCATTAAGATGATTCCACCTCTTTCATTGTCCGGCACTACCCAGCCCACTAAGATGATGAAAGTGTTCAGGCCTTATGCTGCTTGTCCACCTCTTTCATTGTCCGGCACTACCAGGCAGAGAAACTAGCTGTGCCTTGGTCAGGAACCAAATCTTGTAGGCCTAGCTTATGGTAGCAGACCAAACTTCTCTTGCAACCATGCAGGAAACCATAATGTGTTGAATGTTTTCAGATGCTTGATCATATAATGGGCAGCATGCTGGATGAGGTGACCCCTGCTTATAGCCAATCTGCTGGCTGTCCAAGAGCAGTTTAGAATGGCTGGCCATGAAAATCCAACATTTCAATGGGGCCTGAGTTTTCCAAATTCTCTTCCAAGGCATAAATTTAACAGAACCCACTTCAAAGGAGTTATGTGCTGAAAATTAGTTATTTAAGTAGCACAAGTGTACTAGAGATTAAGTTCCTTATGTGCTTTGTTCATGAAACCTCAATGTCTCGGTTGGTACATGGAACTAATGTGTATACAAGCTATACTTCTGTGAAATATGTGGTAAGAGAGATTTTTTTTTTTTTAAGTAACCTCTTTGAAGATGGCAAGGAGCTCCTACAATTCACTTAAGAAGAGACTTGACCTGGTTTATAGGAAATCTGGGCCAAAAAACCTTGCAGCCGCACAGTTTATTAGGAGGAAAACTGGCAAAGAAACCTAGGCACGACGGCCCAAGCAACAACCCTGAGTGTCCTGCAAATACACAGCGCCAACCCACCCATCGTGTGTCATCATCGCTGAGCTTGTCACAATAGAAACAAGCAGCTCTGACTTCACAAGATGTAGGAGATAGCTAAGAGTAACTTTTCTGCAATTAATTTCCTTGGGAGATATGGCTTCCTCAGAGTACTTGAAGCAGCAACCCTGCATTTTTTCCCCTGTGCTCAGTGTTATGGTAATAATTCAACATGTGTTCCCAATTTTCTCATCCCATGGAAGCTTAATACCCACTTGTCTACTTGCATTTTTTTTAAGATATGGATGTTGCAAGTTGAGTAACTCATCGTCTTAAGTATCTTAACAGTTAACTCTTTACACCTGTTTGGATGTTGGCATTGAGCTTGAAATTGGGAAACTGGAATTATATATCTTCAATACCACGTGTTTGGATGCTTTGGAATTTGACCTACAATTTCACATGGTATTCTCACAGCATCAAACAACACACTCCCAATTTGGACCTACAAAGTTCAGCATTTGCTGGAATCAATACCGCTGCCCGAGAGCTCTAGGGCGACCACCGATGACCATGGCTGCACGCCGTCACTATCGGCCAAGGACCCTAGACCCCCACGGGGTTGCTTGCGAGTCTGTCACTGCCCTACCCTCCTCAAGTCCTCATCTGTGCTTGGAGGCAGCAAGAGCCGAGGTGGAGATCACCGAGGTGTGGAGGCCGCGGGGCTCACCGGTCTAGGGTTCTTATTTCCCATGGACCAATTTAAGATATTGAAACTCATAGAAACAGAATCGCAGTCCAATACAATTTCAGCATGTCATTGATTTGGAAACCGTGAACATATCTGTAGCCTAGTTGGTCACAAGAGCCTTAGTATAGCACCTTAGGTCTTGGGTTTGATTCCAGTGGGAGCAAATTTAAACAGGCCTGGTTTAAAAAACACCCATCATCGCAGTGTTCCTGAGTTATACGTGCCACGTCCAGGACAGCTGGAGTTTGGGGTGTTTCTTGACCTGCTTGCGAGAAGTTCTTCTTAAAGCAATGCCATGGAGGTTGACCTGCTTGCGAGAAGTTCTTCTTAAAGCAATGCCATGGAGGTGGTCTTTCTCCTGCAGGTCGAGTTTTTATTGATTTGGAAACCCAATTCAATGCCAACATCCAAATGCACCCTTAGCTATGTTGTGATGCACGAAGATATTAGTGTTTGGTTGATTTCATATTTTGTCATATCAGTGTTTGGTTGATTTCATATTTGAAGGACCGGATTGACGACCAGAGGGGGGGGTGGGTGAATGGGAGCCTCAAATTTCTTCTCGAGAAATAGATGACCCTTGTCCAGTAAAGTCACCCCAACAGCAAGACACAGGCTTGCTAGTATCCACGACCCTAGATGTAGGGTGGATGCTTCCTAGAAGCACAGCGGGATAATACACGACCCAAGAAGTCCAACGCAAAAGCCGGAAACCAAATCCGAAGTCGGACGAACGAACTACGGACGAAACAGTGAATTGTTCACTGCATCGGCCTGCCTGGCGGACGCGCCCGATGTAAATCAGAGGGTTCTGGAACCTCACTGCATGACCATCGGACGCTGCTACAGTGAAAGCTCAGTGTCCGATGTGTCAGCGTCGGCACGTCCGATGGTCAACGGAGCGTCCGATGCTCCTTCTAAAATGCAGTTCTTTAACACGTGTCACGGGAGCGTCCGATGCTATGAACTCAGCGTCCGATGCTCCCGTGCTCAGCGTCCGATGCCCCCGAAAACTGTGCAGTTCTACGGCGATTCAACCCGATCTCTCTCAAATCAAAAGCTCTAGGGCCAAGACTCGATCGGAGGGGTTACAAGGATGTTAGTGAGCTACTCATAGGAGATCATGGCTCGAACCTAACTCCAAATCGGTGAATCAAAGAGTATTGGGGCAAAGAAGGAAGAAACCGATCAAAAACGAAAAACTGCTCGATCTGTGTGCTCGTGAGGTTTGGAAGCAATTCCTTCGGTGAAAAGATGCGCCTCACGACCAAGAACAAACTGATTCAAATGGAATCGCAAAACACCTCTCGGTGAGGGAGAACAAGGCAAATCTCCGAGAGGGGAAAAACCGAAACGCGAAGAACACGAGAACAAAATGCGAATCGATCTCGATTTCAACCGTGTCTCGAACCCACGAGACAATAGTGAGATTACGGTCTCACTTCCTCAAAATCTCCACTACACATAGGTGCTGTAGCACACTCTGCGGATCACAGGCAGCGAGGTATGATTAGAAACCTAAGCGGAGGCTAGAGAATGAAAGCTGCAAGGATGGGGAGAGAGGAGGGGCTGCCTCTCTTATTTATAGCCTAAATACAATAGTCCCCTTCTACCCCTAGATACAAGAGGGAATAGGCCAACCCTAGGGGTATTCCAGTCCTACTCTGCGGAGTCTTGATCCGACGGCCATGCGCCTTCCTCATCCTTAGCTTCGCCTCAACGCAAGCCTTAGTATGCCGCCACGTGCCGTCCTGTCGACCGCTGCGCCTTCCTCGCCGATAGCTTCGTCGCAACGCAAGCCTCTCGGCGCCGCCACGCGTCGACCGTCCTTTTTGGACATCCCCCAGTTTTGAGGTTGAAACCGGGAAACCCGTCCTCAGGCTGAGTTTTGTGGCCCAAACTCACAAACCCGCCAGCCCAGATTTTGAGGCCCAAACCTGGAAACTGTCCACGCCGAGTTTTGAGGCCCAAACTCGGAAACCCGCCACCCCGAGTTTTGAGGCCCAAACTCGGAAACCGTCGAGGGTAGTTTAGTTTTTAGAGGCTCAACTACCAAACCCGCACCGTAGACGGGATGTGGTTCGCACACCCCGACCACCAGCACCGATGCCGATGCATGTCCAGCCTCCACGCCGGGCACAACACATTCGCCTTCCTTCTCGGCCTCCCGCCAAGTGTCACGACGCCATCGTCTTCCTCCCGACTTGGCCGATGCACTGCACATCCCCATGTGCTTGTCGATGCCATGTGCCAGCTACCACAGCTGGTCCTCCGGCCTCCTGGTCTGTTAGTCCAAGCCTCACGTCCGCCCTTCACCGCTCTGGGTCCATCGACATGTCACGTCCGCCGCACGACACGCCTATCCTTCACCGCCCCGGTCCGTCGGCATGGTACGTCTCTACTTGACCTTCACCTCGTCATCGACCACTGTCTCCGAGCTCCACACCTGCACATCAACACAGCCAAGAGACACATGTTGCCTGTCACCCCCCCTACCGGTGAGCCTGTTGATCGATCGCTCGTCACTCAGGAAGGAAACCACAAGGGCACATATCAACCTTGTGTTCGCAATATTTTATTTGGATCTTTTCTTTGCCAGGTGAGGATGGAGAAAGCAGCGACTCATCCTGGAGCATGGAGTGTACTCAGATCTTGAGAGTAAAGTCTATCTACATCAGCTCTGCAATTCTAGCTGCAAAGAGCCCTTTCTTTTACAAGGTATCTATTTTTTTTTTCTGGATTGCGCTGTTAATCCACTGTATTGTGGTATAATTAACTAGCTCACAACATTTGTTTCATTCTTTTTTAGCTTTTTTCAAATGGAATGAAAGAATCCGATCAGAGGCATGCAACTCTTAGAATAACTGCTTCAGGTAATGTAGGAGCTATTGCAGTATGCTTGAATGTTCTAACAAATAGTACCTAAGAGTGCCTTGTTCTACATTGTCCTATTGTTACTGAAATGATGGGATCTGTAGTACAGAAATGATCAGCTTGAATGAGGTTTGCACCTTGCAATTTTAATTTGCTACCTTGTTATGTCCTTGTTCTACATTGTACATCTTTCCTTATCTCAAAAGTTTAGGTCCATAAGAACAAGGGAGTGTATCTCTGTTAAATGTTTTCTTAGCAGTTTGAACTTTTGACTCATTGTATTTCTACTGTGAACAGAGGAAAATGCGCTTATGGAGCTTCTAAGCTTTATGTATAGTGGCAAGTTGATGACAAACCAGCCAACTGTCCTGCTGGATATATTGATGATCTCTGACAAATTTGAGGTTGTTTCCTGTATGCGGCACTGCAGTCAATTGCTTAGGAGTTTGCCTATGACCACAGAGTCTGCACTGCTCTATCTGGATCTACCCTCAAGCATTTCAATGGCTGCTGCAGTTCAGCCACTGACCGACACCGCCAAGGAATTCCTTGCCAATAAATACAAGGATTTGACCAAGTGAGTAATCTCTTGTCAAATAGAGCTAGAAGTTAAATCGCAGAAGAGAAAGCCATTATAAAAATGATTCCCATTTTCAGGTTCCAAGATGAAGCAATGAACATTCCTCTTGCTGGAATTGAAGCCATCATATGGAGTAATGACCTTCAGGTCGCATCAGAGGATGCTATCTACGACTTTGTGATAAAGTGGGCACGTGCTCAATACCCCAAATTGGAGGAAAGACGTGAGATCTTGGGCACACGCTTGCTGCCTCTTGTTCGGTTCTGCCATATGACCTGCAGGAAGTTGCGGAAGGTTCTTGCTTGCAGTGATCTGGATCATGAGCAGGCGACTAAATGTGTCACAGAGGCACTTCTTTACAAAGCTGATGCACCACATAGGCAGCGTGCTCTTGCAGCAGATGTGATGACATGCAGGAAATATGCCGAGCGAGCTTACAAGTATCGTCCGCTTAAGGTTGTAGAGTTTGATAGACCGTATCCACAGTGCATAGCATACTTGGACCTGAAGCGTGAGGAGTGCAGCCGACTTTTTCCATCCGGACGGATATACTCACAAGCTTTCCATCTAGCTGGACAGGGTTTCTTCCTCTCAGCACACTGCAACATGGACCAGCAAAGTGCATTCTATTGTTTTGGACTCTTCCTAGGGATGCAGGAGAAAGGGTCGACAAGTGTTACCGTGGATTATGAGTTTGCTGCAAGGACAAGGCCGTCAGGTGAGTTTGTCAGCAAATATAAGGGCTACTATACCTTCACTGGCGGTAAGGCAGTTGGGTACCGGAATCTCTTTGCGATCCCATGGCCATCATTCATGGCTGATGACAGTCTCTTCTTTATCGATGGGGTACTGCATCTCAGAGCTGAGCTGACCATAAAACAACCCTAGACGAGGCTGTGTACTACTTACTAACTGCGTTTGTGCCGCGGTGTCCAAATCCATGCAATGATGATCTGCAGTGTAGAAAATGAATATCTTTTTGCGTGCTGTTTTTACCTTTTATACTGGTGCACTTGAATAGACAATTTGAAAACGAGAACTGAATTCTCCATTGTTTCTTTATGTTTTTAAACCTGAGGAGGATCATGTCATGCTCTGTACTCTTACTAAACTGTGAAAAGTGATTCAACTAATTAAATTTTGAGAATTTTTACAATAGTTGGAGAGGCGATTGGAAGCGATTGGTGTCTATGGTTGGTGGGCCCAAAACATGAAAAGCGATAGGGGGCGATGAGAGCAATGCGATAGAAAGCGATCGGCGTGTCTATGGTCAGTGGGTTATATGCATCATGTCGCCTCCCATCGTCTCTGAAATTGAGGGAATTAATACCCAAAATATGAGAAGTGGTAATTCTTTTTTCGTTTCTTTTTTTAGTTAAGGGTAAAATGGTAAATCTATAATCATAAAAATAATGTTTTGAGTAGTATAGTTGGTGTGGATAATACAAATAGTATAGTGTTAAATGAATATTTTCTTTGTAGGGTTCATTCGACTTCATTCTCCATCTTTGCTGGTTTGTCGTCGTCCGCGGGACGATCTCGATATGCTGCGCCGCTCCTACTAACTCTCCCGAGCTGACCGAGACGCCGCGTCATCGCACAGGTGTCCTCCAACCTCGTGGGCCCCTCCACGTCCGCCATTGCCACGTTGTCCTCGCATAAGGAGGAGGACGACAAGGACTGCCCCCGTCTGAAGCACCCACGCCAACCTCACCAAGGCCTCGCTGGCGCGACGACGAGTGGGGCGCCGACGCGAGCAGCGGTGCGAGGGGGCAAGCGCAGGTAGCCCCTGCTGAGGTGGTCTGGCAGCCCCATCTAGGGCGTTTTGCGCCGTGGCGGGAGGGGAAATACCAACAAATATCAGCCGACTTGACCAAGGTATTCATTGACTACTTTAAGGAGCAAAAGTTACCAGGTGATAAAGCCTTAGCTGAGCAAGTTACATGTCGTAACAAGAACTATGTCCTAGTCGGCGATAAGTTATACCGACGTGGCGCCTCATCAGGAGTCTTACTGAAGTGTATCTCTCCTGAAGAAGGCAAAGAAATCTTGGAAGAAGTTCACTCGGGGTGTTGTGGTAATCACGCAGCATCAAGGACGTTAGTCGGAAAGATCTTCAGGTCTGGGTACTATTGGCCCTCTGCCCTAAAAGACGCCGAAGACTTGGTCTGTCGCTGCCAAGCATGCCAATTCTTTGCCAAGCAACAACACGTCGCTGCTCATGAACTGGTATGCATTCCACCATTGTTGGTATTTCTTAGCGTAAGCAGAAAAATCCGCAAGCGCACGGAAGTACCGTTGTAGCACTTCACCCGGAATATTATCAGGGTATCGTATTTTCCACAGGGAACAGTGTGCTATAGTCTCTGGGTATAGATCTCCCGGCATAGGATGAGAAGAAGAACGACCTTAAGGTAACGAGGTTTATTCTAGGCAACATATTCCTTAGTGATCTAGTTTTAGCTAAACATAACCCGCTTCGGTCAACTGGTGAAACTGGTTTTCCAGTCTATGCTGATACAACTCTACCTGGAATCCCGAACGTGGGTGGATTACAAAGGACGGACAGGGCTATCACCACCTGCCGCCTACCTCCTCAACCGTGGAGACCCAGGCAACCAACCTGTGAACACAGCCTAAACACCGCGTTTACGCTAAGTGCCACTACTTCTAGCGGTAGCTAGGGCTTGCACCCTCTTACTAGAGCACCCACCCGAAGGTGAATGACCGGTCCAGCTGATTACGTAAGCGATAAACTAGAATATGATAAGAATGCGTAAGGTGAAACACTTTGCGTAAGGTGAACGGCCCTTTGCTCGTAAGGTGAACGGCCCTTTGCTCGTCCTCGAGTAAAGCTCATTTAAATTGTCTACCAGAATATCTTGAATGATTGGATAATAGAACAGTCGGGATTCAAATCTTCCTGCTCATCTTCTTGCTAAGAGAGAACTTGAGTTTTATAGAATTTTGAAAATCAAAAGTTTAGCGGATGTTCCTCATATGATTCTCTCAGATCACTCATGTATATGTGGGTGGATCCTTACCAAAGACTTGTTGTGTCTTCTCTTTCATCCTACCTGCTACAAGGCATATGTGGATCTTAGGGTAGGGATGAAATCGAAGCATACTTGTATCATATAATATTGCTAAGTCAAAAACCGAACTACATGGAGATGCAAGTCATACACTTTGATTAAGATGTGCAAGTGTGTGGAATTTTTTGACATTTTTGTGCTCTTGCTGTCAGGATCTCTCTCTTTTCGAATTTTTAGGAGCTATGGGCTACCTCTCTCTCCTTTTTTTAGGCGGGTATTTGATTATACCCTAATTCTACTTCGGGCAATTGCCCATTTTTCTCAACATGCCTTTTTGTTATAGATTTATTATTATATATATATATATAATTTTGTCTCATATCGCATGCGTATGGATATTTTTTTTTGCATAGTCGATAGTTCTTTTTTTGTGAGAGAGCTGTCTGACTAAACAAAGCTTTATTTGAGGTGGATGGATGACATGTTTTGCGTAACTCTTAGTGTAAGAGTTAGCGATGTATGTGTGTACGTGAATCTCAAATCATGGGTGTATGACAAGGATCTCACATAAGTCACAAAAATTTGAATAAGCTCAAGATGATAACAAGTAGCATATGAATACTGGTTAATATTGAAAATACTTCATATGGCTTTAGTAGGATATTGCATCATAGAGTAACATGCTTTTTATAATATATTTGAAAATGTAAATCCCAAGTATCTTTTTACAAAAGATGGCAAGTGTCAAATCATCCCACTATATCTCATATTCCAATTACTTAGATAAAATGGGGTCCATATATAAGTTGTTCACAGTTTGCAAGTATTTTCCCAAAACAAGTGAACAAATTTTCAAATAAAGATTGAATGTTCTTATGGGTTTATAAATTTTTGGAAGAAGTAGTGTTAATGATAAATCATTTTTATTTTTATTTTTAGGGAGCCGGCAGGTATGAAAAGAAATTTGTATTTGAAGTGCGATCATACCTGCGTGACGGATCGGGGAATGCCTCCCCCCACACTTGCTTTTGTACCTATATTTTTATTTTTGAGACTACATATACAAAAGCAAGTGGAAAATTTGCACAAGATAAAAATAAGAGAGACAAACCACTTGAACTTTATTGATAACTTTTAGGCACAGTACAAGAATTGGAATTTGAAAGGGAAATGATCATGCGCCTAATCTTATTTTGGTGTGGAGGGTGATCTACTAAGCAAAGGGAGGTGGGGGACCCTCCACACTGGCAACGCGAGCGACTTTGTTAATTTGGTTGTTGAGACCGAGCTTAATAACTTCGAGCTCTCCTCTGAGCCCGACAATGGTGAGCAGCGTGCTCGCCTGCTCTCTGCGCAAGTCGGCTATGGTCTTTTTAAGAGACCGTAGGGACGTTGTGAGCGATGCGACGGTTGGCCCTGTCGGTGGCGTTTCCGTGTTGCTATCGCTAAAGAAGCCCTTGGCTGTCCTCTAACGACCCTGAAATTACGCTTGATGCGCAGGGGTTGAGAGGAGGACCCAGCTGTGGTGGTGCTAGCGGGCTATTCCACGGACTCGCTAGGTAGTGGCAGTTGCTTGCGCATGAGACCTTTCCCATACCCACCGCCAGGTTTCTTGTACTCGTAAACGGTGTAGGTAGGGGAAAGACGAGCCGTGGAGTCGGATCCTAGCAAACTACTCGGTACGTAGCGAAATGGCGGTACATCGGTGCGACGAGCGTCGCTAGCCTCCGGGGCCTTCCTCTTGAGGCCAACGTCGGGATGGCGTGCGGGCGCCGTAGTCTCCCTCCTTGCAGTGGTTGTTGGTGTCGCCGTCTCCTTCCTTGCAGCAGCCGGGAGTGCCATCGAATGGCCCGTGGAGGTGAAGGTGGAACCCCGGCTAGCACCGCTCCAGGATGGTGGCAAAATGGCGAGTGGTGCCACGAACAAAACCTCTGACGCACGAAGTGGTGCTTCGTGGACGCCGGACGTGGAGGCAATGTAAAGTGCAAGTGCGTGCTCCAATGCTACTAAAACTTTGTGGAAAGACCAAAGTTTTGGAGGAAGATAGGGAGAGCTTTAGAGCTTGTGAAGAGAAGAGAGGCCATGGGTGTGTTTATATAGGAGAAGAAGGCCTCTCTGGTTTGGAAATGCTTGAAACCGACATGATCACCATGGTAATAGGCATCAACATCAGAAGGAAGCAACGTTGGAGAAAGGGGACAGCAAGGGGGCACCCTAGCGGTGCGGGCGCACCCCCAGGGGCTCCTCCCTGCCCCATTTTCTCCTACTTGCTTCTTCTGTTGATGCATAGTTAAGGTATTGTGGTTTTGAGTTTGAATTCAACGGTTATCGTGCAAATCATGTGATTCTCCACATTATGACTAAGATCAAATTTATATGATTTGCATGGATCACAAGATCAAGTGTATTAATGACATGGATGCTTGTGATCAGATTAAGATGTGTAAGGATCATGGAGATTGAGTGAGGGCAAAATGGTAAACTACACATGATCATATTGCTTGAAGCAAAGGAAAAGGAATATTATACAAATCGAATTAATAAATTGTGTTAGCAAGTTAATTATTTATAGCTTTTGTAATTTTTTAGTCAGGGGTATAATTGTCAAAAGAAATTAGATCTATTCTATCTATTTCTAAGTTACTGTGAGAAGGCTCAAAGAAAACTTTTAAACATTGGCCATTTACCTTGAAGATGTTGCCGTCGTCGTCTCATATGGTGATGCCCCGTGAGGTGATGTGTTGACGACGATATATGGCCCCTTCCATTTGCTGTGTAGTTTTCCTTCACTGAATAACTTGACCCTGGTGTTAAAGAGTAATACCTTGTCTCCTTGCTTGAACTCTTTGGGCTTGATTCGGTTGTCGTGCCATCTTTTTGTTCTTTCCTTGTATAGCTTGGCACTATGGTAAGCCTTCTCTCTCCATTCTTCTAGCTCGGCTATCTGTTTTTGTCGGTTAGCGCCGACTAGCCTGATATCCATGTTCCAAGTCTTGATAGCCCAGTGAGCTCGATGCTCGATCTCAATTGGTAAATGATAGCTTTTTCCATAGACCAGCTGGAATGGTGACATGCCGATGGGGGGTTTTATAAGCTACCCTATATGCCCAAAGAGCATCAGGTAGCTTGCTTTTCCATCCTTTCCTCATGTCGTTGATCATTTTCTGCAGGATGCTCTTTATCTGCTTGTTTGAGGATTCTGCTTGTCCGCTTGTTTGTGGATGGTAAGGGGTGGCGATATTGTGGTTAGCCCCGAGTTCTCTAAGGAAAACTCAGAACTTTCTGTCGATGAAGTGTGATCCCCCGTCGCTGATCACCAAGCAGGGCACTCCAAAGCATCGGAAGATTATCTCGTGGAACATCTTCCGAGCATGTTTGGAGTCCGCTGCCCGACATGGCAGAGCTTCCACCCACTTGGACACGTAGTCCACAGCCACCAGGATGTACTCGCAGTCTTGTGACTTTGGGAATGGTCCCATAAAGTCTATGCCCCACACATCAAATATTTCTATTTGAAGGTTGTAGTGTAGGGGCATGGCGTTGCGTGCCGTGATGCTGCCCTGGAACTGACACTTTCTGTATCTTCTGATGAACTCTTTGGTGTCTTCATACATCGTTGGCCAGAAGAATCTGCACTGCCAGATTTTGGCCTGGGTGCGAAAGACTCCATAGTGACCTTCGTATGGTCCAGCATGGCATTTCTCGATAATTTGCATCCCTTCAGCTATGGGCACGCATCTCCTCAGCAGCCCATCAGAGCATACCCGATACAGGTATGGGTCATCCCAAAGGTGACGACGGCTTTCCATTTGGAGTTTTCTTTTGTCCTCCCCCGGTGGTACGTATCCTGCAACCATGAAATTCACAATATTTGCGTACCATGGGGTGGTGTCAGTCACCTTGAGCAACATGTCATCGCGTAAAAAGTCATTGATAGGTGGTTCCTACAGGTTAGTGACTTGCATACGCGAAAGATGATCTGCTACTGTATTTTCTACACCCTTTTTATCTTTAATTTCTAAGTCGAATTCTTGTAGCAGCAGAATCCATCTAATTAGACGAGGTTTCACATCTTTCTTAGTGAGCAGATATTTTAGTGCAGCATGATCGCTATAAATGACGATCTTGGCTCCTACTAAGTAAGACCGAAACTTGTCTATAGCAAAGACAACATCAAGGAGCTCTTTTTCGGTGGTGGCTGTTGACATCTCTTAGCATCACTTCAGATAACGACGCTATAAATGTAGGTAGACAAATCTAACAACATTACCTTTAACGCTAGGCTGTCACCACTAGCAGCAACACCAGAGACGTGGATGGTATTTATGATCTTGCCCTTATAAAATATGAAATGAGATTATCCGCAAGCGCACAGATAAAATACATTTGTTGTAGCATTTCACCAAGGAAAGAGTTTCCAAGGTATCATTATTTATAACGGAGCAACGCATATCATTAGTCAATCGATAGGAGATAAACATCTATAACTATGACACACACATGTATGATTATGATAAGAGTTCCACTAGATCTATACTCAACACAGGAATCAATCATAAATGATAAATAAGATAAATGTAATAGAACAGAGTAAATCATATAAAAGAGTTCTAACAGAGCATTCTCACCCAAGGTCGGATCGTAGCCAAATCTAGAAAGAGATAGATTAACTTCCTAATGTGGTTCTAACTATAGGTCATAGACTACATCATTTAGTGCAATTATGTTTAACAATCATGGTTAGAATAACTTATATTTATACACAGGAGACATCACACATGGAGGATCAGATCTAGAGTCTATCACCTCCGGGTGACCAGGTCTTACTTGCCCTATATTCGGGGAGTGGAATACAAAGGACTCAACAAGGCTATAATAGTCACCCTCGCGATCTACCACTTGCTGGCCCAGAATATAGGGTGCATTCGCTGGTAAACAACGTATAAGCAACACACTTACACAATGTTGACCACTCACCCCGCGATCAACAGAATGAGCGCTATACGAATAAGAGCATAAACATAAAGATACCCTAGCTATGCTAGACATATAATCAAAGTAGACGATTAACATTATAATTATGAACACAAAATAGTAACAAGTCCTGACATGTATCAACTAGAACACAAACTAGAAGATGAATAAGAACTAGATGAACAATTAGAAGTAGATTAGAAGACAGAGATGAACTAGAGAGATTAGAAGATGAACTAGAACACAATTAGAACACAAGATAATGAACTAGAAGACAATTAGACAATTAGAAGAACAATTAGAAGAACAAAGTTGATACAAGAAAGAAGACAAGGCTAATTACCTAGCTCCTCCTAACTAGATCTGGAATCTGAGCTTCCTCGACTCTTGTTGGGGGAAAGAACCCTCGGCAGTGACGTCGCGCAGGCTGAGTCAGAAGGCAACCCTCGCGATACCCTGCGTTTCCATCAAGGAAACCCTCGTCGCTTGATAAGCCCCTCGGGCCTTGTTTTCTAACTTCGTATACCAACTTGGCTTCGGGGTCGTCTTACGGTTCCTGCAGGAAAGAAGCATGGGAAGAGCAAGTGGCGACCCTCGCGCATGCCGCGCGCCTTTGCGAGGGGGGGTCGGACTCAGCGGGAGGCAAGCGAACGCGTGCCTCGCGACGGACAAAGCTGAGAAGTTAACCTTCGCGTCCCTGCGAAGGTGTGCGCAAGCCAGGTGGCGGCGGACAGGTGGGAAGCAAGCTAGGGTTTCTATAATGTCTGTGTTTGTACGATTCTGCCCTTCCGTTGTATAGCAAAGAGGAATCTTTCTTGTACCCTTTTGTAATTTGGTCAGTGCCCCTTGGTATCCCCTATAAATACCAGGGGGTGAACAGTGTAATGGGGATGAGTTTTTTGGGAATTGAGCTATAGCACCACTGTTTTATTTTCCTTAATACCCTCGCTCTCGGTTCTGACGATTGGCCACCTTCGCCACTCCTCTGCACGCGTGCGGAGGTAGGGCAAGTGTGTTTCCAACAGTTTGGTGCCGTCCGTGGGGAACGAAGTTTGTAATGGCAGGAAATAGAAGAGCGTCCTCAACCAGAGATAACCGCACTGCCAGAGAGGCCGCGGTGACGGTTCAGCCTGTAGAAGAAAATGTGGAACCTTTGGGAGAAGAAGAGGTTACTCCGGGGACAGAGGTCCTGGGCCCTCACACTCGGCTAGTACCACAGCCACACCCGCACACCTCTGGAGAAGCAGGAGGAGGAGATGAAGAGGAGTTGGGCCTCGAGGCCTTGGACAGGCTTCATGCTGAGTTGTAAGAGAAGAAGAGGCGCCTAGACCAGCTTGAAAGGCACAACCGATTGCGTGCCATCAGACAAAAGGCGGACGAAGCGAGAGGGCAGCTTCGCCGAATGGAAGAGTCCCTCGCAGCATCTGAGGCCGAAGCCGAGGGCTGGAATGATAGGGAAGTGCCGCCACTCCAGGAGGGAAATGGAGAACAGGTGCTGGGCAACGCTCGTCAGCCACCACCACCCCCACCACCACCGAATTTCCGCAAACTTTACCTAGAAGAGCGAGAGCCAAACCTTCGTATACAGCGAAGGGCCCAACAGCACCAGATGCCATACGACCCAAGATCACCACTCTCCCAAATACTGCAAACCCAACCTTGGCCGCCATGCTACAATCCACAAAACCTGCCTCGCTACGACGGGCTTGCTGACCCTCGCCAATTCATAATGAGCTATGAAGCGGCAGTGGCCGCAGCAGGAGGAGACGAATCAACAATGGCCAAGTCCTTCGTAATCATACTCCGCGACATCGCCCAGACTTGGTATAGCAACCTCCGCCCCGGAACTGTGGATTCCTAGGCCAACCTCAGAGACAGGCTTTGCACAAACTTCAAGGGTATCACAGCAGCCCCATCAAATCCTATTGACTTATTCAACTGCAAACAAGAAGAGCGTGAACCACTACAAGATTATTGACGAAGGTTCATCCAAATCAGAGCAAGAACCTCTGGGATATCCGATGAAGCCGTAATCCTCGCAGCTGTCAGCGGTCTGCTCCCAGGACCCTGCTTCTCAAAGTTTGCCAGGAAGCCGGCAAACACAATTGAAGAGCTACATGAGACAATGCAGACATGGACTTCAGGGCAAAGTCCGATGCCCGAAGGTCACAACAGAAACCACAGTTGAGGCCTCAAGTGAGAGAAAACAACCCTCGCCAAGACCAAAGCAACATTGGTGCGATCAACAAAGCAAATCCACTCGAAGAGCAGAGAAGGAGCACTCAGCCTTCGGGCAGCCAAAATCCACAAGGATTCCCACCCCCGCCCGACCAAAGAAACCAACAGAGGGACCCAGCCAAAATGTATTGCCATTTTTGCGACCTTGGAAAAGGGCACACAACCAAACAATGTCAGTGCTTCGCCAGAGGGAAAGAGTACCAGGAATCCAAAAGAGCCTCTTCAACAGAAAACAGAACCATCAATCATACCAGAAAGCCAAACTTCAACCCAACCCAACCTCCCTACCAGTACACCCCCATAAACTACGGCTTACCCTCGCACCAACCTTTCTACTCTCAACACCCACACTACAACCACACCTCATATCAGCCAACCTCGTTTCCTCAACGCCAAAATGTACCATACACTGTCACATTCCCAACAACCCCTCAAACCCAAACCAACCAGCAAGTGAGCAACACTCTACCACCACCACCACCAAATACCGGCCTTGCCAGCTCCCCAACCTGTCAAATCCGAAGCCCAAACCCAGACAACCATCAACAACCCAACATCAACCTTCGGTGTGATACTAGCTATCACCGGAGGCTCCAACGAAGATCATGACAACAAAAGGCAAAGGAAAGAATACACTAGAAGAGTGCACCACGTAGCCGTCGAAGGACCGCACAAATTTGGGCGATGGTCCCATGTCCCAATAACCTTCGACTCTGGTGATATGAGGCTAAGGGATTACCCTCATACTGACGCTATGGTGATCGAAACCAATCTAGCAGGATGGACAGTCACCAAAATCCTGGTCGATACCGGAAGCTCCGCAGACATTCTGTTCGCCACAACCTTCGACAACATGAAGCTTGACAGAAACCTCTTGCAACCTGCTGGCAACCCCCTATACGGTTTCGGTGGTCAACAAGTAAGAGATATTGGGAAAATATCTTTACCCGTAACCTTCGGAGACCAGGTGAACTGCGGAACAGAGCACATAACCTTCGATGTGGTTGACATGTTTTTATCCTTACAATGCAATCTTTGGTCGAGGGGTCACAAATGGATTCAATGCTGTCATCCATCCCGCATACCTCTGCATGAAACTTCCTACCCCAAAGGGCGTTGTTGCAGTATATGGAGATCAAGACATTGCGAGGGCAGCTGAAGGAACAATAGCATCTGGGCCACGCAATGTCCACAACCTGTCATTGCCTCGATCAACAAACCACAACACCGAAGGTGAAGTTCGCACTGACCAAAGAAAAGCGTCACCCAAAGAACAAACCAAACAAGTCCAACTCTTTGAGGGCAATTCAGAAAAGAAAGTGTTCATCTCAGCCAACTTAGACTCCCTAACTGAAAATAACCTTATCCGTTTCCTCAAGGAAAACTCCGGCACCTTCGCTTGGTCTGCGGAGGACCTCAAGGGAGTGAACAGAACCTTGATCGAGCATAGCCTGAACATAAAGCAAGGATATCGCCTAGTCAAACAAAAGCTTCGCAAAATGTCAGAAGAAAGGAAAGAGGTGGCGAGGGCAGAAGTAAAAAGACTCCTGGATGCAGGGGTCATCCGCCTAGTAAAATACCCAACATGGCTTTCAAATGTAGTCCTAGTACAGAAGAAGAACAAGAAGTGGCGAATGTGCGTGGACTTCACATGCCTAAACAAGGCTTGCCCGAAGGACGACTTTCCCCTACCAAACATAAGCACATTGGTCGATAGAGCAGCTGGTTGCCAAATGCTCTCTCTCGTCGACTGTTTCTCGGGGTACCATCAAATCTGGATGAATGAAGAAGACGAGGAAAAAACAAGCTTCATCACACCTTCGGGAACCTTTTGCTTTCGAAGAATGGCAGAAGGTTTGAGAAATGCAGGGTCTACCTTCGCCCGCATGACGTCCGAAGTCTTCAAAGATGAACATGCTATCTCTGCCTACGTCGATGATCTGATTGTTCAAAGTGAACAAAAAGAAAGCCACATTTCAGACTTGGCAAGAGTATTCAACAACCTTCGGTCAGCCGGATTAAAACTAAACCCCGAAAAATGTGTTTTCAGGGTAAGCGAAGGAAAACTACTTGGTTGCATCGTCTCATCAAGGGGAATTGAAGCCAACCCCGAAAAAATTGATGCCATCATCAATATGGAACCACCAACAACCAAAAAAGCAGCTCAGCGTTTGTCAGGCCGCTTAGCAGCACTCAGTAGGATCATCTCCAGATCCGCTGAGCGAGGGTTACCTTTCTTTGAAACATTGAGAAACACAACACCATTTAATTGGGGACCTCGACAACAAAAAGCTTTCGAGGATCTGAAAAAGTATCTCACCAACTTGACTGTCTTAACCAGCCCAAGCAAAGGGGACCTGCTACTGCTATATGTCGCAGCTTCGCCTCACGCAGCAAGCGCAGTTCTGATCAAAGAGTTACACAAGAACAACAGAACCTGGCAAGCCCCAATCTACTATGTATCAGAGACCCTCGAGGGTCCCAAACGAAACTACTCGGAGCTCGAGAAGATAGCGTACGCTGTGGTCATGGCATCAAGAAAGCTAAAACATTACTTCCAGGCTCACGAAATCCATGTACCTTTGGCATACCCACTCGACAACATTTTCAAGAACAATGAGTCAGTCGGCAGAATAGCAAAGTGGGCAGTTGAACTCAGCAGCTACACCATAACCTTCGTGGGTAGAACAGCGATCAAATCGCAGGCACTAGCAGATTTCATAGCCGAACGGACCTCAGACCCTCGCAGTGACGGAGCCCAATCAGAGCCGTTTTGGACAGTATATGTTGATGGAGCCTAGGGAGCAGCCGGAGCAGGAGCCTCGGCGATCCTAGTTTCACCATCCGGGTCGAAGCTAAGATACGCAAAAAGACTCGACTTCAAGTGCACAAATAACTCCGCAGAGTACGAAGCCGTGATACTAGCACTCTCAAGGCTCGGATCTTTATCAGTCCGAAGAGCGTTCATCAATACAGACTCCCAAGTTATCGCGGGACACATTGAGAAAAATTACAAAGCAAAAGACCCAGAGCTCCAAAAATACTTCCAGTATGTTCGGAGGTTAGAATCATTCTTCCTCGGCATAACAGTGAAAGCAATACCGAGATCAGAAAACAATGAGGCAGACAGCCTAGCTAAAGCAGCAGCACAACAGCTATAGCTGCCGCCAGACGTGTTTCACGAAGTAACAACTCAATCAGCATTCGAAACCTCCAAAAAGAATGTCAAGCTGATTAATGCAATCTAGAACGAAGACTGGAGAGAACCCATCATGGCCTATATCAACGGGCTGCTTGAACCCGAGTCCAAAGAGGAAGAAAACAGACTAAAACAAAGAGTTCGAGGGTACAAAATTGTGGACAACATCCTGTTCAAAGCTTCGGTAACCTCGCCATGGCTCAAATGCGTGTCATAGACTGAAGGAAATGACATTCTCAAGCTTATTCATGAAGGTATCTGTGGTTCACACAACGGCCCAAGGGCGTTAGTTGGGAAAGCCTTCCGACAAGGTTTCTACTGGCCAACAGCAATAAAAGATGCAGAAGGCATCGTCAAACGTTGCGAGGGTTGCCAACTAATGGCAAAAACGCAAAACGCCCCAGGGGCTCCAACAACTTTGATATGCCCAACATGGCCTTTGCAAAGATGGGCAATGGACCTCGTTGGTCCACTACCAACAGCTCCAAGAAACCTTCGCTACGCAGTGGTAGCTGTGGAATACTTCACGAAGTGGATTGAAACTAGATCACTGGCTTCCATCACCTCTCTAGCCGTGAAGACGTTTTTCTGGCAGCAATTAGTTTGTCGGTTTGGAGTCCCCAAATACCTAACTGTCGACAATGACACTCAGTTCGACAGCGAGGTCTTCAAAGAATTCTGCGCACAAATCGGAACAATCTTGTGCTTCGCCTCAGTCCGCCACCCTCAATCCAATGGCTTAGTTGAAAGAGCCAATGCAACAATTTTCCAAGCCATATCAAAGAAATTGCAAGGCAGGCCCAAGGGAAAGTGGGCAGAAGAACTAACCTCGGTCACCTGGTCCCATAACACCTCGGAATGTAGAGCCACAAAATTCACACCTTTCAGGCTCCTGTTTGGGGAAGAAGCTGTGTTACCAGAAGAATTGAAGCATGGGTCACTCAGAACAACCCTCGAAATAGATGAACAAAACCAACTGCTTGACAAAGATTTACTCAAAGAAGCAAGATGCAACGCAGTGCACAACCTTCGCAAGTATCAGGAAGAAACAAAAAAATGGAGAGACAAAAAGGTAAGAATCAAAGAATTGAAGAAGGGTGACCTCGTTCTCATTCGCAAGCAAAATGCCAACATGGCGGGAAAGTTTCAGCCAAAATGGACGGGACCATACGTAATAGTAGAATGTAATCGTCCCGGGTCATATCACCTCGCAGACAACGAAGGAAACACCCTGCCTCACACCTGGAATGTTGACGACCTTTGCAAATATTACCCATAGCGGAGCCTTAGCGAGCTCTCGCAACATGTAATTTGTTTTCTCCCTCGTCTTTTTTCAGTTCCATGTTTGTAATAAAAACAGAGGAGCTGCACTCTTTTTCCTTACGAAGGGGCGTAAGGTTTTTTAACGAGGCAGTATCCAAATCCTTAATACAGGCTAGAACCCCCAAAAAAAGCAAAACTCCAAATTGTTACTTTTGTTAACAGACATCGAAAAAAGCAGCTCTTCTTCAAGAGCGCTATAATCGATGAAAACACCCCTAAGATTGCTTCGAAAAACAAATTTTTTCGAAACAAACTTGAAAAAAGTCAAGCACCCTCGCAAAAGACGCCAGGGGCTCGCAATGCAAACTTCACCTCCACCTAAGACTAGGGGAGGCGCGAAGTCCAAAAAAGTCGAGCACCCTCGCAAAAAACGCCAGAGGCTCGCAAAGCAAACTTCAGCTCCACCTAAGACTAGGGGAGGCGCGAAGTCCAAAAAAGTCGAGCACCCTCGCAAAAAACGCCAAGGGCTCGCAAAGCAAACTTCACCTCCACCTAAGACTAGGGGGGAGGCGCGAAGTCCAAAAAAGTCGAGCACCCTCGCAAAAAACGCCAGGGGCTCGCAAAGCAAATTTCACCTCCACCTAAGACTAAGGGAGGTGCGAAGTCCAAAAAAGTCGATCACCCTCGCAAAAAACGCCAGGGGCTCGCAAAGCAAACTTCACCTCCACCTAAGACTAGGGGAGGCACGAAGTCCAAAAAAGTCGAGCACCCTCGCAAAAAAACGCCAGGGGCTCGCAAAGCAAACTTCACCTCCACCTGAGACTAGGGAGGCACGAATCCCAAAAAAGTCGAGCACCCTCGCAATACACGCCAGGGGCTCGCAAAGCAAACTTCACCTCCACCTAAGACAAGGGGAGGTGCGAATTACAAAAAGTCGAGCACCCCCGCAAAACATGCCAGGGGCTCGCAAAGCAAACTTCACCTCCACCTAAGACAAGGGGAGGCGCGAAGTACAAAAAGTCGAGCACCCTCGCAATACATGCCAGGGGCTCGCAAAGCAAAATACACCTCCTTCTAAGGCAAGGGTAGGCGCGAGGTACAAAAAAGTCGAGCACAACGAAAAGCGAGCCTAGATAAAAAGAAGAGGGGGTGTCGCTGTTTTTCTTAAAACATCTCTCTCTTCAACGAAAAGCGAGACTCGCCAAAAGAAGAGGGGGCGTCGCTATTTTTCTTAAAACATCTCTCTCTTCAACGAAAAGCGAGCCTCGCCAAAAAGAAGAGGGGGCGTCGCTGTTCTTCTTAAAACATCTCAACGAAAAGCGAGCCTCGCCAAAAAGAAAAGGGAGCGTCGCTGTTTTTCTTAAAACATCTCTCCTCAACGAAAAGCGAGCCTCGCCAAAAAGAAAAGGGAGCGTCGTTGTTTTTCTTAAAACATCTCTTCTCAACGAAAAGCGAGCCTTGCCAAAAAGAAAAGGGAGCATCGCTATTTTTCTTAAAACATCTCTCCTCAATGAAAAGCGAGCCTCGCCAAAAAGAAAAGGGAGCGTCACTATTTTTCTTAAAACATCTCTCCTCAACGAAAAGCGAGCCTCGCCAAAAAGAAAAGGGAGCGTCGTTGTTTTTCTTAAAACATCTCTCCTCAACGAAAAGCGAGCCTCGCCAAAAAGAAAAGGGAGCGTCGCTGTTTTTCTTAAAACATCTCTCCTCAACGAAAAGCGAGCCTCGCCAAAAAGAAGAGGGGGCGTCGCTGTTTTTTATTAAAACATCTCTCTCCAACGAAAAGCGAGCCTCGCTAAAAAGAAAGGGGGCGTCGCTTCTTTACTGAACATCATACACAACAAGCAACGCAAAACCAAACACCTAACGGACCTCGTCAATATTCAGCAAGGACCAAACACCCACCACAAAATTTACAAAGATGAATCGTATTTACACAAAACAAACATACAATTTCCCGTTCTTTTACAAAACAACTTCACAACGTCACACAATCAATAAAGGTTACAAAATTGCAAGGAACCATCACCTCCTTCAATTAACATCAAATCATCAAAACCCTCGCTACCCTCCTCAAATCTTGTTTCCGCCAAAACAATGGGTCCCCACAACAAAGGAGCTGCAGGAACAATCGGAAGCTCCCCGGGCAAAACCCTCGCCCTATACATATATCTACGATTTACATCACTAACTTCCGAAGGTTTCTCTTTCGGAACCACAAGTGACCCATCCGAACCTAGATCTAGATTGCTTCGCCCAAACAAGTAATCCAGAGCCGTATTCTCATCGATATCATCGTCAATAACAGCTTGCACGGACGAGGAAGAACCAAACAAATACTGTGTGGCCTGTCGATCAGTATAATCTGCCTCGCGCCAAAAACGATTCGATCTGCTGTTCCTCAAATCGTACCTTCGCACCTTCGACCACCAAAAGCGTTCAAAAGACAGCGAAGGGTGTTTAAGCCTAGCCCGAGCCCACGATTCACCAGTTATAAAGGTATCTTGATAATTTAGCGTCAGTGGCATCACATCAAATACTTCTAGCACGGTTCCATCAGGAACCTGCATTTTCATAGAATTAAAAAGTATCTCAGTGTCATCAAATTCCAACTACCCGACATATTACAAAATAACCCTCTCGTTCGAAGCAATCCTAAGTTTTCACACCTGCTCGGCTCCCCCTTGCTCATCCGCCCTAGCTCCGCCAGTCGCAGCATCCAAACCTTCGCCAGCGGCAGCATCCAAGCCCTCAGCAGGTGTTTCATCCGTCGCCGCCTCTTTTACGCTAGCTTCTCCAGTCATCGGAGCATCCTCAGCTGAGGGCACCTCCTCCGCTGGTGGAACCTCCGCAGAACTGGGCGCAGGAGCAGACTTGGAGTGTCCGGCAACTTCCTCAGTCGCGCTCGGCGAAGGCAATGCATCTTTCCGAGCCTGCAAAAATAGACCACCAAATTAAATACCAATTTGATCGTCCATGAAATAGAAACATGGAACGAACATCTCATACAAGTTGATACCTGATGAGTAGCTTCCGCTGCCTCTTCGAAGGCGAGGGCGCGTCCACCTCCGTTGATCCAAAACCTCCGGAGCAAGCGCATCGCGCAGTTTCGAACCTCCGCATCACCAACCTTTATTTGACGAACCTCGTCAACAGTTGGGAAGACATGGTTCGGCTTCCTGATCTTCCGAAGATGCTCACAGTCTGCTTGGCGAAGGGTCCCAGCCATGGCCAAAGCTCCGGCGTAACATCCGAAGTTGGCTGCGTTATCATCCAAAGAACTAAAAACATCCAGCTCATTTTTAAGCCAACCTTCGAATGCCACAACATCAACGGCAGGTAACGGCTCCCTAGCAGAGCCGCCAGCTTCAGTCAAGCAGGTGTCAATTTTACTTTTCACCTCTCCCATGCTTTTTTGCCAAGCCTCGGAATGAGAAGCCAACTCAGAGGACAGCTCTTCTATGCGACTGTTTGCAGCTAACAAATCCTTGTCTTTCTGTCGGCAAGCAGCCAGGAGTTCAGTATTACTATTTGCAACCCCCTGTGCTTCCTCTCGGGACTTCTTAACTTTCTCTAGAGCAGCTTTGAGCTCAATCTCTTTATTCTCCAAGCTCCGACGAAGGTCCTTGTTATCCTTCTCGACTTCAGCCAACCGGTCATTCAAATAATGAAGATTATAACTCGCCCTCCGGCATGCCGAGCGATTCAGGAGCATTAACTCAGCCACCTTGACATCGATGTCACCATGAAGGTTCTCCAAGGGCTCGTTGGCCAAGTGAAGCTCCGCTTCGGGCACACAAATACGACTGAACACCCGACCCAGAAAACGCCTTTCCTCCGGAGCACACTGCAAGTGGCACTCTCGAAGGTCCGGACTCGTGAAAAGCTCGGTCGCCGGATCACAGACCCCAAGCTTCTTAGCAAAGTAAGGAAGGCTCGATCGGCTAGCCTCGCCATACGGTCTCTTCCCGGGGGTCCGTTCAGATTCCAGATCACCAGAAAACTCGAAACCATCGACCCATAAGTGCGAGCCAGCAAACTCGAGAATTGACCCTCGCGGAGGACTCTCTGGCTCGAAGTCCCGAATGATATCATCGATACTTCGAGCAGCCGCAGCGCCGGCAGTAGATGAGGCAATACCTTTCCCACGATCATCTTCAATAGACACATCATCATCAGAGTCATCTTCGCCACTCGAGGTGCCGCTAACCTCGTCAGATGAGTCATCTTTGGTATCCGCCTCTTTTTCAACATCTTTCTCCTCCTCCTTCCCGACATCATCGGAGACGTCTTCATCGTTCGAAACTTGGATCAGGGCACCAATTCCCCCGACGCGGGGTACCCGCCCTCCAACCTTCGCAAGGCCTCGGCCACTCCCTAACGATACAACGGCCGAGGAGGACGAAGTACCGGTAACGCCCGAGTCAACAACGACTTTTGTCGCAAGAGTTTTCCTTCGGCCACCAGCGCTATCGCGGCCTCGACCACGACCCCTCTTCGGCCGCGATGCAACATCTTTCTCCTCAGCGGCAGCACGTTTCCTCTTCTTCGGCGCATCATCGCTTGAAGGTGCGGGCCAGTCCTCATACTGGATCCCAAGAATGTCGAAAAGTCTATTTACACGACCTCCGCTGCCCACCGAGCTATGGATAGCCTTAACCTCCAGCGTAGAGAGCTTACCAACAAGATCTTCTGCCCTCTGCTGAACCCGCTTGTAAACCACCTCGACGCCATCTTCTTGTTGAGGAAACTTCTTAAGGACAGCTTCCCAAACCTTGTTCAACTCCAGCTTCGGCTTCTTCAAACCCCTACCCTCGTACGTGGGGTCATCTTCAACCGCAAACCAAATCTGCTTCCGGCTAAGCGGAAACGCCTTAACACAGCAATACTCCTCGACCAGGTCACGAGCACACTGAGAGCGCGCAACAACCCTTAGACAGTCAACCGAAGCATGCGCCTCGGCACTCATCTTAGCCTCCGCACTCACGTCACCAAGTGGCGGAAGGTCGCCACAAAGTTTGGTTACGCCGTCAAGCTTGTAATAGAACCAAAACTTTTGCCACCCACTGCTCCACTTGTTCTTCTGAGCTTGTACTGGCAACTCGGACCCAGCACGATGGCAAAATGTGTACACTGCAAACTGGCCAAGGCTGGCCTTACCTTCGCCACCCACTATCTTCCGAGGCTGCATATGCACTCGATGGGTACGAACAAAACCCTCGACGTGAGGGACAATGCCCTGGGAGCGACATGCCCAGACATACACCAAAAGCTTCGTAAAACACGATGGCGTCAGCTGGTGAAACCTCAAATTGAACCTTTGCAGAACCAAGGTCACAAAAGAAGCAACCGGGAAACGTAGACCAGCTACAAAAAACTCCTCAAACACAACAATCTCATCAGCATCTGGCTTCGGGACAGTTTCCCCGGCACTGGTCCTCGCTTTCCCATCCTCAATCCAACCTCGTTTGACGTAAGTTGCCAGTTCCGAGCTGCAAACCCGGCTAAGCCCAAACTCAAATGTCGCTCCTTCATCCGCAGCAGACGGGGAAACAACACGAGCAGTCTGTTTCAACCTAGCCATCTCTTCAGCCGGATCTAACTTCGAACAACGAACACCTAGCTCAACCTTCGCAACCAAACTAAAACAAACCCTCACTACAAGCAAATCGCATCAACAGTTTGGCTATAGCAAAAAGGATGGCATGAGTTCAAAGCCACAACAACCCTAACTATATATAGGCCTATGCACGAACCATCCAACTCGACAAAATTGGCACAAATCCCAAAAATCTCGGCATAGGAAATGAAACGGACCCCAAACACCGCAAACAAAAAACAAATGGCCTGGCCCACAAGCAGCCGCGAGCATCGCTGCCGAGGTACACTGTTCATCTCCAAACAAAGGCGCTGCTTGGGCCTAAAGAGTTATCATTTTAGAACCAAGCCGTCGAGGGGCTACTGTTGGGGGAAAGAACTCTCGGCAGTGACGTCGCGCAGGCTGAGTCAGAAGGCAACCCTCGCGATACCCTACGTTTCCATCAAGGAAACCCTCGTCGCTTGATAAGCCCCTCGGGCCTTGTTTTCTAACCTTCGTATACCAACTTGGCTTCGGGGTCGTCTTACGGTTCCTGCAGGAAAGAAGCATGGGAAGAGCAAGTGGCGACCCTCGCGCATGCCGCGCGCCTTTGCGAGGGGGGGTCAGACTCAGCGGGAGGCAAGCGAACGCGTGCCTCGCGACGGATAAAGCTGAGAAGTTAACCTTCGTGTCCCTGCGAAGGTGTGCGCAAGCTAGGTGGCGGCGGACAGGTGGGAAGCAAGCTAGGGTTTCTATAATGTCTGTGTTTGTACGATTCTGCCCTTGCGTTGTATAGCAAAGAGGAATCTTTCTTTTACCCTTTTGTAATTTGGTCAGTGCCCCTTGGTATCCCCTATAAATACCAGGGGGTGAACAGTGTAATGGGGACGGGTTTTTTGGGAATTGAGCTATAGCACCACTGTTTTATTTTCCTTAATACCCTCGCTCTCGGTTCTGACGATTGGCCACCTTCGCCACTCCTCTGCACGCGTGCGGAGGTAGGGCAAGTGTGTTTCCAACAACTCTTCTAATTCTATTCTAGCTACGCCCTTGGATGATGGAGCTCCTGGTTGTCTAGGCTACCTCTACTCTAAATGATTGATCTATGCTATGAGATATGATGATGATGTCTCTAGGAGGGGGTTTGTGGTTTCTTATATAGCCTGGTGGGATGAACCGCAACCCTCGGATCAAACTGACGTTGAACAACAGCCAAGATACAAAGTAGAGGTCAGTTAGGTCACGCCGCACGAAGGAGGGGTGGATGCTAGGTGGGCCCAAGCCGACCGGCCTAGGGTTGAGGCCGGCCGGCCTCCCCCTGCCGCCACCTACCTCGTCCTTCGATCAGAAGTCTCCTAGTACCTTCCTTGTTTGTCTTGAGTCCTTGTTCGGTTGGTTTGCGCAACGAGTTGTGGCGTGGATGGATTCCTTATCATCTTCTTCATGTCTGGTCCCTGGATATTTCTAGTATTTTGCAGATGTTGGAATCTTGTCTGTTACACCCCTGATCTTCATATGGATAAGGCTTCTAGAGGGTTCCAGAGTCTTCCTGGTTGTATTCATTGAGGACTCTTGCTCCGAGACTCCAAATATGGCAAGTGGCATGTCCGTTTTGATCGTCTCGACGAGCGTGTCTCACTGGTGTGCTCTGATTCTTTACTTGAGATACTTTCTTATGATGAAATATTGAATATCCTGCAAAACAAGTGAGAACTACACAATTCGTGGAACTCGTTAGAATCAAACCCTATAGCTACACTCTTTGGATCATTGTGGGTCATTTATGAGGTTAGTTGACAGTTTAAAATAGGAGTTATCTACTATCAACAAGGTCCCCCAAGCTTAACCTTTGCTAGTCCCTTAGCAAACATTTAGATGATATATTATGATGGATCAAGAGTTGCTACTATGCTTTCATGCCTCAAAAGTACACAAGTGTTCAAACAAAATTTTTTCCTCTGAATTAGAATCAATCGTTTCAACTTTCAAACTTACCTCTTACCTTCAACTGTGGTGCTCGTAGCTTTCACTTGGGTCTTGAGCAATTTGAAAAGCAGAACGATCTGTTTAAACACTATGTCTCAAGTTCTTTGATTTACCTTTATTCTAGAGTTTTGTAAGATTTTCAAAATAAAACTCAGAGATTCCTTCATATGATCCTTTCAAGTCTCTCATCTGTGGTATTTGTGGATTCTCTCCATGGCAGTGAAGGTTGTGCCTTCTCTCACCCTATAACTAATAAGCTTTTTATGGAGTTCATAGATGGGAGTCAACCTATACATACTTACATAGCATATATTGCAAAGTCAAAGCATGGATCCAGAGAAACTTGGCATACAATCAAATCAAGATGTGCATGTGTGTGGTCCTATATGTGGAATGGATGTGTATGGTAGAACAGTGGTGGTAAACAAGTGTGAGGGTGAAAACACAGTGATGAAGATGAAAACATAATGATGGGTAATGGGTGTGGACCTTTGTTTACTTTAGTCCTTGTAGATACTTCTCTCTTGTAGCCTCTGCTAGAGACAACATGGGTTGTCATTCATTTTCTTTTTCTTTTTTTAGGTGGGCGTCGAAACACCCCTAATTCTACTGTCGGACACTTGTCCATTTTTTTCTTTTCTCTTCTTTTTTAGATAACTTTTGCATAGCCCATGCATCTTTTTGCAGCATAATGATTAAAGAGATAACAATGATAACTTGGAGCATTTATGAATGGCAATGAAAGTATACAAAGGTCATATGGATGAAGGGAATTATTTTTGTTGTTCACTCCCAGTCTCCCAGTGTAGAAGTGAAACATTTTTGAGTGGATCTAAATGGAAGGCATGTTGTTGCGTACTCCCAGTGTAGGAGCAACATATATGGTGGTGTGTACGTGATCTTGATTTTAACTGTATGACGAGTCTCTAAGGATCAACGCGATTTGACAATACTCAATGCATATGCAAGCAGTAAATATAAAGAGTGGACTTCCTAGTCTATCAGGCATGTATATCAGGTTGTGGTAGGAATTTTAAACACTCATCATAGAGGATCTCATCATGTAGTATTTTTAAGTTTTCAAAAGATAAATCTCCAGAACTCTAGTATCACTAGGAACAAGATAAATAGCAATTCAACGTTTTCATATCATACTCGTCAAACACCTAGACTTAGGTCAAAACTTTTGCAACCCACAAGTCTCAGATTGAAAGTAAATTCTCATGTTAAAACAATCTCATCCAAAACTCGGGAAAATTCAAGACTGAACACTAGGCACTTGAAAAGAATTACGGCAGAGCAACTATTCATCATTTCCATCCAAATTAATTTTATTATCCTAGAACTCAATTATTTCAGGGCAAGCTTTTATTCTAGATCATCATTGTTCTTTTTATTGACTCTAATATTAAACACACACACTCTAATATATAATATAAAGACTAATAGATATAATATATAAAGGCTAATAATAATAGTAGTAATAGTAGTAATGATAATAGTAATATTAACATACCTTAATAGCGAAGATAACGGGGGTGCGTCTCCCCCAAGCTAATCCCTTCGATAGCGTCGAGCCTTCATGTGCCCGAATATTTTTGTTCTTTTTCTTTTTAAGAGTGAGCCTTCATGTGCTCACATATTTTTGGGGTTTTCTGTTTTTATGAAATTCAAAAAATATATAGATATATTACCTCGGGTAACGGGGGAGCCTTTTTCCCCCAAGCTAGATGCTTGCGTGTTCGTTCTCTTGGTAGCGTCGATGTACTTCACTCCTCTGGTCCTTAATGGAAGGTTGTTGTTTTTGTCTCTCTAGAGTGGATGAAGTTATCTGGCCTTCTTATTGATTCCTGCTAAACTCAAATAGACAACAAAGCTCGTGCAATTTGATTAAGCGTTAGTGGTAAAACCATTTATGTCTTCTCGAGCCTTATAAATGTTTAAGCAAGCATGATTCAACAAGAGTTTAATATATATATTTTTAGATTTTCTATTTGTATATGTAGATGCAAAAAGTAAGAAATATATTTTTTTGTGCCTCCACAACAAACAATTGAATTATTCACATGGGGCTTTTAAGAGTTTTTCTTTTTAAATGCAATGTGATAATGCAATATGATTATTATTTTTTTCTTTTCTAATGCAATGCAGAAATTAAAATGCTTATGGATGATGCAAATATTAAATATGATGATGCAGTAAATGACTAAGAATTTAATATGATAAATATACAGAAAATTAAATATGAGGATAACTACCGATTTTACCTTTTGGCGAAGGTTCAAATATTTAGGTCCCACGAACCGGACATTCCCTTGGTTCAGACCTCCCAAGGTGTGTCAGACGTTTGGAAAGTTGTTTCTGGTTGATCCTCTTTAGGCGTTGTCTTTTTCTTCAATACTTTCTTGGTCTGAGTCTTTACTTCCTGTTGTTCACTGTCTTGAGGTGTCTCTTTTTCTTTCTTTTCTAGGATAGTGTCACTAGCTTCTTCTTTGGGATTGGCCTCTCCATCCTTGATGGCTTGTCTTCTTTGGCGTTGATAGCGATGTCTTTCACTTCTACTCTTCTTAGGTGCTTCATTGGGTATGTAGTTGATGAAGTAGCATCGTACCTTCTCTCCAGGAAAGTGAAAATGGATCTCCCCTTGCTTCATGTAGATGATTGCACTCGTAGTGTACAGGAACGGTCTTCCTAGGATGAGGTGGACATCATCGTCTTCTCCCATGTCGAGAACCAAGAAGTCTGTGTGGACTTCATGACCTCTAATTCTGACTACGACGTCTTCCACCCTTCCTTCCGCAAATCAGAATGTTTGGTCTGCTAGTTGTATCTGCAAGTATGTTTGTTCTAGTGGTGCATCACGAAATAAATGTTTATATGTTACCGTAGACATGATGTTGACACTTGAGCCGATGTCGCAGAATGTTTTGTAGAAGGTACTCTCCTTGATAATGCAGTCAATGGCAGGTACTCCTGGATCGTATAGCTTCTTAAGGCGTAGTGGAGGTTGAGTGGTGTCTTTTGGTGGTTCAACAAAGTTGACTATCCATATTGGTTCTTGTTCTTGTGGCTTCGTCTTGTTCCTCCTCCTTCTATTGTTGTTCTTCTTCTTCGGGGCGGCAGGTGCATCCTCGTACTCATATGATGTCTGTGGGTGTACACGAGTCTTGAGTGTGCGATTCTTGAAACTGAACCTCTCCTTCCTATTGTTGATTGTGAAGCAAATCTTGGCGCTTTCGGTATAGACGATGGCTTTAGTTGTACTTAGGAATGGTCTTCCCAAGATGATGGGTGCTCTTTCATCTCCTCTAGTTTCCACTATCACAAAATCTACTAGGACATAAGAGTGTCCAACTTGTACTTGAACATCTTCAAGGATTCCCTTGGTGTAGCAAAGTGTCTGATCTGCAAGCTGCAAACACATGGTTCTGTACAACAATGGTTGACCATGAATTTTCTCATAGATTACCTTAGGCATAATGTTGGCACTTGCTCCAAGATCACAGACGGCTTCGTCAAAGGTATGGGGTCCAATGGTGATCGGGATGACAGGTCTCCCTGGATCTCCTTTCTTCTCGGGCAGATTCTCATCTCCCCATCCTCTGTACTTTGACCTTGGCGGAGCTGTGAAGTAATCTCCTGCATTGAGAATGTCTACAAGATTTACAGTTTCTAATTCTTCTGGATTCCCTAGAATCTTACCTTTTTCGGTCACAAGTACAGAAGCGGCTAGCTGAGAAATTTGTGATTCTATCATCTTATTAAAGCTAAGCTGATTCTTAATAGCAGAAGTAAAGCTTTCCATTCTATTATTAATGGTTTCAAGTATTTTATCATTGGAAGCTATCTTTCTAGACATATTATCAATAACTTTATTTTGATTCACAATCATTTCTCTTATAGGCGGTTGGTTGAAGTTGTTATCTTGGTAATTACCTGAGTGATTACCTTGGTAGTTTGGCCTTTGTTGCTGATTTCATCCTTGATTCTGTTGAGGACGATAGTTGTTGTTGTTTATGTAGTTCACATCCTCTTGGACATCAGGACAGTTGCTTCCTGAGTGGCCAGTGCCTCCACACTCTTCACAAGTAACCAATTCTCCATCCCGTGGTGTGGGCATTCTGATATGTTGTCTTGAAAGCGTTCCCATGCCTCAGGGACAGATTCATCATACTGCTGCTGAAAAGTTGAGATCTTCGCTCGTAGGGCATTCATCTTGCCTACGAGGAAGAACTTTGCTAGGAAAGCAGTGGAGCAGGTCTCCCATGTAGTGTTTTTGTCTTTGTTGGAGTAGAACCATTGCTTTGCTCTTCCCAAAAGTGAGAATGGGAATAGGCGGAGGTAGATGGCGTCCTTATTGATTCCCTTGATAGTGAAGGTGCTACATATCTCCAGGAAGTGTTGGAGATGGGCACTTGCATCTTCATGTGCTTTCCCACAAAACTGGCTGGCTTGCACCCTGTTGATTAGAGATGGCTTGAGTTTGAATCCCTCGGTTCCCACATTGACTACTGGTCCAGTCCTGATGTTGGCAGTAGTTGGCGTAGAGAAATCACGGAGAGTCTTGTCTGCCATGTCTTCTAACACTGGTGTTGAGCTTTTTGCCTGAGTGTCTTCGGTCAACGTGGTTGGTGGTTTCCTGAGCTTGGCATTGGCTTTGGCTTTTCGGATTAAAACTTCAGGATCGTCAACGTAGTTTTCCGGTCGATCAAATCTAGTCATACATCACCCTGCAATAAGATATTCAAGAAATAGACAAAGGACAGGGTGAGCCTATTTGAGAATAGATCAATAGTGTGTCTCGATTATCATAAACATGTGTGTACAATTTTTCCTATGTATTCAACTTATATCCTATTATGTCCTCGTTGTTGACGCTCACTAATGCTCATAATTAACCATCAACTATTGCATGAAATGACACTAAATGAATCACAAAGCATAGTTGTAGGGTTTGAAACTAACAAGATCCACGAGTTTTGGTGCTCTCACTTGTTTTGTAGGAAATTCATGTTTTACCATATAAAAGTATCTCAAGTGATGAATTGGAGTGCACCATTGCGAAGAGCTCGTCGAGATGATCGAAACAGACATATCATTTGCTATATTCGGAGTCCCGGATTAAAAGATATTAATTTCACAACGAAACCTACAAAAGAAGGATCTAGAAGACACCACGAGGTGGCCTGCGACGGGGGCCCCATGGCCAGACCGACCGGTGGGGCCCACCGACCGGCCGGTCGGCCACGGAGGCCGTTTTGCCTCCGCCTTCTAGAACCTTCTTCCACCGCCTCCTACGATGCATCTCCACCGTCCCTGAAGTCGGTTTGATCCAACGGAGAGTTGTAAACGTGACGCGGATCGATGAATGGCGATTCCTTGCCCCCTACTCCACCTCGGGCTATATAAGCAGGCCAGGAGGTGCCCCTAGAAGGCCATCTCCATCTTCATTATTCATCTCCACATCAGAAACTAGGGTTTCAATTAGAAGTAGAGGTCCCTCTAGATAAATCTCTTCTAGTTCATCTAGGATTAGATCTAGTTCTAGTTCTTCAAGTTCTAGTTCTTCTATTTCTAGTTCTAGTTGTCTAGTTCATCTAGTTGTAATTAGAGATCAGAGAGAGGAGAGGAGAGAGCTAAGGCGGAGCCGGAGCTGTCGGATCTTCCTCAACATTGTATTGGTGCAGCATCTAGTTCGTCTTCAAATAATCTCCAGGTTCTTCATTTACTTTTTCTAAGTATTATATTTAATTTCAGTTCATGCTTTATTTATTTACTGGATCTCCGCTCATATCGAGTGCTCTAATTATTCGTGGTAATTAGAGTAGTAATCATTAGTGTAGACGTGGTGTCTAGACTAGGGTTTACCTGAGTTTGCACCTACCTGTCGGTGTTTGTTAACCGGCAACTCGTCTTGGCGATTCCCAGACAATTTGTTCTGTGGAGATCGACGTTCGTAGAACTCGGCAAGTACACAGGGACAACGATTTATACTGGTTCAGGCCGCTTAATAACGTAATAACTTACGTCCAGTGGCGGCGTGTGCCTTGTGTTATGATTCAAGATTCAATGATAGGGGTATGCGCCCGCTTCCCCTTATATAGTCGGGTGAAGCTTAGCACATACCGAGTCCTAGTCGGTTACAACAGAGGAGTCCTATTCTAATTACAAGACTTCCTTTAGAAACTCGACTAAGTTACAAAGAGAATCCTAATCCATGTAGACTTCGTATCATGTCTTCAAATCTCCCGTGACACCCAGAACTAGTCCAAGTAATCATCTTCTGATGATGTCTCTGACATTCTGCTCCGTCAAGCCCCCAAGTTCTTCAATATTTCTCTAAAACGTTATCTTCTGGTTTCCTTTGATAATCTCCGAGTAATGTCTTGAGAAATCTTGAAGTGCTCTATAGACGAAATAACTCCATGGTGTGCACTTTTTCAGAAAAGTGCACCCATAGAGTGTAGCCCCCGAGCCTCTTGTTATTTTCAATAACTTTGAGGATCTTTGGGCCCTTTTTCCGAGTAATCCTTAGTTAAGAAAAAACATTTCCTTAATGATATATACCCTGCAGCCCCCGAGCCTGAGTTCCGAGTACCCAAGTAGTCGGGACTTGGGGTCTTCAATATATCATCCGGGTAAATCTTATAAGAGGTTAATACATGACACTGATTTGATATGTAATCCTTTCGAGTAATAATTATTCGGCTTCAGGTGGGTAATGTTTTCATCAAACATCCCTTTTCACCCCCACTGAAAAAATTACTACAAAGGACAACAATAATTGACCAGTGATTGTATCACCTGTCCACATTGATGATTTCTTGTTGTTTTGTGCAACTGCAATGCTTTTGTCTTTTTTTGCTTGAAGCATGCACGTGAAGGATATAGCCGATCAGTGAGGCCAGGCTTCACATGTGTTACAGTACACACAAGGGTGCCTTTATTGAACTTTGCACAATTGTATCCGTGAACTGAGTCCATAGACCAAGAGCAATCGCCTATAAATACTCTTCCTGAGAAGCAAGGATGTCGCACCTTCCTGAGTATAGGACTTCTCTTATTCCCATGAGTGTTATAATGTTCATAGCGGAGATGTTCGAGCCCCCGGGTATCTTCCTTATGTAGGCTAGTTGAAGTGCCCAGAAGAACTATTGTGAAAGGACCATCCGTTAGGGTGGTTTCCAAGTGGTCGGGAGCAGAGGGATACAAAGTGGCGCCTAGAAGAACTCTTGTGACTCCCGCATCGCGGGCAACCTCGGGGTCACAGGTTGTCAAAAGGCGTTAGGGTTAAGGCTGACTATCAAGTTCCTTGTGTACTGGGGTAGAGCCTTAAACCCACCTTGGGATGCACTAAAAAGATAGTGTTTACCCAAGGTTCTGTGTCTGCTTTACTGCGACTCACTGAACCCGAGCCTTGGTGCGCTGTGCATCAAGACTCTATACCTTGATTACACTAGAGTAGTGTTCTACAGCCTGACTGAGCCTGTACTGGAGACTGCTGTAACTCAAGATGTAACCATGTATCTCTGTTGTAATTCTGAGTAATAATTGTTAAGATCCGGGTACTTGGAATGTTTTCCGAGTCCTTTGTCTTTGCTTCCGAGTACTAAATGCATCCTTCGAAAATGATGTTGTCTGCTTGCCGGTTGCCTGTTTCTTGTTACTGACGCCGTCTAGAAAAGCCTTCCAACCGTTAGGGTTTTGGAGGGTTCTGTAACGCCGTCTAGAAACTGAATGGTTTGCCGAAACGGATCTATAATAAGCCGCCATTTGCTTCACAAATTCTTCACTCGTTCATCAAGCCCTTGCCTTTGAGAGAAAGAATTCTTGTAGTCCTGATAGTTGATGCGTAGGAAATCCCTTGTCATCAACATGGGTCCCAAGAAGCAAACTCAGGAGGAGAAGAATAAGAGGATTGCTGGCGGAAAGCCACGACACCCATGCCCTCCCACTGACATCCTTGCTTGGAAAGCACCCGACACCAAGGAAGTGGAGTTGGCTTTCCTCCATCAACAAGGATTGCTTCGGTCGCAGCCGATAGATGGATGGAGGGTCCCAGTGGATCATCGCGCTCCGGCCCCCAATACGACGGAGATCGTGATGTTCAAGTCATTCGTTGAGCGTGGATTAGGGCTTCCAGCATTTGATTTATTGAGAGGATTGCTGCATTATTATGGTTTGACCCTCAACCACATCACTCCGAATGCTTGCTTCCATATCGCAATTTTCTCCCACCTCTGTGAGGCTTTTTTTGGGAATTTGCCCCTCTCTTACCCTCTTTTGCTATTTTTTTTGGGTAAAGTGTCAACCCAGTGATGCGAGAGTGGAAGTAGTCGGAGGAGCTAGTATCCAGCTTAGGCTAGAAGTGGCTTCTCAATACATCTCTGTAGTGTTGTCGGAGTCCGTCCGAGAATGGGCTAGTGGATGGTTCTACATAGCCAACCCACCACCAGCTCTTCATCGTCATGATGGATGGCCGCCCCAGAAGACCCGAGAGTGGAAAGACAAGATCTCTTCCGAAGAGGTGGAAGCCATTCAACCTTTAATCGATATGATAGCGGCTTTGAAGCTGAGTGGATTGACTGGGTATACCGTCGTCCAAGACTTCATTGCTCGTCGAGTCCATCCGCTGCAACAACGAGCCAACTTTGGCTTCGAGTATCTTGGCGTGAAGGACCCAGGTCGACATTCTGCCGAGCAGCTGCCTGATGAGGAAATTTTGAAGAGAATGAACCGGTTATTGAAGAGTCGTGAACATCTTGTTCCGATGATGACGACTTTCTCTGCCATCAATCCGCCCATGGAAGTGAGTAGTTGTAATACCCGTCGTTTGGATTAGATAACATTTTAACTGAATATTACTCCCTTCTTCTATTTTGGTAGACTCAAGGGCGAAACAACAACGATTGTCCACCTCTACCCCCGACGACTGAAGAGGGAGGAGGCATCATTCTCGAGGGTCCCATCCGAAGTGAGGACCTTCACAACGAGTCAAGCTCCCCTAGTAATCTTGACTGGTTAGACTCAGATTCAACTGACGCTGATGTCATGCTCCTAGATCCCGATGCCGAGAGTAGCCAGAAGCGGTCTCCGAGTCCACTCCAGGAAGCCGGAGATCCAATTCTGAAGAAGGCTCGCACTGGTAATCACCGTGCTTGTCGAAAAGTTCTTTTATCAAAAGAGTTGGCTGAAAAGCACTATAAACCGGGTGCTCCTGGTAAGGGAAAACCAGAGTACTTTATAAACTGTGCGCTTTTGGTTTAATAAGCCCCTTTCTTATATCTTTGTTTGATACAGACGTCGAGGTGGCTTAGGGGGCTTCCAGTGGTGCCGCTCCTGAAGAGGCTCTGCTCCCAGAACCGCAGCCAAAGAAGCGGATCTTGAAGCTTCCCTTGACCTTGAGGCTAGCCAAGTGAGTCTTATTACCCCCTTTTAAGATAATTTCTTGGTTTAGTACTGACATCAATACTTGTCCACTGCTTGAAGGTGAAGCCCATCGATGCATCTTCAGGAAGTGCGTCTGAAACCCGGACGGGGGAAGAGTCAGAGGCGCAGGGGAAAGCGGATTCAAGCATTCCTCCTATTAGCAGCCAGGTGAATACCGTGCCAGACTCTTCTCCATCCCGTACTCAAGTCGACAAAGTTCCTGAAGCCGATGCTCTTCCCTTGCCTCAGGTTGGTGTTCCCTTCTCCATCTTTTGATCTCCCGCCCAATTAGAGCTTGACCGGGTGATGAACGATTGGTTTTTTCGTACCCAGCAGCCTGATGAACCCACTTTGGAGATGATCCGAGCTTAGACCATTGCTGGAGGGGGGTTGAGACCTCGGTTCTACTGCAGATGGAGTTGCAAGATGCCCCCGAGTCCTCCCGCCAAGGCTCGAAGCTTGAAGTTGTGGGGTACAACCCAGACCTCGTCCGTCTGAAGGAGCTAGGTGAGCAAGTGATGGCACCAGCCGTGGCACTAAAGGAATTTATTGAGCTAATTCCTTGAAGTCCATTTTATACTGTAATACCGCATCCGAGTACTTATGTTATTGTCTCTGCGTAGGGTTTTGATGTAAAGGTGACCGAGCAGACCACTCGGATCCGTCAGGAGCTATCTCTTGAGAACCAACAGCTCAAGGATTATATTGCTCAAGATCAGATCAGTCAGAAGGTAGCCACCCAAGTGCTTCATAACCGCATCAACGAGCTTCAGCACAATCTTAAGGTTGTTGTTGATGAGCGCGATGCGACCAATCATCGTGAAATTGAGCTACTCTCCAAGCATGCCACCTCGGAGCAAAAGCACAAGGAGGCCTTGAAAACTTCTAAGAAGCAACTCACTGGTTAGTAAAAACCTTTCAAAGTCCTTGTAGTTTTAAGCTGATGATACTCATCCGGTCCTTTGTCTGTTGTTTTTCAGAATCGCAAAAACTGGCGGCTGGATGGCAGAATGCTTTCAACCGGAAGGAGGCGGAACTTGAGGAGGTATTTGCTAACACACAAACCACTCTTCAAGAGGCCAAATTGATTCGTGAGGGTGCTAACCGGGACCTGCTGTAGGCTTTGAAGTCGACGAAGGAGTCACGAGAAGATCTGGAAGCGGCTCAGGTGCAACTAAAGGAGTCCCGAGAGTCTTTGAGGACTTCTCAAGATTCTTTGATGGCGTTAGAACAGGCTGTGGAGCCGGTCCTGAACTTGATAGCACGCCCTGTGGGAGCTGAAGAGTCCTTGATTGACCAGGCTAAGGCTGCGTCCGGGCGGCTTACTCAATACATCAAGGACATGGCTACTTCGGTGGTGTGTGGTCTTCTGGCTACTCTTGGTCTTCATATGCCGTCATTTGATCTTTCTTCCATCATGAGGCTACCCGACGGAAAAATTGATGAGGATCATGCGGCAATGCAGGAGGAGGTCAAGACTGCTGCTGAAGAATACTCTCAGATACTAGATCTTGTAGAGTAGTATTCTTTCTTTGTCTTTGACCGAAAACTTTTATATCTCCTGTAAACAGATATTTGAAGAAACAAAGTATAATTTACTTTTGAGTCTTTTGCTGGCTTTGAGCATTTTTATTTTATCGACTCGTCATTGCAAGAAATTGCTTGTCAATGGGTCTATTTTTGGTGGATGTATGACCAGACGTTTTATTGAACGGGTCTATCCGAGTGCTTTTTAGAACCTTGGGTTTGGTCATAAGACTTTGTTTCTCCTGCTGTCTTCAGCGGCTTGTTAGAGAACTTAGTCTGCCCGAGTACTACTCTTAGTACCCTATTTCAAGGGATAATCCTGATCAAGCACCTCTTGAGGACCAATACGATGGTTCCTGTCGGGTGAATCATATCCTCTTGATGGTCGCAGCTTGAGTGCGAAGTGAGTCAGACCTCTGTGCGGTTAGGATGTAACCAGGTGAGTATTACTCCCCTTTTTATAGCTTATAGAGACCAATATCTACTTCGTAGATACTGTATTCTCTATAGGTTGATAGCCGGGTTTTTAAGCCATACTATCATTTGAGTATATTGAGCTCGAGGCTCGTGACTCGGATATGGTTACCTCTGAACCAAAAAAGGGGTTCTGGCCGAGTAATATTACATATTAGTCGGTGAGATACAATAGCTAATGCTTATTGTATGCTTTAAAAATTTTACCCGACTAAATAGCCGTGATAAAATGTAACAGAAAAGAAACTCATGGTGCTCATGCTTCTGATGGAGACCAAAATTTATTAATATATATGTAAATGGATACAAACTTGCCCTGGGTCGTGACTTAGGTATAGTATTTCTTCAAATGCTCAATATTCCATGAATTTGGCAGTTGAGAGCCATCCACGTTGACTAGCTCAAACGACCCGGGTCTCGTTACTTTAGATACTATGTAAGGTCCCTCCCATGGACTCATAAGCTTGTGGTGTCCAGTGGTATTATGAATCTTCTTCACGACCATGTCGCCTACTTGGAAGGTGCGGTGATGGACGTTCCTATCGTAGTAGCGCCTCATCCCTTGTAGATATCATGCTGATTGAAATAGTGCGGCTATTCGAGCCTCCTCCAGGCTATCGACTTCTAATCGTCTTGTATCATCAACTTCTCCTTCATTATACTGTTCCGTACGTGAAGAATTCCAGATTAAGTCCGCTGGAAGGATGGCTTCTATGCCGTAGACCAGGAAAAAGGGAGTCTGCCCTGTTGCCCTGCTTCGCTGTGTCCGTAGCCCCCAGACTACCTTGGGCAATTCCTCGACCCACTTTCCGCCATAGTCTTTTAGAAGGTCGAATAATCTTGGCTTTAGAAAGGCTAGGATAAGGGCGTTGGCTCTTTCGACTTGGCCGTTTGACTGTGTGTGAGCTACTGATGCATAGTCTATCTTTATTCCTCAGTCGCTGGCCCACGACTTGAATTCAATTGCTGTAAAGGGAGAACCAAGATCAGTGATAATTCTGTGTGGCATCCCAAAGCGATGAAAGATGCTCTGCATGAATTGAACTGATTTTGATGCGTTGAATTTGACCATTGGCATGTACTCGATCCATTTGGTGAATTTGTCGATTGCCACGTAAACATACTCAAACCCACCTGGAGCACGCTTTAGAGGACCCACCATGTCGAGTCCCCAACATGAGAAGGGCCATGATGGTGGGATGTGAAACGTCCTCAATTTTCCACGATGGGAAAATCCACAGAACGAGTTATAATATGACAAAACCAAGAACTGATCTTATCATATTATCATATATCAGTCGATATCACAGTCATACATCGTAAAAATTTACATAGTTATAAGCATTACATCATTGAGTATCACCTATTAAAGAGTCTATTTTAGCGGAAGTCTATTGAGCGAAGGCTCCTCCTTCACAGACATCATCAAAGTTGTTGTAGCGCAGCATCGACCGGATCCTCCGAACCAAACTTGAGCGTAGGCATGAAACCTCCTAATCCTTCTAGAGTCAGTACCTCTGAAGCAGGAAATCTGCACACCGCCAGATGTGTGCAGGCCATGGTCAGCACCGATGAGCTTTAGTGGAAAAGATAAAACAAGGGATCTGGCGATCCTAAGATTTGGCTGTGGATTTGCATCCTAGCGCATGAGCAGTAATAAGTATAATAATGTTATCAAGTTTTAACACATTCCCATACACACACATTCACATCCATCCACCATATCCATATCCATCCCAATCATCACCACACCATCACCTCATCTCATCTCACACACTCAGTCGACAGAGGCCAGCTCCCTCCCAGCCTTGTCTCAACGGCCCGCAACCTCACACCAGGTTCACGGCCAGCACTCACATACCAGGGGGAGAAAAGAGAACTCTCACTAGTCGGAAACAAGTCAGGGAAAAGGTCCGCGACCAACGAATTGGCCAACGTATCGATCGATCAACCATACACTCTGCAGAGGTTCTACAATATCCACAAGATCGCCATCCTCGGCACTCCGGAGTGCCTAGGCGGATACCGGTCGCTTGCCGGCCTAGAGTAATGCCACCCTACCACTCAGCCCTGGAATCATCCCAAGTCCGTCTGGGATGGCTAAGTCTGTGAAGTCACGTTCCCTCTCCCGAAGTGGGAGCCGTGATCGTCTCGGAAGGGTGTGGGACTCTCATACCCATACCTTCCTCGCACTCTCTCGCCTAGCAGTAGTGGCATTACCCTACCAGGTAGTCCGACCGTCCCCGTCCATAAAGAGCGAGTGGCTTGTAGGGTATTCCCCGTGGTCAGGTCTCCATTCCACCTAGGGTGACTAAGCCGGAATGTCTTCTCAAAGGTTTTCATTATCCGTGCCACCACAGCACGCCCCTGATCCGGGCTCCACCAGCGGCTCACACCTAGATCCACCTCAAGTCACCACTTAACCCGCCACAGGTTTCACACCACAGGGGCATCCAGATATGCCCCACGGCAAGACTCGCACTAGGCTCGTCATATATTCCGGCTCGGTCGACACAACCCTCACCCTCCACACACCCAAGTCACACACGCAGCACGCTCACACATCACCAAGTCTGGCATCACCCGCCAAACCATTCCCAAGGGTTCACCACCCGCATCACATCTCAGATATAATACAAAGTGGAGTTAATAATATAATGGTAAAACATGCAAGCAAGCAGACGAGTAAGCATGAATAAGTGAGCGAATGCGCAAAGCATCGTATTGTGGTAGAGCGGGTTGCAATCAGGTAATAAAGGCTTGGGTAGTATCATGCATCATTATACTAGCAAAGGAATAAATATAAAGCACTAGCAAGTCTATATGTTTGCAATGTCTAATAGGATTCTCTAAAAGAGGGTGCTGCCATGACACCTGCGAAGTAGTCGTAGTCGTGGTTAATTATTCCTCGTTGGTGTTCCATTAGCGAGGTCGTCTCCTCCTGAGTTGACTCCATGTCACAGTCCTTGTCGTCGTCCATGTCCCCTTGGTATGATCGTATGCTACTCCACGAAATGACACACAGGGCAAGAGAACACTCACACCATAATTGAAAAGACAACAGGACGCAGGAAGATCCATTATCACCAACGAGACATTAAAATATACAAGGTTTAGCCCTCTCGGTGGTTGTCCGATTTCCTCGGGCTAGGAATTAAGTGGTGGTTTGCAAGTTTAAGTCTTGGCCAAGCCACCGGCTTTATGACATAGGGTTCAAACCAAGGCCTATCCTTAGCAAACACCACGGCTCACGTCCTTCGATTTGGTCGTCATTTACAAGGGCGTAAATCGGAGGACGGGCCTAACGAATAAAGTACGACGGAGTTCGGCTCTTGTAGCCTTATCCCAAAGATCAGTTGATCATAAGAACGATTAACACCATTGTGACTTGACTCCAAAGTACCTTGGTTGCCCGCTATGGAAAAAGCGGTAGCGCAAAAGGGTTGGAGGTCTACAATCCTCTCGATCCACACGACACAGTACGTCGGGAACCAAGACTCAGGGTCACTAATAAGAGCGGGGTTAGCTCAGCACATCTATGCCATGTTCTCAGGCACATTTCTAGGGAAATGTGTTTAGGTGGTCGATCGAGTCGACACGTGGGGTCCTGAATTACAACATAGACCATAGCTTTGCTAACAAAAGGAATAGCAAGAGTATAAACATATGCATAAGTCAAAGGCTCATTCTTTCCAACGCGCTCCTCATGGTAGAAGACGGGGTATTGGAAGGAGTGGCTCGGTATAAGAAGCAAGTGCGCAAACTACTCGTAGGGTACCCGACCGAGGTGCTCTGGCACTAAGTCATTTCTAGATTCGTAGCGGTGCGGTTGTCACCACGAGAATCGAGATATGCAGTGGTCAAAGGGGTACAAGCATACAAGAGTTTGTGCACGAAGAAACATAAGAGCGTAGCTCCATGGTCATAGCGAGATGTACTCGCGACCACAAGATACACTAACAAGGGTCGTGTTACATTCGGCATCACGGTCATGGCGAGACAGGTCTCACGATCGTAACGTCCGAACGAAGTACGATTCCCTTAGCCAACTTAAAGGCTCGACACATACATACATCACACGAATATCCATCAAAACAACGATAAGAACCATAAGCGACACAATAACACGTTGAACCAAATAAGTGGAGTAGCACATTCCCATAGCATGAGATTGGATGGATCCTGTATCACAAGTGCATATACAGGTGGTCGTAAGAACGAGATAAAGCATGAGTTCGGATAGATAAATAAGAGACTTTCCAGGAGGGCTCGGTAAGTCGACTACAAGATAACACGGGATCCAAAGGGTCATGGTGGCGGTACATAGGGTCACGGGGTCTCCTCAACTGTCATACGCTACGGATTCCATCGGGGGCATCCTTTGGTCAAAGATGAGAAGAGAATTACCTGGTCGTCCAGCATGTCGACTAGGGTTCGTTCCCTTTGGTCTAAATACGTCGTGGTCATTGTTTCATCATGGGCATGCTTCCGGGGCGGTTAATAACACGTCGGTGTTAACACCGAGGGTTCAACTTGGCTCGGGGCGGTCGTGTGTGTGTGCATGAGTGTCCAAACGTCAGAAACGATCTCGGTCTATGCATTCGGTTTGGCAAGCAGGGTCAGGGGTTGGAAGAGAGGATCGTTTAGCTAACCATGTTTCTTCGTGTAATCATGGATGTCGTTGTTCGACGTTTAAGTCTTGACGTCGTGGTGCCATCCACATAGCTCATCCTTTGTCCTTTGCACGTGGTGCACCTAGAGAGGAGAGGTTCGGTCGAAGATAATAATAGATTGATACGAGATAACGAATTCCTTAATAGCGAGGACAAGTATCCGGCACGATGGCACGGGCAGGCATAGATGATTATCCTGAATTCAATATTACAGGGATTAGTCAAAAGCTTGTGCAGGATATGAAAAGGGGTCTTCAGCGAAGTAGTGCCGTCAACCGAACAGGGGGTGTCTTGGCCGAACAGCGACGCGGTCTGGCCGAACAGGGACGACCGAAACGCTCTGGTGAAGGCATCGTGATCCCGTCGGCTTTCCTGCAACAGTGTTCATCACGGCACGAAGACCAGAACTCAGACGATAGTGATCTCAGAAAGGAGGGACGGGGCTTCGTGGTTCATGGGGCTCACCCAGTGAAGAGCTCGTCGGCGGCCTTAGGTGTTGCGAACGGAACAGACAGGATGGGTGACGTCGAGGCACAGCAGAGGCGGTCGCGGGCGCTTCTGCGTGCAGCAGCACAGGGCGGCTTCGGCCGTCTCGGGGTCGAGCACGGCCAACGCCGTGGCTTGGTTGAAGGTGAGCTGGGGTCGCGGCGAGGTTGTCATGTGCCCGAGGCGAGGAGGCTCGGGGACGGAGGGCGATGCAGCGGCTTGCGGCCGGTGGTGCGGTCGTGGTTCGATGACGGGGAGCGCGACGTGCTCGGCCGGGGGTAGTTCCAGGGCGATGGAGTAGCCGACGTCGCGGAGGTGGACGTGGCCACGGCGGATCGACGAGTCGCGGTGGTACCGTTGCTGGTGCGGACGTTGCTGCGGCCTCGACGTGCTTCTGCGGCTCGGCGAGGACGGAGCAGAGGAAGCTGAAGTCGACGGCGTGGCCGCAGCGGTGCACGGCGCGGTCGGAGGACGGCGTAGGAGACAGGGGCTCGGCGTCGGTGCTGTGGACGACCGGCGATGCAGCTACGGTGCAGTCGGAGGCACGGGTGGAGCTCCGGGTGTCGCGGTGGTCGTTGGAAGGTTGGCGCGCAGGTCGTGGACGGTCCCGTCGAGTCGTCGAGGTGGTGCTGGGTCGCGGGCTCGATGTCGTTGGCTCCTAGCGGCGTCGAGGAGGGCCTGGCCACCGCGTGTGGCCGCGTCATGGCGTGACGCGAGGCCGAACGAGAGGAGGCGGTAGGGGCGCGGCTTTGGCTGGCTGGTGGCCCGACTTGTCGTGACCATGGCGTGGCGCGACGCGGCTTCGGCCAGGGCTGGCGTGCGGCACGGAGGAGGAAGAAGGAGAAGGTGGCAGCCGGCTGGGGTGCGAGCGCTTGGGGAAGAAGGGGCGCGCGCGGTAGGTGGCGGAGGGCGCGGTAGGTGGCGGAGGGCACGAGCGCTCGTGCGAAGGTTTCGTAGGTGCGCGCGCGGCTTGCGGTCGGCGGCGGCGGCGCCCAGGGTCGGGCTCCCAAGGAGCAGCGCCCTAGGGTTTGGGACGCAGAGGCGCACGGCTGGGCCAGCTACTGGGCCGTCTGGGCCGCGCGAGCAAGCGGCCTGCGGGCGGTGCTGAGCCAAGTGAGGAGGGGGTTGGGCCAGAGGAGGGAAATTAGGGGACTTGTGGCCCATGGGTGAAGAAGACTTGTCCATTTGATTTAAAGGAATTTGGGAAGATTCAATTGGAATTTGAAGGTGGATTCGGAAAGGATTCGAAAGGGAATTTTGAGAGAAGGGATTTGGGAAGACTTCGAAGGTGGTTTAAGACGAATTCGAAGGGTGGTCATAATAGATGGTCGGGGATCGGAGAGAGACTCAAGATAATCCAAGAGAGGTTGCTTTGGTCATGTGCTCTCCAATATAAGACTTAGGTTGTAAAAGGAATCTTTGGCAAACTCCTACAATGAATACTAAATGAATGCAACAATTTATTTATAAAAGTGTTCCTGGTTCGGCTAGCAACTACATGCTTCACATAATCACAGAAAAATTTTAAATAGTCTGAATTTTTGGGTTGTTACAGTCCACCCGCCTTACAAGGATCTCGTCCTCGAGATTTAGGACGTAGTGTCTCGAGATTTAGGACGTAGTGTTAAAGAGTCAGGTCTTCGTTGTCAAGTCATATGCAGTAATGCATTTATTTTGAACTCTGGCAATTTGAAGAGGAGTTTTGGAAACATTTGTTTTCGGAAGTCCTTTTAAAATAGAGAAACTTTGTTTCGCAAAGTAAGGAAAATTCTTATTAGGGAATCCGTTTAAAACTCTAGTTGAAAACACTTTCATAAACATTATTTTTGGAAAAACAAACTTAAGGGTTAGTTTTGGAAACCAAAACGGTATTTCAAATCCTTTTAGGAAATCAGTTCGATTTTTGAAATCAAATCCTTTGTCCAAAGTGTTTTTAGGAATCCATGGAATAGCTTTGGTAAAAATTATGTTTCTGCAAAGCATCTTTTTTTTAAAAAGTCTTTTTAAATGAGAAAGTTTTGAAAACATTTAAGTCGAGGAATGATTTTCACAGATTAAGGTGGTTTGGTTGAAAACTCCCTTAAACACGATATATCAAATCGGAAAGTCATTTGAAGAGAAAGAAAAGCGGGGTTTTCGTAAAACTCTTCAAAAGAGTTTTATATATATGAAAAGGAGATTTGGAATGGAAAGTCATGGTTTGATAAACATAGGTTTGGAAATTTCGATGTATGTACAAAACGGGGTTTTGGAAAACATATATTTTTAAAGACCTTTTGCATAGGGAAAACATTATAGGGTTGGACTTTTACAATAGAATAGGATTTTCGAAAACTTTTCGAATCCTAGTTTTAAAACAAAAGAAGGAAAGGGTTTTTGGGATATAATTCAAATTGTTTTTCTAAATCCTTTTGAAAGTAAGCTTTTGCAAAACCTTTTGAAATCAAGAGGTGGTATTTAAAATATATTAGAGGGTTTTCGAAATGGAGATACACATTTTGTTTTTCAATATGTTTTGAAATCAAATCGTTTCGAATGATATTTTTTTTAAAAGAGGCATTTCTCCATGCACTTTGAAAATTTAAAAGCAAGCTAGTTTTCAAGAATGATTCAAAATAATTCAATAGCTTTTGGAAATGGAATTAATTATTTATTTTGAAATTGAAAATTGATTGCGAAAGGTTCTTAAAATGGGATTTATTTTAAAAATAATGTAGAAAGACATGATATATATATTTTTGCAATAGCTTTTGATTTATAAATCCATTAAAATGGAAAGATTTTGAAAAGAGGTCATGGCACTTTGGTCAAAATCAAAGGGTTTTGAAACAAAGCTGAGCCAGGGGTTTTGAAAGTATTTTGTTTAAGATAAAAAGTACGGACTTTCTTTTCTGAAAAGGGTTTTGCCATTCAAATATTTTGTGTTCTTTTCGCAAGAGTTTTTTTAAAGAGGTTCTAAATAGGCTTTTGACATTTTAAATTTGAAGCTTTTTTTTTAAAGAGATTGTTTTGAAATCCTTTCAAGAAAACGTTTCGCAAAACTTTATAAATCTAGATAAATCAGATTTTTGAAGATAGTCGAAATCGACACCGGTTTTGCAATAAAAGCATTTTGAAAGTCTTTTGTTTTCGAAGACAAAACACACTCGTTTATTATAAAAGTTTTGAAACAAGCGATTTTGAAAACACACAAGTTTTGAATTGGGGAGTTGCTCCCTTCTGTTTAAAATCAAATTTTGAAACGCGCAAGCTACTTTGAAACTAGTTTTAAAACATGCCTTTTTGAAGAGCAAGGATTTCGTAATCAAATTTATTTTTAGAAACCTTTTCAAAACAACTTTTGAAATAAACTTGGGAAGAACCTCTCCTTTTTTTGAAACGGTAGCAAGACATCTTTTTTGCAAAGGTTTTGTTTGATAAAATAGTTGCAAAGTATTTTTTTTGAAAGCAGGTTGACTTTTGGAAAGGGAACTTGCCTCTCAATTTGAAATCTTAAGACAAATCTGAGCCAAGGGCTTTTGGTTTGAAAACATTTTACTGCGTGAAAGCAAAACTTAGTTTCCTGGAATCGAGTTTCGAAACAGTTTTCCAAAAAGAAAATGGTTTTCAAAATAGCTTTTGAAGGAATCAGTTTGAGAAGAGACTAAATCTGTTTTCTTTCGAAAAGGAAATGCCATTTTGAAAAGGAAGTATTTCGAAATCAAAATATTTTATAAGGCTTTTGGTAAAACGGTGTTTCAAAATGGAGAGGATGCATGGTTTGTAAAATCCTTTTGAAAGAGACGTTTCGCAGTGCTTTTAAAATCCAGTGCAGTTTTTTAGAAATAGTCGGGATCGACGTAAGTTTTGCAATCAAACTTTTGAAGTCTTTTGATTTTGAAAACAAAACACACACTTTTGTTCCAAAGGATTTTTGCAAAACAAGAACCTTTTATATCTACGGTAGTTTTTGGAAAGTAGTGATTCGTAAATAACATAGTTTTTAAAGAGAAATCATTTTCGAATCAACCTTTGGAACAGTCTTTGAAATCTTATTAGAATAGTTGCTTTTGAAATCCAGTCAAGTTCAAGTTTGAAAATATGAATCTAAATTTTTACAAAGAAAACAGTTTATATTTTCAACCAAATAGGGGGAAAATTTGAAGTTTGAAGTTTAGAAATCAAATCTGTTTTTCTAAATAGTCTGGAAAGACATGGTGCATCGTCTCATAACTTTGGGTAGTTGGGTCACTTATGTACCATATGAAGGGGTCTTGGGTGGGATCTACCCCGAGATAACTAGGGTCCAGAGTCATTATTAAAAATAACTCTACAAATTACACTCATGTAGTAAAAACGAATGAAAGCGCAAAAACACAAGATCCAGGCAATCAGACAGCATTACAACTCCTATATGCATAGTGTTGACTTAAGGTGACTCTTTAAACCTTCAAGTCTCACACATCTACCGTCTAACGTGGACAGTCATAGGGTATGTTGTTTTCTACACCACTTTTCCAGGGTAAGAGTGTTAGTATGTAGCAGAAGTCAAGGCGGGGTAAAGAAACAAGTGTCTGCGGTTATTAGACGAGATATTTGGCTTCTATACTAGTGTTTGGGTCCTGAGGTTTCGTCCTAAGGTCAAGTATGGCTTTGATACCAACTGAAACGTCCTCAATTTTCCACGAAGGGAAAATCCACAGAACGAGTTATAATATGACAAAACCAAGAACTGATCTTATCATATTATCATATATCAGTCGATATCACAGTCATACATCGTAAAAATTTACATAGTTATAAGCATTACATCATTGAGTATCACCTATTAAAGAGTCTATTTTAGCGGAAGTCTATTGAGCGAAGGCTCCTCCTTCACAGACATCATCAAAGTTGTTGTAGCGCAGCATCGACCGGATGCTCCGAACCAAACTTGAGCGTAGGCATGAAACCTCCTAATCCTTCTAGAGTCAGTACCTCTGAAGCAGGAAATCTGCACACCGCCAGATGTGTGCAGGCCATGGTCAGCACCGATGAGCTTTAGTGGAAAAGATAAAACAAGGGATCTGGCGATCCTAAGATTTGGCTGTGGATTTGCATCCTAGCGCATGAGCAGTAATAAGTATAATAATGTTATCAAGTTTTAACACATTCCCATACACACACATTCACATCCATCCACCATATCCATATCCATCCCAATCATCACCACACCATCACCTCATCTCATCTCACACACTCAGTCGACAGAGGCCAGCTCCCTCCCAGCCTTGTCTCAACGGCCCGCAACCTCACACCAGGTTCACGGCCGGCACTCACATACCAGGGGGAGAAAAGAGAACTCTCACTAGTCGGAAACAAGTCAGGGAAAAGGTCCGCGACCAACGAATTGGCCAACGTATCGATCGATCAACCATACACTCTGCAGAGGTTCTACAATATCCACAAGATTGCCATCCTCGGCACTCCGGAGTGCCTAGGCGGATACCGGTCGCTTGCCGGCCTAGAGTAATGCCACCCTACCACTCAGCCCTGGAATCATCCCAAGTCCGTCTGGGATGGCTAAGTCTGTGAAGTCACGTTCCCTCTCCCGAAGTGGGAGCCGTGATCGTCTCGGAAGGGTGTGGGACTCTCATACCCATACCTTCCTCGCACTCTCTCGCCTAGCAGTAGTGGCATTACCCTACCAGGTAGTTCGACCGTCCCCGTCCATAAAGAGCGAGTGGCTTGTAGGGTATTCCCCGTGGTCAGGTCTCCGTTCCACCTAGGGTGACTAAGCCGGAATGTCTTCTCAAAGGTTTTCATTATCCGTGCCACCACAGCACGCCCCTGATCCGGGCTCCACCAGCGGCTCACACCCAGATCCACCTCAAGTCACCACTTAACCCGCCACAGGTTTCACACCACAGGGGCATCCAGATATGCCCCACGGCAAGACTCGCACTAGGCTCGTCATATATTCCGGCTCGGTCGACACAACCCTCACCCTCCACACACCCAAGTCACACACGCAGCACGCTCACACATCACCAAGTCTGGCATCACCCGCCAAACCATTCCCAAGGGTTCACCACCCGCATCACATCTCAGATATAATACAAAGTGGAGTTAATAATATAATGGTAAAACATGCAAGCAAGCAGACGAGTAAGCATGAATAAGTGAGCGAATGCGCAAAGCATCGTATTGTGGTAGAGCGGGTTGCAATCAGGTAATAAAGGCTTGGGTAGTATCATGCATCATTATACTAGCAAAGGAATAAATATAAAGCACTAGCAAGTCTATATGTTTGCAATGTCTAATAGGATTCTCTAAAAGAGGGTGCTGCCATGACACCTGCGAAGTAGTCGTAGTCGTGGTTAATTATTCCTCGTTGGTGTTCCATTAGCGAGGTCGTCTCCTCCTGAGTTGACTCCATGTCACAGTCCTTGTCGTCGTCCATGTCCCCTTGGTATGATCGTATGCTACTCCACGAAATGACACACAGGGCAAGAGAACACTCACACCATAATTGAAAAGACAACAGGACGCAGGAAGATCCATTATCACCAACGAGACATTAAAATATACAAGGTTTAGCCCTCTCGGTGGTTGTCCGATTTCCTCGGGCTAGGAATTAAGTGGTGGTTTGCAAGTTTAAGTCTTGGCCAAGCCACCGGCTTTATGACATAGGGTTCAAACCAAGGCCTATCCTTAGCAAACACCACGGCTCACGTCCTTCGATTTGGTCGTCATTTACAAGGGCGTAAATCGGAGGACGGGCCTAACGAATAAAGTACGACGGAGTTCGGCTCTTGTAGCCTTATCCCAAAGATCAGTTGATCATAAGAACGATTAACACCATTGTGACTTGACTCCAAAGTACCTTGGTTGCCCGCTATGGAAAAAGCGGTAGCGCAAAAGGGTTGGAGGTCTACAATCCTCTCGATCCACACGACACAGTACGTCGGGAACCAAGACTCAGGGTCACTAATAAGAGCGGGGTTAGCTCAGCACATCTATGCCATGTTCTCAGGCACATTTCTAGGGAAATGTGTTTAGGTGGTCGATCGAGTCGACACGTGGGGTCCTGAATTACAACATAGACCATAGCTTTGCTAACAAAAGGAATAGCAAGAGTATAAACATATGCATAAGTCAAAGGCTCATTCTTTCCAACGCGCTCCTCATGGTAGAAGACGGGGTATTGGAAGGAGTGGCTCGGTATAAGAAGCAAGTGCGCAAACTACTCGTAGGGTACCCGACCGAGGTGCTCTGGCACTAAGTCATTTCTAGATTCGTAGCGGTGCGGTTGTCACCACGAGAATCGAGATATGCAGTGGTCAAAGGGGTACAAGCATACAAGAGTTTGTGCACGAAGAAACATAAGAGCGTAGCTCCATGGTCATAGCGAGATGTACTCGCGACCACAAGATACACTAACAAGGGTCGTGTTACATTCGGCATCACGGTCATGGCGAGACAGGTCTCACGATCGTAACGTCCGAACGAAGTACGATTCCCTTAGCCAACTTAAAGGCTCGACACATACAGACATCACACGAATATCCATCAAAACAATGATAAGAACCATAAGCGACACAATAACACGTTGAACCAAATAAGTGGAGTAGCACATTCCCATAGCATGAGATTGGATGGATCCTGTATCACAAGTGCATATACAGGTGGTCGTAAGAACGAGATAAAGCATGAGTTCGGATAGATAAATAAGAGACTTTCCAGGAGGGCTCGGTAAGTCGACTACAAGATAACACGGGTTCCAAAGGGTCATGGTGGCGGTACATAGGGTCACGGGGTCTCCTCAACTGTCATACGCTACGGATTCCATCGGGGGCATCCTTTGGTCAAAGATGAGAAGTGAATTACCTGGTCGTCCAGCATGTCGACTAGGGTTCGTTCCCTTTGGTCTAAATACGTCGTGGTCATGGTTTCATCATGGGCATGCTTCCGAGGGTTCAACTTGGCTCGGGGCGGTCGTGTGTGTGTGCATGAGTGTCCAAACGTCAGAAACGATCTCGGTCTATGCGTTCGGTTTGGCAAGCAGGGTCAGGGGTTGGAAGAGAGGATTGTTTAGCTAACCATGTTTCTTCGTGTAATCATGGATGTCGTTGTTCGACGTTTAAGTCTTGACGTCGTGGTGCCATCCACATAGCTCATCCTTTGTCCTTTGCACGTGGTGCACCTAGAGAGGAGAGGTTCAGTCGAAGATAATAATAGATTGATTCGAGATAACGAATTCGTTAATAGCGAGGACAAGTATCCGGCACGATGGCACGGGCAGGCATAGATGATTATCATGAATTCAATATTACAGGGATTAGTCAAAAGCTTGTGCAGGATATGAAAAGGGGTCTTCAGCAAAGTAGTGCCGTCAACCGAACAGGGGGTGTCTTGGCCGAACAGCGACGCGGTCTAGCCGAACAGGGACGACCGAAACGCTCTGGTGAAGGCATCGTGATCCCGTCGGCTTTCCTGCAACAGTGTTCATCACGGCACGAAGACCGGAACTCAGACGATAGTGATCTCAGAAAGGAGGGACGGGGCTTCGTGGTTCATGGGGCTCACCCAGTGAAGAGCTCGTCGGCGGCCTTAGGTGTTGCGAACGGAACAGACAGGATGGGTGACGTCGAGGCACAGCAGAGGCAGTCGCGGGCGCTTCTGCGTGCAGCAGCACAGGGCGGCTTCGACCGTCTCGGGGTCGAGCACGGCCAACGCCGTGGCTTGGTTGAAGGTGAGCTGGGGTCGCGGCGAGGTTGTCATGTGCCCGAGGCGAGGAGGCTCGGGGACGGAGGGCGATGCAGCGGCTTGCGGCCGGTGGTGCGGTCGTGGTTCGATGACGGGGAGCGCGACGTGCTCGGCCGGGGGTAGTTCCAGGGCGATGGAGTAGCCGACGTCGCGGAGGTGGACGTGGCCACGGCGGATCGACGAGTCGCGGTGGTACCGTTGCTGGTGCGGACGTTGCTGCGGCCTCGACGTGCTTCTGCGGCTCGGCGAGGACGGAGCAGAGGAAGCTGAAGTCGACGGCGTGGCCGCAGCGGTGCACGGCGCGGTCGGCGTGGTCGGAGGACGGCGTAGGAGACAGGGGCTCGGCGTCGGTGCTGTGGACGACCGGCGATGCAGCTGCGGTGCAGTCGGAGGCACGGGTGGAGCTCCGGGTGTCGCGGTGGTCGTTGGAAGGTTGGCGCGCAGGTCGTGGACGGTCCCGTCGAGTCGTCGAGGTGGTGCTGGGTCGCGGGCTCGATGTCGTTGGCTCCTAGCGGCGTCGAGGAGGGCCTGGCCACCGCGTGTGGCCGCGTCATGGCGTGACGCGAGGCCGAACGAGAGGAGGCGGTAGGGGCGCGGCTTTGGCTGGCTGGTGGCCCGACTTGTCGTGACCATGGCGTGGCGCGACGCGGCTTCGGCCAGGGCTGGCGTGCGGCACGGAGGAAGAAGGAGAAGGTGGCAGCCGGCTGGGGTGCGAGCGCTTGGGGAAGAAGGGGCGCGCGCGGTAGGTGGCGGAGGGCGCGGTAGGTGGCGGAGGGCGCGAGCGCTCGTGCGAAGGTTTCGTAGGTGCGCGCGCGGCTTGCGGTCGGCGGCGGCGGCGCCCAGGGTCGGGCTCCCAAGGAGCAGCGCCCTAGGGTTTGGGATGCAGAGGCGCACGGCTGGGCCAGCTACTGGGCCGTCTGGGCCGCGCGAGCAAGCGGCCTGCGGGCGGTGCTGAGCCAAGTGAGGAGGGGGTTGGGCCAGAGGAGGGAAATTAGGGGACTTGTGGCCCATGGGTGAAGAAGACTTGTCCATTTGATTTAAAGGAATTTGGGAAGATTCAATTGGAATTTGAAGGTGGATTCGGAAAGGATTCAAAAGGGAATTTTGAGAGAAGGGATTTGGGAAGACTTCGAAGGTGGTTTAAGATGAATCCGAAGGGTGGTCATAATAGATGGTCGGGGATCGGAGAGAGACTCAAGATAATCCAAGAGAGGTTGCTATGGTCATGTGCTCTCCAATATAAGACTTAGGTTGTAAAAGGAATCTTCGGCAAACTCCTACAATGAATACTAAATGAATGCAACAATTTATTTATAAAAGTGTTCCCGGTTCGGCTAGCAACTACATGCTTCACATAATTACAGAAAAATTTTAAATAGTCTGAATTTTTTGGTTGTTACAGGATGCAAATCAACTTGTGAGCCGGGACATGCTGTTGTTTGCCGAAGAACTGACATGATTGACAACGGCGGACTAAGTCTTCTGCATCTTTCAGGCAGAGGCCTAATAGTACCCGGATCTAAAGATTTTTCCGACTAATGTCCTTGAGGCTGCGTGATTGCCGCAACACCCGGAGTGGACCTCATTCAATATTTCTTTGCCTTCTTCTGGAGAAATGCACTTGAGGAGGACTCCTAATGAGGCACCGCGTTGATAGAACTTGTCCGCGACTAGAACATAGTTTTTGCTACGTCTGGTGACTTGCTCTACTGCGGTTTTGTCACTTGGCAATGTGTGTTCTTTGAAGTAGTCAATGAAGACTTTAGTCCAGTCGGGTGATAAAGTTAAAATCTACACGGAGGGTGTTGGGTCGATTTCTTCCTTCTCTTGGATAAAGGGTTTGGATAGCTCATGTATAAAGGTGCCACTAGGGACTAGGGCCCTGTCAGATCCCAACTTTGCTAGGATGTCTGCAGGTACATTGAGATCCCGGGTGATATGAATAAGTTCCAAACCTGAGAAATTTTTCTCTAGTTTACGGACTTTGGCGCAGTAGGCGTTCATTGTTTCCTTGGTGCAGTCCCAATCTTTGTTGACTTGGTGAATCACCCTAAACCGCAGTAGGTGTTCAGGGTTTAGGATGTCTGCAGGTACATTGTGAGGTTTTCTATGTCCCCAGATTCTGTCTTTGGCGTGCCATGCGCTTCTGATTTGGTTTAAAGGTGTCGATGCAACTTTCCTTGATCATCCGCGATGCAAGTACACAAGGCAAAAACGAAAATTGATCCCGCCGAGAACATGTTGAAGCGGTTCGTCGAGCTCTTGATTGTGGAATCGCCGAGAGTCCCTACCTGGCGCGCCCGCTGTCGGTGTTTGTTAACCGGCAACTCATCTTGGGGATTCCTAGATGATTTGTTCCGTGGAGATCGGTGTTCGTAGAACTCGGCGAGTACATAGGGACAACGATTTATACTAGTTCAGGCCGCTTAATAGCGTAATACCTTACGTCCAGTGGTGGCGTGTGCCTTGTGTTATGATTCAAGATTCAATGATAGGGGTATGCGCCTGCTTCCCCTTATATAGTCGGGTGAAGCTTAGCACATACCGAGTCCTAGTCGGTTACAATAGAGGAGTCCTATTCTAATTACAAGACTTCCTTTAGAAACTCGACTAAGTTACAAAGAGAATCCTAATCCATGTAGACTTTGTATCATGTCTTCGGATCTCCCGTGACACCCAGGACTAGTCCAAGTAATCATCTTCTGATGATGTCTCTGACATTCTGGTCCGTCACTAGCCCCACAGATAGTTGTGGTAGCCCCATGTGGTGACAGCCCTGATGGCCGACGTAGTCCACGACGTTCGGGTTGGTGTTTGTAGGACCGTAGTCGGAGCTTCCTAACCCCTTTCTCATCCCTTTCTGTGTCTAGTATTCTGATGTCCCGAAGTAAGTAAAGTATAGTGAGCCTTTAAATAGATAGACCTGCTTAGAAAGCCAAAATCTCTCTCTATCCATTTTATCATTCTTTTTTTGGATGATCTTGCCCCTTGATTAGTACACTTCACGTTCCCCGTGGAAATCGATACCCTGGAATACTCTCGGGTGAAAGCTACATCGGTATCCGTGCGCTTGCGGATTTTTCTGTGTGCGTTTAAAATACCCAACAAGCTTTCTGGCGCCGTTGCCTGGGAACGGTAGCTGTGCTAGTTTCGAACCAAGTTGTCCGTGTTTCTTTTCTTTTACCACCACCTTTACCACCCCACCACACTTCTTACCACATGAATTCCACTCCTATCTATAAATACTCCGCTTCAAAGGGCGAATTGTTGGAGCCACCACCATCATCACATCCTATTCTTACTGATGGCTACCAATTTCATCCCGACTTTATAGCCATGGTTCGGGAGCGACCCTTCTCTGGGCTAGATGATGAAAACCCTCACACTCACCTTCGGGAATTTGAGCAGCTTTGTTCTTGCTTGTCTATTGCTGGCATGACATAAGAGACCATTAAATGGAAATTGTTTCCGTTCTCCTATTTTGGAAGAGCGAAACGGTGGTATGCTCAAAACGTAAGAGGAGTAAATGGAAATTGGGATGAACATCGGGACAAATTTTGTCTTGCTTTCTTCCCTCTTTCTCGAATCACCGCCCTTCGAATAGAAATTCTTACCTTCCAACAAAAATAGAAGGAGACAATAGGAGCAACTTGGGCTAGATTTATGAGCCTTGTCAACACTGGCCCAAATCTCTCTTTGCCTGAAGACGTTATTTTACAACATTTTCATTATGGTCTTAGCAAAGAAGCTGCCCTTTTTCTTGATACCTCTTCAGGAGGATCATTCACTGATACAACTGTTAGTGAAGGGAAAGTCATCCTAGAAAAAATCCTTGAAAACACCCCATACACTGGCATTTATGATGAATTCCCTGAAGAAGAAGTCGAGCCCAACCCTGAACCAAAAGATGAACCAATAGAGGAGGCACAAGTAACCGAATTAGAAACTCCAATAGATCATTCTCATAATTTGGTCATCGAAAAACCTCCTAATAAGGGAACACAAACCCAGCTAGAGGATGATGAATTGTCACCTTTAGAGCTTCCCTTCCAATTCGAGGAAGATATCTTTGAGGATTATGGAAACACCTCGAATTTTCCTATTCAAGCAAACCTCGGGCACATACCACTCCTCCTGACCCACATGAAGAGCCAGTTTTCACTAAACACATCAAAAGCCTCTCATCGGTCATGAGTTATGAGTGGTTGAATGAAGTAGAGTTATCTCCAGAGGTAGCACGTGTTACCAGTCCTTCTACCATTCATTTGTGCCAAATTTGAGGGCATGTTATGTTAGTCTACTACAATCCTTCCATCGGGATAAACTTTATTTCGAAGGCTTTGGCCGACATTCTTTTTCCCGATGCGACCTTAACCCCATCACGAAAACTATTACAAAGCTCATCAGGATCTATTCTTGAAAGCTTTGAAGGGTTACGAGGATGCTACGCTAGCCGAAAAACAAAATTTTTCAACTCCATAAACCAGGAACTACTGCTAGTTATAGATCACGGGATTACCACTAGACGCGTAGATGCAGCGGAAGATGTCTCGGTGTAGACGTGCGCCTCGCAGCGATGCCGTGTAGATGTTCACGTCCGACCTTCACGTCTCCACGTGCGGTTCGTCCTTGTGCTCCAGATGCCGCACCTCCGAGGTATCCCACATTTACAGGGAGGAAGCGTCACGCCTCCAGACTGCTAGGTCTGCGAGGAGCAATAGGTGCGGGCGTGGGGTGGGCGACGGCTATCTAATGACGTGGGTCCAAACCCTAGTCGCCCCACCCCTCTATTTATAGGCGCTCCTAATGAGCCTGCCAACGTGGAGGCCTATTAGCAAACCCTAATCCCGGTCTGATTCGAGTCCAACTCGAATTAGGCTTGCAGCCCCTTAAGCGTGTGACCCTATGGGTTCACGCACACATAGACATGGCCCGAGTACTCCTACTCGCCCGATAGTTGATAGTGGCCTCTAGCAAGACGTGTCAACTCCTATGTTTACGCAAAAGATCATATCTGATGAACCACCACGATCACATATACATAATTCCCTTGCCACACAATATTTGGTCCAACTCATAGGTTAACACTTAACCTAATCATGACCATGCATTTTATGATCCAATCATTTGAGTGGTCCAGTGATATCTCTCTCGCATGGAGAGGGGCAAATCCCATCTTGATCATCTATGTTTCACAGCATAGTTCCTGACAAACCCGAAGACTATCTTTATAACTACTCTGTTACGAAGTAGCGTTTGATAGTCCCTAAGTAAGTCAATTCATATCTTGAGTACATACCACAATCTCAGGTCTAAGGACATAACGTACATGATGTGTAAAGAGATAATAAGAAGAACATCTCACGTTGGGTCAGTCCAGCCCCATGTCATACATGTGCCCACATTATTAGTTTGACATCTCCTTGTCTATGACTTATGAAACATAGTCATCAACTAATACATGTGCTGATCTAATATTCATGTGTGTCCTCACATGAACTCCGATCAGGGACAACTATCGAATAACCATACAAGTAAAAGAGTCTCACAGACAATTCACATAATTGTCAATCAATACAAGTTGTCTTTAATGGATATTCAATGAACATATAATAAATCATGGATACAATAGAAATATCATCATCTCTATGATTACCTCTAGGGCATATTCGCAACAGTCTCCCACTTGCACTAGAGTTAATCTTTTAGATATCTAATACCCATAGACCTCACATGCGCCTCATGCTTAGGCTGTGGAAGAGCCTTTGTCAAAGGATCTGCTATATTCAAATCCGTATGTATTTTGCACATCTTAATTTCTTCTCTTTTAATGAAGTCTCGAATGAGGTGAAATTTCCGCAGTAATGTTTGTTCTTCTGGTGATTCCTTGGCTCCTTAGCCTGCGCGATCGCCCCATTGCTATCACAATGTAGAGACAATGGGCTAGACGCATTTGGAAACACACCAAGATCAATGAGGAACCTCCTCATCGAAACACCTTCTTTTGCAGCTCCACTAGCTGCAATGTACTCGGCTTCTGCTATAGAATCGGACACGGTCTCCTGCTTGTGACTTTTCCAACTGGCTGCACCACCATTTATTGTGAACACAAAACCTGATTGAGATTGTGAATCATCTGTGTCAGTTTGGAAGCTAGCATCGGTGTAACCATTTACAACGAGCTCCTCCTCACCTCCATAGATTAGGAACACATCTTTAGTCCTTTTGAAGTACTTAAGGATGTTTTTAACAAGTGTCCAGTGACTCTCACCTGGATTAGCTTGATATCTACTCGCAACACTTAGAGCATATGAGACATCCGGGCATGTACATATCATGGCATACATGATGGAACCAATAGCCGAAGCATATGGAACCTTACTCATGCGCTCTTGCTCATCAGATGTCAAAGGACACTGTTTCTCGCTAAAGCGCATGCCATGTGACATAGGCAAGAACCCTTTCTTGGACTGTTCCATGTTGAACCGCTTCAACACCTTGTCAATGTACGTTTCTTGGCTTAATCCTATTAGCCTCTTTGACCTATCTCTATAGATCTTAATGCCCAGAATATATTTTGCTTCTCCTGAATCCTTCATAGAAAAACTGTTGTTCAGTGAAGTCTTTACGGTTTGCAACATCGGAATGTCATTCCCAATCAACAGTATGTCATCTACAAACAAGATTAGAAACACAACAGCGCTCCCACTTTCCTTCTTGTAAACACAAGGTTCTTCTTCACTTTGTTGGAAGCCAAACCCTTTGACCACCTCATCAAAACGAATATTCCAACTCTGAGATGCTTGCTTTAATCCATAAATAGATTTCTTAAGCTTGCATATTTTTCCAGCATTGCTAGGATCAACAAAACCTTCGGGCTGTATCATATACACGTCCTCTTCCAAATTTCCATTTAGAAAGGCTGTTTTAACATCCATCTGCCATATCTCATAGTCATAATAGGCAGCAATTGCTAGAATGATCCGGATAGATTTAAGCATCGCTACCGGCGAGAAAGTCTCATCGTAGTCAACTCCTTGAACTTGCCGAAAACCTTTTGCGACAAGTCGAGCTTTATAAACTTGGACGTTTCCATCCATATCCTTTTTCCTTTTATAGATCCATTTGCACTCTATGGGTCTTACCCCATCAGGCGGGTCAACCAAGTTCCAAACTTGATTGGCTCCCATGGAATCTATCTCGGATCTCATGGCACTCTGCCATTTCTCGGAATCAGGGTCCATCATTGCCTCGGCATAAGTTGCAGGTTCGTCATCATCTAACAATAACACATCCCCACGCAACTCACGGATTCTTGCCGACCTTCGTGGTTGGGGCGGGGTGTCTGTTGCCACAGGTAGCTCAACTTGTTCTGCTACATTAGCATCACTCGTGGAGTCAATCCCTGTTGGCTCATCCTGAAATTATTCAAGATACACCTTCTGCCCTCTCTTGTCTCTTTTGAGAAACTCTTTCTCTAAGAAAACACCGTTTCGAGCAACAAACACTTTGCCCTCTGAGCGATTGTAGAAGTAATACCCTAAAGTTTCCTTTGGGTATCCCACGAAAAAGCACTTGTCTGACTTGGGTGTTAGTTTATCTGATATAAGTCGTTTGACATAAACTTCACAACCCCAAATCTTTAGAAAAGACAAACTGCGACTCTTACCAGTCCACATCTCATATGGTGTCTTAACTACGGACTTAGACGGTACCCTATTTAATGTGAAAGCGGCTGTTTCTAGAGCGTATCCCCAAAATGATAAAGGAAGGTCTGACTGGCTCATCATAAACCGAACCATGTCTAATAGAGTTCGGTTATGTCGCTCGGACATGCCGTTTCTTTGAGGCATTTCGGGTGCCGTAAGTTGTGGAACAATTCCGCAACTCTTAAAATGATTGCTAAACTCATGGCTCAAGTATTCGCCTCCATGATCTGATCGCAAGGCCTTAATTTTCTTGCCACGTTGATTCTCTACCTCATTCTGAAATTCTTTGAACTTTTCAAATGTCTCAGACTTATGCTTCATCAGATAGACATAGCCATATATGCTAAAATCATCAGTGAAGGTTATGAAGTATTGAAATCCGCCTCTAGCTGTCGTACTCAATGGTCCACATACATCAGTATGTACAAGTTCCAAGAAGTCAGTCGCCCTCTCAGGAAAACCTATGAAAGGCGACTTGGTCATTTTGCCCAGCAAACAAGCCTCACATGTCTCGTATGATTCAAAATCAAACGAAGTTAGAAACCCATCAGCATGGAGCCTCTTCATGCGATTCTCACTTATATGACCCAAACAACAATGCCACATATAGGTAGGGCTTAACTCATTAAGCCGAGGCCTTTTAGCAGTGATATTACAGATAGACATAGGTGCATCATCAAGATTTAAAATACACAACCCATTCACAATGGATGCAAAAGCCACAAACATATCATTCTTAGAGATTACACAACCATTGTCTTTACTCGCAAATCAATATCATCAAACATGAAGGTGACACAATGTTTCGACTTAAACTTGGAACAAAATAACAATTATTTAACTCCAAAATAAATCCTGATGGGAGGTGGAGTTGCATCGTCCCGACGTTCAACACAGCAACTCTTGCATTATTGCCCACGCGGAAATCAACCTCCCCCTTTCCAACGCTTCTACCTCTTATCATTCCCTGCATCGTATTGCAAATATGAGCAACCGAGCCGGTATCAAATACCCAAGAATTAATATAAGAGTTAGCGAGGAAAATATCTGTAATATAAACAACAAGTGTATGAGCAGCGAGAGTACCTTTACCACCGCCATCCTTCATCAAGGATGCTAAGTACACCTTGTAGTTTCTTTTCCAGTGACCTTTCCCCTTACAGTGGAAGCACTCAAAATCAGCAGTTGGTCCAGCAGCGTCAGGCACAGGAGGGCTTGGCTTAGAGATCACATCTTTGGCCTTGCCCTTGCCCTTCCTATTCTTCCAAAAGTTGCCCTTCCTTTTAAAGTTAGGCTTGTTTTGGATCGCCATCACATGGCTGCTGCCAGCACCTTTCTTGATGTTTGCCTCTGCTGTCTTAAGCATGCCACATAGCTCATTCAAGCCCCTATCCGCACCATGCATATGGTAGTTCGAGATGAAGTTCCCATAGCTAGGTGGGAGAGAAGAGAGAATGAAATCAGTAGCCAGTTCTGGACCAATTGGGAAGCCTAGCTTCTCCAACCTCTGAGTGTAACCAACCATCTTGATCACATGTGGTCCAACTGCTGCACCCTCTGCTAACTTAGTCTCAGCAAGCGACTTAGAAACATTGAACCTTTCCGTTCTAGCCTGAGTCTGGAACATCTCATCTAGCGCTATGATCATATCGTAGGCTGTATGGTTATTATGAAACTGCATCTGCAGATCTGGTTCCATGCTAGCAAACATCAGGCATCCCACTTCAAGATCAGCATCACATGCTTTCTTGTAAGCGATTTTCTCAGTAGCAGGTGCATTATCAGCAGGTTCCTCTGGTAGTGGGGTGTCTAGAATATCTTTCTTTTTCTCAGCCCTGAGAACAATTCTCAGGTTGCGGATCCAATCCGCATAGTTTGTTCCATTCAATTTATCTTTCTCAAGGATTGAACGTAAAGTAAATGGTGGATTGCTAGGTGCCATTGATCTACAACAAAAGTAAATGCAAAATACTAAGACAATGTATCCAAGACAGAGTAAATGATATTAAATCATTGATAAAATCTACTCCCACTGAGATCAATATCCCTCTATTGAATCTCAATGATTCAAGACCCAAACTAACAAGTCTACTAGTGAGCTTTAGCATCACCGCTAGTGGACATGGTAGATCGGTAAGCAACTCTTTGCTAATCATATCACATATGACTCTTGTTGTTGGCCAACATCTCTATGTGTGCTCAACTCCTTATGCTTCAAGGTCCCTAACCGTGAAGGACCGAGAAAGCACAAACAAGGCGACTAGAGGGGGGGGGGGGTGAATGGGAGCCAATCAAATTTCTTCCGAAACTTTGGCCAAGTGTCCCAAAATCCACCCCGAGAAACGGCGACCTAAACCGTGATGCTCACGACCCTTGGAAGAGGGTGGATGATCCCTAAGATCACAACGGAGCACCACCAAGAAGAAGCAAACCAAACTCCAAAAGTTCCGGCTCGAACACAACCCCAAAAACCAAGTCCCGAACGTAGATAGATGGCTACGTCGAGAAGTCCCCAAATACCGATGCTAACGAGTAGCAAAGATACCTAGAGAGGTTCCTTGGTCAACTCTAGGGCCAAACGAGAAGTCCGGAAACCAAGCGTAGAAGCCGGGAGAGCAAACGCACTAAATCGGAGCACTCAGGCAAGTCCCGGACTGTCTGGCAGTACGGTCGCGGACAGTCTGCCCAGTGGCGAACTGTCCGGGCTCAGGTCGCGGACTGTCCGCCGGCCAAACGAGCAAAAACACAGTGCTGCTGGAAGTCCACTGGACGTTCCCGGACTGTCCGCGAGGAACACCGGTGGACTGTCCGCCGTTCAAAAAACACAGCTCCAACAGCGCGGAGTCAGGCCACTGGTCCGGCCGACCCCGACGCGCGGACTGTCTGCGGTTCACCGGCGGACTGTCCGCGGATGAACAGAGAGGGCGATTTTGGTCGCCCCTCTCCCAAATCCCTCCAAATCCGATCCAACTCAAAATCCCAAGTTCCCAAACTTGGAGAAGATGATCACGGGGTAGTTAGGAGACTATCCCCAAGAAATCATCCGCTCAAATCAACCAAATCACCGGGAAATCAAAAGGGAAGGTGGATGAACGGAAAAAGCGCCACGAAAATGAAATCGTCCCGATCTATTCGATCATGAGGAGTTAGATGAATTCCTTTGGTCGAAATGACGTCCTCAATGATACGAACAAATTGATTCAAACGGATTTCGCAAAGACGCAATAGAGAGGGAGATCGAGTGACAGGAAAATCGTGAAGAAACGAAGAACGCGAAGAACACGAATCAAATCACGAATCAAGTCATCGATCTGCACTGCAAAGGTGAGGATACGGCCTCACTTCCTCAAATCAACAGTACACAGAGGCAAGTCTCTCTGCGGATCTCAGCTAGCTACAGCAGGGGATGGGAGAGCAGGAAACCCTAAGTGCGAAAGAGCAAATGACTGAGATGACTAACTGAGATGAGGGGAGGAGGGTGTCTCCCCGACTACTTATCCTAATTCTAGTCTAAGTACAATTCCTACTCTACCCCTCTCTAATCTAATTACAGAGCGAACCAGCTAAACCCTAGGGTTATTCTGGACCAACTCAGTGGTAGGTGTATCCGACGGCCACGCCCGCACAACTCGTCCGCGTTGCCTCCACGCAACCTTCCGATTGCCGCCACGTGCCGCCCTAGCTCTGCACCCCCGGTTTTGAGGCCCAAACCGGGAAACCAGCCTTTTCCAGCTATGCCCCGGTTTTGAGGCCCAAACCGGGAAACCAGCCTCCAAGTCCAACGCCTGAGTTTTGTGGCCCAAACTCAGAAACCCGTAGCGCCTAGGTTTTGAGGCCCAAACCTGGAAACCGTCCTCAGCCCGAGTTTTGTGGCCAAACTCGGAAACCCTCAGCCCGAGTTTTGTGGCCAAACTCGGAAACCGTCCACGCCCAGGTTTTGAGGCCCAAACCTGGAAACCGTCCATCCAATGGTTTTTCTCTGGCTCTACCACCAAACCGAAGCTGTAGAGGGGATGCACCGCCCGTGCACCCCGTCCACCGACACGTGTCCCCAGGTCCTCGACCCGAGCAACACCGTGCCCCGCAAGTCTTCACTTGTCGCTGTCCCAGGCTGCCGGCCACCACAGCTGATCCTCAGGCACTCTGGTCCCTCAGTCCAAGCCTCACGTCCGCCCTTCACCGCTCGGTTCATCGGCATGGCACGTCCGCCGCACGGCACGCCCATCCTTCACCGCACCCGGTCCGTCGGCACGACCCGTCTCAACTTGACCTTCACCTTGCCCTCGATCACTGTCTCCATGCTCGGCACCTGCACAACACAAGCCAAAGACCCTGCGATCAAACCCGTTGACAATCACTCATCACTCAGAGACTCGGCATACACCCATGTATCCGCAATCTCCCCCTTGATGAGTGCATTGTCAACTACTCACACAAATCATAATAGAAAGAAGAAAAGAGGAAGGAAGAAGAAGAGAGAACTCGACCAAATGACCCAAAAGCCTAGCAAAGCCGAAGAAGGTCAAGTGGAAAGAGCAAAAGAACTTGGTCCCCAAAGACAAGGGCAACGACTCGACGCAACCAAGCAAAGCAAAGCTAGCCCTCAAGAAGAGGTAGAACAGGCTCAACACCGCTAGCAGATACCAATTGGAAACTCTAGAGAAAAGAGCTCAAAACCAATTGAAGCCGAATGAAAATCGAAGCAAAATGCTAGTCCCTCAAGATAGAGGCACAGAGGCTCAACACAACTAGCATAGAAAGCTCAAAACCAATGCCTTTCGGCCAAACATGCTCCGAACCAATTGGAATGACTCCAAACCAAAAGAGAACCAATCGATCGAAAAACCCTGAAAATGTTTGCTAGTCCCTCAAGACAGAGGCAAAGGCTCAACACAACTAGCAAACTCCCCCTCGACAAGTGCAAGCAACTAGGAAAACGCCCCTTAGTTGAACATCCAGGAGTATATGATTTGCAAAAACTCTCCCCCTTAGTTGAAAATGCACTTATCAAGAAAGGCATCAAGGCAAGAAACTCCCCCTTCCAACATCCATATGAAGTCAGAAATGCAAGTTAGTAGCTTCAGGCATATATTCACAAGAGTGCAAAGATGCTCTAAATAGTAGAACTCCAATGACTCAACTAGGCACTCAAATAGCAAAGGCTCAAACTGATCACACATACGAAATATGAACATATGAGCATGTGAGCAGTTTTTAGCCAAAAAGGTAGTCACCATCAAAATAGCACTACACATGTATAGATAGGAATCCAAACAAGTGCTAAACATGTATACAAGGTGAACTACCCCTAGCAAAGTTCAATCATCATGCATAGGAATGAAGCATATACTTGTGATTTCATTTTTATATCGGAGTTGCAGCGGTGAAATTACACAAGTTTAATTTCAGCATGTGATTGCGAGAGGTTGAAAGCTTGTCTTTGCCTAACTTTTCAACCGTGCGAAGCCTATGCATATGCAATCAGAAGCTTAAAGCAACGGTTTCGGTCATACACTACACGGCTCAAGTTTAACTCAAAGTGCAATGAGAAACTGTCTCGATACCGTGATGTGTTGACAAGCAGTCCCATCTCGATCTTTTCAATTCACTAAGACTTGGTTCAAATTTTAAACATGATATGAACAGACCAAGCAAGTGAATGACTCATAACTAGAGACATAGCAACCTAGCATATATGAAAAGCATGAATGGGCTCAACACATCCTACACATGCTAGTTGCATATCTCAATGGTGAACATTTTCAGATTTCATATACATTAAGTAAATTCACCATTCCAAAATAGCTCAGCTCATAACATGTACTAGTGATCAGGAAGAGCATAAGCTACAAGCATCCATACGAGCATCGGAGCATACTAAGGTAGAGCATAGTTACATTCTAGTGATTATAAACATGAAGCTCAGAATGTAAATGCGTATGCTGAAATGCAAAAGAAAAGAAAGACAAAAGAGTCAGTCAAATATACAAGATCCAAAATGTTTCCCCCATCTAAAAGGGGAAACACACACCAAGCTCACCCCTCAACCGATTAAAGGTTGATTCGTCTCAAGGCTTGGTGAAAATATCAGCCAGTTGATGATGAGTATCGCGAAGGTCGATATCACCCTTCTCCTGGTGGTCTCGCAAGAAATGAAAGCGCACATCAATGTGTTTGGTCTTCGAGTGAAGCACGAGGTTCTTAGCAACGCTAATGGCACTCGTGCTGTCACAAAGCAAAGGCACGCGAGTAAAGCTCATACCAAAATCACGCAAAGTGGCCATCATCCAAAGCAACTGGGAACAGCAGCTAGCCGCAACAACATATTCAGCCTCTGTAGTGGACTGAGCGACACTAGACTGCTTGCGAGAAGACCACGAAACAAGAGAAGAACCAATAAACTGGCAAGTCCCAGAAGTGGACTTGCGCTCAATACGGCAACCAGCAAAATCGGCATCCGAATTCTTGAATTCGGAACCATTATCGCTCCGAATTGCTCGCATCGAGTTCAAAGGGAACTCGTTCTGAAGACGCAAAATCAGATTGCGAACAAAGGAGAAAGTCTCGGTCTTCTCAGCTAAAAAGAAGACCCACGAATATCTCGAAAAGTCATCAACAACAACAAGCACATACCACTTCCCCCCAACTGAGCTCACCCGAGCCGGACCAACAAGGTCCATGTGCAAAAGCTCTCCATGGCGCTTGGTCATGACCTGAGTCACTGGATGGTGGGGAGCGGCAACCATCTTCCTGTGTCTACAAGAGTGGCAAACAAGATCCTTCTCCATATGCAACTTGGGCAATCCTCGGATTAGGCCAAGTGAACTAAGCCTTGCAAGCAAGTCGAAGCTCAAATGTCCAAGTCTCCTATGCCACTTCCAAAGATCAGAGGAGGAAGGTCTAGCCACAAGACAACGAGAAGTGCCAAAAGACTCTGAGAAATTCGCACGAAAGACTTTTCCAAAGGGCGAAATCAAACACACAAGATTGCCCTGAGGATCCAAAATACGACTGAGATTCGGTTTAAAACGAATCTCATAGTCGTCGTCAAAGAGTTGCGAAACAGAAAGAAGGTTAAAATGCAAGTTAGAAACAAGAGCAACATCGCGCAACACAAAGTGCTCATTAACCCGCACCGACCCGCGAGACAAAACCTTACCTTTGCTATTGTCGCCGAAGGTTATGTACTCCTTTCCGGCGACAGGGCTAAGGCTGGAGAACCACTTGGCGTTTCTGGTCATGTGCCTCGAGCAACCGGAATCCACCAACCAAATGTCCTCCAACCGTTTTACCTACATCAATAAAAAGACATAGGGTGAGCATACGGTCCAACACTGGGGTTAGTGAAGTAGGAAGAATACCAGTGTTGGGCCGGCTGCTCAAAAGAACGGTTAGCAGAAAAACCATTCCTAGCATGTCTACGAGAGGAGCGATCACCACGTAGGGGAAAACGTGGTCCGCTGGGGAAGAAGCGCTCACCGCGATACTCCAAACGCGGTGGGGGAAAGCGCTCAACAAAGCCTCCGCCATGGGGTCCGTAGCCTGCAAAAGCAGGACCCCGTCGGGCACGCTCTCTACGAGGCCTAGGCCTAGCAACTTGAGGCACTGCGCCTCTAGGCCTAGCATCTCTCCTCGGAGCTCTCTGCTGCCTAGGCCTGGGGACTTGAGGTTCTGGACCTCTGGGCCTAGCAGCTCTCCTCTGGACATTCGGCACATGCACACCATGGAAAGGGTGGTACATGTCCGGGTTGTCCATCTCCCGAGCACGACGCGCCTCTCTCTTGCGCCAAAAACAGAACTCGCTCAAGTGTCCATCTCTCCCACAGAAATCACAATGATACCTCACCGCACGCAAAGGGGGTTGTTGGTACTCATGGCTGTGGGTGTGGATCACTTTGCCCTTCTGAGGCAACTCCTCCTGGATAGGTGGCATTGTATCCAGCTTGTTCTTTAGGTGGTTGGGTTTGGGATGCCACACTTGGTTCTTGGGTGAAGCACGTGGAGGTTCCTCAAACACCCCATCCTTGGTGGTAGGCTTGGCAGGCTCTTTGGGTGGTAGCTTGGCAAGTTTGGGAGTAGTGGTGGAGTTGGGCTTCTCACTAGGGTTCAGACCACTCGACTCTCCAATCTTCCCAAAAGCAGAAAGATCAACACCCGGAGCAAAACCTACACCAGAACCTCCAGCAGCTCGCTTAAATTGGGAGATCATCATCCCGAGCTGCGGCTCACTACAAGAGACCCATGACAAGATGGTCCGAAGGTATGTGTTTTCCTCCTCGGTTTGCATCTTGCCATGCTTGACATTCGCAATCTCCATCTCTAAACCCTCGCACAGAGCACACCTAGCCACACAAGTGCTACCTGAGTTGGCCTCCTCAAGAGACACAATCTTGGCATTTTTCTCTGCCAACTCAGATTGCAAGACAGGACAAGTCTTGCATGCACCTAGCAAAGAGGGTCTGGCCTTCAGCTCATCCACCTCTCCTACCAACGCAGCATACTTACCTCTCAAAGTGAGAAGGTCAGTCATGTGCGTGGTGCACATCTCACACTCAGCCTCCTCCGACACGACCACGGTGGATTTTGCAAACTCAAGCTCCCTCACCGTGTCCTCTCACTTCTGCCTAAACTCCTTGCGCTCTCTAGCGGCACGCCTAAGCAACTTGTCCTGACTAAGGAGCGCGGCAGTAAGCTTCTCAACCTCGGCAGAGAGATCGTCGTAGGTGAGAGATACCTGGGAGGTGTCGTTGTCGTCGTCGTTCCGAGGGGTGTGCTCCAGCTCGCCTCCGACCTCATCACCAAGCGCCATGGTGCAGAGGCCTCCGTCGCCGGTGAAGAAGCAAAGACCATTCAGCTTGTCCTCGATCCTCTTCTTCTTCTCGAACTCGTCGTCGCTTGATGAAGCGGAGTCGTCATCTGAGCCGTCGACGTCGTTGAGCGTGGCGAAGAACGCGTGCTGCTCAGCCTGGGCCTTCTCCAAGTACTTCTTCTTGATGTACTCCTTGTCGAAGCCGTCCCTCCGCTTGTGCCTCGGGGGAACGTACTTCTCCTTGCGCTTGCCGGAGTCGTACTTGTGCCCATGATCGCCCTTCCCCGAATGCTTGTTCTTCTTGGGGCAGTTGGCGATGAAGTGGTCGGGGTCGCCGCACTCATAGCATCCTGAGCGTCCTCCACCGCGGCGACGGTTCATGCGGTTGTTGTGGAACCGCGTGAACCGGTTGGCGAGCATTGCCAACTCATCATCCCCCAATGACTCAAGCTGGTCCTCTGTGACAGAAAAGAGTGACGAAAGTGCAAAGCCAGCAGAGGGGTTAGCAGAAGAGCCAGAAACCAAAGCCATAGTCGGGCCAGAAGGATTCGCATAAGAAGCCCTCGACATGGCATCAATCTCACTGGACTTGAGCTTACTGAAGAGCTCGTCGCAAGTGAGGGTCTCATAGTTAGGCGATTCGATGATCGCCTGAACCTTGGAATCCCACACCGACCGATCGAGAGTGTGCAAAAGCTTCAAAGCTCTCTCATGATCGTCGAAAGGCAACTGCTCCTTGTTAGCCCTCATCCTGTTGACAATCACCTGAAAGCGAATAAACTTTCTATGCTCTCGCCAGGCTGATGTCGAAAGTTCTCATACTCTCTCTTGAACGACTCGTAGAGTCGGGTTTTGACTTGAGAGGTGCCCTCATGAAAACGCATGAGGGTGGCCCAAATCTCCCGAGCCGTAGAGAGGTGAGAAACGCGATCAAACTCTCCCATGCTCAAACACGAAAAGAGAGCATTACAGGCTCGGCTATTGGCTTCATGCTCATCGATCTGAAGCTGAGTGACACGAGCAGCCAAGACCACGTAATCGGCAGAGTTGCAAATATCCCAAATGGAAGCACCCAAACTCTGCAGATAGGCCGACATGTGTATCTTCCAATACGCATAGTTCGTCCCATCAAAGAACGGCGGTTTGCCCACGCCGCGATCCATGTCACCTTCTGTGGATCTGGAACCGGCTAAGGTGGAAGATCCTTAACCCGCTCCGATACCAATTGAAGGACCGAGAAAGCACAAACAAGGCGACCAGAGGGGGGGGGGTGAATGGGAGCCAATCAAATTTCTTCCGAAACTTTGGCCAAGTGTCCCAAAATCCACCCCGAGAAACGGCGACCTAAACCGTGATGCTCACGACCCTTGGAAGAGGGTGGATGATCCCTAAGATCACAATGGAGCACCACCAAGAAGAAGCAAACCAAACTCCAAAAGTTCCGGCTCGAACACAACCCCAAAAACCAAGTCCCGAACGTAGATAGATGGCTACGTCGAGAAGTCCCCAAATACCGATGCTAACGAGTAGCAAAGATACCTAGAGAGGTTCCTTGGTCAACTCTAGGGCCAAACGAGAAGTCCGGAAACCAAACGTAGAAGTCGGGAGAGCAAACGCACTAAACCGGAGCACTCAGGCAAGTCATGGACTGTCCGGCAGTACGGTCGCGGACAGTCTGCCCAGTGGCGGACTGTCCGGGCTCAGGTCGCGGACTGTCCGCCGGCCAAACGAGCAAAAACACAGTGCTGCTGGAAGTCCACTGGACGTTCCCGGACTGTCCGCGAGGAACACCGGCGGACTGTCTGCCGTTCAAAAAACACAGCTCCAACAGCGTGGAGTCAGGCCACTGGTCCGGCCGACCCCGACGCGCGGACTGTCCGCGGTTCACCGGCGGACTGTCCGCGGATGAATAGAGAGGGCGATTTTGGTCGCCCCTCTCCCAAATCCCTCCAAATCCGATCCAACTCAAAATCCCAAGTTCCCAAACTTGGAGAAGATGATCACGGGGTAGTTAGGAGACTATCCCCAAGAAATCATCCGCTCAAATCAACCAAATCACCGGGAAATCAAAAGGGAAGGTGGATGAACGGAAAAAGCACCACGAAAATGAAATCATCCCGATCTATTCGATCATGAGGAGTTAGATGAATTCCTTTGGTCGAAATGACCTCCTCAATGATACGAACAAATTGATTCAAACAGATTTTGCAAAGACGCACTAGAGAGGGAGATCGAGTGATGGGAAAATCGTGAAGAAACGAAGAACGCGAAGAACACAAATCAAATCACGAATCAAGTCATCGATCTGCACTGCAAAGGTGAGGATACGGCCTCACTTCCTCAAATCAACAGTACACAGAGGCAAGTCTCTCTGCGGATCTCAGCTAGCTACAGCAGGGGATGGGAGAGCAGGAAACCCTAAGTGCGAAAGAGCAAATGACTGAGATGACTAACTGAGATGAGGGGAGGAGGGTGTCTCCCCGACTACTTATCCTAATTCTAGTCTAAGTACAATTCCTACTCTACCCCTCTCTAATCTAATTACAGAGCGAACCAGCTAAACCCTAGGGTTATTCTGGACCAACTCGGTGGTAGGTGTATCCGACGGCCACGCCCGCACAACTCGTCCGCGTTGCCTCCACGCAACCTTCCGATTGCCGCCACGTGCCGCCCTCGCTCTGCACCCCCGGTTTTGAGGCCCAAACCGGGAAACCAGCCTTTTCCAGCTATCCCCCGGTTTTGAGGCCCAAACCGGGAAACCAGCCTCCAAGTCCAACGCCTGAGTTTTGTGGCCCAAACTCAGAAACCCGCAGCGCCCAGGTTTTGAGGCCCAAACCTGTAAACCGTCCTCAGCCCGAGTTTTGTGGCCAAACTCGGAAACCCTCAGCCCGAGTTTTGTGGCCAAACTCGGAAACCGTCCACGCCCAGGTTTTGAGGCCCAAACCTGGAAACCGTCCATCCAATGGTTTTTCTCTGGCTCTACCACCAAACCGAAGCTGTAGAGGGGATGCACCGCCCGTGCACCCCGTCCACCGACACGTGTCCCCAGGTCCTCGACCCGAGCAACACCGTGCCCCGCAAGTCTTCACTTGTCGCTGTCCCAGGCTGCCAGCCACCACAGCTGATCCTCAGGCACTCTGGTCCCTCAGTCCAAGCCTCACGTCTGCCCTTCACCGCTCGGTTCATCGGCATGGCACGTCCGCCGCACGGCACGCCTATCCTTCACCGCACCCGGTCCGTCGGCACGACCCGTCTCAACTTGACCTTCACCTTGCCCTCGATGACTGTCTCCGTGCTCGGCACCTGCACAACACAAGCCAAAGACCCTGCGACCAAACCCGTTGACAATCACTCATCACTCAGAGACTCGGCATACACCCATGTATCCGCAAACCGTTAGGATGACCTTGTTCAAGCAACCAACCCTTCTGCAGTAAGTATCCGATACAAACCTGCCTGGTCAAGGAAAATCAGTGACACCCTAATTTCATAGGCGCGCCACCGATTGTACAAGACATATGACAGTGCCAGGTTTGGGGAAGCATATGACTTGAACATTACTGAGGGATCATTCTACACTTTCACTACCGAATGTAGACAATAAACATGAATCATACGTGAAAGTAGAACATAATATGAGAATAGCATCAACACAGATATGACTTGGTATAGCCCAGTGTCCCTTTGGAGATCTCCATCTCCGCCAATCTGTTCACCATGATGATCTCCATCAACATGGTACATGCACGCCATCCTCCAATGATGAATCCACCGAGACTAGCTACAACTAGCGTAATTAATAAAGTAATTACATAGTCGCGTGTAGGATCATCAGGATGTTGGCACGTAGGCCATTACATCAAATGGACAATATATATGTGGCTCCAGCCATATTGTCATAATCACGACATGCAAGTCATGAAAAATTACATACATACATACATCACATACACATAAGGGCTATACCAGTCATCAATCCCTGCAAAACAAAGTTAAACGTTCCCGACGTTTAATCTTGAATTGCAGAAAACATAATTTTCGCAGCCTTTTTTCACAAATCTAAATTTAACGAAACCAGCGAAAGCGGGTGAAAATTGGATGTAAAATTTTATGTAGATTGATTTTCGTTTAAAGATCGTCTTAATCCGAGGTCGTATGCAAAAGTTACGGCCGTTTTACCGAACAACGCTCTTTTGCAGATGTCGCGGTACATCTCATGCACCCGACTCTTGACCTAGATTCGATTTGATCAATCTGATTGATCTCCATACTTCCATGATTGGATTTACACGTATCACTTAACTCCGATGGCGGAATTCCGACCGGTAGGAGTAGATCGTTACATGACCAATACGGCAAGATCACGAATGAAGATCACAAATTGATCTACAAACCGCGCATATCTCTATATGCACACAACCGAATCTATAATGAGGCAGTAACGGCTTCGATACCACTAAAGGGTTACGAGGATGCTACGCTAGCCGAAAAACAAAATTTTTCAACCCCATAAACCAGGAACTATTGCTAGTTAAAGATCACGGGATTACCACTAGACGCGCAGATGCAGCGGAAGACGTCTCGGGGTAGACGTGCGCGTCGCAGCGATGCCGTGTAGATGTTCACTTTCGACCTTCACGTCTCCACGTGCGGTTCGTCCTTGTGCTCCATATGCAGCACTTCCGAGGTATCCCACACGTACAGGGAGGAAGCGTCACGCCTCCAGACTGCTTGGTCTGCGAGGAGCAATAGGCGCGAGCGTGGGGTGGGCGACGACTGTCTAATGACATGGGTCAAAACCCTGATCGCCCCACCCCTCTATTTATAGGCGTTCCTAATGAGCCTGCCAACGTGGAGGCCCATTAGCAAACCCTAATCCTGGTCTGATTCGAGTCCAACTCGAATCAGGCTTCCAGCCCCTTAAGCGTGCGACCCTATGGGTTCACACACACATAGACATGGCCCGAGTACTCCTACTCGCCCGATAGATGATCGCGGCCTCTAGCAAGACGTGTCAACTCCTATGTATACGCAAAAGATCATATCTGACGAACCACCACGATCACATATACGTAATTCCCTTGCCACACAATATTTGGTCCAACTCATAGGTTAACACTTAACCTAATCACGACCATGCATTTTATGATCCAATCAATTGAGTGGTCCAGTGATATCTCTCTCGCATGGAGAGGGGCAAATCCCATCTTGATCGTCTATGTCTCACCGCATAGTTCCTGACAAACCCGAAGACTATCTTTATAACTACTCGGTTACGAAGTAGCATTTGATAGCCCCTAAGTAAGTCGATTCATATCTTGAGTACATACCACAATCTCAGGTCTAAGGACATAACGTACATGATGTGTAAAGAGATAATAAGAAGAACATCTCACATTGGGTCAGTCCAACCCCATGTCATACATGTGCCCACATTATTAGTTTGACATGTCCATGTCTATGACTTGTGAAACATAGTCATCAACTAATACATGTGCTGATCTAATATTCATGTGTGTCCTCACATGAACTCCGATCAGGGACAACTATCAAATAACCATACAAGTAAAAGAGTCTTACAGACAATTCACATAATTGTCAATCAATACAAGTTGTCTTTAATGGATATTCAATGAACATATAATAAATCATGGATACAATAGAAATATCATCATCTCTATGATTACCTCTAGGGCATATTCCCAACAAGCTTTGGGGTCTTAAGGGTTGTTCCTATCACTATGAGTGACTCTGGGATTTGTCTAGATTTTCATATTTATGACACCCCGCAGATTCCTCTTCTGATTGGTGTTGACGCTCACTAAGTGTCATATTCTTAGCATCAACAAGGTCATATAACGCAACACAAGGACCTAAAATCAACCAAAAACCTTTTATAAACTAACGATTTCCACTTGTCCTTGAGTTTTATTTGAATGTAGGAAATTGCAGGGTTTTTGAGCAAAATGACCAAGAGGACCCATCAGGAGGCGAGCACACTCACCTGGGCTCACATTGGGCCAAGGTGGGGTGGCGCCCGCCACCCATCACTGGCGGCCGCCAGGGGAGTGAGGCCCAAACTCCTCCCCTGCCACGTCACTGATCCAGGGGAGGCATGCCACACTCATTTGCAGCCATTGATCACTTAGGTCATTGCATCCAAGGGCCAATAAGGGATGTCACATGGATCATGACCTAATTGCCCATGTGACGGTTATTTGGACATGCAACCGACCTTGGAACTGCCTCTCTGGAGCTCCTGGATGCCGTTGAAGCAAAGGCGGTGGATCCAACGGCCAGGGGGGTGGCGGCCGCCACCTAGGGCTGGCGCCCGCCACCACACTCACCCCCTGACCTAACCCTAGGTCCATAAGTACCGCCCTAGGTCCCTTAGGCTATAAATAGGAACCCCCGAGCTCATTTGTACTCAGACCTCACCTCATTAGTCCCACTCTCTTGTAAGCGAAGCTCTGGTGGAGTAACACTCTAGTTGAGAGACTTAGAGTGAGAGCGAGAGTGTAGAAGAGAAGAGCTGGAGTTGTAATAGAGGATCTTCCAAGTCTCTGGTATAATTCCAAGTCTTTCTTCATTTATCTTAGTGTTCTTCTACTTTCAGCATTTACTTTAAGTTCTTTACTTATTGTTCTTGTTGAGTGCTTTCGATCATAGATAACTTAGTATTTAGTTTGTATCTAGTTTGGGTTCTTCGCTTTGTAATCAGTGCTCTAGTTTTGGACGCAAGATTAGAGTAGTATATATTAGTGTAAGCACGGTGCTTAGACTAATTATACCTTAGTTTGTGGCTAGCCCCTCGGATAGCTCTGGTAGCAAACAGGTGGTGACAGCCCTGGGAGCCTTGAATTCCACCATGTAGTTGGGTTAGTTCTTAAATCATAAACCTCGTTGTGCACGTCTGAGGTAAATAGTCCAGAGGGTGTGTACGGTTCGAAGAACTAGATAAACTCTTTATTGCTAAGTTAGTTGTGTTCATAAGTGTGTAGGAAAACATTAATCTGTTCATCGGCCAGACCCCGCCGATTTAGTAGTAGTTAGTCTTTCCTTCTTTTCTTTTTAGTAGTAGTATAAACCAACCCCCATTCATACTTTTCGATCAACCTTGCTAGAATCACTAGTTGTTCATAGCGGTCCTAGTGTTATTTCTGCCATAGTAGCTTCCCTGTGGAAATAAATACGATACTCGGTTACTCCCGGGTGAAGTGCTACAATAGACTTATTCTGTGCGCTTGCGGAACCTACCAACAGTCATACGAATAGTTAGTTATACTTCTTACATTAAGAAGTACCAACAAACCTTTCTGGCGCCGTTGCCGGGAATAGATTCCATAGTCTACTCCTAGTGATGACGTTAGCAAGAGTCAACAAGCATTTCTGGTGCCGTTGCCGGGGAAGCAATTGGCTAGAATTAATTCTTTGTGATTTCTATTGAATTAACCCCCGTAGTTCTAGCGGGTATATATTGTTCGTTGTTTGTGATCGTCCAAGTAGTCATGGCCGGATTCAATCTTCCGAGCGACTGTCAAGAAGATCCTGAGGCCATTCTTAGGAGAGCGAGAGCTAATCTCACTCCCCCGAGGAAGAATTTGGAATTTCGCGAGAGGAGTTCATCAAGACAAGAATCCGAGTCAAAAGTGACTGACGAACCAAGCTGCTCCAACGATCAATCAACATCGACGTCGACCAAAACACTCCGTGAGTATTCCATGCCTACTCTTGCTCACATTCCAGTGTTACCTTCTTCTAGTAATGTAGATTTTGAGCTTAAACCTCATCTAATACGAATGGCTCAAGCTATTGCATTTAATGGCAAACCTTCCGAGGATGCCAATGCTCTCCTCCGGAATTTTCTGGAGATATGTAGTACAATCTATGTGCAGGGAGTTTCACAGGATGCCATTAGACTTCGTCTTTTTCCATTTTCATTAGTGGAAAAAGCGAAGCAGTGGTTCCTCTTCAACTCTGGACACCTGCTGACATGGGTGAGATGCGCGGATCAATTCCTCAACAAGTTCTGCCCGATAAGTCGAACTATTCTTGTCCGTAGCAAGATTTCCATCTTTGGATAGGGAGACGAAGAAACAATCACTGAAGCTTGGGAGAGACTACAAGAGTATGTTGAATACTGTCCTCACCACTGTATACAGGAATGGTACTTGATCCAGAGCTTCTACCATGGACTCCAGCAAGAATCTCGACAACACATTGATGCTGCCGCCGGAGGTGCATACCTCTCTCTCACTGTAGAGAAGGCAACCAAATTGATCAAGACAATGGTGGCGAATCAAGGATGGACAGAAAAACGTGCTAGAGGTATGTCTGAAATTAAGCAAGCTAATCCTGTTACCCTACAAACTTTGGTAAAATTGCTAGAGCAAAGAATAAATGAGAAGAGAGATCGTGCTGCGAAGGAGTACTACGCCAAGCAAAGAGCCGCTTCGTCAAGTGAAGGCCAAGAAGAAATTAAGAAAGAGGATGCAAAATCCCTTCTTAATAATGGTGGCTACGGAGAACCTCCAATTCCAATGATCCAACAATGGAATAATAAAGGTATGCCTCAAACCTCCGTATTTAATTCCCCTATTGGGAAATTAGTTTCTAATCAAGGTAGAATTAATGATAGCATAAATAATAAATTAATTGAACATGATAAAATGTTAGATGGAATTTATGCTAAACTAAAAGATTTTTCTGAAGCATTTAAGGAACAAATTAATTTTAATAAGAGATTAGAGCAAACAGTAGATAACATTAAATCTCAAATTAAATACTATGAGGAGGTAAAAGCGGTAACCACGAGAGGTGGTAAATCCACTCGTGATCCACCTCATCCTAATTTGGTTCCTAGTAGTAATTCTGTTGCAAAGAAAAATATTGTTAATGTTGAAGAAGACGAAGAAGAGGAGAGCCCAGCTGAACCTTCATCCAAGGTACGGACTGCTCCTCATGAATTCTATGATACACATGTATTACCTTTTCTAGATCGAAACAGAAATCCGACAGAAGACGACCAATTCAAGAAATTCGTCGAGGTAATTCAAAAATTATATATACATGTGCCATTTATTGACGCTATGTAGGTTCCAACTTATGCAAAATATTTGAGAGACATGCTCAATAAGAAGAAACCAATTCCAATTAGGGATGTGGTTAAATTGACCGAAGATTGCATTGCGGTCATTTTAAACCAACTCCCAGAAAAGAAGAAGGACCCAGGAAACCCAACGATCGCATGTTCAATTGGAGAGCAGCACTTCGAGCATGCACTCTGTGATCTGGGAGCAAGCGTCAGCGTCATGCCCAAGGTAATATATGATAAATTAAATCATCATACCTTGTCCCCTACTTCTATGTGTTTGCAGCTAGCCGATCAATCGCTCCGATATCCCGCGGGAATAGCAGAGAATATTCCGGTGAAAATCCGGAATCTCTTTGTCGCGGTGGATTTCGTGGTTCTGGATATTAATCCCGACCACTGGACGCCATTGATCTTGGGACGACCATTTCTGAGCACTGCAAAAGCCACCATTGTTGTATGAGCTGGAGAAATTCAGCTCCACATCAGTGGAAAGGAGGAGAAATTCGAGTTCACACCGCGACCGGAAAAACACCCGTCATCAAAGTTCGTCGGTGCCTACATTCATCCACATCCACCATGAAGGCGACACTAATCGGGAATCCAAAGCGGCTAACCAAGGTAAGTTAGGCTAAGGTAAGTCTTTATCCCCCATTTAAATTTTCATTTTTACTTAAGCAAATCAATTTTCTGCAAAGTAGATACTTAGTAGGGAGATTAGGTGAAGCCTAGGGGGCCTAGGGCAGCCTTAGGGGTGGCGCCCGCCACCCCATGCTGGCGTCCGCCAGCCTTTTGGATCTTTTCCACCTAGCCAATCAACTAGACCATTATCCCTACCTCATAGACTCAAATAACACCATGAGAGACCCATGCCTTTGCTCTTTTCAATGCACCCATTCATTCCCATGTCTCCTCCTCTCTCTTCATCTTCACTCCAACTTTTCGACACTTCTCCACTCAAAAATTCTGGTGAGGAGTGATGAGGAGAGCACAAGGTGAGAAAAGGAGTGGCTCTGAGTGGAAATTTCCCACAAAGGGGTGGCACCCGCCACTTTTTCCTGGCGCCCGCCATCACAGTTTCCACATTTCAGCACGAAACTGCTCCCGAGTAAGTTTCCCACCATCCTTGGTATAAAGTATGACCAAGATGAAGAAGTGGTCTTTGAAATTTTTAGCCCACTTGCCCCATTTAGGAGGTTACACTCTTTCATCTTTGCACTGACACTACCACTTTATTCCCCACTTGGAATTTCAGTGGACACTACAAGGGAAACCTCATGTGTCGGTTGCAGACAAATTTGGGCAAGGTGGGGTGGCGCCCGCCACTTATTCTTGGCGCCCGCCAGGGGGGTGAAGCTCTCAGCCTTCCCCCTTCCATCCTCAGCCTATAAATACTACCCACACCCATGCAAGTTCTTACACCTCACTCAAAACACAAAAACACCAGCCATCTTGAGCACTAGCAAGGAGGTCATGGGCCCTCTCAAGAACTTCTTCACCGGTAAGAAGAAGAAGAGTAAGGGTGAGGGAAGTTCATCGAGGGCAAACACTCACATTCGCTTTGCTGGGAGTGATGAGGAGAGCGCCGGGTGGGGTACTCCATCCACCAATGAAATGTCAGTGGATCAGGACTTTCCGCCCACACACCAGGCTGGACCGACCATCCGCGCCCTGAACTCCGTCAATGATATCATCTGGCAGAGTGATCCGGAACGGCAGGCCCGGAACATCCTCAGTGAGAGGGAGTTCGTTCACACCCGTCACATCGACGACGACTTGCTAAGTCGCACTGGTACGGACAATGAGTTTCTCTATATTTTTCGAACCTTGGGGTGGGAAGATGCATGGAAGGCTAATGAGGAGGGAATCCTTCCCCTCACAATGGAATTTCTGGCCACAATGCAAATATCTGCTAATCACATAAAATTTCGGCTTTTTAATGAAGAACATACTTTAACATGGAAGCAGTTCAGCAAGAATTTAAACTTTGATGATTCATGCTTGCTGAGCTTGGAATCTGCCTGTACGGGATTCAATAAAAATGAATTCTGGAAAAGTGTTGCTGGGAACAGAGACCTAGGCTTGCCCCGTACAAGTAATATCCACAACCCCACGCTCAGGTTTTTCCACAAATATATTAGTATCACACTCTTTTCAAGACGTGACTTAAGACCAATTAAAAAGCACGAAATGCTGCTGCTTTATGCTCTAGTAAACCACATAAAAGTATCACCCGCCAAGGCCATGGTGGACTACTGGTCTAAATTTAATCAACGCACTGGAAATATTGAAATGACATCATGGATAACTAGACTGACTTTTAACATGGGTCTGCTGAACACCACTATATACTCCTACATTCCTAGTGACCGAGACCTTTTGACCATGGAACACTTCTCGCAAGGACACCTCTTGCGTGAGAACCAGGAGACCGGTGAGATTCACATGATCTACCAAGATTATGTAAATAAAATCGCTCTTCCTGACATGTCACTCTGGTTGGTGAATGCACCAACGTTACTTTTGGCCCTGGAAACCGAGGCAGAACGAAACCGCAGGTTGGCTCGAGAGAACACCATGCAGGTTCCCAGGAGGAGGACGCGAGCGCAGACCCGTGCAGCAGAAGATGCCGCAAGAGCCGCAGCAGCGGCATAGGAGTTTGACCCTTTTCATGCAGGGTAGTATGAAGGAGCAGCACACTATGGTCATTTGACACCCCTTGGCTCGCACCAAGCAGGAGGGTCAAATTGGCAGCAACCGCAACATCCGCGGTGGGAATACGGCCAGGAGGCGTCCTTTCACTCATCCCAGTTTGGGAGTTCATCCCACTCCTTGGGAGGATCCACCCGGTACACTGGCCGTGGTGATGAGTTGTTCCAAAGGGGAATCTCGCCATATGCCGCTCGCCATTTGTCCTTTCATCAGGACGAGTGGATGCGCGATATGGGATATCTTCAGCACCAAATGAATGGACTCACCATGGATACTGCCGAAATCTGTCAGGACTTGAATGACTTGAACCAAAATTTCGAGGAATTCCGCCAGGAAACTGGTGGAGAATTGGGTAATATTTCTTCTCTCCTGCAGCAGAACCAGCAGAATTGGGACGACATGTACCGTCGTCAGGGATGGATGTAACCCAACCACGCCAAAAGCCAGCTTGGAGGAGGACCCCCGTCAAAAAGGTAAGTATCACTACTGTCATTATTTCTGTCAGTTTTATTTTTATTTCAGTAATTTAAATTTGAGTTTTATCTTAGTTAATTTGTAGTTAAAAAAATAAAAATAATAAATAAATAGTATTAAATGAAACGTCTCTCATCGTAAGTCTTTCTAATAAATAAAAATGTATGCCATGCATTAGAGTTATCATGGGAGAACTGTATGCTAGAACTAAACTTGAGACATGAGCATTAGACTAAGTAAAGGGGAAGTAAGTTTCTACTTTGACTTGAGCGAGTCAAGTTTGTGGAGTAGTTATTTTGAAAAATTTAAAAACTTGCTCTAAGTACTTCTGTGGCAAAGAAAGTCCTACCAAAGCCAAATAATTTACTCTTAGAGTAGGAGCTTCCACTTGCTGCATGTTAGTGATGAGCTAGTTAGACTTTTGTTGATAGACATGGTAGAGAAACTTGTCATATCTTTAGACCAAGGAATTCACTTGCACCCACCTATATAGTGCTATTCTTACACTGAGAATACACACACAACATGCCTTTATTTTCATTCATTGTTAGGAATACTCCATGGCAAAATATCATGCTCCATAATGAAATCTCAGGGACATGGCTATAGTAGTTAAAAAAAAGAGCAAGTGCTCTAGAAAGAAAAGAATATTCAAAAGAGCAAGTGCTCTAGAAAGAAATTCAAAAGAGCAAGTGCTCTAGAAAGAAGAGAATATCCAAAAGAGCAAATGCTCTCATTCATAGCCATGATCCCACAAATGAGATAGAAAGGAGAAGTGCCATGAAAGTATTAGCCACAATAAATACCACACACTTGCACATTCCTGGTCTGAACCTATGACTTGTTGCTCCTTTGCTCCATTTGTCTAACTTAGCAAAATTATGCTAGCATTGCATGCTCACTTTTATCCTACCCATTAAACCCCACATAAAGTCTTAGTGAGAGGATAATTCTTCCATTTCCACATACAAATATGAGTGATCGAGTGAGCCACAGAAGTTACTATGCATGTTTTCTATTGAACAAAACTTGCAAAAACTCCACATGTCTTGATTAGAAAAATAGGCAAGGGAAATACAAACCTTCTTTCTTGCTGGTCTTTTGTTCTAATCTTGAGTGCAGGGAAGGCTACCAATTCCATGGTGATGAAAATAATATGGGCATACACAACAAAAACACAGAGTTTCCAAGATTATTCAAGTCCATGCTTGCTCGAGGACGAGCAAGAGGCAAGTGTCATATTCTTAGCATCAACAAGGTCATATAACGCAACACAAGGACCTAAAATCAACCAAAAACCTTTTATAAACTCACGATTTCCACTTGTCCTTGAGTTTTATTTGAATGTAGGAAATTGCAGGGTTTTTGAGAAAAATGACCAAGAGGACCCACCAGGAGGCGAGCAAACTCACCTGGGCTCACTTTGAGCCAAGGTGGGGTGGCGCCCGCCACCCATCACTGGCGGCCGCCAGGGGAGTGAGGCCCAAACTCCTCCCCTGCCACGTCACTGATCTAGGGGAGGCATGCCACACTCATTTGCAGCCATTGATCACTTAGGTCATTGCATCCAAGGGCCAAGAAGGGATGTCACATGGATCATGACCCAATTGCCCATGTGACGGTTATTTGGACATGCAACCGACCTTGGAACCGCCTCTCTGGAGCTCCTAGGATGCCGTTGAAGCAAAGGCGGTGGATCCAACGGCCAGGGGGGTGGCGGCCGCCACCTAGGGCTGGCGCCCGCCACCACACTCACCCCCATGACCTAACCCTAGGTCCATAAGTACTCCTCTAGGTCCCTTAGGCTATAAATAGGACCCCTCGAGCTCATTTGTACTCTGACCTCACCTCATTAGTCCCAGTCTCTTGTAAGCGAAGCTCTGGTGGAGTAACACTCTAGTTGAGAGACTTAGAGTGAGAGCGAGAGTGTAGAAGAGAAGAGCTGGAGTCGTAATAGAGGATCTTCCAAGTCTCTGGTATAATTCCAAGTCTTTCTTCATTTATCTTAGTGTTCTTCTACTTTCAGCATTTACTTTAAGTTCTTTACTTATTGTTCTTGTTGAGTGCTTTCGATCATAGATAACTTAGTATTTAGTTTGTATCTAGTTTGGGTTCTTCGCTGAGTAATCAGTGCTCTAGTTTTGGACGCAAGATTAGAGTAGTATATATTAGTGTAAGCGCGGTGCTTAGACTAATTATACCTTAGTTTGTGGCTAGCCCCCTAGATAGCTGTGGTAGCAAACAGGTGGTGACAACCCTAGGAGCCTTGAATTCCACCACGTAGTTGGGTTAGTTCTTAAATCATAAACCTCGTTGTGCACGTCTGAGGTAAATAGTCCAGAGGGTGTGTACGGTTCGAAGAACTAGATAAACTCTTTATTGCTAAGTTAGTTGTGTTCATAAGTGTGTAGGAAAACATTAATCTGTTCATTGGCCAGACCCCGCTGATTTAGTAGTAGTTAGTCTTTCCTTCTTTTCTTTTTAGTAGTAGTAGAAACCAACCCCCATTCATACTTTTTGATCAACCTTGCTAGAATCACTAGTTGTTCATAGCGGTCCTAGTGTTAGTTCTGCCATAGTAGCTTCCCTGTGGAAATAAATACGATACTCGGTTACTCCCGGGTGAAGTGCTACAATAAACTTATTTTGTGCGCTTGCGGAACCTACCAACAGTCATACGAATAGTTAGTTATACTTCTTACATTAAGAAGTACCAACAAACCTTTCTGGCACCGTTGCCGGGAATAGATTCCATAGTCTACTCCTAGTGACGACGTTAGCAAGAGTCAACAATTGGTAGACCAATCATGAGGCTATTACAAAAGGAACAACAAGGACGTTTAGACTTTAAGGTTGGGGAATCCACTACAAGTGTTCCTCTTGCTCGTTCTATAAACACGATGGTAGAACCCCAGCCTGAGCAAGACTCCATTGAGGAGGTCTTAATGGCATCCCTAGAAGAGATGGCTCAACCAACCTTCAATGATGAACACTTTGTTCAAGAAGAGGAAGAGTTAGCAGAGCCGATCGAACTAGACAAATATGAGGAGCCTCCACCTCCCTCAATAGAGCTAAAACCTCTCCCTCCAGGCCTAAAATATGTCTTTCTTCATAATAATCAAGAAACCCCAGTGATCATTAGTGACAAACTCACAAACGATGAAACCCAAAAGCTTGTCACCGTTTTAGAAAGACATAAACCCGCTATAGGCTACTCACTCGAAGACCTCAAGGGCGTCAGTCCTGCTCTCAGTACTCATCGCATCCCTACTGATCCTAATTGCACACCTTCAAGGGAGCCACAACGGAGACTTAACAACGCTATGCGAGAGGTTGTTAAGAAAGAGGTCCTCAAGCTTTTGGACTCTGGGATTATTTATCCTGTGCCACATAGTGAGTGGGTGAGCCCTATCCAAGTAGTGCCAAAGAAGGGAGATATGACAATCATTAGGAATGAGAAGAACGAACTCATTCCCCAACGAACTATCACTGGGTGGCGGATGTGCATTGACTACCGGAAACTAAACAAGGCCACTAAGAAGGACCACTTTCCAATACCATTCTTCGACGAGATGTTAGAACGTCTCGCGAATCATTCCTTCTTTTGTTTTCTTGATGGATATTCCGGGTATCATCAAATCTCAATCCACCCTGATGACCAAAGTAAGACTACATTCACATGCCCATATGGAACTTATGCATACCGAAGGATGTTATTTTGGTTGTGCAATGCTCCAGCTTCTTTCCAACGGTGCATGATGTTTATCATCTCTGACATGATCGATAAAATAATGGAGGTATTCATGGATGATTTTACTGTCTATGGAAATACCTTTGATGAATGTTTGGAGAATTTAGATAAAGTCTTACAAAGGTGTGAAGAAAAGCACTTAGTTCTGAACTGGGAGAAATGCCATTTTATGGTTCGGGAAGGAATAGTGCTAGGACATAGGGTGTCGGAACGTGGGATAGATGTGGATAAAGCAAAGATCGAAGTTATTGAGCAACTTCCACCTCTCACGAATTTGAAAGGAATCCGAAGCTTCTTGGGACATGCAGGGTTTTATAAGCGATTCATTAAAGACTTTTCTCAAATTGCTAGACCCCTAACTAGTCTCCTAGCTAAGGACACGCCCTTCATCTTCGGGTATTTGATTATACCCCTAATTCTACTTCGGGCACTTGCCCATTTTTTTCCAACATACCTTTTTGCCATAGATTTATTATTACTATTATTATTATATATATAATTTTGTCTCATACCGCATGGGTATGAATATTTCTTTTTTGCATAGCCCATAGTTCTTTTTTTTGTGAGAGAGCTGTCTGACTAAACAGAGCTTTATTTGAGGTGGATGGATGACATGTTTTGCGTAACTCTTAGTGTAAGAGTTAGCGATGTATGTGTGTACGTGAATCTCAAATCATGGGTGTATGACAAGGATCTCACATAAGTCACAAAAATTTAGCTAAGCTCAAGATGATAACAAGTAGCATATGAATACTAGTTAAGATTGAAAATACTTCATATGGCTTTGGTAGGATATTGCATCATAGAGGAACATGCTTTTTATAATATATTTGAAAATGTAAATCCCAAGTATCTTTTACAAAAGAAGGGAAGTGTCAAATCATCCCACTATATCTCATATTCCAATTACTTAGATAAAATGGGGTCCATATATAAGTTGTTCACAGTTTGCATGTATTTTCCCAAAACAAGTGAACAAATTTTCAAATAAAGATTGAATGTTCTTATGGGTTTATAAATTTTTGGAAGAAGTAGTGTTAATGATAAATCATTTTTATTTTCATTTTTAGGCAGCTGGCAGGTATGAAAAGAAGTTTGTATTTGAAGTGCGATCATACCTGCGTGATGGATCGGGGAATGCCTCCCCCCACACTTGCTTTTGTACCTATCTTTTTATTTTTGAGACAACATATACATAAGCAAGTGGAACATTTGCACAAGATAAAAATAAGAGAGACAAACCACTTGAACTTTATTGATAACTTTTAGGCACCGTACAAGAATTGGAATTTGAAAGGGAAATGACCATGCGCCTAATCTTATTTTGGTGTGGAGGGTGATCTACTAAGCAAAGGGAGGTGGCCGACCCTCCACACCGGCAGCCGCGAGCGACTTTGTTAATTCAGTTGTTGAGACCGAGCTTAACAATTTCGAGCTCTCTTCTGAGCCCGGCAGTGGTGAGCAGCGTGCTCGCCTGCTCTCCGTGCAAGTCGGCTATGGTCTTTCTAAGAGACCGTAGGGACGTTGTGAGCGATGCGATGGTTGGCCCTGTCGATGGCGTTTCCGTGTTGCTATCGCTAAAGAAGCCCTTGGCTGTCCTCTAACAACCCTGAAATTATGCTTGATGTGCAGGGGTTGAGAGGAGGACCCAGCTGTGGTGGTGCTAGCGGGCTTTCGCGCGGGCTGTTCCACGGACTCGCTAGGTAGTGGCAGTTGCCTACGCATGAGATCTTTCCCATACCCACCGCCGGGTTTCTTGTACCTGTAAACGGTGTAGGTAGGGGAAAAATGATTCATGGAGTCGGATCCTAGCAAACTACTCGGTACGTAGCCACATGGCGGTACATCGGTGCGACGAGTGTCGCTAGCCTTCGGGGCCTTCCTCTTGAGGCCGACGCCGGGATGGCGTGCGGGCGCCGTAGTCTCCCTCCTTGCAGCGGTTGTTGGTGTCGCCGTCTCCCCCCTTGCAGCAGCCGGGAGTGCCATCGAATGGCCCTTGGAGGTGAAGGTGGAACCCCGGCTAGCACCGCTCCAGGATGGTGGCAAAATAACGAGTGGTGCCACGGACAAAACCTCCGACGCACGAATTGGTGCTTCGTGGACGCCGGACGTGGAGGCAATGTAAAGTGCACGTGCGTGCTCCATTGCTACTAAAACTTTGTGGAAAGACCAAAGTTTTGGAGGAAGATAGGGAGAGATTTAGAGCTTGTGAAGAGAAGAGAGGCCATGGGTGTGTTTATATAGGAGAAGAAGGCCTCTTTGGTTTGGAAATGCTTGAAACCGACATGACCACCATGGTAATAGGCATCAGCACTAGAAGGAAGCAACGCTGGAGAAAGAGGACAACAAGGGGGCACCTTAGCGGTGCGGGCGCACCCCCAGGGGCTCCTCCCTGCCCCATTTTCTCCTGCTTGCTTCTTCTGTTGATGCTTAGTTAAGGTATTGTGGTTTTGAGTTTGAATTCAACGGTTATCGTGCAAATCCTGTGATTCTCCACATTATGACTAAGATGAAATTTATATGGTTTGCATGGATCACAAGATCAAGTGTATTAATGACATGGATGCTTGTGATCAGATTAAGATGTGTAAGGATCATGGAGATTGAGTGAGGGCAAAATGGTAAACTACACATGATCATATTGCTTGAAGCAAAAGAAAAGGAATATTATACAAATCGAATTAATAAATTGTGTTACCAAGTTAATTATTTATAGCTTTTGTAATTTTTTTAGTTAGGGGTATAATTGTCAAAAGAAATTAAATCTATTCTATCTATTTCTAAGTTACTATGAGAAGGCTCAAAGAAAACTTTTAAATGTTGGCCATTTACCTTGAAGATGTTGCCGTCGTCGTCTCGTATGGTGATTGCCCCGTGAGGTGATGTGTTAACGACGGTATATGGGCCCTTCCATTTGCTGCGTAGTTTTCCTTCACTGAATAACTTGACCCTGGAGTTAGAGAGTAATATCTTGTCTCCTTGCTTGAACTCTTTGGGCTTGATTCGGTTGTCGTGCCATCTTTTTGTTCTTTCCTTGTATAGCTTGGCACTATGGTAAGCCTTCTCTCTCCATTCTTCTTGCTCGGCTATCTGTTTCTATCGGTTAGCGCCGGCTAGCCTGATATCCATGTTCCAAGTCTTGATAGCCTAGTGAGCTCGATGCTCGATCTCAATTGGTAAATGAAAGCTTTTTCCATAGACTAGTTGGAACGGTGATATGCCGATGGGGGTTTTATAAGCTGTCCTATATGCCCAAAGAGCATCAGGTAGCTTGCTTTTCCATCATTTCCTCATGTCGTTGATCGTTTTCTCCAGGATGCTCTTTATCTGCTTGTTTGAGGATTCTGCTTGTCCGCTTGTTTGTGGATGGTAAGGGGTGGCGATATTGTGGTTAGCCCCGAGTTCTCTGAGGAAAATTCAGAACTTTTTGTCGATGAAGTGTGATCCCCCGTCGCTGATCACCATGCGGGGCACTCCAAAGCGTCAGAAGATTATCTCGTGGAACATCTTTTGATCATGTTTGGAGTCCGCTGCCCGACATGGCAGAGCTTCCACCCACTTGGACACGTAGTCCATGACCACTAGGATGTACTCCAGTCTTGTGACTTTGGGAATGGTCCCATAAAGTCTATTCCCCACACATCAAATATTTCTATTTGAAGTTTGTAGTGTAGGGGTATGGCATTGCGAGCCGTGATACTGCCCTGGAACTGACACTTTCTGCATCTTCTGACGAACTCTTTGGTGTCTTCATACATCGTTGGCTAGAAGAATCCGCACTGCCAGATTTTGGCCTGGGTGCGAAAGACTCCGTAGTGACCTCCGTATGGTCCAACATGGCATTTCTCGATAATTTGCATCCCTTCAGCTATGGGCACGCATCTCCTTAGCATCCCATCAGAGCATACTCGATACAGGTACGGGTCATCCCAAAGGTGATGATGGCTTTCCATTTGGAGTTTTCTTTTGTCCTCCCCCGGTGGTACGTATCCTGCAACCATGAAATTCACAATATTTGGGTACCATGGGGTGGTGTCAGTCACCTTGAGCAGCATGTCATCACGTAAGAAGTCATTGATAGGTTGTTCATACAAGTTAGTGACTTGCATACCCAAAAGATGATCTGCTACTGTATTTTCTACACCCTTTTTATCTTTAATTTCTAAGTCAAATTCTTGTAGCAGCAGAATCCATCTAGTTAGACGAGGTTTCGCATCTTTCTTAGTGAGCAGATATTTTAGTGCAGCATGATCGGTATAAATGATGATCTTGGCTCCTACTAAGTAAGACTGAAACTTGTCTATAGCAAAGACAACAACAAGGAGCTCTTTTTTGGTGGTGGCTGTTGACATCTCTTAGCATGACTTCAGATAACGGCGCTAGAAATGCAGGTAGACAAATCTAACAATATTACCTTTAACGCTAGGCTGTCACCACTAGCAGCAACACCAGCGATGTGGATGGTATTTATGATCTTGCCCTTATAAAATATGAAATGAGATTATCCGCAAGCGCACAGATAAAGTACATCCATTGTAGCATTTCACCAAGGAAAGACTTTCCAAGGTATCGTTATTTATAACGGAGCAACGCATATCGTTAGTCAATCGATAGGAGATAAACATCTATAACTATGACACACACATGTATGATTATGAAGTCTCCTAGTACCTTCCTTGTTCGTCTTGAGTCCTTGTTCGGTTGGTTTGCGCAACGAGTCGTGGCGTGGATGGATTCCTTGTCGTCTTCTTCCTGTCTGGTCCCTGGATATTTCTGGTATTCTGTAGATGTTGGAATCTTGTCTGTTACACCCCTGATCTTCATATGGATAAGGCTTCTAGAGGGTTCCAGAGTCTTCCTGGTTGTATTCATCGAGGACTCTTGCTCCGAGACTCCAAATATGGCAAGTGGCATGTCCGTTGTGATCGTGTTGACGAGCGTGTCTCACTAGTGTGCTCTGATTCATTACTTGAGATACTTTCTTATGATGAAATATTGAATACCCTGCAAAACAAGTGAGAACTACACAATTCGTGGAGCTCATTAGAATCAAACCCTATAGCTATACTCTTTGGATCATTGCGGGTCATTTATGAGGTTAGTTGACGGTTTAAAATAGGAGTTATCTACCATCAACAAGTTCCCCCAAGCTTAACCTTTGCTAGTCCCTTAGCAAACATTTAGATGATATATTATGATGGATCAAGAGTTGCTACTATGCTTTCACACCTCAAAAGTACACAAGTGTTCAAGCAAAAATTTTTCCTCTGAATTAGAATCAATCGTTTCAACTTTCAAACTTACCTCTTACCTTCAACTGTGGTGCTCGTAGCTTTCACTTGGGTCTTGAGCAATTTGAAAAGCAGAACGATCTATTTAAACACTATGTCTCAAGTTCTTCGATTTACCTTTATTCTAGAGTTTTGTAAGATTTTCAAAATAAAACTCAGAGATTCCTTCATATGATCCTTTCAAGTCTCTCATCTGTGGTATTTGTGGATTCTCTCCATGGCAGTGAAGGTTGTGCCTTCTCTCACCCTATAACTAATAAGCTTTTTGTGGAGTTCATAGGTGGGAGTCAACCTGTACATACTTACATAGCATATATTGCAAAGTCAAAGCATGGATCCAGAGAAACTTGGCATACAATCAAATCAAAATGTGCATGTGTGTGGTCCTATATGTGGAATGGATGTGTATGGTAGAACAGTGGTGGTAAACAAGTGTGAGGGTGAAAACACAGTGATGAAGATGAAAACATAATGATGGGTAATGGGTGTAGACCTTTGCTTACTTTACTCCTTGTAGATACTTCTCTCTTGTAACCTCTGCTAGAGACAACATGGGCTGTCATTGATTTTCTTTTTCTTTTTTTAGGTGGGCGTCGAAACACCCCTAATTCTACTGTCGGACACTTGTCCATTTTTTTCTTTTCTCTTCTTTTTTTAGATAACTTTTGCATAGCCCATGCATCTTTTTGTGGCATAATGATTAAAGAGATAACAATGATAACTTGGAGCATTTATGAATGGCAATGAAAGCATACAAAGGTCATATGGATGAAGGGAATTATTTTTGTTGTTCACTCCCAGTCTTCCAGTGTAGAAGTGAAACATTTTTGAGTGGATCTAAATGGAAGGCATGTTGTTGCGTACTCCCAGTGTAGGAGCAGCATAAATGGGTGGTGTGTACGTGATCTTGATTTTAAATGTATGACGAGTCTCTAAGGATCAACACAATTTGACAATACTCAATGCATATGCAAGCAGTAAATATAAAGAGTGGACCTCCTAGTCTATCAGGCATATATATCAGGTTGTGGTAGGAATTTCAAACACTCATCATAGAGGATCTCATCATGTAGTATTTTTAAGTTTTCAAAAGATAAATCTCCAGAACTCTAGTATCAGTAGGAACAAGATAAATAGCAGTTCAACATTTTCATATCATACTCGTCAAAGACCTAGACAAAGGTCAAAACTTTTGCAACCCACAAGTCTCAGATTCAAAGTAAATTATCATGTTAAAACAATCTCATCCAAAACTCGGGAAAATTCAAGACTGAACACTAGGCACTTGAAAATAATTACGGTAGAGCAACTATTCATCATTTCCATCCAAATTAATTTTATTATCCTAGAACTCAATTATTTCAGGGCAAGCTTTTATTCTAGATCATCATTATTCTTTTTATTGACTCTAATATTAAACACACACACTCTAATATATAATATAAAGACTAATAGATATAATATATAAAGGCCAATAATAATAGTAGTAATAGTAGTAATGATAACAGTAATAGTAACATACCTTAATAGCGAAGATAACGGGGGTGCGTCTCCGCCAAGCTAATCCCTTCGATAGCGTCGAGCCTTCATGTGCTAGAATATTTTTGTTCTTTTTCTTTTTAAGAGTGAGCCTTCATGTGCTCACATATTTTTGGTGTTTTCTATTTTTATGAAATTCGAAAATATATAGATATATTACCTCGGGTAACAGGGGAGCCTTTTTCCCCCAAGCTAGATGCTTGCGTGTTCGTTCTCTTGGTAGCGTCGATGTACTTCACTCCTCTAGTCCTTAATGGAAGGTTGTTGTTTTTGTCTCTCCAGAGTGGATGAAGTTATCTGGCCTTCTTATGGATTCTTGCTAAACTTAAATAGACAACAAAGCTCATGGAATTTGATTAAGCGTTAGTGGTAAAATCATTTATGTCTTCTCGAGCCTTATAGATGTTTAAGGAAGCATGATTCAACAAGAGTTTAATATATATATTTTTGGATTTTCTATTTGTATATGCAAATGCAAAAAGTAAGAAATATTTTTTTTGTGCCTCCACAACAAACAATTGAATTATTCACATGGGGCTTTTAAGAGTTTTTCTTTTTAAATGCAATATGATTATTTTTTTTCTTTTCTAATGCAATGCAGAAATTAAAATGCTTATGGATGATACAAATATTAAATATGATGATGTAGTAAATGTCTAAGAATTAAATATGATAAATATGTAGAAAATTAAATATGAGGATAACTACCGATTTTACCTTTTGGCGAAGGTTAGGATATTTAGGTCCGACGAACCCCCTTGGTTCAGACCTCCCAAGGTGTGTCAGACGTTTGGAAAGTTGTTTCTGCTTGATCCTCTTTAGGCGTTGTCTTTTTCTTCAATACTTTCTTGGTCTGAGTCTTTACTTCCTGTTGTTCACTGTCTTGAGGTGTCTCTTCTTCTTTCTTTTCTGGGATAGTGTCACTAGCTTCTTCTTTGTGATTGGCCTCTCCATCCTTGATGGCTTGTCTTCTTTGGCGTTGATAGCGACGTCTTTCACTTCTACTCTTCTTAGGTGCTTCATTAGGTATGTAGTTGATGAAGTAGCATCGTACCTTCTCTCCAGGAAAGTGAAAATGGATGTCCCCTTGCTTCATGTAGATGATTGCACTCGTAGTGTACAAGAACGGTCTTCCTAGGATGAGGTGGACATCATCGTCTTCTCCCATGTCGAGAACCAAGAAGTCTGTGTGGACTTCATGACCTCTAATTCTGACTACGACGTCTTCCACCCTTCCTTCCGGAAATCGGAATGTTTGGTCTGCTAGCTATATCTGCAAGTATGTTTGTTCTAGTGGTGCATCACAAAATAAATGTTTATATGTTACCATAGACATGATGTTGACACTTGAGCCGATGTCACAAAATGTTTTGTAGAAGGTACTCTCCTTGATCATGTAGTCAATGGCAGGTACTCCTGGATAGTATAGCTTCTCAAGGCGTAGTGGAGGTTGAGTGGTGTCTTTTGGTGGTTCAACAGAGTTGACTATCCATATTGGTTCTTGCTCTTGTGGCTTCGTGTTGTTCCTCCTGCTTCTATTGTTGTTGTTCTTCTTTGGGGCAGCAGGTGCATCCTCGTACTCATATGATGTCTGTGGGTGTACACGAGTCTTGAATGTGCGATTCTTGAAACTGAACCTCTCCTTCCTATTGTTGATCGTGAAGCAAATCTTGGCGCTTTCGGTATAGACGATTGCTTTAGCTGTACTTAGGAATGGTCTTCCCAAGATGATGGGTGCTCTTTCATCTCCTCCAGTTTCCACTATCACAAAATCTACTAGGACATAAGAGTGTCCAACTTGTACTTGAACATCTTCAAGGATTCCCTTGGTGTAGCAAAGTGTCTGATCTGCAAGCTGCAAACACATGGTTGTGTACAACAATGGTTGACCATGAATTTTCTCATAGATTACCTTAGGCATAATGTTGGCACTTGCTCCAAGATCACAGACAACTTCGTCAAAGGTATGGGGTCCAATGGTGATCGGGATGATATGTCTCCCTGGATCTCCTTTCTTCTCGGGCAGATTCTCATCTCCCCATCCTCTGTACTTTGACCTTGGCGGAGCTATGAAGTAATCTCCTGCATTGAGAATGTCTACAATATTTACAGTTTCTAATTCTCCTAGATTCCCCGGAATCTTACCTTTTTCGGTCACAAGTATAGAAGCGGCTAGCTGAGAAATTTGTGATTCTATCATCTTATTAAAGCTAAGCTGATTCTTAATAGCAGAAGTAAAGCTTTCCATTCTATTATTAATGGTTTCAAGTATTTTATCATTGGAAGCTATCTTCCTAGACATATTATCAATAACTTTATTTTGATTAACAATCATTTCTCTTAAAGGCGGTTGGTTGAAGTTGTTATCTTGGTAATTACCTGAGTGATTACCTTGGTAGTTGGGCCTCTGTTGCTGATTTCATCCTTGATTCTGTTGAGGACGATAGTTGTTTGTTGTTGTTGATGTAGTTCACATCCTCTTGGACTTCAGGATAGTTGCTTCCTGAGTGGCCAGTGCCTCCACACTCTTCACAAGTAACCAATTCTCCATCCCGTGGTGTGGGCATTCTGATATGTGGTCTTGAAAACGTTCCCATGCCTCAGGGACAGATTCATCATACTGTTGCTAAAAAGTTGAGATCTTCGCTCGTAGGGCATTCATCTTGCCTATGAGGAAGAACTTTGCTAGGAAAGCAGTGGAGCAGGTCTCCCATGTAGTGTTTTTGTCTTTGTTGGAGTAGAACCATTGCTTCGCTCTTCCCAAAAGTGAGAATGGGAATAGCAGATGTAGATGGTGTCCTTATTGATTCCCTTGATAGTGAAGGTGCTGCATATCTCCAGGAAGTGTTGGAGATGGGCACTGGCATCTTCATGTGCTTTCCCACAAAACTGGCTGGCTTGCACCATGTTGATCAGAGATGGCTTGAGTTCAAATCCCTCGGTTCCCACATTGACTGTTGGTCCAGTCCTGATGTTGGCAGTAGTTGGCGCAGAGAAATCATGGAGAGTCTTGTCAGCCATGTCTTCTAACACTGGTGTTGAGCTTCTTGCATGAGTGTCTTTGGTAAACGTGGTTTGTGGTTTCCTGAGCTTGGCATTGGCTTTGGCTTTTCAGATTAAAACTTTAGGATCGTCAACGTAGTTTTTTGGTCGATCAAATCTAGTCATACATCACCCTGCAATAAGATATTCAAGAAATAGACAAAGGACAGGGTGAGCCTGTTTGAGAATAGATCAATAGTGTGTCTCGATTATCATAAACATGGGTGTACAATTTTTCCTATGTATTCAACTTATATCCTATTATCTCCTCGTTGTTGACGCTCACTAATGCTCATAATTAACCATCAACTATTGCATGAAATGACACTAAATGAATCACAAAGCATAGTTGTAGGGTTTGAAACTAACAAGTTCCACGAGTTTTGGTGCTCTCACTTATTTTGTAGGACATTCATGTTTTTACCACATAAAAGTATCTCAAGTGATGAATTGGAGTGCACCATTTCGAAGAGCTCGTCGAGACGATCGAAACGGACATATCATTTGATATATTCGGAGTCCCGGATGAAAAGATATTAATTTCGCAACGAAACCTGCAAAAGAAGGATCTAGAAGACACCACAAGACACCACGAGGCGGCCTGACACGAGGGCCCACTGGGCCAGATCGACCAGTAGGGCCCACCGACCGGCCGGTCCGCCACGAAGGCCGTTTTCCTCCGCCTTCTGGAATCTTCTTCCACCGCCTCCTAGGATGCATCTCCACCATCCCTGAAGTCGGTTTGATCCAACAGAGAGTTGTAAATGTGACGCGGATCGATGACATGGCGATTCCTTGCCCCCTACTCCACCTCAGGCTATATAAGCAGGCCAAGGGGTGCCCCTAGAAGGCCATCTCCATCTTCATTATTCATCTCCAGATCAGAAACTAGGGTTTCAATTAGATGTAGAGGTCCCTCTAGATGAATCTCTTCTAGTTCATATAGAATTAGATCTAGTTCTAGTTCTTCAAGTTCTAGTTCTTCTAGTTCTAGTTCTAGTTGTCTAGTTCATCTAGTTGTAATTAGAGATCAGAGAGAGGAGATGAGAGAGCTGAGGAGGAGCCGGAGCTGTCGGATCTTCCTCAACATTGTATTGGTGCAGCATATAGTTCGTCTTCAAGTAATCTCCAGGTTCTTCATTTACTTTTTCTAAGTATTATATTTAATTTTAGTTCTTGCTTTATTTATTTACTGGATCTCTGCTCATATCGAGTGCTCTAATTATTCGAGGTAATTAGAGTAGTAATCATTAGTGTAGACGTGGTGTCTAGACTAGGGTTTACCTGAGTTTGCACCCAGCTGTCGGTGTTTGTTAACTGACAACTCGTCTTGGGGATTCCAAGACGATTTGTTCGGTGGAGATCGGCGTTCGTAGAACTCGGCGAGTACACAGGGACAACGATTTATACTGGTTTAGGCCGCTTAACAGCGTAATAACTTACGTCCAGTGGCAGCGTGTGCCTTGTGTTATGATTCAAGATTCAATGATAGGGGTATGCGCCCGCTTCCCCTTATATAGTCGGGTGAAGCTTAGTACATACCGAGTCCTAGTCGGTTACAACAGAGGAGTCCGATTCTAATTACAAGACTTCCTTTAGAAACTCGACTAAGTTACAAAGAGAATCCTAATCCATGTAGACTTCGTATCATGTCTTCGGATCTCCCGTGACACCCAGGACTAGTCCAAGTAATCATCTTCTGTTGATGTCTTTGACATTCTGGTCCATCAAGCCCCCGAGCTCTTCAATATTTCTCTAAAATGTTATCTTCTGGTTTCCTTTGATAATCTCCGATTAATGTCTTGAGAAATCTTGAAGTGCTCTGTAGACGAAAGAACTCCATGGTGTGCACTTTTTCAAAAAAGTGCACCCATAGGGTGTAGCCCCCAAGCCTCTTGTTATTTTCAATAACTTTGAGGATCTTTGGGCCCTTTTTCCGAGTAATCCTTAGTTAAGAAAAAGCATTTCCTTAATGATATATACCCTGCAGCCCCCGAGCCTGAGTTCCGAGTACCCAAGTAGTCGGGACTTGGGGTCTTCAATTTATCATCCAGGTAAATCTTATAAGAGGTTAATACATGACACTGATTTGATGTGTAATCCTTCTGAGTAATAATTATTCGGCTCAGGTGGGTAATGTTTTCATCAAACATCCCTTTTCACCCCCACTGAAAAAATTACTACAAAGGACAACAATAATTGACCAGTGACTGTATCACCTGTCCACATGGATGATACCTTGTTGTTTTGTGCAACTGCAACACTTTTGTCTTTTTCTGCTTGAAACATGCACGTGAAGGATATAGCCGATCAGTGAGGCCAGGCTTCACATGTGTTACAGTACACACAAGGGTGCCTTTATTGAACTTTGCGCAATTGTATCTGTGAACTGAGTCCATAGACCAAGAGCAATCGCCTATAAATACTCTTCCTGAGAAGCAAGGATGTCACACCTTCCTAAGTATATGACTTCTCTTATTCCCATGAGTGTTATAATGTTCATAGCGGATATGTCCGAGCCCCCGGATATCTTCCTTATGTAGGCTAGTTTAAGTGCCCAGAAGAACTCTTGTGAAAGGACCATCCGTTAGGGTGGTTTCCATGTGGTCGGGAGCAGAGGGATACAGAGTGGCGCCCAGAAGAACTCTTGTGAAAGGACCATCCGTTAGGGTGGTTTCCATGTGGTCGGGAGCAGAGGGATACAGAGTGGCGCCTAGAAGAACTCTTGTGACTCCCGCATCGCGGGCAACCTCGGGGTCACAGGTTGTCAAAAGGCATTAGGGTTAAGGCTGACTATCAAGTTCCTTGTGTACTGGGGTAGAGCCTTAAACCCACCTTGGGATGCACTGAAAAGATAGTGTTTACCCAAGGTTCTGTGTCTGCTTTACTGCGACTCACTGAACCCGGGCCTTGGTGCGCTGTGCATCAAGACTCTGTACCTTGATTACACTAGAGTAGTGTTCTACAGCCTGACTGAGCATGTATTGGACACTGCTATAACTCAAGATGTAACCATGTATCTCTGTTGTAATTCCGAGTAATAATTGTTAAGATCCGGGTACTTGGAATGTTTTTCGAGTCCTTTGTCTTAGCTTCCGAGTACTAAATGCATCCTTCGAAAATGATGTTGTCTGCTTGCTGGTTGCCTGTTTCTTGTTACTAACGCCGTCTAGAAAAGTCTTCCAACCGTTAGGGTTTTGGATGGTTCCGTAACGCCATCTAGAAACTAAATGGTTTGCCGAAACAGATCTATAATAAGCCGCCATTTGCTTCACAAATTCTTCACTCGTTCATCAAGCCCATGCCTTTCAGAGAAAGAATTCCTGTAGTCCTGATAGTTGATGCGTAGATAATCCCTTGTCATCAACATGGGTCCCAAGAAGCAAACTCAGGAGGAGAAGAAGAGGATTGCTGGCAGAAAGCCACGACACCCATGCCCTCCCACTGACATCCTTGCTTGGAAAGAATCCGACACCAAGGAAGTGGAGTTGGCTTTCCTCCATCAACATGGATTGCTTCAGTCGCAGCTGATAGATGGATGGAGGGTCCTAGTGGATCATCGCACTTCGGCCCCCCATACGATGGAGATCGTGATGTTCAAGTCATTCGTTGAGCGTGGATTAGGGCTTCCAGCATTTGATTTCTTGAGAGTATTGCTGCATTATTATGGTTTGACCATCAACCACATCACTCCGAATGCTTGCTTCCATATCACAATTTTCTCCCACCTCTGCAAGGCTTTTCTGGGAATTTGCCCCTCTTTTACCCTCTTTCACTATTTCTTCTGGGTAAAGTGTCAACCCAGTGATGCGAGAGTGGAAGTAGTTGGAGGAGCTAGTATCCAGCTTAGGCTAGAAGTGGCTTCTCAATACATCTCTGTAGTGTTGTCGGAGTCCGTCCGAGAATGGGCTAGTGGATGGTTCCACATATCCAACCCACCACCAGCTCTTCATCATCATGATGGATGGCTGCCCTAGAAGACCCGACAGTGGAAAGACAATATCTCTTCCGAAGAGGTGGAAGCCATTCAACCTTTAATCGATATGATAGCGGCTTTGAAGCTGAGTGGATTGACTGGGTATACCGTCGTCCAAGACTTCATTGCTCGTCGAGTCCATCCGCTGCAACAACGAGCCAACTTTGGCTTCGAGTATCTTGGCGTGAAGGACCTAGGTCGACATTCTGCCGAGCAGCTGCCTGATGAGGAAATTTTGAAGAGGATGAACCGGTTATTGAAGAGTCATGAACATCTTGTTCTGATGATGACAACTTTCTCTACCATCAATCCGCCCATGGAGGTGTGTAGTTGTAATACCCGTCGTTTGGATCAGATATCATTTTAACAGAATATTACTCCCTTCTTCTATTTTGGTAGACTCAAGGGCGAAACAACAACGATTGTCCACCTCTACCCCCGGCGACTGAAGAGGGAGGAGACATCATTCTCGAGGGTCCCATCCGAAGTGAGGACGTTCACAATGAGTCAAGCTCCCCTGGTGATCTTGACTAGTTAGACTCAGATTCAACTGACTCTGATGTCATGCTCCTAGATCCCGAAGCCGAGAGTAGCCGGAAGCGGTCTTCGAGTCCACTCTAGGAAGCCGGAGATCCAATTCCGAAGAAGGCTCGCACTGGTATTCGTCGTGCTTGTCGAAAAGTTCTTTTATCAAAAGAGTTGGCTGAAAAGCACTGTAAACCGAGTGCTCCTGGTAAGGGAAAACTGGAGTACTTTATAAACTGTGCGCTTTTGGTTTAATAAGCCCCTTTCTTATATCTTTGTTTGATACAGACGTTGAGGCCGCTCCTGAAGAGGCTCCCCTCTTAGAGCTGCAGCCAAAGAAGCCGATCTTGAAGCTGCCCTTGACCTTGAGGCTAGCCAAGTGAGTCTTATTACCCCCTTTTAAGATAATTTCTTGGTTTAGTACTGACATCAATACTTGTCCACTGCAGGAAGGTGAAGCCCATCGATGCATCTTCAGGAAGTGTGTCTGAAACCCGGACGAGGGAAGAGTCGGAGGCGCAGGGGAAAGTGGATTCAAGCATTCCTCCTATTAGCAGCCAGGTGAATACCGTGCCAGACTCTTCTCCATCCTGTACTCAAGTCGACAAAGTTCCTGAAGCCGATGCTCCTCCCTTGCCTCAGGTTGGTGTTCCCTTCTCCATCTTTCGATCTCCCGCCCAATTAGAGCTTGACCGATTGCGGATACATGGGTGTATGCTGAGTCTCTGAGTGATGAGTGATTGTCAACTGGGATAATGCGCATGTTCTTTGGCTTGTGTTGTGCAGGTGTCGAGCACGGATACAGTGATCAAAGGCAAGGTGAAGGTCAAGTAGAGACGTGTCATGCCGATGGACCGAGAGTGGCGAAGGGCGGACGTGAGGCTCGGACTGAGGGACCGGTGGCCCGAGGATCAGCTGTGGTGGCTGACAGCCTGGGACAACGACGAGCGAAGACTTGCGGACATGGTGTTGCCTAAGTCGAGGACTTGGGGACACATGTCGGTGGACGGGGTGCACGGGCGGTGGATCCCATCTACGGCTCAGTTTGATGGTTGAGCCACAGAAAAACCACCAAGAGGACGGTTTCCAGGTTTTGGGCCTCAAAACCTGGGCGCTGATGGTTTCCGAGTTTGGGCCACAAAACTCGGGCTGAGGACGATTTCCAGGTTTGTGCCTCAAAACCTAGGTGCTGTGGGTTTCTGAGTTTGGGCCACAAAACTCAGGCGATGGTCGGCTGGTTTCCCGGTTTGGGCCTCAAAACCAGGGGTTGGCTGTGAAGGTTGGTTTCCCGGTTTGGGCCACAAAACCGCGGGGCAATGTCGAGGAAAAGGACAAGCAGAGCGGTGGCGGCACGTGGCGGCGATTGTTGAGGTTGCCTCGAGGCAACGCTACCAGTTGTGCGGGCATGGCCTTCGGATCACCACCTACCATGAGTTCGTCCAGAATAACCCTAGGGTTTAGCTGTTTCGCTCTATAATTAGTTAGGGGTAGAGTGGGAACTAGAATTAGGATAAGTAGAGGGAGACACCCACCTCCCATCCTATCTCAGTCATTTGCTCTTTGCCTTCTAGGTTTTCCTGCTCTCCCAATCCCCTGCTGTAGCAACTGAGATCTGCAGAGAACCATACCTCTGTGTACTGGAGATTTTGAGGAAGTGAGATCATAATCTCACTGTTGTAGCATGTGGTAGCCACACGGTTGCAGATCAATGACTTGATTCGCGTTTTGTTCGTGTTCTTCGCGTTCTTCGTTTCTCCGTGATTTTCCCATCACTCGATCTCCCTCTCTACTGCATCTTTGAGAAATCTGTTTGAATCAACTTGTTCTTTATAGTGAGGAGATCATTTCCACCGAAGGAATTCATCTAACTCCTCACAAAAAAGTAGATCAGGTTGATTTCGTTTTTGTGGCGCTTTTTCATTCATACTCCTCCCCTTTCGATTTCTTGGTGATTGAGCTGATTTGAGCGGATGATTTCTTGGGGATAGTCTCCTAACTACCTTGTGATCATCCTCTCCAAGTTTGGGAACGTGGGATTGAGTTTTGATTTGGATTTGGGAGGATTCGTGAGAGGGGCGACCGAAATCGCCCTCTCTGTTCATCCGCGGACAGTCCGCCAGGTGAACCGCGGACAGTCCGCGCGTCGGGCTCGAGCCAGACCAGTGGCAGCGAGCCTCGGCCACCTTGGTCAGATTTGACCGGCGGACAGTCCACTGTAGTCGATCGCGGATAGTCCACGAGTCGACCAGGGACCTTCAGCAACCTTGCTGTTTTGACCATTTAGCCGGCGGACAGTCCGGCCCCCAGTCGCGGACAGTCCGGGGTTGAGCCGGACAGTCCGGGACCGTACCGGCGGACAGTCTGGGAACTCGCTGTGTTTTCGGTTTAGTGTGTTTGCTCTCCCGGCTTCTCCGCTTGATTTCCGGACTTCTCGTTTGGCCCTAGAGCTGATCAAGGAACCTCTCTAGGTATCTTTGCTACTTGTTAGCATTGGTATTTGGGGATTTCTCGACGTAGTCTTCCATCTACGTTCGGGACATGGTTTTTAGGGGTTAAACTTGTTCCGGTGATTTTGCCGATTGGTTTGCTATCATTTTGTGGTGCTCCGCTGTGATCCTAGGGATCATCCACCCTCTTCCAAGGGTCGTGAGCATCACGGTTCCGATCGAAGCTTTTGGGGTTGATTTGTGGGACAAAGGTCAAAGTTTCGAGAGAAAGTTTTGAGCTCCCATTCACCCCCCTCTAGTTGCCTTGCTATTGCATTCTCGGTCCTTCACCGGTGATGAACGATTGGTTTTTTCATGCCCGACAGCCTGATGAACCCACTCTGGAGATGATCTGGGCTGAGACCATTGCTGGAGGGGGGTTGAGACCTCGATTCTACCGCAGATGGAGTTGCAAGATGTCCCCGAGTCCACCCGCCAAGGCTCGAAGCTTGAAGTTGTGGGGTACAACCCAGACCTCGTCCGTCTGAAGGATCTGGGTGAGCAAGTGATGGCACCAGCGGTGGCACTAAAGGAATTTATTGAGGTAATTCCTTGAAGTCCATTTTATACTGTATTACCGCATCCGAGTACTTATGTTATTGTCTCTGCGTAGGGTTTTGATGTAAAGTTGACCGAGCAGATCACTCGGATCCATTAGAAGCTATCTATTGAGAACTGACAGCTCAAGATCAGATCAGTCAGAAGGTAGCCACCCAAGTGCATCATAACCGCATCAACGAGCTTCAGCACAATCTTAAGGTTGTTGTTGATGAGCGTGATGTGGCCAATCATCGTGAAATTGAGGTACTCTCCAGGCATGCCACCTCAGAGCAAAAGCACAAGGAGGCCTTGAAAACTTCTAAGAAGCAACTCACTGGTTAGTAAAAACCTTTCAAAGTCCTTGTAGTTTTAAGCTGATGATACTCATCCGGTCCTTTGTCTGTTGTTTTTCAGAATCACAGAAACTGGCGTCTGGATGGCATAATGCTTTCAACCGAAAGCAGGCGGAACTTGAGGAGGTATTTGCTAACGCGCAAACCACTCTTTAGGAGGCCAAATTGATTTGTGAGGGTGCTGACCGGGACCTGCTGCAGGCTTTGAAGTTGACGAAGGAGTCGCGGGAAGCTCTGGAAGTGGCTCAGGCGCAACTGAAGGAGTCCCGAGAGTCTTTGAGGACTTCTCAAGATTCTTTGAAGGCATTAGAATAGGTTGTGGAGTCGGTCCTGAAATTGATACCGCGCCCTGATGGAGCTGAAGAGTCCTTAATTGACCAGGCTAAGGCTGCACCCGGGCGGCTTACTCAATACATCAAGGACATGGCTACTTCGGTGGTGTGTGGTCTTCTGGCTACTCTTCGTCTTCATATGCCATCATTTGATCTTTCTTCCATCATGAGGCTACCCGACGGAAAAAGTGATGAGGATCATGCGGCAATGCTGGAGGAGGTCAAGACTGCTGCTGAAGAATACTCTCAGATAATAGATCTTGTAGAGTAGTAGTCTTTCTTTGTCTTTGACCGAAAACTCTTATATCTCATGTAAACAGATATTTGAAGAAACAAAGTATAATTTACTTTTGAGTCTTTTGCTAGCTTTGAGCGTTTTTATTTTATTGACTCGCCATTGCAAGAAATTGCTTGTCAATGGGTCTATTTTTGGTGGATGTATGACCAGACATTTTATTGAACGGGTCCATCCGAGTGCTTTTTAGCACCTTGGGTTGGGTCGTAAGACTTTGTTTCTCCTGCTGTCTTCAGCGGCTTGTTAGAGAACTTAGTCTGCCCGAGTACTACTCTTAGTACCCTGTTTCAAGGGATAATCCTGATCAAGCACCTCTTGAGGACCAATACGATGGTTCCTGTCGGGTGAATTATATCCTCTTGATGGTCGCAGGTTGAGTGCAAAGTGAGTCAGACCTCTGTCCGGTTAGGATGTAACCAGGTGAGTATTACTCCCCTTTTTATACCTTATAGAGACCGATATTGTATTCTCTATAGGTTGATAGCCGGGTTTTTAAGCCATACTATCATTTGAGTGTATTGAGCTCGAGGCTCGTGACTCGGATATGGTTACCTCTGAACCAAAAAAGGGGTTCCAGCCGAGTAATATTACATATTAGTCAATGGGATACAATAGCTAATGCTTATTGTATGCTTTAAAAATTTTACTCGACTAAATAGCCGTGATAAATGTAGTAGAAAAGAAACTCATGGTGCTCATGCTTCTGATGGAGACCAAACTTTATTAATATATATGTAAATGGATACAAACTTGCCCTGGGTCATGACTTAGGTATAGTATTTCTTCAAATGCTCAATATTCCATGAATTTGGCAGTTGAGAGCCATCCTCGGTGACTAGCTCAAATGACCCGGGTCTCGTTACTTTAGATACTATGTAAGGTCCCTCCCATGGACTCATAAGCTTGTGGCATCCTGTGGTATTCTGAATCTTCTTCAGGACCATGTCGCCTACTTGGAAGGTGCGGTGATGGACATTCCTGTCGTAGTAGCGCCTCATCCCTTGCAGATATCTTGCTGATTGAAATAGTGCGGCTATTCGAGCCTCCTCCAGGCTATCGACTTCTAATCGTCTTGTATCATCAGCTTCTCCTTCATTATACTGTTCTGTACGTGAAGAATTCCAGATTAAGTCCGCTGGAAGGATGGCTTCTGTGCCGTAGACCAGGAAAAAGGGAGTCTGCCCTGTTGCCCTGCTTCGCTGTGTCTGTAGCCCCCAGACTACCTTGGGCAATTCCTCGACCCACTTTCCGCCATGGTCTTTTAGAAGGTTGAATAATCTTGGCTTTAGACTGGTAGGATGAGGGCGTTGGCTCTTTCGACTTGGCCATTTGACTGTGGGTGAGCTACTGATGCATAGTCTATCTTTAATCCACAGATGCTGGCCCATGACTTGAATTCAATTATCGTAAAGGGAGAACCAAGATCAGTGATAATTCTATGTGGCATCCCAAAGCGATGAAAGATGCTTTGCATGAATTGAACTGATTTTGATGCGTTGAATTTGACCAATGGCATGTACTCGATCCATTTGGTGAATTTGTCGATTGCCAAGTAAACGTACTCAAACCCACCTGGAGCACGCTTTAGAGGACCCACCATGTCGAGTCCCCAACATGAGAAGGGCCATGATGGTGGGATGCAAATCAACTCATGAGCCGGGACATGCTGTTGTTTGGTGAAGAACTGACATGATTGACAGCGGCGGACTAAGTCTTCTGCGTCTTTCAGGGCAGAGGGCCAATAGTATCTGGATCTAAAGATTTTTTCGACTAATGTCCTTGAGGCTGCGTGATTGCCGCAACACCCGGAGTGGACCTCATTCAATATTTCTTTGCCTTCTTCTGGTGAAATGCACATGAGGAGGACTCCTGATGAGGCACCGCGTTGATATAACTTGTCCCCGACTAGAACATAGTTTTTGCTACATCTGGTGACTTGCTCTACTGCGATTTTGTCACTTGGCAATGTGTGTTCTTTGAAGTAGTCAATGAAGACTTTAGTCCAGTCGGGTGAGAAAGTTAAAATCTGCGCGGAGGGTGTTGGGTCGATTTCTTCCTTCTCTTGGATAGAGGGTTTGGATAGCTCATGTATAAAGTGCCACTAGGGACTAGGGCCCTGTCAGATCCCAACTTTGCTAGGATGTCTGTTGTTGGGGGAAGGGACCCTCGTCAGAGGCGCCACGCTGGCTAGCTCAGCAAAACGGCCCGCGCACCTTCGCCGCATACCCCCCTCCTCCATCCTGCTAAGTCCCTCAGGTCACCGACCAAACCTTCGCTATACTGACCAGGCCTTCGGAAGTGTTCAGGAACCTTTTTGCAGGAAAGGGGCGTGAAGGACGCTGGGAGCGACCCTCGCGCATCCCGCGTACCTTCGCCGAGAGGTCCAGACCCAACCGGTGGCGAAGGACCTCAAACTCTCCGACCGGGCGGATACCTCCGCAAGACGAAGGTCGCCCCTCGTTTTTCCGTCCGGGGGAGCTTGGACCGAGCGGCGGCGGGCGCAGGGAAGGCAGGCTAGGGTTTTGGCTCCGGCTGTGTTTGTACGAGTTTGCCCTTCTGTATGAGTAACGCAGAGGAATCTTTCTTGTACCCTACTGTAATTTGGCTGGCACCCCTTGGTATCCCCTATAAATACTGGGGGGTGAACAGTGTATGGACACGAATCTTTTTGGGGAACAGAGCCATAACAACTTCGTCCTCGTTTCCCTAACCTTCGCTATCGCTTCCGACGCTTGGTCACCTTCGCCACGCCCTTGCGCAAGCGCGGAGGTGGGGCAAGCGTGTCTCCAACAGTTTGGCGCCGTCCGTGGGGACCGAAGTTCGAAATGGCAGGAAACAGGAGAGCGCCCACAGCTAGGGACCGACGCGTCGCCAGTGAGGCAGCGACGGTGGTTCCGCCCGCCGAGGAGATTGTGCAACCCTCGGGAGCAGAGGTTGCCACCCCAGAATCTGAAGTCCTGGGCCCCCAGGCCCGAGTGGTGGCACAGCCGCACCCCCACACTCCTGGAGAAGGAGAGGGGAGAGATGAGGAAGAGTTGGGCCTCGAGGCCCTCGAAAGACTTCAAGCTGAGCTGCAAGAGAAGAAGAGGCGCCTGGATCAGCTTGAGAGGCACAACCAGTTGCGCTAGATCAGGCAAAGGGCAGACGAGGCCAGGGAACAGCTTCGCCGAATGGAGGAATCCCTCGCTGCGGCTGAAGCCGAAGCCGAGGGATGGAATGATGAGGAAATGCCCCCGCTGCAAGAGGGGAATGAGGAGCGGGGTCAAGACAACCTTCGTTGCCATCCACCACCCCCACCACCACCAATTCACCCAGAACCACATCCTATGAGGCCACCAAACTTTCGCCAACTCTACCCAGATGAGAGAGAGCCTAACCTTCGCAACCAACGAAGACCTCAACAACACCAAATGCCCTATGACCCAAAGTCACCACTCTCCCAAATGCTCCAAACCCAACCCTGGCCACCGTGCTACAATCCACAAAACCTACCCCGCTACGACGGGTTCTCCGACCCTCGCCAATTCATAATGAGCTATGAAGCAGCAGTTGCCGCAGCAGGCGGAGATGAATCAACAATGGCAAAGTCCTTCGTCATCATCCTGCGAGACATTGCACAAACCTGGTACAGCAACCTCCGCCCCGGAACAGTAGATTCCTGGGCCAATCTCAGAGACAGGCTTTGTACAAACTTCAAGGGCATTACACCAACCCCATCAAACCCCATTGAGTTGTTCAACTGCAAACAAGAAGAGCACGAACCACTTCAAGATTATTGGCGGAGGTTCATCCAAATTAGAGCAAGAACCCCAGGAATATCCGATGAGGCTGTCATCCTCGCTGCAGTCAGTGGCCTGCGCCCAGGCCCATGCTCTTCGAAATTTGCCAGGAAGCCGACAAATACAATCGAAGAATTACACGAGACAATGGAAAGATACTGTAGAGCAGACATGGACTTCAGAGCGAAGTCCAATGCTCGGAGGTCACAGCAGAAGCCGCAGCCGGGGCCTCAACCAAGAGTAAACAACCCTCGCCAAGAACAAAGCAACATCGGTGCCATCAACAAACCAATACACTATGAACACCAAGGACGGGGCACTCAACCCCCGAACAACCAGAACCCCCAAAGTTTGCCACCCCCGCCAGATCAACGGAACCAGCAAAAAGACACCGCGAAAATGTATTGTCATTTCTGTGGCCTTGGAAAGGGGCACACCACCAAACAATGCGAATGCTTCGCCAAGGGAAAAGAATTCCAGGAGTCCAAAAGAGCCGCTTCGGCAGATAACCGAACCATCAACCACACCAGGAAACCAAACTTCCACTCAACAAATCCTCCATACCAATATACCCCCATAAACTACGGCCTACCTTCGCAACAACCCATCTACGCGCACCACCCACTCTACAACCAAGCCTCTTATCAGCCAACCACCATCCCACAACGCCAAAATCCACCATACATAGTCACATACCCAACAACCCCCCAAACCCAAACCCCAACTACCCCACAAGTCAACAATGCTGTACTGCCACCACCACCAATACCCGCTTTACCAGCGCCTCAACCTGGCAAATCCGAAACCCAGAGCCAAACGACCATCAACAACCCAACACCAACCTTCGGTGTAATACTAGCTATCACCGGAGGTTCAAATGAAGACCATGGCAACAAGCGGCAGAGAAAAGAACATGCCAGACGGGTGCACCATGTAGCCGTCGTAGGACGACACAAATTTGGTCGTTGGTCCCACATTACCATAACCTTCGACTCCAGTGATATGAAGTTGAGAGATTACCCTCATACCGACGCCATGGTGATCGAGACCAATCTAGCAAGGTGGACTGTCACTAAAATTCTGGTCGACACAGGAAGCTCCGCAGACATCCTGTTCGCCTCAACCTTCGACAGCATGAAGCTTGATAGGAACCTCCTACAACCTGCTGACAACCCTTTATACGGCTTCGGCGGTCAACAAGTGAGAGCCATCGGGAAAAAATCTTTGCCCGTGACCTTCGGCGACCAGATCAACTGCAGAACCGAGCATTTAACCTTCGACGTCGTCGACATGTTCTACCCGTACAATGCCATATTTGGCCGAGGGGTAACCAACACATTCAACGCAGTCATCCACCCTGCTTACCTATGCATGAAGCTTCCCGCTCCGAAGGGAGTGGTCGCAGTATATGGAGACCAAGACATTGCAAGGGCAGCCGAGGGAACAGTAGCACCAAGACAACGTAATGTCCACAACCTGTCAAAACCTCAAGCTACAAACCTCAATGACGAAGGTGAGGTGTGCACCGACAAAATAAAGGTGTCACCCAAGGAAGAAACCAAACAAGTCCAACTCTTCGAAGGTAACACCGAAAGAAAGGTGTTCATCTCAGCCAACCTAGCCCCCCAATCAGAAAGCGACCTCGTCACTTTCCTCAAAGAAAACTCTGACACCTTCGCCTGGTCCGCGGAGGACTTACGAGGAGTGAACAGAACCCTGATAGAGCACAGCCTAAACATCAAGCCGGGCTATCACCCGGTCAAACAAAAGCTTCGCAAAATGTCAGAAGAAAGGAAAGAGGCAGCGAGGGCTGAGGTAAAAAGACTTTTGGACGCAGGCGTCATCCGCCCAGTCAAGTACCCAACATGGCTCTCAAACGTGGTACTAGTATAGAAAAAGAACAAGAAATGGCGAATGTGCGTAGACTTCACGTGCCTGAACAAGGCTTGCCCGAAGGATGATTTCCCCCTCCCCAACATAAGCACCTTGATTGACAGAGCAGCCGGCTGCCAAATGCTATCTCTACTCGACTGCTTTTCGGGATACCACCAGATTTGGATGAATGAAGAAGACGAGGAGAAAACAAGCTTCGTCACACCTTCGGGAACTTTTTGTTTTCGGAGAATGGCAGAATGCCTAAGAAACGCGGGTTCAACCTTCGCTCGTATGACATCCGAGGTCTTCAAAGATGAACACTCCGTCTCCGCCTATGTTGATGACTTGGTCGTCCAAAGCAAGTTAAAAGAAAACCACATTTCAGACCTATCGAGAGTGTTCAGCAACCTCCGGTGCGCTGGATTAAAGCTGAACCCCGAAAAATGTGTTTTCAGAGTAAGTGAAGGAAAACTACTGGGTTGTATCGTCTCTGCAAGGAGAATTGAAGCTAACCCCGACAAGATTGACGCTATCATCAACATGGAACCCCCGACAACCAAAAAAGCAGCCCAGCGCTTATCAGGCCGACTAGCAGCTCTCAGCAGATTCATTTCCAGATCAGCTGAGCGAGGGTTACCTTTCTTCGAAACTTTGAGAAGCACCGCACCATTCAACTGGGGACCCCGGCAGCAAAAAGCCTTCGAAGACTTGAAGAAGTATCTCACAAGCCTGACTGTTTTAACCAGCCCAAGCAAAGGGGACTTGTTACTGCTATACGTCGCAGCCTCGCCTCATGCAGCGAGCGCAGTCTTAATCAAAGAATTGCCCGAGAACAACAAAACCAGGCAAGCCCCAATCTACTACGTATCAGAAACCCTCGAAGGGCCAAAACGAAACTACTCAGAGCTCGAGAAGATAGCGTACGCAGTAGTCATGGCATCAAGAAAGCTCAAGCACTATTTTCAAGCATACGAAATCCACGTACCCTCGGCTTTTCCCCTCGAGAATATTTTCAAAAACAACGAGGCAGTCGAAAGAATAGCAAAATGGGCAGTTGAACTCAACAGCTACGCCCTAACCTTCGTCGGTCGAACAGCAATCAAATCCCAGGCACTAGCAGATTTCACAGCAGAATGGACCCCAGACCCCCGCAAAGATGAACCTCACCAAGACCCATTTTGGACTGTGTATGTTGACGGAGCCTGGGGTGCAACTGGCGCAGGGGCCTCGGCCATTCTAGTCTCGCCATCCGGATCTAAGCTAAGATACGCAAGAAGACTTGACTTCAAATTTACAAACAACTCCGCAGAATATGAAGCTGTGATACTCGCTCTCTCAAGGCTTCGGTCACTGTCAGTCCGAAGGGCAGTTATCTACACAGACTCACAGGTCATCGCGGGGAACATTGAGAAAAATTACAAGGCCAAAGATCCAGAGCTGTAAAAGTACTTTCAACATGTCCGAAGGTTAGAGTCCTTTTTCCTCGGCATATCAGTAAAGGCAATACCAAGGTCAGAAAATAGCGAAGCAGACTGCCTAGCTAAAGCAGCAGCACAACAATTACACCTACCGCCCGATGTTTTCCGCGAAGTTGCGACCCAATCAGCTTTCGAAACCTCCGAAAAGAATGCCAAGTTGATCAATGCAATCCAGAGTGAGGACTGGAGGGCACCTATCATAGCCTACATCAAGGGGCTCCACGAACCAAACTCCAAAGAAGAAGAAAACAGGCTAAAACAAAGAGCACGAGGGTATAAGATTGTAGACAACATTCTGTACAAAGCTTCAGTAACCTCGCCCTGGCTCAAATGCGTCCCGCAGTCCGAAGGAAACGACATTCTTAAGCTTATCCATGAAGGCATTTGTGGTTCACACAACGGCCCAAGGGCATTAGTTGGAAAAGCCTTCCGGCAAGGTTTCTACTGGCCAACGGCCCTAAAGGATGCAGAAAACATCGTCAAACAATGCGAAGGTTGCCAACTAATAGCAAAAAACCAAAACGCCCCAGGGGCTCCTACGACGCTTATATGCCCAACATGGCCTCTGCAAAGGTGGGCAATGGACCTCGTGGGCCCACTTCCGACAGCTCCAGGAAACCTTCGCTACGCGGTGGTAGGCGTGGAATACTTTACAAAGTGGATTGAAACAAGACCATTGTCTTCCATCACCTCCCTCGCAGTGAAAAAGTTTTTCTGGCAACAAATAGTTTGTCGATTCGGTGTCCCCAAACATCTCACCGTCGATAATGGCACCCAGTTTGACTGCGAAGTTTTCAAAGAATTCTGCGCACAAATCGGTACAATCTTATGCTTTGCTTCAGTTCGGCACCCTCAATCCAACGGCTTAGTTCAAAGAGCTAATGCAACAATTTTCCAAGCCATATCCAAGAAATTGCAAGGCAGGCCTAAGGGAAAATGGTGCAGGGCAACCAAATTCACACCTTTCAAGCTCTTGTTTGGGGAAGAGGCTGTGCTACCAGAAGAACTGAAGCATGAATCACCGAGAACAACCCTCGAACCAATAGGAAAAAGCCAGCTGCTCGACAAAGACTTACTCGAAGAAGCAAGATGCAACACAGTGCACAACCTTCGCAAGTATCAAGAAGAAACCAAAAAATGGAGAGATAAAAAGGTCAGAATCAAAGACTTGCAGAAGGGTGACCTCGTCCTCATCCGGAAACAAAACGCCGGCATGGCGGGGAAGTTCCAGCCAAAGTGGACCGGTCCATACCTGATATCAGAATGCAATCGCCCTGGCTCTTTCCACCTCTCTGACAGCGAGGGTAACATCCTGCCTCATACCTGGAACATCGATGACCTTCTCAAATACTACCCTTAGCGGAGCCTTAGCGAGCCCTCGCATTATGTAATCTGTTGTTTCTTCCATCTTCTATGAATGTAACAAACAAAAGGAGCTGCACTCTTTTTCCTTACGAAGGGGCGTAAGGTTTTTTAACGAGGCAGTATCCAAACCCTTAATACAGGCTAGAACCCCCAAAAAAGTAAAATCTCCAAGTTATTACTTTTACTAGCAAACATCGAAAAAGCACTTCTTTTTCAAAGAGCGCTACAATCGATGGAAACCCACTAAGATTGCTTCGAAAAACAACCTTTTTTCTTTTCAAAGCAAACTTCACCTCCACCAAAGATAAGGGGAGGCGTGAAGTCCAAAAAAGTCGAGCACCCTGGCAAAAACGACAGGGGCTCGCACAAAGCAAACTTCACCTCCACCTAAGATAAGGGGTGGCGCGAAGTCCAAAAAAGTCGAGCACCCTGGCAAAAACGACAGGGGCTCGCAAAAAGCAAACTTCACCTCCACCAAAGATAAGGGAGGCGCGAAGTCCAAAAAAGTCGAGCACCCTGGCAAAAACGACAGGGGCTCACAAAAAGCAAAACTTCACCTCCACCAAAGGGGAGGCGCGAAGTACCAAAAAGTCGAGCACCCTCGCAAACACGCCAGGCGCTCGCAAAAAGCAAACTTCACCTCCACCAAAGGGGAGGCGCGAAGTCCAAAAAAGTCGAGCACCCTCGCAAACACGCCAGGGGCTCGCAAAAAGCAAACTTCACCTCCACCAAAGGGGAGGCGCAAAGTCCCAAAAAGTCGAGCACCCTCGCAAAACACGCTAGGGGCTCGCAAGAAGCAAAACTTCACCGCCACCTAAGATAGAGGGGAGGCGCGAAGCCCAAATAAGTCGAACACCCTCGCAAAACGCGAGCCTCGCTAAAAATAAAGGGGGCATCGCTGTTTTTTACAAAACAGCTGTCTAATGAGACGCGAGCCTCGCTAAAAAGAAAGGGGGCGTCGCTGTTTCTTACAAAACAGCTGTCTAATGAGACGCGAGCCCCGCTAAAAAGAAAGGGGGCGTCGCTGTTTTTTACAAAACAGCTGTCTATTGAGACGCAAGCCTCGCTAAAAAGAAAGGGGGCGTCGCTGTTTTTTACAAAACAGCTGTCTATTGAGACGCGAGCCCCGCTAAAAAGAAAGGGGGCGTCGCTGTTTTTTACCGAACATCCCAGTCCAATGAAACGCGAGCCTCGCCAAAAGAAAGGGGGCATCGCTGTTTTTTACTAAAACATCTGTCTAATGAAACGCGAGCCTCGCTAATCCGCTTTCTGAACTAAACATTGCATACAACAAAAACAACGCAGTGCAGGGCAGCCAGCGAGCCTTGTCAATATCCGATAACGAGTAAGGAATCGTAGCGACATAAAACCAACATTCAGTGTTCCCGTTCATTTACAAAATAGCTTCACAACGACAAACAAATCATGGAAAATTACAAAAATTACAAGGAACCCTCGCTCCCTTCAATTAACACCAAATCACCAGAACCCCCACTACCTTCCTCAAACTCTGGCCCCACCGCAATAATGGGTCCCCAAAACAAAGGAGCTGCCGGAACAATTGGCAGCTCCCCAGACAAAACCCTAGCCCGAGTACGGCCTACATCACTGACCTCCGAAGGTTCCTCCTTTGGAACCACTAACGATCCATCCGAACCTAAATCTAGTTCGGTTCGCCCAAACAAGTACTCCAAGGCTGTTTTCTCATCAATATCATCATCAATCCCAACTTGCAAGGACGAAGAAGCACCAAATAAATACCGGGTGGCCTGCCCGTCAGTAAAGTCCGCCTCGCGCCAAAAATGGCTCGACCTGCTATTTTTTTGAATCGTACCTTCGCACCTTCGACCAACAAAAACGCTCGAAGGTCAGTAAGGGATGTCTCAGCTTAGCTCGAGCCCAAGATTCGCCAGTTACAAAAATATCTTGATAATTTAGCATCAAGGGCGTCACATCAAATACGTCTAGCACGGTTCCGTCAGGAACCTGCATTTACATCAAATAAAGGAAAGTGTCTCAGCGTCAAGTCTTTACAGCGACCACAACTTTTACAAAATGGCTACCTCGCCCCAACAATCCCAAAGTTCACACCTGTCCAGTTTCCCCATGCCCATCAGCCGCAGCTTCGTCATCGACAGCTTCTAAACCTTCACCATGGGCAGCACCCGAGGCTTCAGCAGGCGCCGTCTCCATCGTCGCCTCTTCTGCAGTAGCTTCGACGGTAGTAGTAGACCTCTCTTCCGCTACTGTTTTTTCCACGGCGGTCTCGTCGGCGCTCGGGACGTCTCCAGTCAAGGCTTCGGTTTCGGCAAGCGAAACCCCCGCAGCGCTAGGCTCAGGGAAAGCTTCGGAGCTGCCTCCTGCATCAACTGCGGCCGACGGCGAGGGCACTGCTTCTCTCTGAGCCTGCAGACACAAAACAGATGCAAACCACCCAAAAATTCAGTACTAACTCCTTAAAACATCAAAACAGAACCAAAAACTACGCTTCTCCAATAGTACTAACCTGGCGAGTAGCTTCGGCGGCTTCCTCGAACGCAAGGGCTCGGCCCCCACCGGAAATCCAGAACCTACGAAGCAAACACATCGCACAGTTTCGGACCTCCGAATCATTGACCTTCATCTGGCGCACCTCATCAACCGTCGGAAATACATGGTTGGGCTTCTTAACCTTTCGAAGGTGCTCACAGTCCGCCTGTCGAAGAGTGCCAGCCATGGCCAAGGCTCCAGCATAACAGCCAAAATCAGCCGCGTTCTCAACTAGCGAGCTGAAGACATCAAGCTCATTAGCAAGCCAACCCTCGAACGCCTCTGCATTAGTAACAGGCAGCGGCTCCCCAACAGAACCACCAGCCTCGGTCAAGCAGCAATCGAGTTTATGTTTAATCTTCTCCATACTCATCCGCCATGATTTATTCAAATCGTCAAGCCGACCCTCGGCAGCCGCCAGAGCCTTATCCTTCTCTTTGCCCGCCGCAATCAGATCCGCATTACACTTCGCCAGCCCTACCGCCTCTTCTCGGGCCTTGACGGCTCTCTCTGAAGCATTCTTAAATTCGATCTCCTTGTTATCCAAGCTTCAGCTGAGCCTGACATTCTCTCTCTCAAGCTCAGAGATTTGGCCACTCATAAATTCCATATCAGAGCCAACATTACGCCTGGCCGCGCGATTCAGGAGCATCAGCTCCGCCAATTTGACATCCACATCGTCAAATGTATCCCCAATAGGTTGGTCAGCAAGACGAACCTCAGCCTCCGGCACACAAATACGGCCGAAGATACGGCCTAAAAAACGCCTTTCCCCCGGGCCACACTGCAGGTGACAATCCCGAAGGTCCGGGCTTGTGAATAGCTCAGTCGCCGGATCGCAGACACCAAGCTTCTTAGCGAACTCCGGAAGACTCGACCGACTAGCCTCGCCATACGGTCTCTTCCCCGGGTTTCGCTCAGATTCAAGTTTGCCGGCAAACTCGAAACCATTGACCCACAAATGCGATCCAGCAAACGAGGGAATCGACCCTCGCGGAGGACTCGGCTCCAAGTCCCGAATTATGTTGTCAATGCTCCGGTCAGCCGGAGCGCCACCACCGGACGGGACAATCTTCTTCCCACGGTCGCCTTCAATGCTCACAACCTCATCAGAACCACCCTCGCTGCTTGAAGTCTCACTGTCTTCAACAGACGTGTCCTCTTCCGTTCCCCCCTCCTTTTCCTCCTCTTTCTCCTCCTCCACCTCATCGTCATCAGAGTCACCCTCGTTGTCCGAGATCTTAATTAAAGCACCGATCCCCCCAACTCGGGGCACCCGCCCTACAACCCTACCGACACCTCGAATGGAAGTAACAATGGCCGAGGGGGAAGAGGTGCCACCAGGACCCGAAACAACTATGACCTTCATCGCAAGTGTCTTCACTCGAGCACCAGCACCACCACGGCCTCGACCACGGCCTCTCTTCGGCAAGAGACACGATCTCTCTCTCTTCCGAAGCTTTACGCTTCCTCTTCTTCGTCGCATCGTCGCTCGAAGGAGCTGGCCAGTCTACATACTGGATCCCAAGAGTGTCAAACAGTCTGTTGACCCGACCTCCGCTACCCACCGAGCTATGGATCGCCTTAACCTCTAGCGTGGACAGCTTCCCAACAAGTTCCTCCGTCCACTGCTGAACTCGCTTGTAGACGGCCTCGACCCCATCTTCGCGTGAGGGAAACCTCTTAAGAGTCTTCTCCCAAACCTTGTCTAGATCCAGATTCGGCCTCTTCAAACCCCTACCTTCGTACTTGGGGTCACTCTCTACCTTGAACCATGCCTGCCTCCGGCCGAGAGGCCAAGTCTTGGCACAGCAGTACTCCTCCACTAAATCACGTGCACACAAAGAGCGTGCAACGACTCTCAGGCAGTCAACAGCAGCGTGAGCCTCGACGCTCATCCTTGCTTCGGCGCTTACATCCCCAAGCAACGGAAGCTCACCGCAAAGCTCGGCGTTATCACTGAGTTTGTAATAAAACCAAAACTCCTGCCACCCGCTGCTCCACTTGTTCTTTTGCGCCTGCACCGGCAGCTCTGCGTCGGCGCGATGACAGAAAGTGTACACCGCAAACTGACCAAGACTGGCTCTGCCTTCGCCGTCCGTAAACTTGCGAGGTTGCATATGAACCCGATGAGTGCGAACAAACCCCTCGACATGTGGGACAATCCCCTGAGATCGGCAGGCCCAGACATAAACTGACATCTTCGTGAAGCAAGAAGGTGTAAGCTGGTGGAAGCGCAAATTAAACCTTCGCAGAACCGAAGTCACGAAGGAGTCAGCTGGGAAGCGAAGACCAGCTGAAAAGAACTCCTCAAACACAACACCTCATCTGCGTCCGGCCTCAGCACTGTCTCCCTAGCACTGGTCCTCGCCTTGCCTTCCTCGATCCAACCCCATCTGACATAAGATGCAATCTCAGTGGCACAAACCCGGCTGAGACCGAACTCGAAGGTAATCCCCTCATCTGTGACAGTGGGAGAAACAGCGCGAGCAGTCTGCTTCAACCTAGCCATCTCTTTAGCTCCTGACACTATCGAACAACGAATGCCCGTCTCAACCCTCACACGTAAGCTAAAACAAACCTTCACTACAAGCAAATCGCAACAGCAGGATGGCTATAGCAGAGGAGGGCGCAATCCAAGCTCCTCACCCACCCCTTCTATTTATAGACCGGGTGGCGGAACGCCCCACCCGATAACACCGACACGAAAACCAAAAAAGCCATGGCACAAAAAACAAGACAGACTCCTACAGTTCAAAAAACAATACTACGACCCGGCCCAAAAGCAGCCGCGGGCGTCGCTGCCGAGGGTCCCGTCTTTTTTCCCGTTGAAAGGCGCTGCTTGGGCCTAAACACTGTTCTTTAGATCCAAGACAACGAGGGGCTACTGTTGGGGGAAGGGACCCTCGTTAGAGGCGCCACGCTAGCTAGCTCAGCAAAACGGCCCACGCACCTTCGCCGCATACCCCCCTCCTCCGTCCTGCTAAGTCCCTCAGGTCACCGACCAAACCTTCGCTATACTGATCAGGCCTTCGGAAGTGTTCAGGAACCTTTTTGCAGGAAAGGGGAGTGAAGGACGCTGGGAGCGACCCTCGCGCATCCCGCGTACCTTCGCCGAGAGGTCCAGACCCTACCGGTGGTGAAGGACCTCAAACTCTCCGACCGGGCGGATACCTCCGCAAGACGAAGGTCGCCCCTCATTTTTCCGTCCGGGGGAGCTTGGACCGAGCGGCGGCAGGCGCAGGGAAGGCAAGCTAGGGTTTCGGCCCCGGCTGTGTTTGTACGAGTTTGCCCTTCTGTATGAGTAACGCAGAGGAATCTTTCTTGTACCCTACTTTAATTTGGCCGGCACCCCTTGGTATCCCCTATAAATACCGGGGGGTGAACAGTGTATGGACACGAATCTTTTTGGGGAACAGAGCCATAACAACTTCGTCCTCGTTTCCCTAACCTTCACTATCGCTTCCGACGCTTGGTCACCTTTGCCACTCCCTTGCGCAAGCGCGGAGGTGGGGTAAGCGTGTCTCCAACATCTGTAGCTACATTGAGATCTCGGGTGATATGAATAAGTTCCAAACCCAAGAAATTTTTCTCTAGTTTACAGACATCAGCGCAGTAGACGTTCATTGTTTCCTTGGTGCAGTCCCAATATTTGTTGACTTGGTGAATCACCACAGAAGAATCGCCATAGACTAGGAGTCGCTTGATACCCAATGTGACTGCTAGCCTTAACCCGTGTAGTAGCGCCTCATATTCTGCTTCATTGTTGGTAGCTGGCCACATAATTTGCAGAATGTACTCGAGTTGCTCCCCAGCGGGTGATACAAGAGGGACTCCAGCACCTGCTCCTCTGAGTTTGAGGGACCCGTCGAAGTACATCTTCCAATGTTCTGGAATAGCATCGTCATGATCCTGCTGGAATTCCGTCCACTCGGCGACGAAATCAGCCAGGGCTTGCGACTTGATTGCTTTTCTTGGAGTGAACTTGATATTAAGTGCCCCCAACTAGACTGCCCATTTGGAAATTCTTCCTGTGGCATCACGGTTGTGGAGGATTTCTCCCAATGGAAAATCCGTGACAATTGTGATTTCGTGTGCTTCAAAGTAGTGTCGGAGCTTCCTTGATGAAATGAGTAAAGCATACAACAATTTTTGGACTTGCGGGTACCTGACTTTGGAGTCGGAGAGTACCTCGCTGATGTAATATACTGGTCATTGAATATTGTAGACATGCTTCTCATCTTTGCGTTCCACTACTATTGGTGTGCTCACAACATGTGTGGTAGCCGCAATGTATAGCAACATTGGTTCCCTGGGTTCTAGCGGCGTTAGTATAGGAGGATTGGTTAGGTATCCTTTGAGTTGTTCAAAGGCCCTGTCCGCTTCCTCTGTCCAATAAAATTTATCACCAGCTTTGAGCAATTTGAAGAAAGGTAATCTCTTTTCTCCTAACCGTGAGATAAATCTGTTAAGTGCGGCCATGCACCCGGTGAGCTTCTGAACATCCCTGACCGAAGCTGGTGGTTTCATACTGATGATAGCCGTGATCTGCTTTTGACTAGCCTCGATGCCTCGATGGCTAACAAGGACTCTGAGTAGTTGGCCTAAGGGTACTCCGAATACACATTTTGTGGGGTTGAGCCTCCATTTGTAAGTGCACAGTTGGGTAAAAGTTTCCTCTAAGTCTGATATGAGGGTAGTCGGATCCTTTTTCTTTATAACTACATCATCAACGTAACCTACCGCATTGCGGCTGATTTGGTTGCCCAAGCAATCTTGGATAGCTCATTGATAAGTGGCTCCTGCATTCTTCAATCGGAAGGACATGGTTTTATAACAATATGTGCCGAAAGGAGTTATAAACGATGTCTTTGGTTGGTCTTCTTCTTTGAGGGCAATCTGATGGTTCCCTGAGTAACAGTCCAGAAAGGATAATAGAACAAAACTTGCGGTGGCATCAACTATTTGATCTATCCTTGGTAATCCGAAGGGATCCTTTGGGCAGTGCTTATTGAGGTCTGTGTAGTCGACACACATGCGCCACTCTGTAGAGTTCTTCTTCTTTACTAGCACTGGGTTAGCTAGCCACTCAGGGTGGAGAATTTCTCTGATGAACCCGACTGCTACTAGTAAGGCTATTTCCTTCTTGATTGCCTCTTTCATCTCCGGTGAGAATCATCGTAGTCTTTGCTTGATGGGTTTGGAACCCTCTTTTAATTCCAATTTGTGCTCAGCCAAGTTCCTTGGAACACCTAGCATGTCAGCCGGCTTCCAGGCAAATATGTCGTTGTTTGATCTGAGGAACTTGCTGAGCGCGAGTTCCTATTCTTTGGATAGGTGAGCGCTGATAACCGCTGTCTTTGAGGGATCACCGGTTTCTAGGTCGATGGCTTTTGTAGAAACTTGTGCAGATGGTTGGATGGTGCCTGCCTTCTTGGTTGGGATTTCTGAATCTCCGGGTTTGGCATTATGTACCATCTGTGCGAGTTACTATACTTCCAGGGCGAGTTTAGCTTTTTCGGCAATTTGGATAGCTTCTGTGTCGCATTCGAAGGATCGCTTCAGGTCGCCATTGATGCCTTTAAGAAGGTATGGATAATGTGATACTGCCATGAATTTGGCGATAGCTGGCCATCCAAATATGGCGTGGTATGATGACTCGAAATCGGCTACCTCGAAACTGATGTACTTTGTTTGGTAGTTTGTCAGAGTTCCAAAAGTGACAGGTAGTATTATCCTTCCGAGTGGTATAGCCGCCTTTCTGGGTACTATGCCATAAAAGGGGGCGTTTGATGGTGTGAGCTGAGTTGTCAGGTCTAAGTTCATCTTGCATAGGGTACTTGCAAAGATGTCGTTGAGTCCTGCTCCTCCATCTATGAGCACTCTTCCCAATTTGAACCCGGCGACCGTAGGATCCAGTACTAGCGGGTAGTGTCCTGCATTTGAGACGCCGGTCCATTGGTCTACTCGAGAAAAATTGATCGGGTGTTCAGACCAATCAAGGTATTTGGGGGTTGCTGGTTCGGTTGACATGATTTCTCGCAAGGAGAGCTTCTGAAGGCACCTGCTATCACTGGTGGTGACTCCCCCAAATATAACATTGATGGTGCCTTTGGGGTGTTGGAACCCACCATCGCCCCGTTGAGGGTCTTCAGCTACCTTCTTCCCGTTGTCTTTTTGCATTTATTGAAGTCAGAATTCAAACCTCGTTCTTTAAGCTGTCGACAGTACCTGGCCGAGTGTCCTCCTTTTGGATGGAAAGGGCATGGAGCATCTAGGAGGTCGTCGAAGCTTGACGGTTTGTTCCCTTTCTTCTGAGGTTCCATGGCTGCAACAGTGTTATCCCCGGTTCTCTTGCGGGTATTTTGCTGAGCAGTCTGGGTTCCTCGTTGGTTATTTCCTCAATCACCTTGTGTGTTCCTCTCGGGAAAGCGCTCCTGTGTGCGCTCTTCTGTTGCCATCATGGAGTTTACTGCCCGATGGAACTCATCAGCGGTGGTCGGGTCATGCTTGATGAAATCCTTGTAATTGTACCTTTCACAAATTCCATTGCCAAAAAGGTCGATTACTTCTCTGTCTGTTATATCTGAGACTGTGGAGCAGATCTCGGAGAAGCGTTTGTAGTACTCCCGCATGGTCTCGTTTTTCTGCTGTTTGCAAGTTCTAAGCTTAGTCCGCGGGTCTGATCTCTCAGGGACACCTGCAAAGTTCTCTATGAAAATGCGGTGAAGTTGTTCCCAGGAGTCGATGGACTCGGGCTTAAGTCTGTCGAACCATGCAAGAGGCATTGTTTCTAGAGCCATGGGAAGAAATAATGTTTAATATCATTGCTTCCTCCTGCTAACTCGACTGCTTGAGCATACAACCTGAGCCACCGTTTAGGTTATGTTTTCCCGTCGTACTTGGAGTAGTTCCCGGGTTTAAACTTTCATGGAAACGGGACTGCTCGGAGTCTCTAGGAAAAGCAGGGGAAACGATCAACTGCGTCAGATGCTAAGATGTTGACTCCTCGATATGATGATTCAGCTCCTCCTTCAGCTTGGTCAGGGACTCGGTTGCCCAGGCGAATCCTGGCCGGTACTCGTTCAAGTCGCTCATGAACAGGTCACCTCTGGCTTGGATGAGATGAGTCTTGACCATCAGCTAGGGACTCAAGGTTTCTACCTTTGAGTTGCAGCGCAGTAGTCTGAAGTAGGATCAGTCATCACTCTTCATCAGGTGTGCGGTTGTCTTTAGTTCCCATCTCTGTAGCTAAGGCCATGATGTTCTGATAGGGCGTCTGATATACTTTATGACCGGCTACCCTCATGAATTCAGGTTTGAGGCTTTGCGAGCAGTCAACTCGTCGTCGATTGCGGTCATTTTGAGACTGAATCTCCTGATCATGCTGGTGACGAATTTGACGCTCAACTTCTTCTTCCAAGCGCCTTCCGCTATTATATTCTTCTAGCCGCACTTGGTAGCGTTCCATGGCCTCTTTACGATTCGTTGCTCACCTTCTACGAGCATCTTTGGCTAGATTCTTCCTTAGTCTTTCTGCCTTTAGAGTCTCAGTTTCACCGGGTCCTTCTGGATTGTCATCAGATAAAATACTAAAAGTTTCATCATCTCGGAAGACATCTGGAGGAGTCGGAGGTCATAGAGATGGCTGGTGTCCTGCCATGAAGACTTCGCGAGTATAGCCTTGGTTGGTTGATCCCGGTGTAACCGATTCCAAGGTAGAAGCACTGGAGATTTGCTCTGTTGAGGTATCGTCCTCCTCAAAGGGGAGTTGATGTCCATATTGGTACGGGAGTTGTTGGTCGATTGTGCCAACCAATCTAGCCGGGGCTTGTTGTATTGGCCAAGGGACGATGTTACCCTCCTCGGTTGAACTGAAGACGAGTCCCTGTTGGGCTCCAGTTAGAGGGATTTGTTGAAGCCTTGGGAAGTTTGAACCAATCAACTCTTGGAAGTTTTTAGCCGAGTTGTGCAATCCAAATGGGATACGATGTCTAAAATCCGAGTCCTTTTCGGACCGAGAGTTAGTGTCTGAGTAGGAGTCGGATAATTCAGCTTGGTCCCCAGATTCTTGCGACTCTTGGATTGTGAGGTTTTCTAAGTCTCGAGCGAGATGATTTGTCTTTGGCGTGGCTTGTGCTTCTGATTTGGTTTGAAGGTGTGGATGTAGCTTTCCTTGATCATCCGCGATGCAAGTCCACGAGCCAAAAACAAAAATTGATCCCACCGAGAACATGTTGAAGCGGTTCGTCGAGCTCTTGATTGCGGAATCACCGAGAGTCCCTACCTGGCGCGCCAGCTGTCGGTGTTTGTTAACCGACAACTCGTCTTGGGGATTCCCAGACAATTTGTTCGGTGGAGATCAACATTCTTAGAACTCGGCGAGTACACAGGGACATCGATTTATACTGGTTCAGGCCGCTTAATAGCGTAATACCTTACGTCTAGTGGCGGTGTGTGCCTTGTGTTATGGCGGCGTGTGCCTTGTGTTATGATTCAAGATTCAATGATATGGGTATGCGCCCGCACTACTGGAGGATAGGCCTTTAGTCCCAGGTCTCAGGGACCTTTAGTCCCAGTTCTGGACCCAGGACTAAGGTTCTGGGACTAAAAGTCTTGTACAGTATTCAACCCGGGACTAAAGGTCTGGAATAAAAACGAAAAAATGTTGTGGTTGTGGAGATTCAAACTCAAGACCACACAGTTAGCCTTCACATGCGTTACCAACTGAGCTACACTACACATCTAACAGAATAGGATACTCCTTCTTTTTAAATTGTGTCTGGAAGGACCTTTAGTCTCGGTTGGTGTTACCAACCGGGACTAAAAGGTCCTTTAGTCCCGGTTGGTAAGACCAACCGAGACTAAAGGTCCTACCTTTAGTCCCGGTTGGTATTACCAACCGGGACTAAAGAACACTGACCCTTTAGTCCCGGTTGCCTCTCGGTTGCCTCGAGGAAAAGGAACCTTTAGTCCCGGTTGGTGTTACCAACCAGGACTAAAGAACTTTTAGTCCCGGACACAAAAAAATTCGAGACTAATGGCCGAATCTATCTATCCCCAAAGGCCTTTTCTCTAGTAGTGTCGCTTCCCCTTATATAGTCGGGTGAAGCTTAGCACATAGTGAGTCCTAGTCGGTTACAATAGATGAGTCCTATTCTAATTACAAGACTTCCTTTAGATACTCGACCAAGTTACAAAGAGAATCCTAATCCATGTAGACTTCGTATCATGTCTTCCGATCTCCCGTGACACCCAGGACTAGTCCAAGTAATCATCTTCTGATGATGTCTCTGACATTCTGGTCCGTCACCAGCCCCACGGATAGTTGTGGTAGCCCCAGGTGGTGATAGCCCGGACGGCCAACGTAGTCCACGACGTTCGGGTTGGTGTTTGTAGGACCATAGTCCGAGCTTCCTAGCCCCTTTCTCATCCCTTTCTGTGTCTAGTGTTCTGATGTCTCGATGTATGTAAAGTATAGTGAGCCTTTAAATAGATAGACCTGCTTAGAAACCCAAAATCTCTCTCTATCCATTTTATCATTCTTTTCTTGGATGATCTTGCCCCTTGATTAGTACACTTCACGTTCACGTGGAAATCGATACCCTGGAATACTCTCGGGTGAAAGCTACATCGGTATCCGTGCGCTTGTGGATTTTTCTGTGTGCGTTTAAAATACCCAACAAGCTTTCTAGCGCCATTGCTAGGGAACGGTAGCTGTGCTAGTTTCGAACCAAGTCATCCGTGTTTCTTTCCTTTTACCACCTTTTTCTTTTACCACCACCTTTACCTCACCACCACACTTCTTACCACATGAATTCCACTCCTATCTATAAATACTCCGCTCCAAAGGGCGAATTGTTGGAGCCACCACCACCATCACATCCTATTCTTACTGATGGCTACCAATTTCGTCCCGGCTTTATAGCCATGGTTCGGGAGCAACCCTTCTCTGGGCTAGATGATGAAAACCCTCACACCCACCTTCGGGAATTTAAGCAGCTGTGTTCTTGCTTGTCTATTGCTGGCATGACACAAGAGACCATTAAATGGAAATTGTTTCCGTTCTCCCTTTTTAGAAGAGCGAAACAGTGGTATGCTCATAACGTAAGAGGAGTAGATGGAAATTGGGATGAACATCGGGACAAATTTTGTCTTGCTTTCTTCCCTCTTTCTCGAATCACTGCCCTTCGAATAGAAATTCTTACCTTCCAACAAAAAGAGAAGGAGATAATAGGAGCAGCTTAGGCTAGATTTATGAGCCTTGTCAACACTGGCCCAAATCTCTCTTTGCCTGAAGATGTTATTTTACAACATTTTCATTATGGTCTTAGCAAAGAAGCTGCCCTTTTTCTTGATACCTCTTCGGGAGGATCATTCACTCATAAAACTGTTAGTGAAGGGAAAGTCATCCTAGAAAAAATCCTTGAAAACATCCCATACACTGGCGTTTATGTTGAATTCCCTGAAGAAGAAGGCGAGCCCAACCCTGAACCAAAAGATGAACCAATAGAGAAGGCACAAGTAACCGGATTAGAAACTCCAATAGATCATTCTCATAATTTGGTCATAAAAAAACCTCCTAATAAGGGAACACAAACCCAGCTAGAGGATGATGAATTGTCACCTTTAGAGCTTCCCTTCCAATTCGAGGAAGATATCTTTGAAGATTATGGAAACACCTCAAATTCTCCTATTCAAGCAAGACCTCAGGCACATACCACTCCTCCTGACCCACATGAAGAGCTAGTTTTCACTGAACACATCAAAAGCCTCTCATCGGTCAAGAGTTATGAGTGGTTGAATGAAGTAGAGTTATCTCTAGAGGTAGCACGTGTTACCACTCCTTCTACCATTCATTTGTGCCAAATTAGAGGGCATGCTATGTCAGTCTACTACAATCCTTCCATCGGGATAAACTTTATTTCGAAGGCTTTGGCCGACATTCTTTTTCCCAATGCGATCTTAACCCCATCACGAAAACTATTACAAAGCTCATCATGATCTATTCTTGAAAGCTTTGGGGTCTTAAGGGTTGTTCCTATCACTATGAGTGACTCTGGGATTTGTCTAGATTTTCATATTTATGACACCCCAGAGATTCCTCGTCTGATTGGCAGACCAATCATGAGGCTATTACAAAAGGAACAACAAGGACGTTTAGACTTTAAGGTTGGGGAATCCACTATAAGTGTTCCTCTTGCTCGTTGTATAAACACGATGGTAGAACCCCAGCCTGAGCAAGACTCCGTTGAGGAGGTCTTAATGGCATCCCTAGAAGAGATGGCTCAACCAACCTTCAATGATGAAGACTTTGTTCAAGAAGAGGAAGAGTTAGCAGAGCCGATCGATCTAGACAAATATGAGGAGCCTCCACCTCCCTCAATAGAGCTAAAACCTCTTCCTCCAGGCCTAAAATATGTCTTTCTTCATAATAATCAAGAAACCCCAGTGATCATTAGTGACAAACTCACAAACGATGAAACCCAAAAGCTTGTCACCATTTTAGAAAGACATAAACCCGCTATAGGCTACTCACTAGAAGACCTCAAGGGCGTCAGTCCTGCTCTCTATACTCATCGCATCCCTACCGATCCTAATTGCACACATTCAAGGGAGCCACAACGGAGACTTAACAACGCTATGCGAGAGGTTGTTAAGAAAAAGGTCCTCAAACTTTTGCACTTTGGGATTATTTATCCTGTGCCACATAGTGAGTGGGTGAGCCCTATCCAAGTAGTGCCAAAGAAGGGAGGTATGACAGTCATTAGGAATGAGAAAAACAAATTCATTCCCCGACGAACTATCACTGGGTGGCGGATGTGCATTGACTACTGGAAACTAAACAAGGCCACTAAGAAGGACCACTTTCCATTACCATTCATCGACGAGATGTTAGAACGTCTCTCGAATCATTCCTTCTTTTGTTTCCTTGATGGATATTCCGGGTATCATCAAATCTCAATCCACCCTGATGACCAAAGTAAGACTACATTCACATGCCCGTATGGAACTTATGCATACCGACGGATGTCGTTTGGGTTGTGCAATGCTCCAGCTTCTTTCCAACGGTGCATGATGTCTATCTTCTCTGACTTGATTGAGAAAATAATGGAGGTATTCATGGATGATTTTACTGTCTATGGAAAAACCTTTGATGAATGTTTGGAGAATTTAGATAAAGTCTTACAAAGGTGTGAAGAAAAGCACTTAGTCCTGAACTGGGAGAAATGCCATTTTATGATTCGGGAAGCTATAGTGCTAGGACATAGGGTGTCCGAACGTGGGATAGAAGTGGATAAAGCAAAGATCAAAGTTATTGAGCAACTTCCACCTCCCATGATTGTGAAAGGAATCTGAAGCTTCCTGGGACATGTAGGGTTTTATAAGCGATTCATTAAAGACTTTTCTCAAATTGCTAGACCCCTGACTAGTCTCCTAGCTAAGGATACACCCTTCATCTTTAATGATGAGTGCTATGCAACCTTCCAAATCCTTAAAAAGGCACTCATCTCAGCTCCAATTATTCAACCACCTGATTGGAAGCTTCCATTTGAGATCATGTGTGACGCTAGCAACTTAGCGGTTTGGGCCGTTTTGGGCCAAACCAAGGATAAGAAGCATTATGCTATATCCTATGCTAGCAAAACCTTATCTGGACCATAGCTCAACTATGCTACAATAGAAAAAGAGTTGTTGGTTGTTGTCTTTGCTATAGACAAGTTTAGATCTTACTTAGTGGGGGCAAAGGTAATTATCTATACCGATCACGCAGCTCTTAAGTACCTCCTCACTAAGAAAGATGCTAAGCCTCGGTTAATTCGATGGATTCTTCTACTCCAAGAGTTTTACATAGAAATAAGAGATAAAAAGGGAGTAGAGAACTCGGTAGCTGATCACTTGTCTAGGCTTCAGTATAAGGAAACACATGAACTACCCGTCAATGACTACCTAAGGGACGATACCTTGCTCAAGGTAACAACCTCTGATCCATGGTACGCAGACATCGTGAACTTACCATCAAGGCTTCAGTATAAGGAAACACATGAACTACCCATCAAGGGCGTTGATAGTGAAAGGCTATGTCCCACCTGGTGCGAACAAAAGAAAATTGATTCATGAGAGCCGCTCACACCTATGGGATGAGCCATATCTTTTTTGAGTCTGCGCCGATGGATTGTTGAGAAGATGTGTCCCTATGGCTGAGGCTACTCAAATTATGGAAAGATGCCATGCCTCGCCATATGGAGGACACTATGGAGCATTCCGGACACATGCCAAGATCTGGCAAAGTGGTTTCTTCGGGCCAACAATGTATCAAGATACAAAGGAGTTTGTTAGGAGATGCCATAGGTCTCAGAAACATGGGAATATCAACGCCCGAGATGCAATGCCTCTCACAAACAATCTTCAAATTGAACTTTTTGATGTGTGGGGGATTGATTTCATGGGACCATTTTCCAATGTCCGAGAATTGCGAGTACATCTTGGTAGCCGTAGACTATGTGTCTAAATGGGTAGAAGCAATACCATGCAGAAATGGTGACTCAAAACATGCCAAGAGAATGTTCCATGAAGTAATATTTCCTTGATTTGGTACACCCCGAATGGTCATAAGTGATGGAGTATCACATTTCATAGATAAGGTCTTCCGGATGTACCTAGCGAATCATGGAATTTGTCACATCATTGCTACAACATACCATCCCCAAACTAGCGGTCAAGCAAAAACATCTAACAAACAAATCAAGAATATTCTATAAAAGACCGTTGATGAAATGGGGAAGGGATGGAAGGATGAAGGACTGAGAATGCAATAGCAAGGCGACCAGAGGGGGGGTGAATGGGAGCTCAAAAATTTCTCTCGAAACTTCGGCCTTTGTCCCACAAATCAACCCCCAAAAGCTTCGATCAAAACCGTGATGCCCACGACCCTTGGAAGAGGGTGGATGATCCCTAGGATCACAGCGAGGCACCACAAAGCGATAGCGAACCAAACGTCAAAAGCACTAGCACAGGTTCAACCCTCAAAAACCAAGTCCCGAACGTAGATGGAAGGCTACATCAAGAAATCCCCAAATACCAATGCTAACAAGTAGCAAAGATACCTAGAGAGGTTCCTTGGTCAACTCTATGGCCAAACGAGAAGTCCGGAAATCAAGCGAAGAAGCCGGGAGAGCAAACACACTAACTCTCAACACACAGCCGATTCCCGGAGTGTCCGCCAGTACGGTCCCGAACTGTCCGGCTCAACCGCGGACTGTCCGTGGGGGGATGGCGGACTGTCTGCCGGCAAAAACCCCGAAACAGCACTGCTGCAGAACCTCCCTGGTCGGCACGCGGACTGTCCGCGACCAACTACGGCGGACTGTCCGCCGGTCAAACGGAGTCAGCACAGCCGAGCCGCGCGACCACTGCTCGGTCGGAGCCCGACGCGCGGACTGTCCGCGCCTCCAACGGCGGACTGTCCGCGAGTGCCCAGTGAGGGTGATTTCGGTCGCCCTCAACTCAAATCTTCCCCAAATCAATTCAAACCAAAATCCCTTGATACCAAACTTGGAGAGGGTGATCACGAGGTAGTTAGAAGACACTCCCCAAGAAATCATCCACTGAAATCAACTCAATCAACGGAAAATCGAAAGGGTAGGTGTATGAACCGAAAAAGCGCCACGAAAACAAAATCGACCTGATCTACTTGCTCTTGAGGAGTTAGATGAATTCCTTCGGTGGAAATGATCTACTCACTATAAAGAACAAGTTGATTAAAGTGGAATTTGAAAATACGCAGTATAGAGAGAGATCGAGTGACGGGAAAATCACGGAGAAACGAAGAACGCGAAGAACACGAACGAAAACGCGAATCAACACATCGATCTGCAACCGTGTGGCTACCACACGCTACAACAGTGAGATTATGGTCTAACTTCCTCAAAATCTCCAGTACACAGAGGTATGGTTCTCTGCGGATCTCAGTTGCTACAGCAGGCGATTGAGAGAGCACGAAAACCTAGAAGGCAAAGAGCAAATGACTGAGATAGGATGGGAGGTGGGTGTCTCCCTCTACTTATCCTAATTCTAATTCCCACTCTACCCCTAACTAATTACAGAGCGAACTAGCTAAACCCTAGGGTTATTCTGGACCAACTCGTGGTAGGTGGTGAACTGACGGCCACACCCGCACGACTGGTAGCATTGCCTCGGCGCAACCTCACCGATTGCCGCCACGTGCCGCCATCGCTCTGCTCGTCCTTTTCCTGGACTTCGCCCCCGGTTTTGTGGCCCAAATCGGGAAACCAGCCTTCACAGCTAACCCCCAGTTTTGAGGCCCAAACCGGGAAACCAGCCAACCATCGCCTGAGTTTTGTGGCCCAAACTCAGAAACCCGCAGCACCCAGGTTTTGAGGCCAAAACCTGGAAACCGTCCTCAGCCCTAGTTTTGTGGCCCAAACACGGAAACCATCAGCGCCCAGGTTTTGAGGCCCAAACCTGGAAACTGTCCACTCGCTGGTTTTTCTGTGGCTCAACCACCAAACCGAACCGTAGAGGGGATGCACCGCCCGTGCACCCCATCCACCAACACGTGTCCCCAGGTCCTCGACCCAAGCAACACCGTGTCCGCAAGTCTTCGCTCGTCGCTGTCCCAGGCTGTCAGCCACCACAGCTGTTCCTCAGGCCACCGGTCCCTCAGTCCAAGCCTCACGTCCGACCTTCGCCACTCTCGGTCCATCGGCACGGCACGTCTCTACTTGACCTTCACCTTGCCTTCGATCACTGTATCCGTGCTCGACACCTGCACAACACAAGCCAAAGAACATGCGCATTATCCGAGTTGACAATCACTCATCACTCAGAGACTCGGCATACACCCATGTATCCGCAATCTCCCCCTTGATGAGTGCATTGTCAACTACCAACACAAATCATAATAGAATAGAGGAAGGAAGGAAGAAAGAGAGAGAACTCGACCAAATGACCCAAAAGCATAACAAAGCCGAATAAGGTCAAGTGGAAAGAGCAAAACTACTTGGTTCCCAAAGACATGGGCAACGGCTCGATGCAACCAAGCAAAGCAAAGCTAGCCCTCAAGAAGAAGTAGAACAGGCTCAACACCGCTAGCGAGAAAACTTGATACCAATTGAAGAATCAACTGAAATTCAAGCAAAACACAGCTAGCCCTCAAGAAGAGGCAGAACGGGCTCAACACCACTAGCGAGGAAACTCGACACCAACTGAAGAAAGCTTGATATCAACTGAAGAGCATAAAAGCAAAAAGGTGCTAGTTCCTCAAGAAAGAGGCAAAGGCTCAACACAACTAGCTACCAAAAATGCTCCGAATGAACTGTTACCAGCTCGAAAACTCCCCCTCAAATGGTGCACACAACCAGGAAATCTCTCAAACACAGAGAGCACACATGATTTGTCAATATTTTCTCCCCCTTAGTTGAAAATGCACCATTAGACAAATTTCACCCCCTTGACAGAAGAACTCTCCCTCCAAATGCATATGAGTCAAAATGCAAGTTAGCAGCTTCAGGAATATGGTCGATAGAATATGAAGATGCTCAACAGAGTGCTGATCCGAAGACTCATAAAATGCACAGAATGCTAGCAAAGGCTCAAACTGATCACTAAATACGAAATCTGAACATTGGAGCAATAAGAGCAGTTTTCTGCCAAAAAGGTATTCACCATAAAAATAGCACGAAGCATGTATACAAGGTGAACTACCCCTAGCACAGTTCAACCATCATGCTATAGAGTGAAACAGAGACTTGTATATCCAAATTTTATCGGAGTTGCAGCGGTTAAATTACACAAGTTCAAATTTCAGCATGTGATTGCGAGAGGTTGAAAGCTTGTCATTGCCTAACTTTTCAACTGTGCGAAGCCTATGCACAAGCAATCAGAAGCTTAAGGCAACAGTTTCGGTCATACACTACACAGCTCAAGTTTAACTCAAAGTGCAATGAGAAACAATCTTGAAACTGTGATGTGCTGACAAGCAATCCCATCTCGATCTTTCCAATTCACTTAACTTGGTTCAAAATTAAAGCAGCATAGGAATAAACCAAGCAAGTGAATGACTCAGAACTAGAGACATAGCAACCTAGCATATATGGAAGCGCAAGTGACTTCAACACATTCTACACATGCTAGTTGCATAACTCAATGGTGATCATTTTCAAGTTTTATGTTCATTAAGCAAATTCACCATTCATAAAATAGCTCCGCTCATAACATGTATCAGTGATCAGAAGGAGCATAAGCTAAAAGCATCATCATAAAACATCGGAGCAAATACTATACAGAGCATAGTCACATTCTAAAGATTATATACATGAAGCTCTGAATGTAAATATGGAAGATGAAATGTAAAGATGCATGATGAAACCAAATGAAAAATACAAAGTCAGTTTATAATACAAGAGCCAAAATGTTTCCCCCATCTAAAAGGGGAAACACACACCAAGCTCACCTCTCAACCTAGCAAAAGTTGATTGGTCCAAAGGCTTGGTGAAAATATCAACCAACTGATGATGAGTATCGACATGGCGAAGGTCGATATCACCCTTCTCATAGTGGTCTCGCAGAAAATGAAGGCGCACATCAATGTCTTTGGTCTTAGAGTACAGCACGGGGTTCTTAGTAACACTAATAGCATTCGTGCTGTCACAAAGCAAAGGAACGCGAGTAAAGCTCATACCAAAATCACGCAAAGTGGCCATCATCCAGAGCAACTGGGAACAGTAGCTAGCCGCAGCAACATACTCAACCTCCGTGGTAGACTGGGCGACACTAGACTGCTTGCGAGAAGACCATGATACAAGAGAAGAACCAACAAACTGACAAGTCCCAGAAGTGGACTTGCGCTCAAAGTGACAACCAGCAAAATTGGCATCGGAATAACCGCAAAGGGAAAGGGTGGAGGAAGCAGAATACCAATTCCCAAATTCTAGAGTGAAGCATAAGTACCTCATAATGCGCTTGACCGCCTGACGGTGAGAGCTGCGCGGCGATGACTGAAATCGCGCGCAAAGACACACCGCGAACTGAATGTCCGGGCTTGTCACCGTCAGGTACAGCAGCGACCCGATCATACTCCGGTACTCCTTCTGGTCCACAGCTTCTCCATCCTTGTCCGCATCCAGGGCCGTCGTGGTCGACATGGGTGTTGGAAGAGGCTTGGCCTCACCCATATCGAATTTCTTCAGGATATCCTTGGTATACTTACCCTGGTGCACAAACGTTCCCTCTCGAGATTGCTTAATTTGCAATCCGAGGAAAAACGTCAACTCACCCATCATGCTCATCTCAAACACCCTGCTCATAGTATCTGCAAACTTGGCAACCAAAGTGTGAGAAGAACCACCGAAAATGATATCATCCACGTAAATCTGGACCAAGAGAGTTTCATTGCCTTGCTTGACGAGAAATAGCGTTTTATCCACACATCCCATTTTAAAACCCTTAGCAAGCAAAAAGGTTTTCAACCTATAATACCAGGCTCTAGGGGCTTGTTTCAAACCATACAATGCTTTGTGAAGTTTGAAAACATGGTTTGGAAACTTGGGATTTTCGAAACCGGGGGGTTGTTTCACATACACCTCCTCTTCTATGTAGCCGTTTAAGAAGGCACTCTTGACATCCATTTGAAAAAGTTTAAACCCTTTGGATGCAGCAAAAGCCAAGAGTATCCTAATCGCCTCCAAACGAGCTACAGGAGCAAAAGTCTCCTCATAGTCTATTCCCTCCTTCTAACTGTAGCCCTGGGCTACAAGTCTGGCCTTGTTTCTCACAACATGGCCATCTTCTCCTTGTTTGTTTTTGAAAACACATTTCATCCTAATAGGATGACACTTAGGAGGAAGAGGAACAAGAACCCAAACCAGATTTCTCTCAAAGTTTTCAAGCTCCTCATGCATGGCATTTACCCAATCCAGATCCGTCAAAGCGTGTCCAACATCTCGGGGTTCAAAATCAGCAACAAATGCAGAATGAGCAAAGTGAGAGATTTGTTGTGACCTGGACCGAGTGACACGTTCGCCGATGCTGTCGATCATCTGTTGAGGCGGGTGTTGGCGCTGAATGTGTTGAGGTGCCTCCCGAGCTGATGTAGCCTCCCCCTCAACAGCAGCTGGTGCCTCCCCGGGTACAAAGGGTACCGCTCGAGGTGGCGGATCCCATGGCCCCCAAGTAGTAGAGGAAGAAGGGTCGGGGCCGTGAGTCGTAGTAGAAGCCGCTCCTTGCGGCACAGCAGGTGGAGGAGGTGCTGGGTCATCCATCCCTTCAGCACCTTCGTCCTCATCATCAAAAAGAGGCTCACCAACCTCATGGACACCTGCACGCTCAAAACGAGAAGAAGGACAAACCATGGTCTCATCGAAGGTGACATCTGATGTCTCCATGACTCGGTTAGTATCAAGGTTAAGTACACGATAAGCGCGAGTGTGAGTGCCAAAACCCAAAAATACACCGTCTGAAGAACGAGACTCAAATTTGTCCAGGTTGCCTTTCTTGAGTATAAAACAGTGGCAACCAAAAACTCTAAAATAACTCATCTTGGGCAGTTTTCCAAAACGCAACTCATAAGAAGTCTTTTTCAAGAAAGCTCAGAGAAAAATGCGATTGGAAATGTAGCATGCAGTGCTCATAGCCTTGGCCCAATATCACCTAAGAGTCCTATGCTCATCGAGCATCGTCCTGGCCATCTCTACAAGGGTCCGATTTTTCCTCTCTACAACACCATTTTGAGGCGGTGTGTAGGGGGAAGAAAACTGATGCTCTAAACCCAAAGAGTTACAAAACTTCTCAAAATCTGAGTTTTTGAACTCGGAACCATTATCACTCCGAATTGCTCGCATTGAGTTCAGAGGGAACTCATTCTGAACACGCAAAATCAGATTGCTAGCAAAGGAGAAAGTCTCGGTTTTCTCAGCTAAAAAGAAAAATCCACGAATATCTCGAAAAATCATCGACAACAACAAGCACATACCACTTCTCCCCAACTGAGCTCACCCGAGCCGGACCAACAAGGTCCATGTGCAAAAGCTCTCCAGGGCGCTTAGTCATGACCTAAGTCACTGGATGGTGGGGAGCGGCGACCATCTTCCCATGTCTACAAGAATGGCAAACAAGATCCTTCTCCATGGACAACTTGGGCAATCCTCGGATTAGGCCAAGTGAACTAAGTCTTGCAAACAAGTCGAAGCTCGGGTGACCGAGTCTCCTATGCCACTTCCAAAGATCAGAGTTGGAAGGTCCAGCCAAAAGACAACGAGAAACTCCAAACAATTCCGAGAAATTTGCACGAAAGACTTTTCCAAAGGACGAAATCACACATACAAGATTGCCCTGAGGATCCAAAATGCGTCTGAGATTCAGTTTAAAACGAATCTCATAGTCATCATCGAAAAGTTGTGAAACAGAAAGAAGGTTAAAATGCAAGTTAGAAACAAGAGCAACATCGCGCAACACAAAGTGCTCATTAACTCGCACAGACCCACGAGACAACACCTTACCTTTGCTATTGTCGCCGAATGTGATAAACTCCTTTCCGGCGATCGGACTAAGACTGGAGAACCACTTGGTGTTTCCGGTCATATGCCTTGAGCACCCGGAATCCACCAACCAAATGTTCTCCAATCGTTTTACCTACATCAATAAAAAGACATAGGGTGAGCATACGGTCCAACACTGGGGTGAGTAAAATGGGAATTATACCAGTGTTGGGCCGGCTGCTCAAAAGAATGGTTAGCAGAAAAACCGTTCCTAGCACGCCTACGAGAGGAGCGATCACCACGTAGAGGAAAATGTGGTCCGCTAAGGGAGGAGCGTCCATCACGATACTCAAAACGTGATGGGGGAAAACGCTCAACTACAAAGCCACCGCCACGGGGTCCATAGCCCACAACTGCAGGCTCCCGTCGAGCATGTTCTCTTCGCGGCCTAGGCCTAGGAACTTGAGGTTTTGGACCTCTAGGCCTGGCAGCACGCTTCTGAACATTCGGCACATGTACATCATGGAAAGGACGGTACATGTCTGTGTTGTTCATCTCCTTTGCACGACGCGCCTCTCTCTTGCGCCGAAAGCAAAACTCACTCAAGTGACCATCTCTCCCAAAGTGCTCACAATGGTACCTCACCGCTCTCATAGGCGGTTGTTGGTACTCACGGTAGTGGGTGTGGATCACTTTGCCCTTCTGTGGCATAAGCTCCTCTTGGATGGGTGGCATGGTGTCTAGCTTGTTCCTGAGGTGGTTTGGTTTTGGAGCCCATGACTATTTCTTGGGTGGAGCTCTCCGAGGTTCAACAAACACACCATCCTTGGTGTTAGGCTTTAGCGGCTCTCTAGGTGGTATCTTGGTAAGCTTGGGAGTAGTGGTGGAGTTGGGCTTCTCACTTGGGTTAAGACCACTCGACTCTCCAATCTTGCCAAAAGATGAAGCGCACTCAACACCCTGAGCAAAGCCTATACCTGGACCTCCAGCAGAACGTTTGAACTAGGAGATCATCATCCCAAGCTGCGGCTCACCACTAGACACCCATGACAAGATGGTCCGAAGGTATGTGTTTTCCTCCTCAGTTTGCATCTTGTCATGCTTCACATTAGCAATCTCCATTTCCAAACCGTCGCACAAAGCGCACCTAGACACACAAGTGCTACCCGAGCTGGCCTTCTCAAGAGACACAATCTTGGAATTCTTCTCTGCCAACTCGGATTGCAAGCCTGCACAAGACTTGCACGCACCAAGCACCGAGGATCTAGCTCTAAGCTCATCCACCTCTCCTACCAACGCAGCATACTTACCTCTCAAAGTGAGAAGGCCAGTCATGTGCGTGGTGCACATCTCACACTCAGCCTCCTCAGAAACGACCACAGTGGATCTAGTAAACTCAAGCTCTCTCACCGTATCCTCCCACTTCTGCCTAAACTCCTTCCGCTCTTTAGCAGCGCGCCTAAGCAACTTATCTTGACTTAGAAGGGCGGCAGTAAGTTTCTTGACCTCAGCAGAAAGCTCGTCGGGGGTCTGAGATACCTGGGAGGTGTCATCGTCGTCGTTCCGAGGAGTCTCCTCTAGCTCGCCGTTGACCTCCTTGCCGAGGGCCATGGTGCAGAAGCCCTCGTTGTCAGCGAAGAAGCAAAGGCCGTTAAGTTTGTCCTCGATCCTCTTCTTCTTCTCGGACTCGTCGTCGCTTGAGGAAGCGGAGTCGTCATCCGAGTCATCGACGTCGCTGAACGTGGCAAAGAACGCACGCTGCTCAGCCTGGGCCTTCTCCAAGTACTTTTTCTTGATGTACTCCTTGTTGAAGCCGCCCTTCCGCTTGTGCTTCACGGGGACGTACTTCTCCTTGCGCTTGCCGGAGTCGTACTTGTGCCCATGAACCGCCTTGCCGAAGGTCTGCTTGTTCTTCTTCGGGCAATTGGCGATGAAGTGGTTAGGGTCGCCGCACTCGAAACATCCCGAGCGTCCTTCTCCGCGGAGACAGTTCATGCGGTTATTGTGGAACCACGAGAACCAGTTGGCGAGCAATGCCAACTCGTCATCCCCCATGAACTCCAGCTGCTCCTCTGTGACAGAAAGAAGAGAGGAAAGTGCAAAGCCTCCAGAGGGGTTAGCAGAAGAGCCAGAGACCAAAGCCATTGACGGGCCAGAAGGATTTTCATAAGAAGCCTTCGCCATGGCGTCAATCTTACTGGACATGAGCTTACTGAAGAGCTCGTCGCATGTGAGAGTCTCATAGTTAGGTGATTCGATGATCGCCTGACCCTTCAAGTCCCACACCGACCGATCGAGAGTGTGCAAAAGCTTCAAAGCTCTCTCATGATCGTCGAAAGGCAACAACTCCTTGTTAGCCCTCATCCTATTGACAATCACCTGAAAGCGTGCGAATAAACTTTCTATGCTCTCGCCAAGCATATGTCGAAAGTCCTCATACTCTCACTTGAACGACTCGTAGAGATGGGTTTTGACTTGAGTGGTTCCCTCATGGAAATGCATGAGGGTAGCCCAAATCTCCCGAGCCGTAGCGAGGTGAGAAACGCGATCAAACTCGGACATGCTCAAACAGGAGAAAAGAGCATTACAGTCTCGGCTATTAGCATCGTGCTCATCAATCTAATGCTGAGTAGCACGAGCAGCCTAGATCACGTAATCAGCAGAGTTGCAAATATCCCAGATGGAAGCACCCAAACTCCGCAGATAGGCCGACATGCGTATCTTCCAATATGCATAGTTTGTCCCATCGAAGAACGGCGGTTTGCCCACGCCGCGATCCATGTCGCCTTCTGTGGATCTTGAACCGGCTAAGGTGGAAGATCCTTAACCTGCTCCCATACCAATTGAAGGACCGAGAATGCAATAGCAAGGCGACTAGAGGGGGCGGTGAGTGGGAGCTCAAAAATTTCTCTTGAAACTTTGGCCTTTGTCCCACAAATCAACCCCCAAAAGCTTCGATCGAAACCGTGATGCCCATGACCCTTGGAAGAGGGTGGATGATCCCTAGGATCACAGCGAGGCACCACAAAGCGATAGCGAACCAAACGTCAAAAGCACTGGCACAGGTTCAACCCTCAAAAACCAAGTCCCGAATGTAGATGGAAGGCTACGTCAAGAAATCCCCAAATACCAAAGCTAACAAGTAGCAAACATACCTACAGAGGTTCCTTGGTCAACTCTAGGGCCAAACGAGAAGTCCGGAAATCAAGCGAAGAAGCCGGGAGAGCAAACGCACTAACTCTCAACACACAGCTGATTCCCGGACTGTCCGCCAGTTTGGTCCCGGACTGTCCGGCTCAACCGCGGACTGTCCGCGGGGGGATGGCGGACTGTCCGTCGGCAAAAACCCCAAAACAGCACTGCTGCTGAACCTCCCTGGTCGGCTCGCGGACTGTCCATGACCGACTACGGCAGACTGTCCGCCAGTCAAACGGAGTCAGCACAGCCGAGCCGCGTGACCACTGCTCGGTCGGAGCCCGACGCGCGGACTGTCCGCGCCTCCAACGGCGGTCTGTCCGCGAGTGCCCAATGAGGGCGATTTCGGTCGCCCTCAACTCAAATCTTCTCCAAATCAATTCAAACCAAAATCCCTTGATCCCAAACTTGGAAAGGATGATCACGAGGTAGTTAGAAGACTATCCCCAAGAAATCATCCGCTCAAATCAACTCAATCAATGGGACATCGAAAGGGTAGGTGTATGAACCGAAAAAGCGCCACGAAAACAAAATCGACCCGATCTACTTGCTCGTGAGGAGTTAGATGAATTCCTTCAGTGGAAATGATTTCCTCACTATAAAGAACAAGTTGATTCAAGTGGAATTCGAAAAGACGCAGTATAGAGAGAGATCGAGTGACGGGAAAATCGCGGAGAAACGAAGAAAGCGAAGAACACGAACGAAAACGTGAATCAACACATCGATCTGCAACCGTGTGGCCACCACACGCTAGAACAGTGAGATTACGGTCTCACTTCCTCAAAATCTCCAATACACAGAGGTATGGTTCTCTGCGGATCTCAGTTGCTACAGCAGGGGATTGGGAGAGCAGGAAAACCTAGAAGGCAAAGAGCAAATGACTGAGATAGGATGGGAGGTGGGTGTCTGCCTCTACTTATCCTAATTCTAATTCCCACTCTACCCCTAACTAATTACAGAGCGAACCAACTAAACCCTAGGGTTATTCTGGACCAACTCATGGTAGGTGGTGATCTGACGGCCACGCCCGCACGACTGGTAGCGTTGCCTCGATGCAACTTCACCGATTGCCGCCACGTGCCGCCACCGCTCTGCTCGTCCTTTTCCTGGACTTCGCCCCCGGTTTTGTGGCCCAAACCGGGAAACCAGCCTTCACAGCTAACCCCCGGTTTTGAGGCCCAAACTGGGAAACCAGCCGACCATCGCCTGAGTTTTGTGGCCCAAACTCAGAAACCCGCAGCACCCAGGTTTTGAGGCCCAAACCTAGAAACCGTCCTCAGCCCGAGTTTTGTGGCCCAAACTCGGAAACCATCAGCGCCCAGGTTTTGAGGCCCAAACCTGGAAACCGTCCACTCAGTGGTCTTTCTGTGGCTCAACCACCAAACCGAACCGTAGAGGGGATGCACCGCCCGTGCACCCCGTCCACCAACACGTGTCCCCAGGTCCTCGACCAAAGCAACACCGTGTCCGCAAGTCTTCGCTCGTCGCTGTCCCAGGCTGTGAGCCACCACAGCTGATCCTCAGGCCACCGGTCCCTCAGTCCAAGCCTCACGTCCTCCCTTCGCCACTCTCGGTCCATCGGCACGGCACGTCTCTACTTGACCTTCACCTTGCCTTCGATCAGTGTATCCGTGCTTGATACCTGCACAACACAAGCCAAAGAACATGCGCATTATCCCAGTTGACAATCACTCATCACTCAGAGACTCGGCATACACCCATGTATCCACAAAGGACAAACTCCCTGATGCTCCCTGGCATATCGAACTGCATACAAAACACCCATAGGCATGTCACCTTATCAGCTTGTATATGGGAAAACATGTCATCTAGCTGTCGAGCTTGAGTTCAAAGCTCACTAGGCCATGAAATGATGGAACATGGACTTTGAAGCTGTAGGGACAAAAAGAAAGATGCAACTCTCAGAGCTAGAAGAATAGCGTGAAAAAGCTACCATAATGCCAAGATCTACAAAGAGAGAACAAAGAGATGGCATGATAAGAGAATCAAGCATAAAGAGTTTAAGCCTGGGGATAAGGTTCTGCTGTTCAATTCAAGAGTTAAGCTCTTTGGGCATGGGAAACTTCAGAGTAAGTGGGAAGGACCTTTTAAGGTCGTCCACACTTCAACTCACGGAGCCATTACCATCCAAGATGATACAGGTAACACATTTAAGTTAAATGGCCAACGCTTAAAAGTTTTTCTTGAACCTGAAAATGTGGAAAAGAAGTAGACTTGATTGAATTCTTGCAATTTAATGATCCAATCTAAAATCAATCATCCTAATAACTCTAGACAACCAATGCTTATAAGCCTAACATCTAATTGGTTCCACAAGTTTTGTTGTCTATGATGGACCGAGAATGCAATAGCAAGGCGAACAGAGGGGGGGGGGGGGTGAATGGGAGCTCAAAAATTTCTCTCGAAACTTTGGCCTTTTGTCCCCAAAATCAACCCCAAAAGCTTAGATCAAAACCGTGATGCCCACAACCCTTGGAAGAGGGTGGATGATCCCTAGGATCACAGCGAGGCAACACAAAGCGATAGCGAACCAAACGCCAAAAGCACCAGCACAAGTTCGACCCTCAAAAACCATGTCCCGAACGTAGATGGAAGGCTATGTCGAGAAATCTCCAAATACCAATGCTAACGAGTAGCAAAGATACCTAGAGAGGTTCCTTGGTCAACTCTAGGACCAAACGAGAAGTCCGGAAACCAAGCGAAGAAGCCGGGAGAGCAAACGCACTAAACCGAAGGCTTCAGCCGATTCCCGGACTGTCCGGGGTTCAGTCCGCGGACTGTCTGCCCAACGGCGGACTGTCCGGGCTCTGGTGGCGGACTGTCCGCCGGTCAAAAGTGCAAAAACGCACTGCTGCTGATGTCCCCTGGACAGCTCCCGGACTGTCCGCGAGTCCCAATGGCGGACTGTCCGCGGTTCAAAAAGGAGTCAGCACAGCCGAGCCTCGCGACCACTGCTCGGTCAGAGCCCGACGCGCGGACTGTCCGCGCCCCCAACAGCGGACTGTCCGCGAGTGCCGAATGAGGGCGATTTCGGTCGTCCTCCACTCAAATCCTCCCAAATTCGATTCAAATCAAAATCCCTTGATCCCAAACTTGGAGAAGATGATCACGAGGTAGTTAGGAGACTATCGCCAAGAAATCATCCGCTCAAATCAACTCAATCACCAGGAAATCAAAAGGGAAGGAGTATGAACAAAAAAGCACTACGAAAACGAAATCGACCCGATCTACTTGTTCGTGAGGAGTTAGATGAATTCCTTCGGTGGAAATGATCTCCTCACTATAAAGAACAAGTTGATTCAAGTGGAATTCAAAAAGATGCAGCAGAGAGGGAGAACGAGTGACTGGAAAATCGCGGAGAAACGAAGAACACGAACAAAATACGAATCAACACATCGATCTGCAACCGTGTGGCTACCACACGCTACAACAGTGAGATTACGGTCTCACTTCCTCAAAATCTCCAGTACACAGAGGTATGGTTCTCTGTGGATCTCAGTTGCTACAACAGGGGATTGGGAGAGCAGGAAAACCTAGAAGGCAAACAGCAAATGACTGAGATAGGATAGGGGTTGGGTGTCTCGGTCTACTTATCCTAATTCTAGTTCCCACTCTACCCCTAACTAATTAAAGAGCGAACCAGCTAAACCCTAGGGTTATTCTGGACCAACTCGAAGAGTCTGGAGATCCGACGGCCACACCCGCACAACTGGTAGCGTTGCCTCGACGCAACCTCACCGATTGCCGCCACGTGCCGCCACCGCTCTGCTCGTCCTTTTCCTGGACTTCGCCCCCGGTTTTGTGGCCCAAACCGGGAAACCAGCCTTCACAGCCAATCCCCGGTTTTGAGGCCCAAACCGGGAAACCAGCCGACCATCGCCTGAGTTTTGTGGCCCAAACTCAGAAACCTGCAGCGCCTAGGTTTTGAGGCCCAAACCTGGAAACCGTCCTCAGCCCGAGTTTTGTGGCCCAAACTCGGAAACCATCAGCGCCCAGGTTTTGAGCCCCAAACCTGGAAACCGTCCACTTGGTGGTTTTTCTATGGCTCAACCACCAAACCGAACCGTAGAGGGGATGCTCCGCCCGTGCACCCCGTCCACCAACACGTGTCCCCAGGTCCTCGACCCAAGCAACACCGTGTCCGCAAGTCTTCGCTCGTCGCTGTCCCAGGCTGTCAGCCACTAGAGCTGATCCTCAGGCCACCGGTCCCTCAGTCCAAGCCTCACGTCCGCCCTTCGCCACTCTCGGTCCATCAGCACGACACGTCTCTACTTGACCTTCACCTTGCCTTCGATCACTGTATCCGTGCTCGACACCTGCACAACACAAGCCAAAGAACATGCGCATTATCCCAGTTGACAATCACTCATCACTCAGAGACTCGGCATACACCCATGTATCCGCAATCTCCCCCATGATGAGTGCATTGTCAACTACCAACACAAATCATAATAGAATAGAGGAAGGAAGGAAGAAAGAGAGAGAACTCGACCAAATGACCCAAAAGCATAACAAAGCCAAAAAAGGTCAAGTGGAAAGAGCAAAACTACTTGGTTCCCAAAGACATGGGCAACGGCTCGACGCAACCAAGCAAAGCAAAGCTAGCCCTCAAGAAGAAGTAGAACAGGCTCAACACAGCTAGCGAGAGAACTTGATACCAATTGAAGAATCAACTGAGACTCAAGCAAAACACAGCTAGCCCTCAAGAAGAGGTAGAACGGGCTTAACACCGCTAGCGAGGAAGCTCGATACCAACTGAAGAAAGCTTGATATCAACTGAAGAAAGCTTGATATCAACTGAAGAGCATAAAAGCAAAAGTGCTAGTTCCTCAAGAAAGAGGCAAAGTCTCAACACAACTAGCTACCAAAAATGCTCTGAATCAACTGTTACCAGCTCAGAAACTCCCCCTCAAATAGTGCACACAACCAGGAAATCTCTCGAACACAGAGAGCACACATGATTTGTCAGTATTTTCTCCCCCTTAGTTGAAAATGCACCATCAAACAATTTTCTCCCCCTTGACAGAAGAACTCTCCCTCTAAATGCATATGAGTCAAAATGCAAGTTAGCAGCTTCAGGAATATAGTCGATTGAATATGAAGATGCTCAACAGAGTGCGGATCCGATGACTCATAAAATGCACAGAATGCTAGCAAGGGCTCAAACTGATCACTAAATACGAAATCTGAACATTTGAGCAATAAGAGCAGTTTTCAGCCAAAAAGGTATTCACCATCAAAATAGCATGAAACATGTATAGACAGGAAGTCAAACAAGTGCTAAACATATATACAAGGTGAACTACCCCTAACACAGTTCAACCATCATGCTATAGAATGAAACATAGACTTGTGTATCCAAATTTTATCGGAGTTGCAGCGGTTAAATTACACAAGTTCAAATATTCAACATGTGATTGCGAGAGGTTGAGAGCTTGTCATTGCCTAACTTTTCAACTGTGCGAAGCCTTTGCAAAAGCAATCAGAAGCTTAAGATAACAGTTTCGGTCATACACTACACAACTCAAGTTTAACTCAAAGTGCAATGAGAAACAGTCTCAAAACTGTGATGTGCTGACAAGCAATCCCATCTCGATCTTTCCAATTCACTTAACTTGGTTCAAAATTAAAGCAGCATATGAACATACCAAGCAAGTGAATGACTCAGAACTAGAGACATAGCAACCTAGCATATATGAAAAACACAAGTGACTTCAACACATTCTACACATGCTAGTTGCATATCTCAATGGTGAACATTTTCAAGTTTTATGTTCATTAAGCAAATTCACCATTCATAAAATAGCTCCGCTCACAACACGTATCAGTGATCAGAAAGAGCATAAGCTACAAGCATCATCATAAAGCATCGGAGCACCTACTATACAGAGCATAGTCACATTCTAAAGATTATATATATGAAGCTCTGAATGTAAATATGCAAGATGAAATGCAAAAGATGCATGAAGAAACCAAATGAAAAACACAAAGTCAGTTTATAATACAAGAGTCAAAATGTTTCCCCCATCTAAAAGGGGAAACACACACCAAGCTCACCTCTCAACCTAGCAAAAGTTGATTGGTCCAAAGGCTTGGTGAAAATATCAGCCAACTGATGATGAGTATCGACATGGCGAAGGTCGATATCACCCTTCTCATAGTGGTCTCGCAAAAAATGAAAGCGACATCAATGTGTTTGGTCTTAGAGTGCAGCACGGGTTCTTAGCAATGCTAATCGCACTCGTGCTGTCACAAAGCAAAGGAACGCGGGTAAAACTCAGACCAAAACCACACAAAGTGGCCATCATCCAGAGCAACTGGGAATAGCAGCTAGCCGTAGCAAAATACTCAGCCTCCATGGTAGACTGGGCGACACTAGACTGCTTGTGAGAAGACCACAAAACAAGAGAAGAACCAATAAACTGACATGTCCCAGAAGTGGACTTGGGCTCAATGCGGCAACCAGCAAAATCGGCATCGGAATAACCACAAAGGGAGAGGGTGGAGGAAGCAGAATACCAAATCCCAAACTCAAGAGTGAAGCATAAGTACCTCATAATGCGCTTGACCGCCTTACGATGAGAGGTGCACGGCGACGACTGAAATAGTGCGCAAAGACACACCGCGAACTGAATGTCCGGGCGTGTCGCCGTCAGGTATAGCGGCGACCCGATCATACTCTGGTACTCCTTCTGGTCTACACCTTCTCCATCCTTGTCCGCATCCAGGGCCATCGTGGTCGACATGGGTGTTGGAAGAGGCTTGGCCTCACCCATATCGAATTTCTTCAGGATATCTTTGGTATACTTACACTAATGCACAAACGTTCCTTCTTGAGATTGCTTGATTTGCAATCCGAGGAAAAATGTCAACTCGCCCATCATGCTCATCTCAAATTCCCTGCTCATAGTATCTGCAAACTTGGCAACCAAAGCGTGAGAAGAACCACCGAAAATGATATCATCCACGTAAATCTGGACCAAGAGAGTATCATTGCCTTGCTTGAGGAGAAAGAGCGTTTTATACACACATCCCATTTTAAAACCCTTAGCAAGGAAAAAGGTTTTCAACCTATCATACCATGCTCTAGGGGCTTGTTTCAAACCATACAAAGCTTTGTGAAGTTTTAAAAGATGGTTTGGAAACTTGGGATTTTCGAAACCGGGGGGTTGTTTCACATACACCTCTTCTTCTATATAGCCATTTAAGAAGGCACTCTTGAAATCCATTTGAAAAAGTTTAAACCCTTTGGACGCAGAAAAAGCCAAGAGTATCCTAATTGCCTCCAAACGAGCTACAGGAGCAAAAGTCTCCTCATAGTCTATTCCCTCCTTCTGACAATACCCCTGGGCTACAAGTCTGGCCTTGTTTCTCACAACATGGCCACCCTCTCCTTGTTTGTTTTTGAAAACCCATTTTGTGCCAATAGGGTGACACTCAGGAGGAGGTGGAACCAAAACCCAAACCCGATTTCTCTCAAAATTTTCTAACTCCTCATGCATGGCATTGACCCAATCCGGATAAGATAAAGCATGTCCAACATCTCGGGGTTCAAAATCAGCAACAAATGCAGAATGAGCAAAGTGAGAGATTTGTTGTGACCTTGACCGAGTGACACGTTCGCCGATGCTGCTGATCATCTGTTGAGGCGGGTGTTGGCGTTGAATGTGTTGTGGCGCCTCCCGAGCTAAAGTAGCCTCCCTCTCAACAGCGGCTGGTGCCTCCCCGGGTACGAACGGTACAGCCCGAGGTGGCGCATCCCACGGCCCCAAGTAGTAGAGGAAGAAGGGTCTGGGCCGTGAGTCGTAGTAGAAGCCGCTCCTTGCGGCACAGCAGGTGGAGGAGGTGCTGGATCATTCATCCCTTCACCACCTTCGTCCTCGTCATCAAAAAGAGGCTCACCAACCTCATGATCACCTGCACGCTCAAAACGAGAAGAAGGACAAAACATGGTCTCGTCGAAGGTGACATCAGATGTCTCCATGACTCGGTTAGTATCAAGGTTAAGTACACGATATGCACGAGTGTGAGTGCCATAACCCAAAAATACACCGTCTGAAGAACGAGACTCAAATTTGTCCAGGTTGCCTTTCTTGAGTATAAAACAGTGGCACACAAAAACTCTAAAATAACTCACCTTAGGCAGTTTTCCAAAATGCAACTCATAAGAAGTCTTTTTCAAGAAAGCTCGGAGAAAAATGCGATTGGAAATGTAGCATGCAGTGCTCATGGCTTCGGCCCAATATCGCCTAGGAGTCCTATGCTCATCGAGCATCGTCCTGGCCAAGCATATGTCGAAAGTTCTCATACTCTCGCTTGAACGACTCGTAGAGACGGGTTTTGACTTGAGTGGTTCCCTCATGGAAACGCATGAGGGTAGCCCAAATCTCCCGAGCCGTAGCGAGGTGAGAAACGCGATCAAACTCGGACATGCTCAAACAGGAGAAAAGAGCATTACAGGCGCGGCTATTAGCATCGTGCTCATCAATCTGATGCTGAGTAGCACGAGCAGCCAAGACCATGTAATCGGCAGAGTTGCAAATATCCCAGATGGAAGCACCCAAACTCTGCAGATAGGCCGACATGCATATCTTCCAATATGCATAGTTCATCCCATCGAAGAACGGCGGTTTGTCCACGCCGCGATCCATGTCGCCTTCTGTGGATCTGGAACCGGCTAAGGTGGAAGATCCTTAACCTGCTCCGATACCAATTGAAGGACCGAGAATGCAATAGCAAGGCGACTAGAGGGGGCGCTGAATGGGAGCTCAAAAATTTCTCTTGAAACTACGGCCTTTGTCCCACAAATCAACCCCAAAAGCTTCGATCGAAACCGTGATGCCCACGACCCTTGGAAGAGGGTGGATGATCCCTAGGATCACAGCGAGGCACCACAAAGCGATAGCGAACCAAACGTCAAAAGCACTGGCACAGGTTCAACCCTCAAAAACCAAGTCCCGAACGTAGATGGAAGGCTATGTCAAGAAATCCCCATATACCAATGCTAACAAGTAGCAAAGATACCTAGAGAGGTTCCTTAATCAACTCTAGGGCCAAACGAGAAGTCCGGAAATGAAGCGAAGAAGCCGGGAGAGCAAACGCACTAACTCTCAACACACAACCGATTCCCGGACTGTCCGCCAGTACGGTCCCAGACAGTCCGGCTCAAACGCGGACTGTCCGCGGGGGGATGGCGGACTGTCCGCCGGCAAAAACCCCGAAACAGCACTACTGCTGAACCTCCCTGGTCGGCTCGCGGACTGTCCGCGACTGACTACGGCGGACTGTCCGCCAGTCAAACGGAGTCAGCACAGCCGAGCCGCGCGACCACTGCTCCGTCGGAGCCCAACGCGCGGACTGTCCGCGCCTCCAACGGCGGATTGTCCGCGACTGCCTAGTGAGGGCGATTTCGGTCGCCCTCAACTCAAATCTTCTCCAAATCAATTCAAACCAAAATCCCTTGATCGCAAACTTGGAGAGGATGATCACGAGGTAGTTAGAAGACTATCCCCAAGAAATCATCCGCTCAAATCAACTCAATCAACGGGAAATCGAAAGGGTAGGTGTATGAACCGAAAAAGCGCCACGAAAACGAAATCAACCCGATCTACTTGCTCGTGAGGAGTTAGATGAATTCCTTCGGTGGAAATGATCTCCTCACTATAAAGAACAAGTTGATTCAAGTGGAATTCGAAAAGACATAGTATAGAGAGAGATCGAGTGACGGAAAAATCGCGAAGAAACAAAGAAAGCGAAGAACACGAACGAAAACGCGAATCAACACATCGATCTGCAACCGTGTGGCCACCACACGCTACAACAGTGAGATTACGGTCTCACATCCTCAAAATCTCCAGTACACAGAGGTATGGTTCTCTGCGGATCTCAGTTGCTACAGCAGGGGATTGGGAGAGTAGAAAAACCTAGAAGGCAAAGAGCAAATGACTGAGATAGGATGGGAGGTGGGTGTCTCCCTCTACTTATCCTAATTCTAATTCTCACTCTACCCCTAACTAATTACAGAGCGAACCAGCTAAACCCTAGGGTTATTCTGGACCAACTCGTGGTAGGTGGTGATCCGACGGCCACGCCCGCACGACTGGTAGAGTTGCCTCGACGCAACCTCACCGATTGCCGCCACATGCCGCCACCGCTCTGCTCGTCCTTTTCCTGGACTTCGCCCCCCGGTTTTGTGGCCCAAACCGGGAAACCAGCCTTCACAGCTAACCCCCGGTTTTGAGGCCCAAACCGGTAAACCAGGCGACCATCGCCTGAGTTTTGTGGCCCAAACTCAGAAACCCGCAGCACCCAGGTTTTGAGGCCCAATCCTGGAAACCGTCCTCAGCCCGAGTTTTGTGGCCCAAACTCGGAAACCATCAGCGCCCAGGTTTTGAGGCCCAAACCTGGAAACCGTCCACTCGGTGGTTTTTCTGTGGCTCAACCACCAAACCGAACCGTAGAGGGGATGCACCGCCCGTGCACCCCATCCACCAACACCTGTCCCCAGGTCCTCGACCCAAGCAACACCGTGTCCGCAAGTCTTCGCTCGTCGCTGTCCCAGGCTGTGAGCCACCACAGCTGATCCTCAGGTCACCGGTCCCTCAGTCCAAGCCTCACGTCCGCCCTTCGCCACTCTCGGTCCCTCAGCCTGGCACGTCCCTACTTGACCTTCACCTTGCCTTCGATCACTGTATCCGTGCTCGACACCTGCACAACACAAGCCAAAGAACATGCGCATTATCCCAGTTGACAATCACTCATCACTAAGAGACTCGGCATACACCCATGTATCCGCAAAGGACAAACTCCCTGATGCTCTCTGGCATATCAAACTGCATACAAAACACCCATAGGCATGTCACCTTATCAACTTGTATATGAGAAAACATGTCATTTACATATCGAGCTTGAGTTCAAAGCTCACTGGGCCATGAAACGATGGAACATGGACTTTGAAGCTGTAGGGACAAAATGAAAGATGCAACTCTCAGAGCTAGAAGAATAGCGTGAAAAAGCTACCATAATGCCAAGATCTACAAAGAGAGAACAAAGAGATGGCATGATAAGAGAATCAAGCATAAAGAGTTTAAGCCTGGGGATAAGGTTCTACTATTCAATTCAAGATTTAAGCTCTTTGGGCATGGGAAACTTCAGAGTAAGTGGGAAGGACCTTTTAAGGTCGTCGACACTTCAACTCACGGAGCCATTACCATCCAAGATGATACAGGTAACACATTTAAGGTAAATGGCCAACGCTTAAAAGTTTTTCTTGAACCTGAAAATGTGGAAAAAGAAGTAGACTTGATTGAATTCTTGCAATTTAATGATCCAATCAAAAATCAATCATCCTAATAACTCTAGACAACCAATGCTTATAAGCCTAACATCTAATTGGTTCCACAAGTTTTGTTGTCTATGAAGGACCGAGAATACAATAGCAAGGCGACCAGAGGGGGGGTGAATGGGAGCTCAAAAATTTCTCTCGAAACTTTTGCCTTTTGTCCCCAAAAGCTTAGATCGAAACCGTGATGCCCACGACCCTTGGAAGAGGGTGGATGATCCCTAGGATCACAGCGAGGCACCACAAAGCGATAGCGAACCAAACGCCAAAAGCACCGACACAGGTTCGACCCTCAAAAACCATGTCCCGAACGTAGATGGAAGGCTACGTCGAGAAATCTACAAATACCAATGATAACGAGTAGCAAAGATACCTAGAGAGGTTCCTTGGTCAACTCTAGGACCAAACGAGAAGTCCGGAAACCAAGCGAACAAGTTGGGAGAGCTAACGCACTAAACCGGAGGCTTCAGCCGATTCCCGGACTGTCCGGGGTTCAGTCTGCGGACTGTCTGCCCAACAGCAGACTGTCCGTGCTCTGGTGGCGGACTGTTTGCCGGTCAAAAGTGCAAAAACGCACTGCTGCTGAAGTCCCTGGACAGCTCCCGGACTGTCCGCGAGTCCCAACGGCGGACTGTCCGCGGTTCAAAAAGGAGTCAGCACAGCCAAGCATCATGACCACTGCTCGGTCGGAGCCCAACGCGCGGACTGTCCGCGCCCCCAACAGTGGACTGTCCGTGAGTGCCCAACGAGGGCGATTTCAGTCGCCCTCCACTCAAATCCTCCCAAATTCGATTCAAATCAAAATCCCTTGATCCCAAACTTGGAGAAGATGATCACGAGATAGTTAGGAGACTATCGCCAAGAAATCATCTGCTCAAATCAACTCAATCACCGGGAAATCAAAAGGGAAGGAGTATGAACGAAAAAGCACTACAAAAACGAAATCGACCCGATCTACTTGTTCGTGAGGAGTTAGATGAATTCGATCACTGTATCGGTGCCTTCGATCACTGTATCCGTGCCTTCGATCACTGTATCACGAAAAAGCACGGCACGTCTCTACTTGACCGTCACCTTGCCTTCGATCACTGTATCCGTGCTCGACACCTGCACAACACAAGCCAAAGAACATGCGCATTATCCCAGTTGACAATCACTCATCACTCAGAGACTCGGCATACACCCATGTATCCGCAATCTCCCCCATGATGAGTGCATTGTCAACTACCAACACAAATCATAATAGAATAGAGGAAGGAAGGAAGAAAGAGAGAGAACTTGACCAAATGACCCAAAAGCATAACAAAGCCAAAAAAGGTCAAGTGGAAAGAGCAAAACTACTTGGTTCCCAAAGACATGGGCAACGGCTCGACACAACCAAGCAAAGCAAAGCTAGCCCTCAAGAAGAAGTAGAACAGGCTCAACACAGCTAGCGAGAAAACTTGATACCAATTGAAGAATCAACTGAGATTCAAGCAAAACACAGCTAGCCCTCAAGAAGTGGCAGAACGGGCTCAACACCGCTAGCGAGGAAGCTCGATACCAACTGAAGAAAGCTTGATATCAACTGAAGAAAGCTTGATATCAACTGAAGAGCATAAAAGCAAAAGTGCTAGTTCCTCAAGAAAGAGGCAAAGTCTCAACACAACTAGCTACCAAAAATGCTCTGAATCAACTGTTACCAGCTCAGAAACTCCCCCTCAAATAGTGCACACAACCAGGAAATCTCTCGAACACCACACATGATTTGTCAATATTTTCTCCCCCTTAGTTGAAAATGCACCATCAAACAATTTTCTCCCCCTTGACAGAAGAACTCTCCCTCTAAATGCATATGAGTCAAAATGCAAGTTAGCAGCTTCAGGAATATAGTCGATAGAATATGAAGATGCTCAACAGAGTGCTAATCCGATGACTCATAAAATGCACAGAATGCTAGCAAGGGCTCAAACTGATCACTAAATACGAAATCTGAACATTTGAGCAATAAGAGCAGTTTTCAGCCAAAAAGGTATTCACCATCAAAATAGCATGAAACATGTACAGACAGGAAGTCAAACAAGTGCTAAACATATATACAAGGTGAACTACCCCTAACACAGTTCAACCATCATGCTATAGAATGAAACATAGACTTGTGTATCCAAATTTTATCGGAGTTGCAGCGGTTAAATTACACAAGTTCAAATATTCATCATGTGATTGCGAGAGGTTGAGAGCTTGTCATTGCCTAACTTTTCAACTGTGCGAAGCCTTTGCAAAAGCAATCAAAAGCTTAAGACAACAGTTCCAGTCATACACTACACAACTCAAGTTTAACTCAAAGTGCAATGAGAAACAGTCTCAAAACTGTGATGTGCTGACAAGCAATCCCATCTCGATCTTTCCAATTCACTTAACTTGGTTCAAAATTAAAGCAGCATATGAACATACCAAGCAAGTGAATGACTCAGAACTAGAGACATAGCAACCTAGCATATATGAAAAACACAAGTGACTTCAACACATTCTACACATGCTAGTTGCATATCTCAATGGTGAACATTTTCAAGTTTTATGTTCAATAAGCAAATTCACCATTCATAAAATAGCTCCGCTCACAACATGTATCAGTGATCAGAAAGAGCATAAGCTACAAGCATCATCATAAAGCATCGGAGCAACTACTATACAGAGCATAGTCACATTCTAAAGATTATATATATGAAGCTCTGAATGTAAATATGCAAGATGAAATGCAAAAGATGCATGAAGAAACCAAATGAAAAACACAGAGTCAGTTTATAATACAAGAGTCAAAATGTTTCCCCCATCTAAAAGGGGAAACACACACCAAGCTCACCTCTCAACCTAGCAAAAGTTGATTGGTCCAAAGGCTTGGTGAAAATATCAGCCAACTGATGATGAGTATCGACATGGCGAAGGTCGATATCACCCTTCTCATAGTGGTCTCGCAGAAAATGAAAGCGCACATCAATGTGTTTGGTCTTAGAGTGCAGCACGGGTACTTAGCAACGCTAATCGCACTCGTGCTGTCACAAAGCAAAGGAACGCGAGTAAAACTCAGACCAAAACCACGCAAAGTGGCCATCATCCAGAGCAACTGGGAACAGCAGCTAGCCGCAGCAAAATACTCAGCCTCCATGGTAGACTGGGCGACACTAGACTGCTTGCGAGAAGACCACAAAACAAGAGAAGAACCAATAAACTGACAAGTCCCAGAAGTGGACTTGGGCTCAATGCGGCAACCAGCAAAATCGGCATCAGAATAACCACAAAGGGAGAGGGTGGAGGAAGCAGAATACCAAATCCCAAACTCAAGAGTGAAGCATAAGTACCTCATAATGCGCTTGACCGCCTGACGGTGAGAGGTGTGCGGCGACGACTGAAATAGTGCGCAAAGACACACCGCAAACTGAATGTCCGGGCGTGTCGCCGTTAGGTACAGCAGCGACGCGATCATACTCTGGTACTCCTTTTGTCTACACCTTCTCCATCCTTGTCCGCATCCAGGGCCGTCGTGGTCGACATGGGTGTTGGAAGAGGCTTGGCCTCACCCATATCGAATTTCTTCAGGATATCCTTGGTATACTTACCCTGATGCACATACGTTCCCTCTTGAGATTGCTTGATTTGCAATCCGGGAAAAATGTCAACTTGCCCATCATGCTCATCTCAAATTCCCTGCTCATAGTATCTACAAACTTGGCAACCAAAGCGTGAGAAGAACCACCGAAAATGATATCATCCACGTAAATCTGGACCAAGAGAGTATCATTGCCTTGCTTGAGGAGAAAGAGCGTTTTATCCACACATCCCATTTTAAAACCCCTAGCAAGCAAAAAGGTTTTCAACCTATCATACCAGGCTCTAGGGGCTTGTTTCAAACCATACAAAGCTTTGTGAAGTTTTAAAAGATGGTTTGGAAACTTGGGATTTTCGAAACCGGGGGGTTGTTTCACATACACCTCTTCTTCTATATAGCCATTTAAGAAGGCACTCTTGACATCCATTTGAAAAAGTTTAAACCCTTTGGACGCAGAAAAAGCCAAGAGTATCCTAATTGCCTCCAAACGAGCTACAGGAGCAAAAGTCTCCTCATAGTCTATCCCCTCCTTCTGACTATACCCCTGGGCTACAAGTCTGGCCTTGTTTCTCACAACAAGGCCATCCTCTCCTTGTTTGTTTTTGAAAACCCATTTTGTGCCAATAGGGTGACACTCAGGAGGAGGTGGAACCAAAACCCAAACCCAATTTCTCTCAAAATTTTCTAACTCCTCATGCAAGGCATTGACCCAATCCAGATCAGATAAAGCATGTCCAACATCTCGGGGTTCAAAATCAGCAACAAATGAAGAATGAGCAAAGTGAGAGATTTGTTGTGACCTTGACCGAGTGACACGTTCGCCGATGCTGTCGATCATCTGTTGAGGCGGGTGTTGGCGCTGAATGTGTCGTGGCGCCTCCCGAGCTGAAGTAGCCTCCCCCTCAACAGTAGCTGGTGCCTCCCCGGGTACGAACGGTACAGCCCGAGGTGGCGGATCCCACGGCCCCCAAGTAGTAGAGGAAGAAGGGTCTGGGCCGTGAGTCGTAGTAGAAGTCGCTCCTTGCGGCACAGCAGGTGGAGGAGGTGCTGGATCATCCTTCCCTTCAGCACCTTCGTCCTCATCATCAAAAAGAGGCTCACCAACCTCATGATCACCTGCACGCTCAAAACGAGAAGAAGGACAAAACATGGTCTCGTCGAAGGTACATCTGATGTCTCCATGACTCGGTTAGTATCAAGGTTAAGTACACGATATGCATGAGTGTGAGTGCCATAACCCAAAAATACACCGTCTGAAGAACGAGACTCAAATTTGTCCAGGTTGCCTTTCTTGAGTATAAAACAGTGGCAACCAAAAACTCTAAAATAACTCACCTTAGGCAGTTTTCCAAAATGCAACTCATAAGAAGTCTTTTTCAAGAAAGCTCAGAGAAAAATGCGATTGGAAATGTAGCATGCAGTGCTCATGGCTTCGGCCCAATATCGCCTAGGAGTCCTATGCTCATCGAGCATCGTCCTGGCCATCTCTACAAGGGTCCGATTCTTCCTTTCTACAACACCATTCTGAGGCGGTGTGTAGGGAGAAGAAAACTGATGCTCTAAACCCAAAGAGTTACAAAACTTCTCAAAATCTGAGTTTTTGAACTTGGAACCATTATCACTCTGAATTGCTCGCATTGAGTTCATAGGGAACTCATTCTGAAGACACAAAATCAGATTGCGAGCAATGGAGAAAGTCTCGGTTTTCTCAGCTAAAAAGAAAACCCATGAATATCTCGAAAAATCATCGACAACAACAAGCACATACCACTTCCCCCCAACCGAGCTCACCCGAACCGAACCAACAAGGTCCATGTGCAAAAGCTCTCTAGGGCGCTTAGTCATGACCTGAGTCACTGGATGGTGGGGAGCGGCGACCATCTTCCCAAGTCTACAAGAATGGCAAACTAGATCCTTCTCCATGGACAACTTGGTCAATCCTCGGATTAAGCCAAGTGAGCTAAGTCTTGCAAGCAAGTCGGAGCTCAGATGACCTAGTCTCTTATGCCACTTCCAAAGATCAGAGGAGGAAGGTCCAGCCAAAATACAACGAGAAATTCCAAACGATTCCGAGAAATTCGCACGAAAGACTTTTCCAAAGGGCGAAATCAAACATACAAGATTGCCCTGAGGATCCAAAATGCGACTGAGATTCGGTTTAAAATGAATCTCATAGTCATCATTGAAAAGTTGCGAAACAGAAAGAAGGTTAAAATGCAAGTTAGAAACAAGAGCAACATCGCACAACACAAAGTGCTCATTAACTCGCACCGACCCACGAGACAACACCTTACCTTTGCTATTGTCGCCGAAGTTGATAAACTCCTTTCCGGTGACCGGACTAAGACTGGAGAACCACTTGGAGTTTCCGGTCATATGCCTTGAGCACCCGGAATCCACCAACCAAACGTTCTCCAATCGTTTTACCTGGGAGGTGTCGTCATCATCGTCGTCCTGAGGAATGTCCTCCAGCTCGCCGTCGACCTCCTTGCCGAGGGCCATGGTGCAGAAACCCTCGTCGTCAGCGAAGAAGCAGAGGCCGTTCCGCTTGTCCTCGATCCTCTTCTTCTTCTCGGACTCGTCGTCGCTTGAGGAAGCAGAGTCGCCATCCGAGTCGTCGACGTCACTGAGCGTGGCAAAGAACGCGCGCTGCTCAGCTTGGGCCTTCTCCAAGTACTTCGTCTTGATGTACTCCTTGTTGAAGCCGCCCTTCCGCTTGTGCTTCGCGAGGACGTACTTCTCCTTGCGCTTGCCGGAGTCATACTTGTGCCCATGATCCACCTTGCAGAAGGTCTGCTTGTTCTTCTTCGGGCAATTGTCGATGAAGTGGTTGGGGTCGCCGCACTCGAAGCATCCCGAGCATCCTCCTCCACGGCGACGGTTCATGCGGTTGTTGAGAAACCGCGAGAACCGGTTGGCGAGCAAAGCCAACTCGTCATCCCCCATGAACTCCAACTGCTCCTCTGTGACAGAAAGAAGAGAAGAAAGTGCAAAGCCTCCAATGGGTTAGCAGAAGAGCCAGAAACCAAAGCCATCGACAGGCCAGAAGGATTTTCATAAGAAGCCCTCGCCATGGCGTCAATCTCACTGGACTTGAGCTTACTGAAGAGCTCGTCGCATGTGAGGTTCTCATAGTTAGGTGATTCGATGATCGCCTGAACCTTCGAGTCCCACCGACCTATCGAGAGTGTGCAAAAGCTTTAAAGCTCTCTCATGATCGTCGAAAGGCAACATCTCCTTGTTAGCCCTCATCCTGTTGACAATCACCTGAAAGCGAGCGAATAAACTTTCTATGCTCTCGCCAGGCATGTGTCGAAAGTTCTCATACTCTCGCTTGTGCGACTCGTAGAGACGGGTTTTGACTTGAGTGGTTCCCTCATGGAAACGCATGAGGGTAGCCCAAATTTCCCGAGCCGTAGCGAGGTGAGAAATGCGATCAAACTCCGTCATGCTCAAGCATGAGAAAAGAGCATTACGGGCTCGGCTATTGGCATCGTGCTCATCAATCTGATGCTGAGTAGCACGAGCAGCCAAGACCACGTAATCGGTAGAGTTGCAAATATCCCAGATGGAAGCACCCAAACTCTGCAGATAGGCCGACATGTGTATCTTCCAATACGCATAGTTCGTCCCATCGAAAGTACACAGATCGAGTGACGCGAAAATCGCGGAGAAAAAAAGAAAGCAAAGAACACAAATGAAAACGCGAATCCACACATCGATCTGCAACCGTGTGGCCCCCACACGCTACAACAGTGAGATTATTGTCTCACTTCCTCAAAATCTCCAGTACACAGAGGTATGGTTCTCTGCGGATCTCAGTTGCTATAGCAGGGGATTGGGAGAGAAGGAAAACCTAGAAGGCAAAGAGCAAATGACTGAGATAGGATGGGTGGTGGGTGTCTCCCTCTACTTATTCTAATTCTAGTTCCCACTCTACCCCTAACTAATTACAGAGCGAACCAGCTAAACCGTAGGGTTATTCTGGACCAACTCGAAGAGTTTGGTGATTCGACGGCCACGCCCGCACAACTGGTAGCGTTGCCTCGATGCAACCTCACCGATTGCCGCCACGTGCCGCCACCGCTCTGCTCGTCCTTTTCCTGGACTTCGCCGCTGGTTTTGTGGCCCAAACCGGGAAACCTGCCTTCACAGCCAACCCCCGGTTTTGAGGCCCAAACCGGGAAACCAGCCGACCATCGCCTGAGTTTTGTGGCCCAAACTCAGAAACCCGCAGCGCCCAGGTTTTGAGGCCCAAACCTGGAAATCGTCCTCAGCCCGAGTTTTGTGGCCCAAACTCGGAAACCATCAGCGCCCAGGTTTTGAGGCCCAAACCTGGAAACCGTCCACTTGATGGTTTTTCTGTGGCTCAACCACCAAACCGAACTGTAGAGGGGATGCACCGCCCGTGCACCCCGTCCACCAACACGTGTCCCCAGGTACTCGACCCAAGCAACACCGTGTCTGCAAGTCTTCGCTCGTCGCTGTCCCAGGCTGTCAGCCACCATAGCTAATCCTCAAGCCACCGGTCCCTCAGTCCAAGCCTCACGTCCGCCCTTCGCCACTCTCGGTCCATCGGCACGACACGTCTCTACTTGACCTTCACCTTGCCTTCGATCACTGTATTCGTGCTCAACACCTGCACAACACAAGCCAAAGAACATGCGCCTTGTCCCAGTTGACAATCACTCATCACTCAGAGACTCGGCATACACCCATGTATCCGCAGTCTATTTGAGTTTCATAGGATTTGAGAGGCCAAGACAAGCTGACAAGCAAGTGAATGTTCCATCCACTGTCGGAGCACTGTCCAATAACCATCAACATCAATCAAAGCTTCAATAACGGAGGAACATTTTCACTGCCAGTCCACTACATTACAAGATTGAACGACTATGTCAACATCCAGCTTGGGGGAGGCACCCTCACATGTATCCAGGTAAGTATTCTTATCCTCTTAAGTTTTCTTTCTATACATAAATAAGAAAATAACAGAAAAAAATGTGGGCACATGAAGGCTCACCATTAATAAAAGAAAAAGAAAAAAAATATATGGACACATGAAGGCTCAACGTTATTAAGAGAATCGGCTTGGGGGAGACGCACCCGCGTTATCTTTGTAATCCAGGTATGTCTTATTCACTATTTTAGTTATTTGTAATAAGTGTGTGTTAGGTTAAATAAATAGTGTGTTAAGTTTGCTTAGTTTGTTTTAAAAAGTTAATAATAAAAGAAGAACTCTCTCTCTAATACTTTATATGGAAATGATGAATAGTTGCTGTATCTAATTTCTTTCAAGTACCTAGCCTTCAAAACCTGAGTTCTCCTAATTAATAATGATACTTAAAAATGAAATTAAATGCATGGGTAGCAAATACTTGATCCAGAGTCTAGGTGATTTATAGATATGATATGTGATGATCTGAGCTGTTGTCATCTTGTTCTAAAACAACACTAGAGTTCTGGAGAGTTCCCAATATTAATACAACTAATAATTGCATTGAGTTAAAATAAGCTTTGTTGACCCTATGAAAAGTTATCATGCTATTGAATTGAGATCACTTACACATTTCATCCATCTTCTGCATAAATGCTCATAATTATCTGTTGCTATCCTCTCAAAAGTTTATTGGAAGCATATGGCTATTAAAAAAAAGAGAGTATATTTTATTAGTCTTTATATTATATATTAGATTGTGTGTTTAATGTTAGAGTCAATAAAAAGAACAATGATGATCTAGAATAAAAGCTTGCCGTGAAATAATTGAGCTCTAGGATAATAAAATTAATTTGGATGGAAATGATGAATAATTGCTCTGTCGTAATTCTTTTCATGTGCCTAGTGTTCAGTCTTGAATTTTCCCGAGTTTTGGATGAGATTGTTTTAACATGAAAATTTACTTTGAATCTGAGACTTGTGGGTTGCAAAAGTTTTAACTTTAGTCTATGTGTTTGACAAGTATGATATGAAAAGGTTGAACTGCTATTTATCTTGTTCCTAGTGATACTAGAGTTCTGGGGATTTATCTTTCAAAAACTTAAAATGCTACATGATGAGATCCTCTATGATGAGTGTTTGAAAATTCCTACCACAACCTGATATACATGCCTGTTAGACTAGGAAGTCCACTCTTTATATTTACTGCTTGCATATGCATTGAGTATTGTCAAATCATGTTGAACCTTAGAGACTCGTCATACAGTTAAAATCAAGATCACGTACACACCACCCAAATATGCTGCTCCTACACTAGGAGTACGCAACAACATGCCTTCCATTAGATCCACTAAAAAATGTTTCACTTCTACACTGGTAGTGAACAACAAAAATATTTCCCTTCATCCATATGACCTTTTTATGCCTTCATTGCCATTCATAAATGCTCCAAGTTATCATTGTTATCTCTTTAATCATTATGCTGCAAAAAGATGCATGGCTTATGCAAAAGTTATCTAAAAAAAAGAGAAATGAAAAAAATGGACAAGTGTCTGACAATAGAATTAGGGGTATTTTGATACCCACCTGAAAAAAAAGATGATAGCCCATGTTGTCTCGAGCAGAAGTTATACAAGAGAGAAGTATCTACAAGGAGTAAAGTAAGTAAAGGTCTACACCCATCATCCATTATTATGTTTTCATCATCATCACTATGTTTTCACCCTCACACTTGTTTACCATCACTGTTCCACCATACACATCCATTCCACATATAGGTCCACAATCATGCACATCTTGATTTGATTGTATGCCAAGTTTTTCTGGATCCATGCTTTGACTTTGCAATATATGCTATGTAAGTATGTACAGGTTGCCTCCGACCTATGAACTCCACAAAAAGCTTATTAGTTATAGGGTGAGAGAAGGCACAACATTCACTGCCTTGGAGAGAATCCACAAATACCACAAATGAGAGACTTGAAAGGATCATGCGGATACATGGGTGTATGCCGAGTCTCGAGTGATGAGTGATTGTTAACGGGTTTGATGTGCATGTTCTTTGGCTTGTGTTGTGCAGGTGTCGAGCATGGAGACAGTGATCAAAGGCAAGGTGAAGGTCAAGTAGAGACGTGTCGTGTCGATGGACCGGGAGCGGTGAAGGGCGGACGTGAGGCTTGGACTGAGGGACCGGTGGCCTGAGGATCAGCTGTGGTGGTTGACAGCCTGGGACAGCGACGAGCGGAGACTTGCGGGGCACAGTGTTGCTCGGGTCGAGGACCTGGGGACATGTGTCGGTGGACGGGGTGCACTGGCGGTGCATCCCTTCTATAGCGTCGGTTTGGTGGTTGAGCCACAGAAAAACAATCGGTGGACGGTTTCCAGGTTTGGGCCACAAAACCTGGGTGCTGCGGGTTTGCCGAGTTTGGGCCACAAAACTCGAGCTGAGGACGGTTTCCAGGTTTGGGCCTCAAAACCTGGGCGCTGGCGGGTTTCTGAGTTTGGGCCACAAAACTCAGGTGATGGGCGGCTGGTTTCCCGGTTTGGGCCTCAAAACTGGGGGTTGGTCATGAAGACAGGTTTCCCAGTTTCGGCCACAAAATCAGGGGCGAGGTCCGTGAATAGGACAAGCAGAGCGATGGCGGCACGTGGTGGCAATCGGTGAGGTTGTGTCGAGGCAACGCTACCAGTTATGCGAGCGTGGCCGTCGGATCAGCATCTTCTTCGAGTTGGTCCAGAATAACCTTAGGGTTTAGCTGGTTCGCTCTGTAAATAACTAGGGGTAGAGTGGGAATTAGAATTAGGATAAGTAGAGGGAGACACCCACCTCCCAAACTATCTCAGTCATTTGCTATTCTCCACTTAGGGTTTTCCTGCTCTCCCAATCCCCTGCTGTAGCTACTGAGATCCGCAGAGAACCATACCTCTGTATCCATGAGATTTTGAGGAAGTGATACCGTAATCTCACTTTTGTAGCGTGTGGTAGCCACACAGTTGCAAATTCATGGTTGTGATTCACGTTTTGGTATTGTTCTTCGCGGGTTGCTTTTCTCCACGATTTTCCCAGTGATCGATCTCTTTACTCGTTGCATCTTTTGCGATTCCATTTGAACAGAGTTGTTCTAGATTGTGAGGCACTTCTTTCCATCGAAGGAATTCACATCTAACCTCACGAGCTAGTAGATCGGTCGATTTTCGTTTCGAATCGAGTTTTGTCTCCCTTGCCTCAAATTCTTCCGATTCACCGATTTGGAGTTAGGTTCGAGCCATGATCTCTTTGGGATAGCTCACTAACCTCCTAGGAACTCCTCATACCAAGTCTAAGCCTTAGAGCTTTTTATTTGGAGGAGATCGAGTTGAATCCACGAAAGAACTGTGCTGTTTCGGGGGCATCGGACGCTCTGTTCGTGACCATCGGACGCTGAGTTCATACTAGCAGACGCGTCTGGTGCCACATGTCAAGTATCAGTGTTTTCAAAGGAGCATCAGACGCTCACCATCGGACTGTCCGTTGCCATCAGACGCGTCCGGAGGTTGAGCATCGGATGCTAGGGTTTCACTGTAGCCAGCGTCCGATGCCTGTCCAGTAAGGTTCCAGACAGGGTCTTTTTGCATCGGACGCGTCCGGTGCCTGACCATTAGATGTAGGCCAGCGTCTGATGCTTTGTCTTCAGCACGTTTTCGTCCGCGGTTTGTTCGTCCGTTGTCGGTTTTCGTTTCCGTATTTTGCGTTGGGTTTCTAGGGTTGTGTAGTGTCCCGCTGTGCTTCTTGGAAGCATCCACCCTACATCTAGGGTCGTGGACACTTGCAAGTTCTAGATTCACTTTTGGGGTTGATTGTCGAAATAGTGGCAACAAGTTTCTGAAAATAAATTTGAAGCTCCCATTCACCCTCCCTCTGGTCACTTTCTGGTAGCACTTTCGGTCCATCGATTGGTATCGGAGCTGGTTAAGGATCTTCCACCTTAGCCGGTTCCAGATCCACCGAAGGCGACATGGATCGCGGTGTGCGCAAACTGCCATTTTTCGATGGGACGAACTATGCGTATTGGAAGATACGCATGTCGGCCTATCTTCAGAGCATGGGTGCTTCTGTCTAGGAGATTTGGAACAAGGCCGATTATGTGGTTTTGGCTGCTCGTGTGACTCAGCTGTAGATCGATGAGCAAGATGCCAATAGCGGAGCCCGTAATGCTCTTTTCTCGTGTTTGAGCATGTCTGAGTTTGATCGCGTTTCTCACCTCCCCATGGCTCAGGAGATTTGGGCGACCCTCATGCGCTTCCATGAAGGAACCTCTCAAGTCAAATCTTGTCTTTACAAGTCGCACAAGCGGGAGTATGAGAACTTTCGACACATGCCTGGCGAGAGCATAGAGAGTTTATTCGCTCGCTTTTAGGTGATTGTCGACAGGATGAGGGCTAACAAGGAGCTGTTGCCTTTCGATGATCATGAGAGAGCTTTCAAGCTTTTGCATACTCTCGATCGGTCGGTGTGGGACTCTAAGGTTCAGGCGATCATCAAATCACCTAACTATGAGACCCTCACGTGCGACGAGCTCTTCAGTAAGCTCAAGTCCAGTGAGATTGATGCCATGGCGAGGGCTTCTTATGAGAATCCTTCTGGCCCGTCGATGGCTTTGCTTTCTGGCTCTTCTGCTAACCTCTCTAGAGGCTTTGCACTTTCCTCTCTTCTTTCTGTCACAGAGGAGCAGTTGGAGTTCATGGGGGATGACGAGTTGGCTTTGCTCGCCAACCGGTTCTCGCGGTTCCACAACAACCGCATGAACCGTCGCCGCGGAGGAGGACGCTCTGGATGTTTCGAGTGCGGTGACCCCGACCACTTCATCGCCAACTGTCCCAAGTAGAACAAGCAAGCATTTGGGAAGGGCGATCATGGGCACAAGTACGACTCGGGCAAGCGCAAGGAGAAGTACGTCCCCGCGAAGCACAAGTGGAAGCGCGTCTTCAACATGGAGTACATCAAGAAGAAGTACTTGGAGAAGGCTCAGGTTGAGCAGTGTGCTTTCTTCGCCACGCTCAGCGACGTCGACGACTCGGATGACGACTCCGCTTCCTCAAGCAACGACGAGTCCGAGAAGAAGAAGAATATTGAGGACAAGCTGAACGGCCTTTGCTTCTTCGCCGACAATGAGGGCTTTTGCACCATGGCCCTCGGCAAGGAGGTCGACAGCCAGCTGGAGGACACCCCTCGGAATGACGACGACGATGATGACACCTCCCAGGTATCTCAGACCCCCAACAAGCTTGCTGCTGAGGTCGATAAGCTTACTGCCGCCCTTCTTAGTCAAGATAAGCTGCTTAGACGTGCTGCTAGAGAGTGGAAGGAGTTTAGGCAGAAGTGGGAAGATACAGTGAAGGAGTTTGAGTTTGCCAAGTCCAACGTAGTTGTCTCTGAGGAGGGTGAGTGCGAGATGTACACCAAGCACATGACTGACCTTATCACTTTGAGAGTTAAGTATGCTGCTTTGGTTGCAGAGGTGGATGAGCTCCGGGCAAGACCCATGTTGTTGGGTGCGTGCAAGTCTTGTACAGGCTTGCAATCTGAGTTGGCAGAGAAGGATGCCAAGATTGTGTCTCTTGAGAAGGCTAGCTCGGGTAGCACTTGTGTGTCTAGATGCGCCTTGCGTGAGGGTTTGGAGATGGAGATTGCCAATGTGAAGCATGACAAGATGCCAATGTCAAGCTTACCAAGATTCCACCCAAAGAGCCTCTCAAGCCCAACACCAAGGACGGAGTGTTCGTTGAACCTCCGAGAGCTCCACCCAAGAAACAGACATGGGCTCCAAAACCAAACCACCTCAATAACAAGCTAGACACAATGCCACCTATCCAAGAGGAGCTGATGCCACAGAAAGGCAAGGTGATCCACACCCACTACCTTGAGTACCAACAACCCCCTATGAGAGTGGTGAGGTACCATTGTGAGCACTGTGGGAGAGATGGACACTGGAAGGAGTTTTGCTTTTGGCGCAAGAGAGAGGAGCGCCGTGCAATGGAGATGAACAATGAGGACATGTACCATCCTTGCCATGATGTACATGTGCCGAATGTTTAGAGGAGAGCTGCTAGGCCTAGAGGTCCTATGCCTCAAGGTCCTAGGCCTAGGCCGCAAGGAGGACGTGCCCGGCGGGAGACTACAGTGGTGGGCTATGGACCCCATGGCAGTGGCTTTGTAGTTAAGCGTTTCCCTCCACCGTGTTTTGACTATCACGATGGATGCTCTTCCTTTAGTGGACCACGTTTTCCTGTGCGTGGTGATCGCTTTCCCCGTAGGCGTGCTAGGAATGGTTTTTCTACTAACCGTTCTTTTGAGCAGTCGGCCCAACACTAGTATTCTTCCTATTTCACTCACCCCAGTGTTGGACCGTATGCTCACCCTATGTCTTTTTATTGATGTAGGTAAAATGATTAGAGGACATTTGGTTGGTGGATTCTGGGTGCTCGAGGCATATGACCGGAAACGCCAAGTGGTTCTCCAGTCTTAGTCCTGTTGCCGGAAAGGAGTTTATCACCTTCGGCGACAATAGCAAAGGTAAAGTGTTGCCTCGTGGGTCGGTGCAATTTAATGAGCACTTTGTGTTGCGTGATGTTGCTCTTGTTTCTAACTTGCATTTTAACCTTCTTTCTATTTCGCAACTTTTTGATGATGACTATGAGATTCATTTTAAGCTGAATCTTAGTCATATTTTAGATCCTCAGGGCAATCTTGTATGTTTGCTTTCGCCCTTTGGGAAAGTCTTTCGTGCGAATTTCTCGGAGTCGTTTGGGATTTCTCATTGTATTTTGGCTGGACCTTCCTCCTCTGATCTTTGGAAGTGGCATAGGAGACTCGGTCACCTGAGCTTTGACTTGCTTGCAAGGCTTAGCTCACTTGGCCTAATCCGAGGATTGCCCAAGTTATCCATGGAGAAGGACCTTGATTGCCATTCTTGTAGACATGGGAAGATGGTTGCTGCTCCCCACCATGTAGTGACTCAGGTCATGACTAAGCGCCCTGGAGAGCTTTTGCATATGGACCTTGTTGGTCCGGCTCGGGTGAGCTCGGTTGGGGGGAAGTGGTATGTACTTATTGTTGTTGATGATTTTTTGAGATATTCGTGGGTCTTCTTTTTGTCTGAGAAGACTAAGACTTTCTCTTTTGCTCGCAATCTGATTTTGCATCTTCAGAATGAGTTCCCTGTGAACTCGATGCGAGCTATCCGTAGTGATAATGGTTCCGAGTTTAAGAATTCGGATTTTGAGAAGTTTTGTAACTCTTTGGGTTTAGAGCATCAGTTTTCTTCCCCCTACACACCACCACAGAACGGTGTTGTAGAGAGGAAGAATCGGACCCTTGTAGAGATGGCCAGGACGATGCTCGATGAGCATAGGACTCCAAAGCGATATTGGGCCGAAGCTATGAACACTGCATGCTATATTTCCAATTGCATTTTTCTCCGAGCTTTCTTGAAAAAGACTTCTTATGAGTTGCGTTTTGGAAAACAACCCAAGGTGAGTTATTTTAGAGTTTTTGGTTGCCATTGTTTTATACTCGAGAAAGGCAACTTGGACAAGTTTGAGTCTCGTTCTTTTGACGGTGTATTTTTGGGTTATGGCACTCATACTTGCGCATATCGTGTACTTAACCTTGATACTAACCGAGTCATGGAGACATCCAATGTCACCTTCGACGAGACCATGGTTTGTCCTTCTCCTAGATTTGAGCGTGCAGGTGATCATGAGGTTGGAGAACCTCTTTTTGATGACGAGGACAATGGTGCTGAAGGGATGGATGATCCAGCACCACCTCCACCTGCCGTGCCGCAAGCATCGGCTTCTACTACGACGACTCATGGCCCCAACCCCTCTTCGTCGACTACTTGGGGGCCGTGGGATCCGCCACCTCGAGCGGTACCTTTTGTACCCGAGGAGGCACCAGCTGCTATTGAGGGGGAGATTTCTTCAGCTCGGGAGGCGCCATGACACATCCAGGGTCAACACCCACCTCAACAGATGATTGGCAGCATCGGCGAACGTGTCACTCGGTCAAGGTCACAACAAATCTCTCACTTTGCTCATTCTGCATTTGTTGCTGATTTTGAACCCCGAGATGTTGGACACGCTTTATCTGATCCGGATTGGGTCAATGCCATGCATGAGGAGTTAGAAAACTTTGAAAGAAATCGTGTTTGGGTTTTGGTTCCACCTCCTTCTGAGTGTCACCCTATTGGTACAAAATGGGTTTTCAAATACAAACAAGGAGAGGATGGCCATGTTGTGAGAAACAAGGCCAGACTTGTAGCCCAGGGGTATAGTTAGAAGGAGGGGATAGACTATGAGGAGACGTTTGCTCCTGTAGCTCGTTTGGAGGCAATTAGGATACTCTTGGCTTTTGCTGCATCTAGACGGTTTAAACTTTTTCAAATGGATGTCAAGAGTGCCTTCTTAAACGACTACATAGAAGAAGAGGTGTATGTGAAACAACCTCCCAGTTTCGAAAATCCCAAGTTTCCAAACCATCTTTTTAAACTTTACAAAGCTTTGTATGGTTTGAAACAAGCCCCTAGAGCCGGTATGATAGGTTGAAAACCTTTTTGTTTGCTAAGGGTTTTAAAATGGGATGTGTGGATAAAACGCTTTTTCTCCTCAAGCAAGGCAATGACACTCTCTTGGTCTAGATTTACGTGGATGATATCATTTTTGGTGGTTCTTATCATGCTTTGGTTGCCAAGTTTGCAGACACTATGAGCAGGGAGTTTGAGATGAGCATGATGGGTGAGTTGACGTTTTTCCTTGGGTTGCAAATCAAGCAATCTCGATAGGGAACGTTTGTGCACCAGGGTAAGTATACTAAGGATATCTTCAAGAAATTCGATATGGGTGAGCCCAAGCCTCTTCCAACACCCATGTCGACCACGACAGCCCTGGATGTGGATAAGGATGGAGAAGTTGTGGACCAGAAGGAGTACCAGAGTATGATCGGGTCGCTGCTGTACCTGACAGCGACACGCCCGGACATCCAGTTCGCGGTGTGCCTTTGTGCACAATTTCAGTCGTCGCCGCGCACCTCTTACCGTCAGGCGCTCAAGCGCATTATGAGGTACTTATGCTTCACTCCAGAGTTTGGGATTTGGTATTCAGCTTCCTCCACCCTCTCCCTTTGCGGTTATTCTGATGCCGATTTTGCTGGTTGCCGACTTGATCGCAAGTCCACTTCTGGGACTTGTGAGTTTATTGGTTCTTCACTTGTATCTTGGTCTTCTCACAAGCAGTCTAGCGTCGCCCAGTCTACCACAGAGGCTGAGTATGTTGCTGCGGCTAGCTGCTATTCCCAGTTGCTTTGGATGATGGCCACCTTGCGTGATTTTGGTCTGAGCTTTTCTCGAGTGCCTTTACTTTGTGACAGCACGAGTGCGATTAGCGTTGCTAAGAACCCCGTGCTGCATTCTAAGACCAAACACATTGATGTGCGCTTTCATTTTCTACGAGACCATTATGAGAAGGGTGATATCGACCTTCGCCATGTCGATACTCATGATCAGTTGGCATATATTTTTACCAAGCCTTTGGACCAATCAACCTTTGCCCGGTTGAGAGGTGAGCTGTAACGTAACAGCTCTAATCCCATGGCCCACTGATCACCGTCAACCACTGACAGTCGATCCGTACAGCCACGAGATTAGGACCGGTTCCGCTACTGGGCTACATCAGTGCCCGTTGTCCGCAGGATCATCTCACAATTCAGTTACAATCTCTTTAACATTTTGACAAGTAACATCGGAGTAAATAGCGGAAGACTTAGATAACAATAGTTTTACAAACCAGGGTTTCACATAAAATTAAAGTGAAGTTATTACAGACCATAGTTCAAATAGATAGAGTCGGCAAGTAGCATATGACAACAACTTAAGGTAAAGATACATCACCCAGCCCGAGGGTGAATAATCACTCATCGGCCTCATCGGCCTCCTCCTGAACAACAGTCACACAGCAGGGTCCAAGGCATACTGGGGAATCTGCCATACCTGCAACATGGGTAATAAAACCCTGAGTACAAAGGTACTCAACAAGACTTACCCGACTAAAGAAAAAGGGAGAAGACTCAGGAATGCAGGCTTAGGGTAGTCAAGGTAAGGCTTAAGCAAGATCAAGTATTTTGCAGAAAAAACATTTTGTAAATCTTATTTTATTTTGAAAGGTTCAGAATTTTCCTCAATTCTTCATCATTCATGATTCATTTTACATTTCAAAACATTCCTAGTTGAGAACCACTCTCCGTTGACAGTCAGTGGACCAAGTCTCCATAACCGAGGAGCAACGTTAATCCGGATAAAGAGTACTCAGCTGAGGGTCCCTATCCACACTGCATATGTAGCACCCAAGCTTGCATATGCCAACTTGTCTACCACGATTCCTCCAAGATTGGGCCCGGTCCTACGCCACCCGGAAGTACAGTACACCACTCCAATCCGGGCCTCTAACCCACGTGGGTACATGCTACTTCCGCCATCTCTCCACTCCCAGTGCGCGGTTGTCGGTCCAATAATGGATTTCTCGGAGCCAGAGCTTTCCGTAGTATGTGAATAGTTACAAGTCTTGACCAGCAGGCCCCCATACGGATGGTCCCTACATTTTCCAGCCAGCGACAAGCACCTCGGGACTCTAACCCAAGAGTACAGGTCCTGTCAGTTTTTCAACCCTGTCCCGGTCGGTGTCAACTGTTGAGTCCCGGACTACAACATGACGGCACCGTACGCAAGGACAACCTCTCCTTCCCATTGACTAAGTACGGATCAGATACTTAGCCAATAGTGGGAGTAAAGCCAAATTCCCATAAAAGTTCTTTAAGTGATCACACTTTTGAAATTGGCATTTTTATTGCAAATCTATTTAATAGCATTGCTAAGCATTTTTCAAACACTTTTTTGAAAAGCCGGTATCGGGTGTTTCAGTGGTCAAGGTGGGTAATGCATCAATTAGGATAGCACACAACTCCTATAAACCTAATGCAATAATTTAACTCAAAAGCATTTAAGGAAACATTTTATAAAATTCAAGGAAAGGGTTAAATGCACCGGGGCTTGCCTTGGATGGCAAAAAGAGCAGACTCGGGGTTGGTGGTGTAGGTGCCGGAGCTCGGGGTTGCCTCGGGGACAGATCCTTCGGTGGCTACCTCGACTTCAGGTCCTTCTTCGTCAACTATACGGATGCAATGATGAATGCTCATGAGAATGATGATATGAACTTATGGTGCAAGACAATTCCACTGATTCTAGATTACTCTTAAACAAGGCATAGTCGAAATCTAGGTTGAGCATAAAAGGTAACCATTTCTTCCTTAAGCAATATTGATTAAACTAGCCCTTATTATAATTATCCTAAGCATCAACCAAACATAGCATCACAAACATCATAGACCAAAGGGTAGGGGTCTATGAACATCAATCAATCCAAAGATCACATCATCAATCACTTATTACCAACCCTAATCCATCTTTTCTATTTTCTTAATTTATTTAAAAGGTCATTTTATGAAGTTGCTCCAAAAATTACCAAATTAATCACATAAGTTCATTATGGTGTATATAGATGGCAAAACAAATTTCATAATTTTTGGAGGTCATTAAGGTGCTCAAATAATTCTAGACATTTAATTAACAAAAGGCACTATTCAAGAATTAAAATAAATGCTCAAAAATCAACTTGTTCCAAAAGACTTCAAAATTTTACCAGAGACTAAACATGGCATAAGAAGCTCACAAAAATTTGTCTCATGATTTTTGGAGTTATAAATCACTCTCCAAAAATACCAAAGCCTTCATTTATTAATTAAAAGGGAGATTTTTCATTTTCAAATTCTTGCAGAAAAGTCAAGTTTTATATTTTTATAAAATACTCCAGAGCATAAAGAGTCTACCACAAAAATTTCAGCATTTTAAGATGCACACAGAAAATCATACAAAAAGATGAAATTTGAACACTATTCACTTAAATTAAAACAAAGAGGAAAAAGAAAAACAGATACTGTTCTTCTTCCTCACGACGCTGGCGGTCACCCCGCAACGGCGCGACTGAGTTCTGGCCAAGGCAAAGCCTCTCCGGCAAAACCAATGGTACAGGGAGGTCCGGGAGCTCACCGGTGTTCGAAAACAGGCGGTGGCGAGATGAGGGCACGGCCGGAGCTAGGAGGTCGACGGAGGCGGGCTCGTCGGCGGACCGAATGGCGGCGAACTGGCGTTCCGGCGTTCCTGAGCAACAACAGCGACCACCGAGGCACGGTTAGATGCGCAAGAACATGAGGAACACAAGACGATCCTTGGGAACGACAGCGGAGGACCAAGGACGGCGAATTTTACGAACCCGAGTTCACCGGCGATTTACCGGCGATGAGGAAGATGGGGTTACGCCGGGCAATATAGCGCGGCGGAGATGAAATTGAGGAGGGAAGAAGCTTCACAAGAACTTGGCGGAGCTTCTGAGCTAGGTGGGAGAGAACCGGAGGCTCTGGCTGGCTCAGGCGATGGTGGCGGAGATAGGGTTTCACTCCGGCGAGGAGTCGGCCCTTTTATAGCCGCGACGAGGACTGGCAAGGAGGCGTCCTGGCGCGGATAAGATCGACCAACGCGTGCGCTATCGATTCAGGCCAGAAGGTCAGCGGAGTGGGTGTGCAGGGGCCGGGCGTTGTGTTCACCGGCGGCGAACACGCGGCGGCGAGGTCCTGCGGGCGGTGGGGGACGGGTGGATTGTCAACTGGTGGTCAGACGCGTGCGCAATGATGCACTGAACATCGGCGTGGAGTTGGATTGGCCGAAGGAGCTTTGGACACGCGGCGGCATGCAAAACCGGCGAGGGCGCGCGGCCGGGCCCCCCCTAGCTCGCCGGGGAAGATGAACAGGCTATGACCCTAGGGTTTGACTTTTGAGCAGATTTTGTATTTTGCAAATTACTTTCAAATCTTGAACTGGGCAACAAAAACTCAAAACACCAAAGTTGCTCAGAAAAACGAGATCTACAATTTTGTCAATATGAACATTTTCAAATTCCAAATAGTTTTTGAACTATATTCAAAAACAGAAAAGGGGACACTTTTCAAACTTGATTCAAATCAAAATTACTCTGGATTTCAAACTGAAACTTGAAAATCTTCCAATATGAAAGTTGTTCCATTTGACAAAACCTATAACTTTGCTAATATACACTTTTTCTGAAACTCAATAGTTTTTTAATAACTGTTTAAAACTGAAAAGGGGACAAAATCTGGAATTTGAATGAATTTGAAATTACTGCAAATTTTATATAGAAACATGGAAATCTGTAAATACCAAAATTGTTCCTCTTGATCAGATTCACAACTTTGCTTTTTGAACCAACTCAAAATTTTGAATTTTGAAAAAGTTATTAAAAAGGGAATAAATCCAGGATTTGGGATTTTAGGGTTTTGCAAAAGGAAACTCAATTCAAATCTGATTTTTGAACTTGGATCAAAGCAGCAAACATCAGGGCACTAAATTAGAACAAGAGTTACATAGAACTAGGCACAGAGGTGAAATTACCATTTTGCCCCTATAGGAAGAAGTGGGCTAATAAGGGTTTTTGCAATAGAGGTACATCACATAAAATGATACATTAAGCAAATGCATACACATGAAATCATGATCAAGATGATTAATGATGCTAATGATGATATGTCAAGTTAATTACATGCTTAAACACCAGAGGTGTTACAGCCTTCCCCCCTTAAAGAAATCTCGCCCCGAGATTCTGCGTCTTAAGAAAGGACAAAGAAGGAAAAAAAAGGCAAAACTTTACATAGACAGGGATTCGAGAAAGTCGGGATAGTTCTTTGCCAAGAAGTCTTCAGATTCCCAGGTAGCTTCTTCTTCAGAGTGCTGGTTCCACTGGATTTTGTACCACCTTGTGGTAGTTCTTCGAGTAACTCGATCTTTGTGATCCAACACGCGAACTGGATGTTCCGAGTAGGATAGATCAGGCTCTAGCTCGACACCTTCAACTTCCACGACATGTTCTGGTACTCGGAGGCACTTCTTGAGTTGGGAAACATGGAAAACATTGTGGACAGCAGAGAGATGATCGGGCAACTTCAGCTTGTAAGCTACCTTGCCACAACATTCCAAAATCTCAAACGGACCAATGTAGCGGGGTGCTAACTTTCCCTTTACTCCAAAACGAGTGACTCCTTTGGTTGGTGAGACCTTGAGATATACGTAATCTCCAACTTGAAACTTCAGAGGTCGACGTCTCTTGTCAGCATAACTCTTTTGTCGGGATTGGGCAATCTTCATGTTCTCTTGTATCTGCTTGACTTTCTCTTCCATATCTTTGACCAGGTCAACTCCAAAGAATTCTCTTTCTCCGGGCTCAGACCAACTGAGGGGTGTACGACAACGACGACCGTACAGTGCTTCAAATGGTGCCATTTTGATGCTTTCTTGATAACTGTTATTATATGAGAACTCTGCCAAGGGCAAACAGTCATCCCAAGTATCTGCGAAGGTAAGCACACAGGCTCTCAACATATCTTCTAACACTTGGTTGACTCGCTCAGTTTGTCCGTCTGTCTGTGGATGATAAGCTGTACTATGCAAGAGCTTGGTTCCAAGTGAGGTATGGAACGCTTTCCAGAACTTTGCGACAAACTGAGTACCACGATCAGAGATAATGGTCTTGGGTACTCCATGAAGCTTCACTATGTTGTTCTTGTACAAGGCGGCATACGTGGGGACGGCATAGCTGGTCTTGACTGGCAGAAAGTGAGCTTGTTTGGTGAGTCGGTCCACGATTACCCAAATGGAATCAAAACCTTTCCGAGTCTTGGGTAGCCCATTGATAAAATCCATGCTGATATCTTCCCACTTCCAGGTAGGTACAGATAAAGGCTGCAATTCTCCTCCAGGCTTCATGTGCACGGCTTTGACTTTCTGACAAGTATCACAGCGAGCGACATAGCGAGCGATTTCAATCTTCATCTTTGTCCACCAGAATCTCTGCCTTAGATCCTGGTACATCTTGTTGCTGCCGGGGTGGATGGAAAACCTAGACAGGTGTGCCTCATCAAGGATCAACTGTCTCAACTCAGGCACCTTGGGAACTACTAGACGGTTCTTGAACCAAACAACTCCTACATCATCGATCCTGAAACAATCAGCCTTACCGGTTTGGACCTTTTCGATGATGTGCTTGATTCCAGGGTTATCTTTCTGTGCAGCGATGACTTGTTCCTTGACCGATGTTTCTATCCTGACATTGTTCAGGCTTCCTTGCGGAACTATCTCAATTCCCATCCTTTCAAGAGTATGACACAAGGAAAGATCATAGGGCTTTGTCGTCAGACAGTTGCAGTATGACTTGCGACTGAGGGCATCGGCAACTACATTTGCCTTACCAGGATGGTAATGCACTTCGATATCATAGTCCTTGATTAACTCAAGCCATCTTCGCTGCCTCATGTTCAGCTCTTCTTGGGTGAAGATATACTTCAGGCTCTTATGATCAGTGTACACATTGCAGGTACTGCCTAACAGATAATGACGCCATATCTTCAAAGCATGCACCACTGCTGCTAACTCAAGGTCATGGGTTGGATAATTCTCCTCATGTCGCCTAAGCTGCCGTGAGGCATAAGCGATCACTCGACCTTCTTGCATCAAAACACAGCCTAACCCAGTACCAGATGCATCACAGTATACATCAAAGGGTTTCTCGATGTCTGGTTGAGCCAGGACTGGTGATGTAGTTAGTAGTTTCTTCAAGGCTTGAAAAGCTTGCTCACAGGCTGTTGACCAAACAAAATCCACGGAATTCTTCAACAACTCTGTGATAGGCTTGGCAACTCTGGAGAAGTCTGGGATGAAACGACGATAGTATCCAGCCATTCCCATGAAGCTGCGAACTTCTCGGACAGTGGTAGGTGGCTCCCAATCCAAGATATCTGCTACTTTTTCAGGGTCAACTGACACACCTTCAGCGGACAGGACATGACCAAGGAATTGAATTCGATCTAGCCAGAATTCACATTTACTGAACTTGGCATACAGCTGGTGATCTCTGAGACGAGAGAGAACGACACGAAGATGATTGGCATGATCTTCAGGGGTTCTTCAATAAACAAGGATGTCGTCAATGAACACGACTACAAATTTATCGAGCTCTGGCATGAACACCGAGTTCATGAGATACATGAAATGAGCGGGTGCATTGGTCAAGCCAAAAGACATGACCAAGTACTCATATAGGCCGTATCTGGTGGTGAAAGCTGTTTTGGGAATATCCTCGGGACGAATTTTTATTTGGTGATAGCCAGATCTGAGGTCGATCTTGGAAAACACTCTGGCTCCAGATAACTGGTCAAACAGAAGATCAATACGAGGCAAGGGATATTTATTTTTGATGGTGACCTCGTTGAGCGGGCGATAGTCAACGCACAGACGAAGGCTTTTGTCCTTCTTCTTCACAAAGATAGCAGGACAGCCCCAAGGAGATGAACTTGGGCGAATGAGACCCTTATCCAATAGCTCTTGCAATTGGATCTTCAGCTCTGCCAACTCTCTGGGAGGCATTCGATAAGCTCTACGGGCTATAGGAGCAGTCCCGGGCTTTAGCTCTATGGCAAACTCAACATCACGGTCAGGAGGCAGACCAGGTAAATCTTCAGGAAAGACATCAGGGAACTCACAGACTACAGGGATGTCTCGGATCCCTTGATCATAGGTAGCATTTAGCTGAGTGGTAGCTGGTTTTGAAGGCATAGGAAGTTGGAGAAGGAGTTTGGAGGTACTGTTAGGAATATCCACTCTCACAACTCTATTCAAGATGTCTATCATGGCTTTATACTGACACATCCAATTCATGCCTAAGATGACATCTATCTCTTGATCGCGCAGTACTATCATGGTGGTAGGAAAGGCATGTTTCCCCAACATTACTGGTATACTACGGACCACTTCCTTAGTATTTATCCGCCCTCCAGGCGAAAGTATGCAGAAACTTTCTTTTAACTCCCCCATGGGCAACTCATGCTTGATGACAAAAGTGCGACTGATGAAGGAATGCGATGCACCAGAATCAAACAAGACGACTGCAGGGTGATTGGCAACAGGGAACCTACCGAGCATGACGGGCTCTCCGTCTGGGATGTTACTGACGGTGGTGAAGTAGACTTGCCCGTGCTTCCTGACAAGCTTGCCCTTCTGGACGTGCTGCTGCGGTGCACGGTGCTGCTGCTGTGATCCTCCAGGGCCTTTCTGTGCATGCTGGGCATTCTTCTTAGGTTTAGGACAGTCGCGAGACCAGTGACCAACTTGGCCACAGTTGTAGCATGGATGGTTGTAAGCTGTTTGTGGGGTGGTGACACGAACACCGGGGGCGTTCGGCTGAGTGGCACTTTGCTGGTTGGCATTGTGGGTGGTGGCCGCGGTACGAACGACCACTTGCTGATGGGGGTATGGGGCACGGTTTTGGTGATGGCTGGGGTGGTAGATGATTCTTGGGCGCTTATGGTTGCTGGAGAAACTGCTAGACCCAGCCTTCTTCTTCTTCTTCTCTTCCTGATACTGGCGGTTGCTTTCCTCGAAAGCAACAGCACGGTCAACGACATCATGGTAGGATCCGTTTAGGTTGTTGGACAGACCTCTGCGAATCTTAGGGTGCAGACCCCTGAGAAAACAATCTCTCTTCTTTTCCTCTGTGTTGACATAGTCGGAGGCATACTGGCTGAGGTGGTTGAATTGTCCCACGTACTGCATGACGGTGGAATCTTTCTGTTGCAGGGCCAAGAACTGATCCAACTTCATTCTCATCAATCCCGAAGGGATGTGATGTGCTCTGAAAGCGGTGCGGAACTCTTCCCATGTCAGCTGATGACCTTCCGGCTGGGCCGCCAACAGGTTGGCGTACCAGGCACTTGCGGGACCACGGAGCTGCTGAGAAGCGAACCGAGGCTTTTGGATCTCCGTGCAGTGCAGTAGACTGAACTTCTGTTCCATGGTGCGTAACCAGTCGTCAGCCTCGAGAGGTTCATCGGCCTTCGTGAAGACCGGTGGACGTGTTTCAGTGAATTCCACATAGGTTGACTCTTGGTTGTTGCGGCGACCACGGTTACCGTTGTTCTGCTGCCCTTGATTCTGAGCCATCAGATTGGCAGCGGCGGCCAAGGCTGCAATGGCATCAGCTAGGGTAGCTGGTACAGGTGGAGGGTTTGGGAGACGGTCATCTCCAGCACCTCCGGCTCCGGTACGGGTGTTCACAGGCATCTGTATAAGCAACTCGGAACTCAGCATATATGGACAAGGGTTCTGAAACAACTTGATTGATAACTTCACTGATACAAAGATAGCTGGTTTGATAAAGATGACAACAGACTGATAAGGGAAAAGGTACGAAAGGAAAGATACATGCCAGACTTGGCAACAGACAGACTAACGCTCCCAAACCTAGACTAAGGTTTTAGGTAAGCAGATGGTACAGACACAAGGAGTCTAGTCATCATCGATGAAGATCAACTCTTCGTCATCATCATCATCCTCGATGATAAGCTCAGGCTCTTCCTCCTCATCTTCATCTTCAACGTGGACATCTTCAGCAGGTTCCACTTCCACGTTCTGATCAGGCTCGCGTTCCACTTCAGGTTCCTCCACGACTCCGTCTTCGGGGTCTTCCATAACCGGGGGTACCAAGGGATGGAGTTGATCATGTAGCTGATGCACTTCCTCATGAAGCATATCGTTGTACTGCTCAATCTGGGCGGTGTATTGCTGCAGTCCATGGAGCTGGGCTCTGGTGACATCCTCGCGGGTCCAAGCATCATTGCGCTGCTCGATAGCGCGAATCGTGTTCCGGTTGGCCTGCTCCAGGGAAGCTCGTGCCTCATAAAACTCCATGCGAGAAAGGTAGAAGTCATGCTCCATGTTCTCCATTTCAGCCTTCAGATTCTTGATTTCCTCCTTCAGTTGCTTGCGGGTGCGGCGGGGAAAACGACGACCATTGGAGGATTCTCCAATCTCTTCTCCGGTGCGTGGCGCCAGCTGGTGACGCGGCACACCGTGTGGTCCAGTCGACTTGCGAGCAGTCCGCTTGATGATGGCCATATCTGGATAAGAGGTTATAGATGAGAAAGGCTAGCAAGAAAAAGGTATAGGCACACTAACCCAACGAACTCTTTTATTTACTTAAGTGAATGTGACATGATGCATGAATCGTTCCTACGGAACAAGGCAAAGCAACTACTAAGGTAAGGTACATAGGGCTTATACAAGTTGTCTTGCTACTAGTTTCCAAGGACAAGATGAGATGAGAGAAGCAATTTGGACTCAAAATAATCAAGTTTAGTTTTTTTTTTGTTAAAAACATTTTGAAGTTTTCGCAAAAAGATTGCAACGTCATAGCGAGATGCTCCGATACCACTCTGTAACGTAACAGCTCTAATCCCATGGCCCACTGATCACCGTCAACCACTGACAGTCGATCCGTACAGCCACGAGATTAGGACCGGTTCCGCTACTGGGCTACATCAGTGCCCGTTGTCCGCAGGATCATCTCACAATTCAGTTACAATCTCTTTAACATTTTGACAAGTAACATCGGAGTAAATAGCGGAAGACTTAGATAACAATAGTTTTACAAACCAGGGTTTCACATAAAATTAAAGTGAAGTTATTACAGACCATAGTTCAAATAGATAGAGTCGGCAAGTAGCATATGACAACAACTTAAGGTAAAGATACATCACCCAGCCCGAGGGTGAATAATCACTCATCGGCCTCATCGGCCTCCTCCTGAACAACAGTCACACAGCAGGGTCCAAGGCATACTGGGGAATCTGCCATACCTGCAACATGGGTAATAAAACCCTGAGTACAAAGGTACTCAACAAGACTTACCCGACTAAAGAAAAAGGGAGAAGACTCAGGAATGCAGGCTTAGGGTAGTCAAGGTAAGGCTTAAGCAAGATCAAGTATTTTGCAGAAAAAACATTTTTGTAAATCTTATTTTATTTTGAAAGGTTCAGAATTTTCCTCAATTCTTCATCATTCATGATTCATTTTACATTTCAAAACATTCCTAGTTGAGAACCACTCTCCGTTGACAGTCAGTGGACCAAGTCTCCATAACCGAGGAGCAACGTTAATCCGGATAAAGAGTACTCAGCTGAGGGTCCCTATCCACACTGCATATGTAGCACCCAAGCTTGCATATGCCAACTTGTCTACCACGATTCCTCCAAGATTGGGCCCGGTCCTACGCCACCCGGAAGTACAGTACACCACTCCAATCCGGGCCTCTAACCCACGTGGGTACATGCTACTTCCGCCATCTCTCCACTCCCAGTGCGCGGTTGTCGGTCCAATAATGGATTTCTCGGAGCCAGAGCTTTCCGTAGTATGTGAATAGTTACAAGTCTTGACCAGCAGGCCCCCATACGGATGGTCCCTACATTTTCCAGCCAGCGACAAGCACCTCGGGACTCTAACCCAAGAGTACAGGTCCTGTCAGTTTTTCAACCCTGTCCCGGTCGGTGTCAACTGTTGAGTCCCGGACTACAACATGACGGCACCGTACGCAAGGACAACCTCTCCTTCCCATTGACTAAGTACGGATCAGATACTTAGCCAATAGTGGGAGTAAAGCCAAATTCCCATAAAAGTTCTTTAAGTGATCACACTTTTGAAATTGGCATTTTTATTGCAAATCTATTTAATAGCATTGCTAAGCATTTTTCAAACACTTTTTTGAAAAGCCGGTATCGGGTGTTTCAGTGGTCAAGGTGGGTAATGCATCAATTAGGATAGCACACAACTCCTATAAACCTAATGCAATAATTTAACTCAAAAGCATTTAAGGAAACATTTTATAAAATTCAAGGAAAGGGTTAAATGCACCGGGGCTTGCCTTGGATGGCAAAAAGAGCAGACTCGGGGTTGGTGGTGTAGGTGCCGGAGCTCGGGGTTGCCTCGGGGACAGATCCTTCGGTGGCTACCTCGACTTCAGGTCCTTCTTCGTCAACTATACGGATGCAATGATGAATGCTCATGAGAATGATGATATGAACTTATGGTGCAAGACAATTCCACTGATTCTAGATTACTCTTAAACAAGGCATAGTCGAAATCTAGGTTGAGCATAAAAGGTAACCATTTCTTCCTTAAGCAATATTGATTAAACTAGCCCTTATTATAATTATCCTAAGCATCAACCAAACATAGCATCACAAACATCATAGACCAAAGGGTAGGGGTCTATGAACATCAATCAATCCAAAGATCACATCATCAATCACTTATTACCAACCCTAATCCATCTTTTCTATTTTCTTAATTTATTTAAAAGGTCATTTTATGAAGTTGCTCCAAAAATTACCAAATTAATCACATAAGTTCATTATGGTGTATATAGATGGCAAAACAAATTTCATAATTTTTGGAGGTCATTAAGGTGCTCAAATAATTCTAGACATTTAATTAACAAAAGGCACTATTCAAGAATTAAAATAAATGCTCAAAAATCAACTTGTTCCAAAAGACTTCAAAATTTTACCAGAGACTAAACATGGCATAAGAAGCTCACAAAAATTTGTCTCATGATTTTTGGAGTTATAAATCACTCTCCAAAAATACCAAAGCCTTCATTTATTAATTAAAAGGGAGATTTTTCATTTTCAAATTCTTGCAGAAAAGTCAAGTTTTATATTTTTATAAAATACTCCAGAGCATAAAGAGTCTACCACAAAAATTTCAGCATTTTAGGATGCACACAGAAAATCATACAAAAAGATGAAATTTGAACACTATTCACTTAAATTAAAACAAAGAGGAAAAAGAAAAACAGATACTGTTCTTCTTCCTCACGACGCTGGCGGTCACCCCGCAACGGCGCGACTGAGTTCTGGCCAAGGCAAAGCCTCTCCGGCGAAACCAATGGTACAGGGAGGTCCGGGAGCTCACCGGCGTTCGAAAACAGGCGGTGGCGAGATGAGGGCACGGCCGGAGCTAGGAGGTCGACGGAGGCGGGCTCGTCGGCGGACCGAATGGCGGCGAACTGGCGTTCCGGCGTTCCTGAGCAACAACAGCGACCACCGAGGCACGGTTAGATGCGCAAGAACATGAGGAACACAAGACGATCCTTGGGAACGACAGCGGAGGACCAAGGACGGCGAATTTTACGAACCCGAGTTCACCGGCGATTTACCGGCGATGAGGAAGATGGGGTTACGCCGGGCAATATAGCGCGGCGGAGATGAAATTGAGGAGGGAAGAAGCTTCACAAGAACTTGGCGGAGCTTCTGAGCTAGGTGGGAGAGAACCGGAGGCTCTGGCTGGCTCAGGCGATGGTGGCGGAGATAGGGTTTCACTCCGGCGAGGAGTCGGCCCTTTTATAGCCGCGACGAGGACTGGCAAGGAGGCGTCCTGGCGCGGATAAGATCGACCAACGCGTGCGCTATCGATTCAGGCCAGAAGGTCAGCGGAGTGGGTGTGCAGGGGCCGGGCGTTGTGTTCACCGGCGGCGAACACGCGGCGGCGAGGTCCTGCGGGCGGTGGGGGACGGGTGGATTGTCAACTGGTGGTCAGACGCGTGCGCAATGATGCACTGAACATCGGCGTGGAGTTGGATTGGCCGAAGGAGCTTTGGACACGCGGCGGCATGCAAAACCGGCGAGGGCGCGCGGCCGGGCCCCCCCCTAGCTCGCCGGGGAAGATGAACAGGCTATGACCCTAGGGTTTGACTTTTGAGCAGATTTTGTATTTTGCAAATTACTTTCAAATCTTGAACTGGGCAACAAAAACTCAAAACACCAAAGTTGCTCAGAAAAACGAGATCTACAATTTTGTCAATATGAACATTTTCAAATTCCAAATAGTTTTTGAACTATATTCAAAAACAGAAAAGGGGACACTTTTCAAACTTGATTCAAATCAAAATTACTCTGGATTTCAAACTGAAACTTGAAAATCTTCCAATATGAAAGTTGTTCCATTTGACAAAACCTATAACTTTGCTAATATACACTTTTTCTGAAACTCAATAGTTTTTTAATAACTGTTTAAAACTGAAAAGGGGACAAAATCTGGAATTTGAATGAATTTGAAATTACTGCAAATTTTATATAGAAACATGGAAATCTGTAAATACCAAAATTGTTCCTCTTGATCAGATTCACAACTTTGCTTTTTGAACCAACTCAAAATTTTGAATTTTGAAAAAGTTATTAAAAAGGGAATAAATCCAGGATTTGGGATTTTAGGGTTTTGCAAAAGGAAACTCAATTCAAATCTGATTTTTGAACTTGGATCAAAGCAGCAAACATCAGGGCACTAAATTAGAACAAGAGTTACATAGAACTAGGCACAGAGGTGAAATTACCATTTTGCCCCTATAGGAAGAAGTGGGCTAATAAGGGTTTTTGCAATAGAGGTACATCACATAAAATGATACATTAAGCAAATGCATACACATGAAATCATGATCAAGATGATTAATGATGCTAATGATGATATGTCAAGTTAATTACATGCTTAAACACCAGAGGTGTTACATGAGCTTGGTGTGTGTTTCCCCTTTTAGATGGGGGAAACATTTTGGTTATTGTAACATAGACTGACTCTTCTTCTTTCGGTTTTGTTTTCGTTTTTGATAGATTAGTTTTTGCATTTCATCATGCATCTTTGCATTTCAAGCTTCATGTATATAATCTTTAGAATGTGATTATGTTCTATCTAGTATGCTCCGATGCTATATGATGATGCTTGTAGCTTATGCTCTTTCTGATCACTGATACATCTTGTGAGCTGAGCTATTTTATGAATGGTGAACTTGCTTAATGAACTTAATACTTGAATTTGTTCACCATTGAGATATGCAACTAGCATGTGTAGAATGTGTTGAATTCTCTTGTGTTGTTCATATATGCTAGGTAGCTATGTCTCTAGTTCTGAGTAATTCACTTGCTTGGTATGTTCATGAACTATTTTAAAATTGAACCAAGATAAGTGAATTGGAAAGATGAAGATGGGATTGTCAGCACATCACGGTATTGAGACTGTTTCTCATTGCACATTGAGTTAAACTTGAGTCGTGTAGTTTAAGACCAAAATCGACGCTTTAAGCTTCTGATTGCATATGCATAGGCTTAGCTCGGTTGAAAATATAGGCAATGACAAGCTCTCAACCTCTCGCAATCACATGCTGAATTTTGAACTTGTGTAATTTCACCGCTGCAACTCCGATTAATATCTGAAAACACAAGTCTATGTTTCATTCTATAGCATGATGATTGAACTTTGCTAGGGGTAGTTCACCTTGTATACATGTTTAGCACTTGTTTGACTTCCTATCTATACATGTCTAGTGCTATTTTGATGGTGAATGCTTTTAGCAAAAACTGTTCACTTTGCTCATATGTTCATATTTCGTATTTGGTGATCAGTTTGAGCCTTTGCTGGCATGTCTGCTTCTTGTTGAGTCATTGGAGGTATTCTTTGTAGAGCATCTTTTCATTCTATCGACTATATTCCTGAAGCTGCTAACTTGCATTTTTGACTCATGTGCATTTTGGAAGGGAGAACTTTGCTTGATAGTGCATTATCAACTAAGGGGGAGAAATTCTTGCCAAATCAAAAAGGGGGAAATCATATCATATCCTAGTTTTGTGCACTATTGGAGGGGGAGTTGCTCGAGAGGGAGTTGCTCGCTTGATGTATTTATGGTTGATGTATTTATGGAGTTTTTCAATTGGTATGGAGCGATTTTATGCTAGTTGTGTTGAGCCTTTGTGCCTCTATCTTGAGGGACTAGCAGTTTTGCTTTGTGGATGTGTTTCTCAATTGGTATCGAGCTTTTCTGCTCTTCAGTTGGTATTCTTCAATTGGTATCGAGCTTTCTTGCTAGCGGTGTTGAGCCCGTTCTGCCTCTTCTTGAGGGCTAGCTCTATTTTGGCTTGAATTTCAATTGTTTCTTCGATTGGTATCGAGTTTTCCTGCTAGCGGTGTTGAGCCTGTTCTACCTCTTCTTGAGGGCTAGCTTTGCTTTGCTTGGTTGCGTCGAGCCGTTGCCCATGTTTTTGGGGACCAAGTTGTTTCGCTCTGTCACTTGACCTTCTTCTAGCTTTGATATGCTTTTGGGTCATTTGGATGAGTTCTCTACTTCTCCTTCTTCTTCCTTCTTCTACTTCATTATGATTTGTGTTGGTAGTTGACAATGCACAAATCAAGGGGGAGATTGCGGATACATGGGTGTATGCCGAGTCTCGAGTGATGAGTGATTGTCAACGGGTTTGATGCACATGTGTTGACGCTCACTAATGCTCATAATTAACCATCAACTATTGCATAAAATGACACTAAATGAATCACAAAGCATAGTTGTAGGGTTTGAAACTAACAAGTTCCATGAGTTTTGGTGCTCTCACTTGTTTTGTAGGACATCCATGTTTTTACCATATAAAAGCATCTCAAGTGATGAATTGGAGTGCATCATTGCGAAGAGCTCGTCGAGACGATCAAAACGGACATATCATTTTCTATATTCGGAGTCCCGGATAATAAGATATTAATTTTGTAACAAAATCTGCAAAAGAAGGATCTAGAAGACACCAGAAGACACCACGAGGCGGGCCACCACATGGGCCCACTAGGCCAGACCGACCGGTCCCACCCCGAGATTGACCGGTCGGCCACAGAGGCCGTTTCGCCTCCGCCTTCTGGAACCTTCTTCCACCGCCTCCTAGGATGCATCTCCACCGTCCCTGAAGTTGGTTTGATCCAAGGGCTCACGTTCCACGCTCCGGGCTATAAAACCAGACCCAGACCCCCCTCTCCAGGCATCTCCATCTTCATTATACATCTCCACATCAGAAACTAGGGTTTCAATTAGAAGTAGAGGTCCCTCTAGATGAATCTCTTCTAGTTCATCTAGAATTAGATCTAGTTCTAGTTCTTCTAGTTCTAGTTCATCTAGTTCTAGTTCTAGTTGTCTAGTTCATCTAGTTGTAATTAGAGATCGGACTAGAGAGAGGAGGAGAGAGCTGAGGAGGAGCTGGATCTGTCGGATCTTCCTCGACATTGTATTGGTGCAGCATCTAGTTCGTTTTCAAGTAATCTCCAGGTTCTTCATTTACTACTTCCAAGTATTGTATTTAATTTCAGTTCTTGCTTATTTATTTACTGGATCTCCACTCGTATCGAGTGCTCTAATTATTTTACGTAATTGAGAGTAGTAGACGTTAGTGTAGATGTGGTGTCTAGACTAGGGTTTACCTGAGTTTGCACCCAGCCCCACGGATAGTTGTGGTAGCCTCAGGTGGTGACAGCCCGGACGGCCGATGTAGTCCACCTCGTTCGGGTTGGTGTTTGTAGGACCGTAGTCAGAGCTTCCTAGCCCCTTTATCATCCCTTTCTGTGGCTAGTGTTCTGATGTCCTGAAGTAAGTAAAGTATAGTGAGCCTTTAATTAGATAGACCTTCTTAGAAAACCCTAGATCTCCCTCTGTCCATTTTTATCATTCTTTTCTTGGACGATCTTGCCTCTTGATTAGTACACTTCACGTTCCCAGTGGAAATCGATACCCTGGAATACTCTCAGGTGAAAGCTACATCGGTATCCGTGCGCTTGCGGATTTTTCTGTGTCCGTTTAAAATACCCAACAAGCTTTCTGGCGCCGTTGCCGGGGAACGGTAGCTGTGCTAGTTTCGAACCAAGTCGTCCGTGTTTCTTTTCTTTTACCACCTTTTTCTCTTACCACCACCTTTACCTCACCACAACACTTCTTACCACATGAATTCCACTCCTATCTATAAATACTCCGCTCCAAAGGGCGAATTGTTGGAGCCACCACCATCATCCCATCCTATTCTTACTGATGGCTACCAAATTCGTCCTGGCTTTATAGCCATGGTTCGGGAGCAACCCTTCTCTGGGCTAGAAGACGAGAATCCTTACACACACCTTCGTGAATTTGAGCAATTGTGTTCTTGCTTGTCTATTGCTGGCATGACACAAGAGACCATTAAATGGAAATTGTTTCCGTTCTCCCTTTTTGGAAGAGCGAAACAGTGGTATGCTCATAACGTAAGAGGAGTAGATGGAAATTGGGATGAACTTCGGGGCAAATTTTGTCTTGCTTTCTTCCCTCTTTCTCGAATCACTGCCCTTCGAATAGAAATTCTTACCTTTCAACAAAAAGAGGAGACAATAGGAGCAACTTGGGCTAGATTTATGAGCCTTGTCAACACTGGCCCAAATCTCTCTTTGCCTGAAGACGTTATTTTACAACATTTTCATTATGGTCTTAGCAAAGAAGCTGTCCTTTTTCTTGATACCTCTTCAGGAGGATCATTCGTTCATGAAACTGTTAGTGAAGGAAAAGCCATCCTTGAGAAAATCCTTGAAAACACTCCTTACACTGACATTTTTGATGAATTCCTCGAAGAAGAAGTCAAGCCTAACCCCGACCAACACGAGGAGGAACACACAACCAAATTTGAAATTCCTTCAAATTCTTTTAATAATTTGGTTTCCATAGAACCTTCCATAGAGAAAACACCCCACATTTTATAAAATGATAAACCCCATCCTTCGGTGTTCTTCTCTGAAATTGAGGAAGATGATATCAAAGAGCATGGAAGCTACTTCATAAATACCTCTTTAAATCCATGCTCATATGAAACATATCCTGATTCAATTGGTCTGTCTAACATTGCCACACTTGAGATTTTCAACCCCCTCATGCTTTCTATTTACAAAAACTTCAAAAGGGTGGTTGTAGATGCATATGTTTATCACAAATGTTGTAGATCTCGTTGTGCTCTTAAAGTTGGTGTTGGAGGGGAAACCACTCACCAAACCATATCTTAAAGGTTTCCCAAAAGACAAGCTCAGTGTCCTAAAACAAGCATTTTTCAGATAATTGTTCACCTTCCAAATGCAATGTCATTGTGAAATGAGCATATGGATATAATTGTTAAATTATTCCTTCGGGTATTCTTGTCACTAACCTTTGCAGGTCTGGAGCAAAAATGTTCGAAGGAACGACAAACACAAGGTATGTCCAACCAATCATCATGCAACATTGAATTACAGTTATCCAATCTTGATTTTTGCAAAACTTAAGCTTAGGAGATACACTTTGTAAGAACACCTCTTACCATGTTGCTATGTTGGTTGCCCCTACCTTTAAGACATGCTCATGTGCTATACACTAATCATACTCTCTCATCACCATTTGAGTAAATCTCTTTAATGCCTTAATGCTACCTTCATTTGCTATAGTATATGTTTAGGTTTGAAGTACTTTCATACATCTCTTAAATGAAGCATTGTGCCTCGTTTAGGAGTGGAGATATTGCTTTCAAAGGCCTTTTAATTTAAGCATTCTTAGGTTAAAATGCCCTCTTAACTCAAATTAGACATGGTGTCTAGGTTGGTTTTTGAGCCGATAGTATGCTATAGTGGATGTTGGATATTTTGTTGGACTAACCCCTGTAGGAAAACTTTCAATATCAATTTTGGAAAGTCCTGAGATGAACTCACACTAGAGATGAAGAGACATATGAACTTCAACAACTTGCACAAGGGAGACACAACTCACTGATCATGGAGAAAAGAGATCCACGGGACAAGACAGAAGATGAGTGCCACAAAACAATACCTACAATCAAAGCACTCACTCCATGGAAGTAGGTAAACAAGTCTGAGCTGGGCCACTAGAAGACAGAGACCATCGAGCTAGCTTGAGAGATAAGATGGTACGACTACAACAATAGCAAGATCTACAAATCCAACACATGAACATATTGTTGAAGAAATTTGGGCATCCACCTTCCTCACAAGGGGAGACACAATTCCGTTGTCTAGATCTGCTCAAAGGGGAGGACGGAGAAATCTAGCTTCAACACTTTGATCAGTACAGGCTACTGGATGCTATCCCAATCAAGAAGAAAAATATGGTCCACCACTCATTCTTGGAAGATCGTTCTTGAAAACCTTCAATGTTGTCATCTATATTGGAACTGGAGAAAACCACTTTTGGATCTTTGACCAAAAGGTTCACTGCCTCTTCAACAACTACACCATTTATGAGCAGCCAAAGAAAACCAAGAGAAGACGTTGACTCAACCGACAAAGGAAGAACCAACTGCCAGGAATTGAGGGGATATCATAAAGGATGAAGCCACTGCACCACAAGAAGTAGAAGATGGAGAGACAATACCTAAGCCTAAAAATCAAGAAAATAGTTGACAAAGTCTCCATCATCTGGATCTGTTGGAGACAAGACTTAGTTGGCCCACTGTGAGATAAGCAAGAGAAGACAAGTTATTCATGAACAACAACCAGCTAAACAAGAGAAGCTTCCACAAGGTGGTTCGACACAATCACTCTTCAATGGTAAAGCAACATCTCAAGGTAAGTGATCATCACTTTAAAAGCTTTTCCTTAATTCTGGTATGCGCATAAATAAAGAACCAAACATGTTTAAGTTGCATTTCACATGATCCAACCTAATCAACTTAACATGTTCAGTTCTTTACTCTTTGTTCTTAGCTTTACTCTCTTGATCTCAATATCTTAACCAAATGAGCTAAAATGTTATGCATCCAACCTTTGGAAGATGATATATCACAATCATAAAAAGATAGATACACTATGCATAGATTATCCTTCCTTGGGTTAAGCAATCTGATCTGTTAAATATTTTAAGATGCTGCTTTTCATGCTCATCTTTTGATCCTATCACTCATGTTAAGATTGAATAGAACACATAAACAACAAGTTTATCTTGTGCAATGTGCCTAAGGTTAGAGAGGAATGAACAAAACTTTTGGTTCTGTTGGTGTTTTTCCACCAATAGAGCCCATGCACTTGATCTCTACCTTGTCTTTATGAGCAGGATATACTCTTGAGCAAAACATGGAGGAGTTTGTCACTCCTACATTCTATAGAGTGAAGGTCCTGAAGCTATAAGAACTTGCACACTGAGCAAGATGCTGCCAGCTTCCACAACTAATGCTTCACTTCAAACTGCTGAGCGAACGAAGAACATGAGTGATACCATATCAATAGGTGTAGTTATCAAAGTCTACATAACAAGATCAAATGATGCACCTCAGGAATGAACATGGTGAGAAGTCCTGTTCAGAGGACTTAAAACAGTTAACCCTCGCCGAAAAGGTAAAATCGGTAGTTATCCATATTTATCTTTTCCGCATTAGTTCCTATTTTGCATATTTACTTTCCATCATTATTTCTCCATAGCATATTTCCTTTTCTGTATTTGCATTGCATAAAAAATAAAATAAAAATATTTTAATTATTGCATTTCATCATAAAACCTAAAGCCCCATGTGAATAATTTTGTGGTATATAAAAACCCACATGAAATATTCACCGTGGTGACATAAAAATAAAAATAAAAATGCATTCATTATCATTGCATCAAAGAAAATATTAAAATACAAAAATATTGAGAAAGAGATCTTACTGAAACTCTAGACAACTAAGGCTTAAGTGGCCAACCACTAACACTTAATCTGTTCCACAAGTTTTGTTGTCTATTTGAGTTTCACAAGATTTGAGAGGCCAAGACAAGCTGACAAGCAAGTGAATGTTCCATCCACTGTCGGAGCACTGTCCAATAACCATCAACATCAATCAAAGCTTCGATAAAGCAAGAACATTTTTACTGCCAGTCCGCTGCATTATAAGATCGAACGACTATGTCAACATCCAGCTTGGGGGAGGCACCCTCACATGTATCCAGGTAAGTATCTTCTTAAGTTTTCTTCCTATACATAAATAAAAATAAAATAAAATAAACACAAAAAAAAGTGTGAGCACATAAAGGCTCACCATTAATTAAAAAGAAATATATATATATATATATGTGCACATGAAGGCTCAACGCTATTAAGGGAACCGGCTTGGGGGAGACGCACCCCCGTTATCTTCGTGATCCAGGTATGTCTTATTCCCTATCTTAGTTATCTATAATAAGTGTGTTAGGTTAAATATAATTAGTGTGTTCGGTTAAATAAATTGTGTGTTAAGTTTGCTTAGATAGTTTTAAGAAGTTAATAATAAAAAAAGAACTCTCTCTCTAATCTTTTACATGGAAATGATGAATAGTTGTTCTATCTAATTTCTTTCAAGTACCTAGCCTTCAAAGCATGAGTTCTCCTAATTAATAATGATGCTTAAAAATGAAATTAAATGCATGGCTGACAAATACTTGATGTGAGGTCTAGGTAATTGATAGATATGACATGTGATGATCTGAGCTACTACTATCTTGTTCTAAACAACACTAGAGTTCTGGAGAGTTTCCAATATTAATATGACTAATAACTGCATTGAGTTAAATTAAGCTTTGTTGACCCTATGAGAAGTTATCATGCTATTGAATTGAGATCACTTACACATTCCATCCATTTTCCGCATAAATGCTCATGATTATTTATTCCAATCCTCTCAAAAGTTTGTTGGAAGCATGTGGCTATTGAAAAAAAAGAGAGAAAAAAAATCCGAGGAAATAAAAAGGGACAACTGTCTGAAACCTCAGAAAGAAAGATCCCGAGGAAATAAAAAGGGACAAGTGTCCGGAACCTCAAAAAAAAAAGAAAAAAAATATTAAAAAAATGGGCACGTGCCCAATAGTAGAATTAGCCTGATAGCCATGTGTCTCTGATAGACAGAAGAGAGTGATATATATTTAAAAGAGCATCCGACTCCATTTTCCATACACATGCACTTCTCGATTCAATGGTGTGGATGACTTTCTCTTTGGATCCATTGTTTAATTTGGCAACATATGTTTTTAATCTTTTCTGAAAATTCATAAAAACTCCGGGATAATGGTGCAGTAAAAGAACTAGAGACATAGCGCTTGATTTGATCGTTCTATCTTTCAATTATCAAGATTCAAGGTAAAGTACTAAGCTCCGTGATGAATAATATGATACTTTTTCTATTCCATATGAGAACTTTTGTTTGAATACATGTGTACTTGTTGGAAGTGAAGATATTGCAGCAACTCTTGATCCATTATTGAGATTGACTTTGCTAAGGGACTAGCAAAGGGTAAGGTAGGGAGAACTTGTTGACGCTCACTAATGCTCATAATTAACCATCAACTATTGCATAAAATGACACTAAATGAATCACAAAGCATAGTTGTAGTGTTTGAAACTAACAAGTTCCACGAGTTTTGGTGCTCTCGCTTGTTTTGTTGGACATCCATGTTTTTACCATATATAAAAGCATCTCAAGTGATGAATTGGAGTGCATCATTGCGAAGAGCTTGTCGAGACGATCGAAACGGACATATCATTTGCTATATTCAGAGTCCCGGATAAAAAGATATTAATTTTGCAACGAAATCTGCAAAAGAAGGATCTAGAAGACACCACGAGGCGGGCCACCACATGGGCCCACTGGGCCAGACCGACCGGTCCCACCCCGAGACCGACCGGTCGGCCACAGAGGCCGTTTTGCCTCCGCCTTCTGGAACCTTCTTCAACCACCTCCTAGGATGCATCTCCACCGTCGCTGAAGTCGGTTTGATCCAAGGGCTCACGTTCCATGCTCCGGGCTATAAAACCAGACCCAGACCCCCCTCTCCAGGCATCTCCATCTTCATTATTCATCTCCACATCAGAAACTAGGGTTTCAATTAGAAGTAGAGGTCCCTCTAGATGAATCTCTTCTAGTTCATCTAGAATTAGATCTAGTTCTAGTTCTTCTAGTTCTAGTTCTAGTTGTCTAGTTCATCTAGTTGTAATTAGAGATCGGATTAGAGAGAGGAGGAGAGAGCTGAGGAGGAGCCGGATCTGTTGGATCTTCCTCAACATTGTATTGGTGCAGCATCTAGTTCGTCTTCAAGTAATCTCCAGGTTCTTCATTTACTACTTCCAAGTATTATATTTAATTTCAGTTCTTGCTTTATTTATTTACTGGATCTCCGCTCATATCGAGTGCTCTAATTATTGTATGTAATTAGAGTAGTAGACGTTAGTGTAGACGTGGTGTCTAGACTAGGGTTTACTTGAGTTTGGACCCAGCCCCACGGATAGTTGTGGTAGCCCCAGGTGGTGACAGCCCTGACGGCCGACGTAGTCCACCTCGTTCGGGTTGGTGTTTGTAGGACCGTAGTTGATCTTCCTAGCCCCTTTATCATCCCTTTCTGTGGCTAGTGTTCTGATGTCCCGAAGTAAGTAAAGTATAGTGAGCCTTTATCATCTCTCTCTGTCCATTTTTATCATTCTTTTCTTGGACGATCTTGCCTCTTGATTAGTACACTTCACGTTCCCAGTGGAATTCGATACCCTAGAATACTCTCTGATGAAAGCTACATCGGTATCCGTGTGCTTGCGGATTTTTCTGTGTGCGTTTAAAATACCCAACAACATGTTCTTTGGCTTGTGTTGTGCAGGTGTTGAGCACGAAGACAGTGATCAAAGGCAAGGTGAAGGTCAAGTAGAGACGTGCCGTGCCGACGGACCGGGAGCGGTGAAGGGCGGACGTGAGGCTTGGACTGAGGGACCGGTGGCCTGAGGATCAGCTGTGGTGGCTGACAGCCTGGGACAACGACGAGCGGAGACTTGCGGGGCACAGTGTTGCTCGGGTCTAGGACCTGGGGACATGTGTCGGTGGACGGGGTGCACGGGCGGTGCATCCCTTCTACAGCGTCGGTTTGGTGGTTGAGCCATAGAAAAACCACCGGTGGACGGTTTCCAGGTTTGGGCCACAAAACCTAGGTGGTGCGGGTTTGCCGAGTTTGGGCCACAAAACTCAAGCTGAGGACGGTTTCCAGGTTCGGGCCACAAAACCTGGGTGTTGGCGGGTTTCTTTGTTTGGGCCAAAAAACTCAGGTGATGGGTGGCTGGTTTTCTGGTTTGGGCCTCAAAACCAGGGGTTGGTCATGAAGACAGGTTTCCCAGTTTCGGCCACAAAACCGGGGGCGAGGTCTGTGAAAAGGGCAAGCAGAGCGATGGCGGCACGTGGTGGCAATTGGTGAGGTTGCGTCGAGGCAATGCTACCAGTTGTGCGGGCGTGGCCATCGGATCAGCATCTTCTTCGTGTTGGTCCAGAATAACCTTAGGGTTTAGCTGGTTCACTCTTTAAATAACTAGGGGTAGAGTGGGAATTAGAATTAGGATAAGTAGAGGGAGACACCCACCTCCCAAACTATATCAGTCATTTCCTATTCTCCACTTAGGGTTTTCCTGCTCTCCCAATCCCCTGCTGTAGCTACTGAGATCCGCAGAGAAACATACCTCTGTGTCCATGAGATTTTGAGGAAGTGAGACCGTAATCTCACTGTTGTAGCGTGTGGTAGTAACACGGTTGCAAATTCGTGGTTGTGATTCACGTTTTGGTATTGTTCTTCGCAGGTTGCTTTTCTCCACGATTTTCCCAGTGATCGATCTCTTTACTCGTTGCATCTTTTGCGATTCCGTTTGAACAGAGTTGTTCTAGATCGTGAGGCACTTCTTTCCACCGAAGGAATTCACATCTAACCTCACAAGCTAGTAGATTGGTCGATTTTTGTTTCGAATCGAGTTTTGTCACCCTTGCCTCGAATTCTTCTGATTCACCGATTTGGTGTTAGGTTCGAGCCATGATCTCTTTGGGATAGCTCACTAACCTCGTAGGAACTCCTCATACCAAGTCTAAGCCTTAGAGCTTTTTATTTGTAGGAGATTGAGTTGAATCCGCGAAAGAACTGTGTTGTTTCGGGGGCATCGGACGCTCTGTTCGTGACCATCGGACGCTGAGTTCATACTAGCGGACGCGTCGGGTGCCACGTGTCAAGTGTCACTATTTTCAAAGGAGCATCGGACGCTCACCATCGGACTGTACATTGCCATCGGACGCGTCCGGAGGTTGAGCATCGAACGCTAGTGTTTCACTGTAGCCAGCGTCCGATGCCTGTCTAGTAAGGTTCCAGACAGGGTCTTTTTGCATCAGACGCGTCCGGTGCCTGACCATCGGACGCAGGCCAGCGTTCGATGCTGTGTCTTCAGCACGTTTTCATCCACAGTTTGTTCGTCCGTTGTCGGTTTTGGTTTCTGTCTTTTGTGTTGGGTTTCTAGGGTTGTGTAGTGTCCCGCTGTGCTTCTTGGAAGCATCCACCCTACATCTAGGGTCGTGGACACTTCGAAGCACTAGATTCGCTTTTGGGGTTGATTCTCGGAACAGTGGCAACAAGTTTCTGAAAAGAAATTTGAAGCTCCCATTCACCCCCCCCTCTGGTCGCTTTTTGGTAGCACTTTCGGTCCTTCAGATCATATGAAGATAGACCAAAGAACTTGAGACATAGTGTTTAACTTGATCGTTCTGCTTTTCAAATTGCTCAAGACCCAAGTAAAAGCTACAAGCACCACAGTTGAAGGTAAGAGGTAAGTTTGAAAGTTGAAACGATTGATTCTAATTCGGAGGAAATTTTTTGTTTGAGCACTTGTGTACTTTTGAGGCGTGAAAGCATAGTAGCAACTCCTGATCCATCTTAATATATCATCTAAATGTTTGCTAAGGAACTAGCAAAGGTTAAGCTTGGGGGAACTTGTTGACGGTAGATAACTCCTATTTTAAATCGTCAACTAACCTCATAAATGACCCGCAATGATCCAAAGAGTATAGCTATAGGGTTTGATTCTAACGAGTTCCACGAGTTGTGTAGTTCTCACTTGTTTTGCAGAAAATTCAACATTTCATCATAAGAAAGTATCTCAAGTGAAGAATTAGAGCACACCAGTGTAACGAGCTCGTTGAGACGATCGCAACAGACATACCACTTGCCATATTTGGAGCCCCGGAGCAAGAGTCCTCGATGAATACGACCAGGAATACTCTGGAACCCTCTAGAAGCCTTATCCACATGAAGATCAGGGGTGTAACAGACAAGATTCCAACAGCTACAGAATACCAGAGACATCCAGGGACCAGACAGGAAGAAGACGACAAGGAATCCTTCCACGCCACGACTCGTTGCGCAAACCAACCGAAAAAGGACTCAAGACAAACAAGGAAGGTGTTAGAAGACTTGCGAACGAAGGAAGAGGCAGGCGGCGCCAGGGGAGGCCGGCTGGCCCCATCCCTAGGCCAGCCGGCTGGCCCCAACCCTAGGCCAGCCGGCTTGGGCCCACATGGAAGCCCCTCCTCCTTCGTGCGACGTGACGTAACCGACCTCTACTTTGTATCTTGGCCGTTCTTCAACGTCGGTTTGATCCGAGGGCTGCGGTTCATCTCACCGGGCTATATAAGAAACCAGAGACCCCCCTCTTGTATCAAATTCATATCTCATAGCATAGATCAATCATTTAGAGTATAGGTAGCCTAGACAACCAGGAGCTCCATCATCCAAGGGCGTAGCTAGAATAGAATTAGAACAGTCGAGGAAGCTCGGATTGCAGATCTAGTTAGGAGAAGCTAGGTAATTAGCCTTGTCTTCTCTCTTGTATCAACGTTGTTCTTCTAATTGTTCTTCTAATTGTCTAATTGTCTTCTAGTTCATTATCTTGTGTTCTAATTGTGTTCTAGTTCATCTTCTAATCTCTCTAGTTCATCTCTGTGTTCTAATCTAGTTCTAATTACCTCTCTAGTTCATCTTTGTGTTCTAATCTACTTCTAATTGTTCATGTAGTTCTTATTATTCTTCTAGTTCTTGTTCTCGTTGATACATGTCATGACTTGTTACTATTTTGTGTTCATAATTATAATGTTCATCATCTACTTTGATTATATGTCTAGCATAGCTAGGGTATCTTTATGTTTATGCTCTTGTTCGTATAGCGCTCATTTTGTAGATCGCGGGATGAGTGGTCAACATTGTGTAAGCATGGTGCTTATACGTTGTTTATCTGCGAATGCACCCTATATTCTGAGCCAGCAAGTGGTAGATCATGAGGGTGACTATTATAGCCTTGTTGAGTCCTTTGTAGTCCATTGACCTGGTCACCCGGAGGTGATAGACTCTGGATCTGATCCTCCATGCGTGATGTCTCCTGCGTATAAATATAAGTTATTGTAACCAAGATTGCTAAACATAATTGCACTAATTGATGTAGTCTATGACCTATAGTTAGAACCATGTTAGGAAGTTAATCTATCTCTTTCTAGTTTTGGTTACGATCCGACCTTGGGTGAGAATGCTTTGTTGGAACTCTTTTATATGGTTTACTCTGTTCTATTACATTTATCTTATTTATCGTTCTTGATTGATTCCTGTGTTGAGTATAGATCTAGTGGAACTCTTATCATAATCATACATGTGTGTGTAATACTTGTAGATGTTTATCTACTCTCGATTGACTAACGATACGCATTGCTCTGTTAAAAATAATGATACCTTGGAAACTCTTTCCTTGGTGAAATGCTACAACAGATGTATTTTATCTGTGCGCTTGCGGATAATCTCATTTCATATTTTATAAGGGCAAGATCATAAATACCATCCACATCTCTAGTGTTGCTGCTAGTGGTGACAGCCTAGCATTAAAGGTAATGTTGTTAGATTTGTGTACCTGCATTTCTAGCACCGTTATCTGAAGTGATGCTAAGAGATGTCAACACTGAGCTTTCTCTCTCTAGCCCTCGCTTAGGTTCTAATCATACCTCGCTGCCTGTGATCCATAGAGAGATTCCAATCATACCTCTGTGCCTTGGGATTTTGAGGAAGTGAAACCGTAATCTCAGGATTGTCTCGTGTGGTAGACACACGGTTGAAATCACAGATCAATTCGCGTTTTCCTTTTGTGTACTTCGCGTTTTGGTTTTTCCCTTCGCGAAGATTTGCTTCGTTCTCCCTCTCCGAGGAACGGTTCTCGATTCCACTTGAACACACTTGTGCTAGATCGTGAGGCGCACCTTTTCACCGAAGGAGTTTGTCTCAAACCTCTCGAGCTAGTAAATCGGCCGGTTTTTGTGTTGGATCGGTTTCCCTCTCCGTTTCCCCCAAATCTCTTTGATTCACCGATTTGCAGTTAGTTTTGAGCCATGATCTCTTAGGAGTAGCTCACTAGCATCCTTGTGACCTCTCAGATGGAGTCTTGGGCCTAGAGCTTTTGATTCGGAGGAGATCGGGTTGAATCGCGAAAGAACTGTGTTGTTTTCGGGGGTATCAGATGCTCGTGTTCTTGGCATCGGACGCTGACCCGAGTAGCATCGGACGCGCTGTTGTCACATGTCATTTTCTATGTTTTTGAGTGAGCATCGGACGCAGGGCATCGGATGCTCCGTTGACCATCGGACGCGCCGGGGCCTGAGCATCGGTCGCTGAGCTGTTACTATAGCAGCGTCCGATGGTCATGCAGTAAGGTTCCAGAACTGCTCTGTTCACATCGGATGCGTCCGCCACTGAGGCACGATGCAGTGACTTGTTTGTTGTATTGTCCACAGTTCGTTCGTCCGACTTCAGATTTGGTTTTTGGCTTTTGCGTTGGGCTTCTTGGGTTGTATAGTATCCCGCTGTGCTTCTAGGAAGCATCCACCCTACATCTAGGGTCATGGATACTAGCAAGCCTGTGTCTTGCTTTTAGGGTGACTTTCTGGGACAAGGTTCATCTATTTCTCGAGAAGAAATTTGAGGCTCCCATTCACCCCCCCCCCCCCCCCCTCTGTCACCAATTCGGTCCTTCACTTGGCCTCAGCCGCCATGAGGGACTCCTCCATCCTGCGGAGCTGCTCCCTTGCCACATCCGCCTTCTGTCTGATGGCTCGCAGCCAGTTGTGCCTTTCAACACAATCAAAGCACTCACTCCATGGAAGTGGTCAAACAAATCTCCACCAAGCCCCTTCAGGATGAACAACATCATGAATTCTCAAGACAATGAAGGAGTTCAACAAGGAGACAATAGTACATGAACAAGATGCACAACCACTAGGCAAGGGAAGCTTCCACAAGGTGATATGGTACCATCACTCTTCAATGATTAAGGTAACATCTCAAGGTAAGTGACCATCACTTTAAAAGCTTCTCCTTTATTCTGGTGTGTGCATAGATAAAGAACCAAACATGTTTAAGTTACACTACACTTGATCTAATCTAATCAACTCAACATGTTTAGTCCTTTGATCTTTGTTCCTAGCTTTACTCTCTTGAATCTCACTATCTTAATGAGCTAAAATGTTGTACATTCAACCTTTGGAAGATGATAGATCACAATTAGATAGATACATTATGCATGAGTAGATTATCCTTCCATGGGTTAAGTAATATGATCTGTCAAATGTTGTGAGATATTCATGCTCATCTTCTAATCTCATATCACTCATATTAATACTGAGCAAAACATATAATCAACATTTGTACTTGGTTTAATGTGCCTAAGGTTAGAGAGAAATGAACAAACCTTTTGGTTCTGTTGGTGTTTTTCCACGAACAGAGCCCATGCACTTGATCTCTACCTTGTCTTTATGAGCAGGACACACTCTTGAGCAGAACATGGAGAAGTTTGTCAACTCCCAAAATCCTACAGAGTGAAGGTCCTAGATCTACAAGAATATGCACAATGAGCAAGATGCTGCTAGCTTCCACAATTAATGCTGCACTTCAAACTGCTGGGCGAACGAAGAATATGGATGACACCATATTAAGAGGCATAAACAAGAAGGAATGATGGAAGACGTCGTAGTCAGAATTAGAGGTCATGAAGTCCCCATAGACTTCTTGGTTCTCGACATGGGAGAAGACGATGATGTCCACCTCATCCTAGGAAGACCGTTCCTGTACACTACAAGTGCAATCATCTACATGAAGCAAGGGGAGATCCATTTTTCACTTTTCTGGAGAGAAGGTACGATGCCACTTCAACAACTACATACCTAATGAAGCACCTAAGAAGAGTAGAAGTGAAAGACGCCGCTATCAATGCCAAAGAAGATAAGCCATCAAGAATAGAGAGGCCAATCACAAAGAAGAAACTAGTGACACCATCCTAGAAAAGCAAGAAGAAGAGACCCCTCAAGACAGTGAACAACAGGAAGTAAAGACTCAGACCAAGAAAGTATGGAAGAAAAAAACACCACCTAAAGGAACAATTAGAAACAACTTTCCAAACGTCTAACACACCTTGGGAGGTCTGAACCAAGGTAATGTCCGGTTCGTCGGACCTAAATATCCGAACCTTCGCCAAAAGGTAAAATCAGTAGTTATCCTCATATTTACTTTTGTTCCTATTTTCATATTTAATTTTTAGTCATTTATTGCATCATCATATTTAATCATTGCATCATCATACTTTATCTATAAGCATTTTAGTTTCTACATTGCATAGAAAAAGAAAAATAAATGTTGCATTATCATTGCATTTAAAAATAAATAAATAAATAAATATATATAAAACTCTTTAAGCCCCATGTAAATATTCAACTGTTTACTCTGGAGGCAAAAAAAATGTTTCTTACTTTTTGCATCTGCATATAAAATATAAAAATCCAAAAAAATATATAACTCTTGTTGAATCATGCTTGCTTAAACATCTACAAGGCTCGATAAGACATAAATGGTTTTTACCACTAAAACTTAATCAATTCCACGAGCTTTGTCGTCTATTTGAGGTTAGCAGGAATCAATGAGAATGCCACGTAACTTCATCCACTCTGGAGAGACTAAAACAAATAACCTTCCATTAAGGACCAGAGGAGTGAAGTACATCGACGCTACCAAGAGAACGAACACACAAGTATCTAGCTTTGGGGAAAAGGCTCCCCCATTATCCGAGGTAATATATCTATATATTTTTAATTTTCATAAAAACATAAAACACCAAAAATATGTGAGCACATGAAGGCTCACCCTTAAAAAAAGAAAAAGAACAAAAATATTCGGGCACATGAAGGCTCGACGCTATCGAAGGGATTAGCTTGGGTGAGACGCACCCCCGTTATCTTCGCTATTAAGGTATGTCTTTACTATTACTATTACTATTACTATTATTATTATTATATTACTATTATTATATTATCTTAAAGTGTGTTATATTAAATAAAATAGTGTGTCTAGATTGTTTTAAGAAGTTGATAAAAGAAGCAATCTCTGTCTAATATCTTAAAATGGAAATGATGAATAGTTGCTCTATCATAATTTCTTTTCAGTACCTAGCCTTCAAATATGAGTTCTCCTAATTAATAATGATGTTTTAAAATGAAACTAAATGCATGGGTAGCAAATGCTTGATCTAAGGTCTAGGTAATTGATGGATATGATATGTGCTGATCTGAGTTGCTATTATCTTATTCTAAACAGCACTAGAGTCCTGGAGATTTCTTAATATTAAATCTGATTAATAATTATATTTAATAAAGTTCTTTCGACCCTATGAGAAGTTATCATGCTACTGAATTGAGATCACTTATACATTTCATTCATCCTCCGCATAAATGCTCACAATTATCTGTTGCTATCCTCTGAAAAGTTTGTTGGAAGCATGTGGCTATTAAAAAAAGAAAGACAAAAATAATAAATATATATATATATATCCGAGGAAATAAAAAGGGACAAGTGTCTGAAACCTCAAAAAGATAGATCCCAAGGAAATAAAAAGGGACAAGTGTTCGGAACCTTGAAAAATGAAAAAATGGGCATGTGCACTACAGTAGAATTAGCCTGATAGTCATATGTCTTTGATAAACAGAAGAGAGTGATATATTTAAAAGAGCATCCAACTCCATCTTCCATACACATGCACTTCTCGATTCAAAGGTGTGATTGACTCTCTTTGGATCGATTGTTTAATTTAACAACACACATCTTTAAGCTTTTTGAAAATGCATAAAAACTCCAGGATAATGGTGAAGTGAAAGAACTAGAGGCATAGTGCTTGATTTGATCATTCTATCTTTCAATTACTAAGATTCAAGGTAAAGTACTAAGCCCCATGATAAATAATATGATATCTTTTCCAAGTGAGAACTTTTGTTTGAATGCATGTGTACTTGTTGGAAGTGAAAATATTGTAGCAACTCCTGATCCATTATTGAGATTGGCTTTGCTCAGGGATTAGCAAAGGGTAAGCTTGGGGGAACTTGTAGACGGATCTTACAGTCAATATTATACCATCAACTAATGCATAGAATGATATGAAATGAACCATAAAGCATAGTTGTATTGTTTGATTCTAACAGGTTCCACAAGTTTTGGTGTTCTCACTTGTTTTGCAGGGTTATCAATATTTCACCTTATAAAAGTATCTCAAGTGATGAAACAGAGTACACCATTGCAAAGAGCTCGTCAAGATGATCGAAACGGTCATATGGTTTCCTACATTTGGAGTCCCGACGAGAGAGTCCTTATTGGCTACGACATGGAATCTTCTAGAACAACCCAGAGTGATCACCAAGCAACATAATTCAGGGACTAAACTGGCAGATCCAATAGCTATGGTGAATTGCTATCTTCCAGGGAGTTTTCTAGCAGATGGAAAGAGGTAGAATCATACTCCAACATGACAAATCATGCAAACGGACGGCAAGTGGCATTGGGGAACAAGGAAGGTTCAAGAAGACATCACGACGAAGCAAGTACCTAGACCATGAAAGGTGGGGCCGGTCGGCCCCACTCCCAGGCCGGCTGGCCTGGGCCAGAGTCCAAATCGGCCCAACTTCGTGGAGCGTGCCCTAATCGACCTCCTCGATGCATCTGAACCGTTGTTCAAGGTCGTTTTGATCCGAGGGCTGCGGTTCATCCCACCGGGCTATATAAACAGCCCAGACAACCCTCCCTGGAGCATCCATCATCTATCTTCATCATAGGCGTAGTCAAGAGCAATAGCTAGGGTTTCTAGATGGGAGGAGTCCCTTGAATGGACAACCTCGCACTATAATTAGTTTAGATCTAGTCTTCTAGATAGTAGAGAGATGGAGAGCGAGGGAGGAGTTTGGAGGAGATGTCGGCCTGTCGGTGCTTCTTCCTCCGGTTGTACTTCGGCAGGATCAAGCTCCGTTCGAGCTTGCTCCTGAGATGTTTCGGGTGATCAACTTCTGATTCATGTAAGTTTCTTGTTTATATTATTCTTCTGGTCACAAGTTTCTTTTGAGTAGTTTAATCTAGTGCACTTGGTTAGATTATAATACGTAGTGTAAGCGTGGTGCTTAGGCTCGAGTTACTCGTAGATGTACCCTATAGGCCAGGCGTATTTAGGTGGTAGCTCGCGGGTGTGACTCTTATAGACCCGTTGAATCCTTTGTAGTCCACCTCCCCGTTTATAGGACTAGCAGGACCGTAGTTACCTAGTTGAGGTTGTACTCTGGATGCATCCCATCTATCACAATGTCCCCAGTTGAATCGTATAAAACATAGTCTCTTGCCTAGATCAGAACTAGACAAATCCCAAGTTATCCTCTCTATACTCCTACTATCGACCTTATACTAGATTGCAGTCCCCCTACACTTTAATCTTGTCTTTCCTTTATCTTGTTGCTACTTTAGTTTCTACTTCCCTTCATTTATCTTATTCAGTTAAGTTAGAATGTAGTTGATCTCACACGTTTCCCTGTGGATACGATATTAAAACCTCAGAGTGAATGCTACAATGGTATCCGTGCGCTTGTGGTTATTTTTCTACATGCTCATATGTACCAACCAACCACTTCCTTGCGTTGCCGATAGTGGTGACAACCTAGTATTAGTGTGACACTAAGAAGTGCCAACACTAGCCTCGATACCTCGATGACTAACTAGGAATCTGGGTAATTGTCCAGAGGGTACTCCAAATACACATTTTGTGGGATTTAGCCTCCACTTGTAGGTGCGTAAGCAGGTAAAGGTTTCCTCTAGGTCTGTATAAGGTTAGTTGGATCTTTGGTCTTTATGACCACGTCATCAATATAAGCTTCTGCGTTGCGGCCGATTTGGTCACCTAAGCAATCTTGGATAGCTCGTTGATAAGTGGCTCCTGCATTCTTCAACCCGAAGGACATGGTTTTATAACAGTAGGCACAAAAAGAAGTTATAAATGATGTCTTGGGCTGGTCTTCTTCCTTGAGAGCAATCTGATGGTACCCCGAGTAACAATCTAGATAGGATAATAGGGCAGAACCTGCGGTGGCATCAACTATTTGGTCTATCCTCCGTAATTCAAAGGGATCCTTTGGACAGTGTTTATTGAGATCTGTGTAATCGACACACATGCGCCACTCTACAGAATTCTTCTTCTTTACTAGCACTGTGTTAGCCAGCCATTCATGGTGGTGGATTTCTCTGATGAACCCGGCTGCTAGCAGTTTTGCTATTTCCTTCTTGATTGCTTCCTTTTTCTCTGGCGAGAATCGTCGTAACCTTTGCTTGATGGGTCTGGAACCCTCTTTTAGTTCTAATTTGTGCTTAGCCAAGTTCCTTGGAACACCTGCATGTCGGCTAGTTTCCAGGCAAAAATATCTTTGTTTGCCCCGAGGAAATTCGTGAGTGTGAGTTCCTATGCCTCAGATAGGTGTGCACTGATAACTGCCGTCTTTGAGGGGTCACCAGTTTCCAGGTCAATTGTTTTTGTAGATACTTCTGCTGGTGTCTGGATGGTGCCTGCCTTCTTGGCTGGGATCTCTGAGTCTCCAGGCTTGGTATTATGTACCATTTGCGCGAGTTCTTGTACCTCTAGGGCGAGTTGAGCTTTTTTTGACGATTTGGACAGCTTCTGTGTCGCATTCAAAATATCGCTTCAAATCACCCTTGAAAGTTAGAACTCCTTTAGGACTCGGCATCTTCAGCAGAATGTACGGATAGTGCGGTACTGCCATGAATTTGGCGATAGCTGGTCATCCAAATTTGGCATGGTAAGATGATTCGAAGTCAGCTACCTCGAAACTCATGTACTCTGTTCGGTAATTAGTCAGAGTTCCAAACGTGACAGGTAGAATTTTCCTTCCGAGTGGTATTGTCGCCTTTCCGGGTACTATGCCGTAAAAGGGAGCACTTGATGGTGTAAGTTGGGTTGCTAGGTCCAAGTTCATCTTGCGTAAAGTGCTTGTGAAGATGACATTGAGTCCTGCCCCTCCATCTATAAGTACTTTTCCCAATTTGAACCCGGCGACCGTTGGATCCAGGACTAGCGGATAGTGTCCTGTATTAGAGACGCTGGTCCATTGGTCTGCTCGAGAGAAATTGATCGGATGCTCGGACCAGTCGAGGTATCTGGGAGTCGCTGGTTCGGTAGACATAATTTCTCGCAAGGAAAGCTTCTGAAGGAGTTTGCTGTCATTGGTGGCTACTCCACCGAATATGACATCAATAGTGCCTTTGGGGTGTTGGAAACCGCCAGCGCCCTGTTGCGGGTCTTCAGCTACCTTCTTACCCTTGTCTTTCTTGCTCATGTTGAAGTCAGAGTTCAAACCTCGCTCTTTGAGCTGACGATAGTGCCTGACCGAGTGTCCTTTTGGATGGAAGGGGCATGGGCCGTCTAGGAGATCATCGAAGCTTGAAGGCATGTTCCCTTTCTTCTGAGCTTCCATGGCTGCTACAGTGTTGTCCCCTGTCCTCTTATGGGTATTCTGCTGAGCGGGCTGGGTTCCTCTCTGATTATTTCCTCGATCACCCTGTGTGTTCCTTTCGGGGAAGCGCTCCTGTGTGCGTTCTTCTGTTGCCATCATGGAGTTTACTGCTCGATGGAAGTCGTCTGTAGTCATTGGGTCGTACTTGATGAAATCTTTGTAATTGTACCTTTCGCAAATTCTATTGCCGAAAGGTGAATTACTTTTCTATCTGTTATATCTGAGACTGTGGAGCGAATCTCAGAGAAACGTCTCTAGTACTCTCGCATGGTCTCGTTTTTCTACTGCATGCAAGTTCTGAGCTTAGTCCGAGGGTCTGATCTCTCGGGAACACCTGTGAAGTTTTCTATGAAAATGCGATGGAGTTGTTCCCAGGAGTCGATAGACTCAGGCTTAAGTCTGTCGAACCATGCAAGGGGCATTGTCTCTAGAGCCATGGGTAAAAATAGTACTTTGACATCATTGCTTCCTCCTGCCAACTCGACTGCTTGAGCATATAGTCTGAGCCACCGTTTAGGTTCTGTTTTCCCATCGTACTTAGAGTAGTTCCCAGGTTTGAATTTACAGGGAAACGGGACTGCTCGAAGCCGCTGGGAAAAGCAGGGGTAGCGATCAACTACATCGGATGTCAAGTTGTCGACTCCTCGATATGATGATTTGGCTCCTCCTTCTGCCTGGTTAGGGACTCGGTTGCCCAGGCGACTCCTGGCCGAGACTCGGCCGAGCCGCTCATGAACGGGTCGTCTCTGACTTGGATGAGATGTGTCTTGAGCATCAGCTAAAGACTCAAGGTTTCTACCTTTGAGTTGTAGCGCAGTGGTCTGAAGCATTATCAACCGTCGTTCTTCATCAGGTGTGCGGTTGTCTTTTGCTCCCATCTCCATAGCTAAAGCCATGATGTTCTGGTAGGGTGTTTGGTAAACTTTATGTCAAGCTACCCTCATGAACTCGGGTTTGAGGTTGTGTGAGCAGTCAGCGCGTCGCCGGTTGTGATTATCCTGAGATTGGATGTCATGATCACGCTGGATACGAGCCTGACGCTCAGCTTCCTCTTCCAAGCATCTGCGACTATTATATTGTTCTAGTCATACTTGGTATTGCTCCATCGCCTCCTTACGATGAGTCGCTCGCCTCCTATGAGCATCTTTGGCTAGATTCTTCCTTAGTCTTTCTGCTTTTAAGGTCTTGGTTTCACCGGGTCCTTCTGGATCGTCATCAGATATCAACCTCAAGGTTCATCATCATGAAAAACATCTGGAGGAGTTGGAGGTCGTAGTGATGACTGATGTCCTGCCATGAAGACTTTGCGAGTGTAGCCTTGGTTTCTTGATTCCGGTGTAACCGATTCCAAGGTGGAAGCGCTGGAGATTAGCTCTGTTGAGGTGTCGTTTTCCTCAAAGGGGAGCTGATGTCTGTATTGGTAAGGGAGTTGTTGGTCGATTGTGCCAACCAACCTAGCCGGGGCTGGTTGTATTGGCCAATGGACGATGTTACCTTCCTCGGTTGAACTGAAAACAAGTCCATGTTGGGCTCCTGTCAGGAGGATCTGCTGAAGCTTTTTAAAGTTTGATCCAATCAACTCTTGGAAGTTCTTTGTCGAATTGCACAGTCCAAAGGGGATACGGTGCCTGAAATCTGAGTCCTGTTCAGACCAAGAGTTCGTGTCTGAGTAGGAGTAGGATGCTTCGACCTGGTCCCCAGGTCCTTGCAATTCTTGGATTGTGAGATTTTCTAGGTCCTGGGCGAGATCATCCATCTTTGGCGTGGCTTGCTCTTCTGATTCAGGTTGAAGGTGTCGATGCAATTTTCCTTGATCATCCGCAATACAAGTCCATGAGCCAAAAACAAAAATTGATCCCACCGAGAACATGTTGATGCGGTTCGTCGAGCTCTTGATCGTGGAATCACCGAGATCCCCTACCTGGCGCGCCAGCTGTCGGTGTTTGTTAACCGGCAACTCGTTGATGCATTCAGTCCAGGTGGGGTTGGCCGAGGCCTAACAAATTAAGGCTGCCCGGACCCCAACAGTTCTTTGGCTTGTGTTGTGCAGGTGTCGAGCACGGATACAGTGATCAGAGGCAAGGTGAAGGTCAAGTAGAGACGTGCCGTGCCGATGGACCGAGAGTGGCGAAGGGCGGACGTGAGGCTTGGACTGAGGGACCAGTGGCCCGAGGATCAGCTGTGGTGGCTGACAGCCTGGGACAGCGACGAGCGAAGACTTGCGAGCACGGTGTTGCCTGGGTCGAGGACCTGGGGACACGTGTCGGTGGACGGGGTGCACGGGCGGTGCATCCCTTCTTCGGCTCGGTTTGGTGGTTGAGCCACAGAAAAACCACCGAGTGGACGGTTTCTAGGTTTGGGCATCAAAACCTGGGCGCTGATTGTTTCCGAGTTTGGACCACAAAACTCGGGCTAAGGACGGTTTCCAGGTTTGGGCCTCAAAACCTGGGTGCTGCGGGTTTGCTGAGTTTGGGCCACAAAACTCAAGCGATGGATGGCTGGTTTCCCGATTTGCGCCTGAAAACCGGGGATTGGTCATGAAGGCTGGTTTCCTAGTTTGGGCCACAAAACCGGGGGTGCGATGTCCGGGAAAAGGACAAGCAGAGCGGTGGCAGCACGTGGCGGCGATCGGTGAGGTTGCGTCGAGGCAACGCTACCAGTTGTGCGGGCGTGGCCGTCGGATCACCACCTACCATGAGTTGGTCCAGAATAACCCTAGGGTTTAGCTGGTTCGCTCTGTAATTAGAGAGGGGTATAGTAGGAATTAGAATTAGGATAAGTAGAGGGAGACACCCTCCTCCCATCCTATCTCAGTCATTTGCTCTTTGCTTCAAGGGTTTCCTGCTCTCCCAATCCCCTGCTGTAGCTACTTAGATCCGCAGAGAATCATACCTCAGTGTACTGGAGATTTTGAGGAAGTGAGACCGTAATCTCACTGTTGTAGCATGTGGTAGCCACACGGTTCCAGATCGATGACTTGATTCGCGTTTTGTTCGTGTTCTTCGTGTTCTTCGTTTCTTCACGATTTTCCCGTCACTCGATCTCCCTCTCTACTATGTCTTTGCGAAATTCGTTTTTATCAACTTGTTCTTTATAGTGAGGAGATCATTTCCACCGAAGGAATTTATCTAACTCCTCACGAGCAAGTAGATCGGGTTGATTTTGCTTTCGTGACGCTTTTTCGTTCATACTCCTCCCCTTTCAATTTCCCGGTGATTGAGTTGATTTGAGCGGATGATTTCTTGGGGATAGTCTCCTAACTACCTCGTGATCATCCTCTCCAAGTTTGGGAACGTGGGATTGAGTTTTGATTCGGATTTTGGAAGAGTTGTGTGAGGGGCGATCAAAATCGCCCTCACTGGGAGGTCGCGGACAGTCCGCCGTTTATCTACATTCGGGACTTGGTTTTTGAGGGTCGAACTTGTGCCGGTGTCTTTGGTGTTTGGTTTGCTATCGCTTTGGGGTGCCTCGCTATGATCCTAGGGATCATCCACCCTCTTCCAAGGGTCGTGGGCATCACGGTTTCAATCGAAGCTTTCGGGGGTTGATTTTGGGGACAAAAGGCCAAAGTTTCAAGAGAAATTTTTGTGCTCCCATTCACCCCCCTCTGGTCGCCTTGCTATTGCATTCTCGGTCCTTCAATTGGTATCGGAGCGGGTTAAGGATCTTCCACCTTAGCTGGTTCCAGATGCACAGAAGACGACATGGATCGCGGCGTGGGCAAACCACCGTTTTTCGATGGGACGAACTATGCGTATTGGAAGATACGCATGTCGGCCTATCTGTAGAGTTTGGGTGCTTCCATCTGGGATATTTGCAACTCTGCCGATTACGTGGTCATGGCTGCTCGTGTCTCTCAGCTTCAGATCGATGAGCACGATGCCAATAGCCGAGCCCGTAATGCTCTTTTCTCATGTCTCAGCATGAGTGAGTTTGATCGTGTTTCTCACCTCGCTACGGCTCGGGAGATTTGGGCTACCCTCATGCGTTTTCATGAGGGAACCTCTCAAGTCAAAACCCGTCTCTATGAGTCGTTCAAGCGAGAGTATGAGAACTTTCGACATATACCTGGCGAGAGCATAGAAAGTTTGTTCGCTCGCTTTCAGGTGATTGTCAACAGAATGAGGGCTGATAAGGAGCTGTTGCCTTTCGACGATCATGAGAGAGCTTTGAAGCTTTTGCATACTCTCGATCGGTCGGTGTGGGATTCCAAGGTTCAGGCGATCATTGAATCGTCTAACTATGAGACCCTCACGTGCGACGAGCTCTTTAGTAAGCTCAAGTCCAGTGAGATTGATGCCATGGCGAGGGCTTCTTATGAAAATCCTTCTGGCCCGTCGATGGCTTTGGTTTCTAGCTCTTCTGCTAACCCCTCTGGAAGCTTTGCACTCTCTTCTCTTCTTTCTGTCACAGAGGAGCAGCTCTAGTTCATGGGGGATGACGAGTTGGCTTTGCTCGCCAACCGGTTCTCGTGGTTCCACAACAACCGCATGAACCGTCGCTGCGGAGGAGGATGCTCAGGATGCTTTGAGTGTGGCGACCCCAACCACTTCATCGCCAATTGCCCGAAGAAGAACAAGCAGACCTTCGGCAAGGCGGATCATGGGCACAAGTACGACTCCGGGAAGCGCAAGGAGAAGTAAATCCCCACGAAGCACAAGCGAAAGGGCGACTTCAACAAGGAGTACATCAAGATGAAGTACTTGGAGAAGGCCTAGGCCGAGCAGCGTGCGTTCTTCGCCACGCTCAGCGACGTCGATGACTCGGATGACGACTCCGCTTCTTCAAGCGACAACGAGTCCGTGAAGAAGAAGAGGACCGAGGACAAGCTGAACGGCCTCTACTTCTTCGCCGACGACGACTGCTTCTGCACCACGGCCCTCGGCAAGGAGGTCGACGGCGAGCTGGAGGACACTCCTCGGAACGACGATGACGACGACAACTCCCAGGTAAAACGATTGGAGAACATTTGGTTGGTGGATTCCAGTTGGTCGAGGCACATGATCGGAAACACCAAGTGGTTCTCCAGTCTTAGTCCGGTCGCCTGAAAGGAGTTTATCACCTTCGGCGACAATAGCAAAGGTAGAGTGTTGTCTCGTGGGTCTGTGCGAGTTAATGAGCACTTTGTGTTGCGCGATGTTGCTCTTGTTTCTAACTTGCATTTTAACCTTCTTTCTGTTTCGCAACTTTTCGATGATGACTATGAGATTCGTTTTAAACCGAATCTTAGTCGCATTTTGGATCCTCGGGGCAATCTTGTTTGTGTGAATTCGCCCTTTGGAAAAGTCTTTCGTGCGGATTTCTCGGAGTCGTTTGGAATTTCTCATTGTCTTTTGGCTGGACCTTCCTCCTCTGATCTTTGGAAGTGGCATAGGAGACTTGGTCACCTGAGCTTCGACTTGCTTGCAAGGCTTAGTTCACTTGGCCTAATCCAAGGATTGCCCAAGTTATCCATGGAGAAGGATCTTGTTTGCCATTCTTGTAGACATGGGAAAATGGTTGCCGCTCCCCACCATCCAGTGACTCAGGTCATGACCAAGCGCCCTGGAGAGCTTTTGCACATGGACCTTGTTGGTCCGGCTCGGGTGAGCTCGGTTGGCGGGAAGTGGTATGTGCTTGTTGTTGTTGACGACTTTTCGAGATATTCGTGGGTCTTCTTTTTAGCTGAGAAGACCGAGACTTTTTCCTTTGCTCGCAATCTGATTTTGTGTAACACCTCAGGTGTTTACATGAATAAAATGTTGTCATGTCATCATAAGCATTTCATAGCGTCATGTGCAAGCTCATCTTAAGATGCATTCACTAAAATAAGTTTAATTCCTAATATGTGAGCAACTTTGTTTATATGCTTGTGATGCTGCTCAAAAACCTAATTTAGAATGTCATTATGAAGTAACTTGTGTTCATTCCCATTTGACTAAAGTCATGTAAAGGCATGAATCCAAGTTCAACAATTCAAAAGAATATAAAATTTATTTAGCTTAAAATGGGAAAATCATCAAATTCCTATATAAGTTAATTAGCCCTTTCTAGTTAACTCAAAATCTATGCATATGTAGGGGTTGACCCTGAAAGCTTTTTGGTAGATCTTGAGGAGAAGTACAACTTTGGTATTCAAAGTTTTCAAAGTTTCTATACAAAATTTAAAGTAATTTTGAATTTACTCAAACCCTGGAAATGGTCACCTTTTGACTTTAAACTTGCATTTCAAAAACTATTTGAAATCTGAGTTTGATATCTACATCAAAGTTTTAGAGAATTTTAAAATTAACATTTCATACATTGACCATTTTTCAAGTGTCAATGCAAAATCAAAAGTAATTTTGCTTTTACTGTAAAACCCTATCTCTGTCCCCTTTTCAAATTTCAAATTTGAGATCAGTTTGAACTGTTTTGATCAAATTGACCTATTTCCATTTGAAATCAGCCAAAGAGTGTTAAAGCAAAGTTGTACAACTTTTCAAGCTCTACATTTCATACTTTGATAGATCTTGAAGTGTAGTTCAATTTTCAAAAGTAATTTTGAAAATTTAGAAATGGGGAGAGAGGCAAGGAACAGTGCCAAGGGGGGAAGCATCCGGAGCTCGGCCAGCGAGCTGCTTCCCCTGTGCAGAGCTCGCGCTGGGGCGCATGCGCCGCGCCAGCGAGCTGCCTGCTAGCTTCGCGCGCGCGTGCGACACCCCGCGGCCCTCTCTTTCATCTCTCTCGTCCCTCAGAGACGCCGCGTTTCGTCCTTCTTCTCCACTCGCTCGACGCCGCCGTCTTCTCTCTGCTCGGCTATGCCGGCCGGGTGAGCACTCGTCCGCTCCGTTTGACCGCACCAGCAAGCTCGCCTCATCGTTGCGGAGCTATAGGGCTAGGTCGCAGCTCCTCTCGCCCCCGCAGCAGCCCGGCGTATCCGCCGTCTTCATCTCCGGTCCCGAACGCCGCCATCGACGCCATCCCGTGGTCAGCGAACTCGGAACCCGTTCGTCCTCACCTGAGCCTCGCTCTCGCTTTCTCATCCCTTCTTGATGCTCTAACACCAGGTCCTTGACCTTTTCTCCCTCTGTAGCAGCCGGAACAGGCCATCGCCGTCGAGCCGCACCGCTGGAACCCGCCGTCGTCGTCGTCCTCACTGTTTGGAGCCGCGTCAACCCCGGAGATCTAACCCGCTAGAGTCGTGGTGAGCCTCTGGTGCTGATGCGCAAGTCCGCGGGCTTGGTAGAGCCCTCGGTTGGCCGGCGTGCCGCCGCCGTGCCGCCGCGTCCGCCGGTGTCGTCGTCGGAGTAGAGAGAGAGGTCGAGGGAGGGAGTTTGAGGGTTCATCAGAGTCGTGAGGGCAAGGGGAAGGTGCTGAGCCGGTTGGTTTGGCTGGAAGAGGTCCCGTTGCTCCGGCGTGCGCGAGCCGAGCTCGCCGCCGCCAGCCGCGGCATCTGGGACTTGACGATTGGAATTCGACTAAACCCGAGGGCCTAGGTGCAAAGTCCATGACTCAGTTGAATAGTGCTCAACAGTGTCGTGGGCTTAGTTGTAGTTTGGTTAAAGCCGGAGGGCTTTTCCGCAAAATCAGCTGTGCAACGCGGGCAGGCCCGAGTTGGGCCGGTTTGCACGCGAGTTGGGCCGAGCTGGGCAGTTTCTGCCTATCAGGGTGGTTTTTATTTAAGTGCTTTAATCTATTTTCTGTTTATGTGAATGCAAATGCTGATTTTGTTATTTTTGTATGAATTATTCTGTTGATCCAAAAATCATGGAAAAATTTGTACATGTTCTCTAAGAAGTATAGTTTTTATGAAAAATATAATATATGCATGTTTCTGTATACTGATCTGCAGTAAAAATTATGCCTTTTAATTCCTGAATAGTTGTTCCATGATTTTTATAAAATTGAGTTTAACTCCATAAATTCTGAAATTTATTTTGTGCACTATTTGGAACCTAACCGATCTGTGTAACAAGTTTGAACTAATTTGAGCATAGTTTGCTTCACAACTTAATTTCATGTTAATTAAATTGCTTTCTTTATGAATAACTAATGTTGTAAAACATGAAAACCTAAATTTCTTTATGGTAGATTTGAAGGTTAAGTTAAGTGAATTATCTTGATCTGCTGCTTGATACAGACAAGCGTCACTCATGTAAACCATGTATGTTTATACAAGTTGGTTTTGTTGGCTTGCAACTTTATCGTGAAGGAAAGTTGTTACAAGTCAAATGTTTATAACTTAGTAATTTTCCATCTTTACCATGATCATGACATGAGCATCTCATCAGTCATGCACTCTTTTATCGCGTAGTTTCCGAAGGGGTCGATTGTCCGGACGAGGTTGGTCCAGGGAGTTCGGAGTGTCCAGTTGAACCGGAATATCAGGGGTTCCTGACTTTTTCGGTCAACGAAGGCAAGCCCCGGTTCATTTAACCATTTCCTTGAATTTACAATTACACTTACTTTCGATAACCTGATGCATTAGATGTTTATCAAATAAATGTTTTAAACCTGTTGATGCATGATCAACCTTGTTATCGATATATCATTCCTTGAAACCTGCTTTATGCAAATGATAGAAATGCTTAGCCTTGCTTTATGAAGCTTTTGATAAATGTTTTCGATACTTATCGTTTTGGAATGATAATGGGAAAGAATGATGGTTAAGACTAGACGGGCACATGCATCGAACCTTGGGTTGGTGTAGGGTGACCCGGATGTGTCGGACTAGGGTTAACCGTTGTTGGCCTGCTAGATTGAGAAACTGTGAAGTACCGATCATATGCTACGGTAAGCCCTACTTTGGTGGTTCTTAGATGAGAACGGCTACTCGCGCACTGGGAGTGGAGAGATGGCGGGAGTACTAGCTACCCTCGTGGGTTAATGTCCCGGATTGGAGGTGTACAAGTACTCTCGGGTGGCGTGGACCCGGTCTTGTTTGGAGGATCCGAAGTTAGGGTTGATATATGTGTGATCAAGGGTCTACATATATCGTATGACCGTGGAAAACTCCCAGATCTGGATTAATCGGTTCGAATCGTCGTGCTCCTCGGTTAAGGAGACTCAATCTTTCGACCCGCATCGTAGAATAAAATGGAACTGGTTTAAGAAAGAATGATAATGATCTTTCACTAGTGTTCACTTTCAGTCCTTACCATGTACTTAAATGATTAAATAAAATTTGGATCTAGGATTACTTTAGTAAGCTTTTATGTAAATGAAAAGTACTGTTGAGCCTACCCAAACCAGCATATCTGTTCCTTCCCCTATCTTGTCGGTTAAGCCTTGTTGAGTACCTTTGTACTCAGGGTTTGTTAAACCCCTGTTGCAGGTGACGTTCACGAGCAGCCTTGCTTTGAGGCTTGTTGCGTGACCGTCATTGAGGAGGACGTGTCCGGGGAGGAGTAATGCAACCCTTAGGCGGGGTTGTTTGTGTGTAATACAGTTATATTAATGTTGCTTCCACGACCTAGGGGGAAGTTTAAAACTTTGGTTTGTAATAACGACGTGAGTTTGAACAACTGGTTTGTAAAACTTATGGTGTAATACTTCCGCACTCTTATCTCTGATGTATATTATTTGTGAAATGTTGTAATACTGCATGACTCTTGCAATGATCCTAGGAATGTAAGGAAACGTGGATGAGTCGGGTTACCCGATGACACGTGATGGGTCTTTTGGGTTATGGGGCATAGGGTATGACTGTCTGAGGTCTGTAGGATAAGGACAGGTACTCGTGGGCCTTACTAATTCATGAGGTTCTGTCACATTTTGCGTCTTCAGAACGAGTTCCCTTTGAACTCGATGTGAGCTATTAGGAGTGATAATGGTTCCGAATTCAAGAATTTGGATTTTGAGAAGTTTTGTAACTCTTTGGGCTTAGAGCATCAGTTTTCTTCCCCCTACACACTGCCTCAGAATGGTGTTGTAGAAAGGAAGAATCGGACCCTTGTAGAGATGACCAGGACGATGCTCGATGAGCATAGGACTCCTAGGCGATATTGGGGCGAGGCTATGAGCACTGCATGCTACATTTCCAATCGCATTTTTCTCCGAGCCTTCTTGAAAAAGACCTCTTATGAGTTGCGTTTTGGAAAACTGCCCAAGGTGAGTTATTTTAGAGTCTTTGGTTGCCACTGTTTAATACTTAAGAAAGGCAACCTGGACAAATTTGAGTCTCATTCTTCTGATGGTGTGTTTTTGGGTTATGGCACTCATACTCGCGCATATCGTGTACTTAACCTTGACACTAACCGAGTCATGGAGACATTAGATGTCACCTTCGACGAGACCATGGTTTATCCCTCATCTCGTTTTGAGCGTGCACGTGATCATGAGGTTGGTGAGCCTCTTTTTGATGACGAGGACGAAGGTGCTGAAGGGATGGATGATCCAGCACCTCCTCCACCTGCTATGCCGCAAGGAGCGGCTTCTACAATGACTCACGGCCCAGACCCTTCTTCCTCTACTACTTGGGGGCCGTGGGATCCGCCACCTCGAGCGGTACCTTTTGTACCCGAGGAGGAACCAGCTGCTGTTGAGGGGGAGGCTACATCAGCTCGGGAGGCGCCATGACACATCCAGCGCGAACACCCGCCTCAACAGATGATCAGCGACATCAACGATCGCGTTACTCGGTCTAGGTCACAACAAATCTCTCACTTTGCTCAGTCTGCATTTGTTGCTGATTTTGAACCCCGAGATGTTGGACACGCTTTGACGGATCCAGATTGGGTCAATGCAATGAATGAGGAGTTGGAAAATTTTGAAAGAAATCAGGTTTGGGTTCTAGTTTCTCCTCCCTCTGAGTGTCACCCAATTGGGGCAAAATGGGTTTTCAAAAACAAACAAGGAGAGGATGGCCATGTTGTGAGAAACAAGGCCAGACTTGTAGCCCAGGGATATAGTCAGAAGGAGGGGACAGACTATGAGGAGACTTTTGCTCTTGTAGCTCGTTTGGAGGCTATTAGGATACTCTTGGCTTTGCTGCATCCAAAGGTTTCAAACTTTTTCAAATGGATGTCAAGAGTGCCTTCTTAAACGGCTACATAGAAGAGGAGGTGTATGTGAGACAACCCCCCGGTTTCGAAAATTCGAAGTTTCCAAACCATGTTTTTAAACTTCACAAAGCTTTGTATGGTTTGAAACAAGCCCCTAGAGCCTGGTATGATAGGTTGAAAACATTTTTGCTTGCTAAGGGTTTTAAAATGGGATGTGTGGATAAAACGCTATTTCTCCTCAAGCAAGGCAATGATACTCTCTAGGTCCAGATATACGTGGATGATATCATTTCCGGTGGTTCTTCTCACGCTTTGGTTGCCAAGTTTGTAGACACTATGAGCAGGGAATTTGAGATGAGAATGATGGGCGAGTTAACATTTTTCCTCGGGTTGCAAATCAAGCAATCCCGGGAAGGGACGTTCGTGCACCAGGGTAAGTATACCAAGGACATATTGAAGAAGTTCGATATGGGTGAGGCCAAGCCTCTTCCAACACCCATGTCGACCACGACGGCCCTGGATGCGGATGTGGATGGAGAAGCGGTGGACCAGAATGAGTACCGGAGTATGATCGGGTCGCTGCTGTACCTGACGGCGACACGCTCGGACATTCAGTTTGCGGTGTGTCTTTGCGCGCGATTTCAGTCGTCGCCGCGCACCTCGCACCGTCAGGCGGTCAAGCGCATTATGAGGTACTCATCCTTCACTCCAGAATTTGGGATTTGGTATTCTGCTTCCTCCACGCTCTCCCTTTGCGGTTATTCTGATGCCGATTTTGCTGGTTGCCGCGTTGATCGCAAGTCCACTTCTGGGACTTGTCAGTTTATTGGTTCTTCTCTTGTATCGTGGTCTTCTCGCAAGCAGTCTAGTGTCACCCAGTCTACCATGAAGGCTAAGTATGTTGTTGTGGCTAGCAGCTGTTCCCAGTTGCTTTGGACGATGAAGGACCGAGAAAGCACTAGCAAGGCGACCAGAGGGGGGGGTGAATGGGAGCCAATCAAATTTCTTCTGAAACTTTGGCCAAGTGTCCCAAAATCAACCCCGAAAAGAACGGACCCAAAACGTGATGCTCACGACCCTTGGAAGAGGGTGGATGATCCCTAAGATCACAGCGGAGCACCACCAAGAAGAAGCAAACCAAACTCCAAAAGTTCCGGCTTGAACACAACCCAAAAACCAAGTCCCGGACGTAGATAGATGGCTACGTCGAGAAACTCCTAAATACCTATGCTAACAAGTAGCAAAGATACCTAGAGAGGTTCCTTGGTCAACTCTAGGGCCAAACGAGAAGTCCGGAAACCACGCGAGCAAGCCGGGAGAGCAAACGCATAAAACCGGAAGCTTCAGGCAAGTCTCGGACTGTCCGGCACTACGGTCGCGGACTGTCTGCCCAGTGGTGGACTGTCCGGGCTCAGGTCGCGGACTGTCCGCCGGCCAAACGAGCAAAACCACAGTGCTGCTGCAAGTCCACTGGACGTTCCCGGACTGTCCGCGAGATCCAACGGCGGACTGTCCGCCGGTGAAAAACCCAAAAACGCAAACTTGCTGAAGTCTGCTGGACAAGTCCCGGACTGTCCGCGGACCACAACGGCGGACTGTCTGCCGGTCACGTGAACAGTCCCCGGCCGAAGAACACAGCCACTGGTCAGGCTGATCCCCGACGCCCGGACTGTCCGCCGGTCAAACCGCGGACTGTCCGCGGGTGTCCAGAGAAGGCGATTTTGATCGCCCTTCTCTCAAATCTCTCCGAATCCAATCCAAATCAAAATCCCAAGTTCCCAAACCTGGAGAAGATGATCACGGGGTAGTTAGGAGACTATCCCCAAGAAATCATCCGCTCAAATCGAACCAATCAACGGGAAATCGAAAGGGAAGGTGGATGAACGGAAAAAGTGCCACGAAAACGAAATCAACCCGATCTACTTGTTCGTAAGGAGTTAGATAAATTCCTTCGGTGGAAATGATCTCCTTTCAAATACGAACAAGTTGATTCAAATGGATTTCGCAAAGACGCACCGGAGAGGGAGATCGAGTGACGGGAAAATCACGGAGAAATGAAGAACGCGAAGAACACAACGAACTCGAATCAAAACGCGAATCGACACATCGATCTTGCAGCGCAACGGTGAGGATACGGCCTCACTTCCTCAAATCAACAGTACACAGAGGCAAGTCTCTCTGCGGATCTCAGCTAGCTACAGCAGGGGATGGGAGAGCAGGAAACCCTAAGTGCGAAAGAGCAAATGACTGAGATCGGGGGAGGAGGGTGTCTCCCCGACTACTTATCCTAATTCTAGTCTAAGTACAATTCCTACTCTACCCCTCTCTAATCTAATTACAGAGCGAACCAGCTAAACCCTAGGGTTATTCTGGACCAACTCGGTGGTAGGTGTATCCGACGGCCATGCCCGCACAACTCGTCCGCGTTGCCTCCACGCAACCTTCCGATTGCCGCCACGTGCCGCCCTCACTCTGCACCCCCGGTTTTGTGGCCCAAACCGGGAAACCAGCCTTTTCCAGCTATCCCCCGGTTTTGAGGCCCAAACCGGGAAACCAGCCTCCAAGTCCAACGCCTGAGTTTTGTGGCCCAAACTCAGAAACCGGCAGCGCCCAGGTTTTGAGGCCCAAACCTGGAAACCGTCCACCCGATGGTTTTTCCCTGGCTCTACCCCCAAACCGAAGCTGTAGAGGGGATGCACCGCCCGTGCACCCCGTCCACCGACACGTGTCCCCAGGTCCTCGACCCGAGCAACACCGTGCCCCGCAAGTCTTCACTTGTTGCTGTCCCAGGCTGCTAGCCACCACAGCTGATCCTCAGGCACTCTGGTCCCTCAGTCCAAGCCTCACATCCGCCCTTCACCGCTCGGTTCATCGGCATGGCACGTGCGCCGCACGGCACGACCATCCTTCACCGCACCCGGTCCGTCGGCACGACCCGTCTCAACTTGACCTTCACCTTGCCCTCGATCACTGTCTCCGTGCTCGACACCTGCACAACACAAGCCAAAGACCCTGCGATCAAACCCGTTGACAATCACTCATCACTCAGAGACTCGGCATACACCTATGTATCCGCAATCTCCCCCTTGATGAGTGCATTGTCAACTACTCACACAAATCATAATGAAAAGAAGAAAAGAGGAAGGAAGAAGAAGAGAGAACTCGACCAAATGACCCGAAAGCCTAGCAAAGCCGAAGAAGGTCAAGTGGAAAGAGCAAAAGAACTTGGTCCCCAAAGACATGGGCAACGGCTCGACGCAACCAAGCAAAGCAAAGCTAGCCCTCAAGAAGAGGTAGAACAGGCTCAACACCGCTAGCAGATACCAATTTGAAACTCCAGAGAAAAGAGCTCAAAACCAATTGAAGCCGAATGAAAATCGAAGCAAAAATGCTAGTCCCTCAAGATAGAGGCACAGAGGCTCAACACAACTAGCACAGAAAGCTCAAAACCAATGCCTTTCGGCCAAACATGCTCCGAACCAATTGGAATGACTCCAAACCAAAAGAGAACCAATCGATCGAAAAACCCTGAAAATGTTTGCTAGTCCCTCAAGACAGAGGCACAGGCTCAACACAACTAGCAAACTCCCCCTCGACAAGTGCAAGCAACTAGGAAAACTCCCCTTAGTTGAACATCCAGGAGTATATGATTTGCAAAAACTCTCCCCCTTAGTTGAAAATGCACTTATCAAGAAAGGCATCAAGGCAAGAAACTCCCCCTTCCAACATGCATATGAAGTCAGAAATGCAAGTTAGTAGCTTCAGGCATATATTCACAAGAGTGCAAAGATGCTCTAAACAGTAGAACTCCAATGACTCAACTAGGCACTCAATTAGCAAAGGCTCAAACTGATCACACATACGAAATATGAACATATGAGCATGTGAGCAGTTGTTAGCCCAAAAAGGGAGTCACCATCAAAATAACACTACACATGTATAGACTGGAATCCAAACGAGTGCTAAACATGTATACAAGGTGAACTACCCCTAGCAAAGTTCAATCATCATGCATAGGAATGAAGCATATACTTGTGATTTCATTTTTACATCGGAGTTGCAGCGGTGAAATTACACAAGTTGGATCATTTGCATGTGATTGCGAGAGGTTGAAAGCTTGTCTTTGCCTAACTTTTCAACCGAGCGAAGCCTATGCCGAAGCAATTAGAAGCTTAAAGCTGCGGTTTCGGTCATACACTACACGGCTCAAGTTTAACTCAAAGTGCAATGAGAAACTGTCTCGATACCGTGATGTGTTGACAAGCAGTCCCATCTCGATCTTTTCAATTCACTAAGACTTGGTTCAAATTTTAAGCAAGATATGAACAGACCAAGCAAGTGAATGACTCAGAACCAGAGACATAGCAACCTAGCATATATGAAAAGCACGAGTGAACTCAACACATCCTACACATGCTAGTTGCATATCTCAATGGTGAACATTTTCAGATTTTAAGTTATTAAGCAAATTCACCATTTCAAAAATAGCTCAGCTCACAACATGTACTAGTGATCAAAAAGAGCATAAACTACAAGCATCAACATAAGCATCGGAGCATACTACATAGAGCATAGTTACATTCTAGTGATTATAGACTTGAAGCTCAGAATGTAAATGCGTATGCTAAAATGCAAGAGAAAAGAAAGATAAACGAAAGAAAGTCAGTCTACTATACAAGATCCAAAATGTTTCCCCCATCTAAAAGGGGAAACACACACCAAGCTCACCCCTCAACCGATTAAAGGTTGATTCGTCTAAAGGCTTGGTGAAAATATCAGCCAGTTGATGATGAGTATCGACATGGCGAAGGTCGATATCACCCTTCTCCTGGTGGTCTCGCAAGAAATGAAAGTGCACATCAATGTGTTTGGTCTTCGAGTGAAGCACGGGGTTCTTAGCAACGCTAATAGCACTCGTGCTGTCACAAAGCAAAGGAACACGAGTAAAGCTCAGACCAAAATCACGCAAAGTGGCCATCATCCAAAGCAACTGGGAACAGCAGCTAGCCGCAGCAACATATTCAGCCTCTGTAGTGGACTGAGCGACACTAGACTGCTTGCGAGAAGACCACGAAACAAGAGAAGAACCAATAAACTGGCAAGCCCCAGAAGTGGACTTGCGCTCAATACGGCAACCAGCAAAATCGGCATCCGAATAACCACAAAGGGAGAGGGTGGAGGAAGCAGAATACCAAATCCCAAACTCAGGTGAGAAACGAAGGTACCTGAATATGCGCTTCACTGCCTGACGATGAGATGTGCGCGGCGACGCCTGAAAGCGTGCACACAGACACACCACGAACTGGATGTCCGGGCGTGTCGCCGTTAGGTAGAGTAGCGACCCGATCATGCTTTGGTACTCCTTCAGGTCCACTGCTTCTCCATCCACATCCGCATCCAGGGCAGTCGTCGTCGACATGGGTGTTGGAAGAGGCTTGGCCTCACCCATATCGAACCGCTTCAGCAAGTCCTTGGTGTACTTGCCCTGGTGCACAAACGTCCCCTCTCGGGATTGCATGATTTGCAACCCGAGAAAGAAGGTCAGCTCGCCCATCATGCTCATCTCAAACTCCCTGCTCATAATATCTGCAAACTTGGCAACCAAAGCGTGAGAAGAACCACCGAAAATGATATCATCCACGTAAATCTGGACCAATAGAGTGTCTTTGCCTTGCTTGAGGAGAAAGAGCGTTTTATCTACACATCCCATTTTAAAACCCTTAGCAAGCAAAAAGGTTTTCAACCTATCATACCAGGCTCTAGGGGCTTGTTTCAAACCATATAAAGCTTTATGAAGTTTAAAAACATGGTTTGGAAACTTGGGATTTTCAAAACCGGGGGGTTGCTCAACGTACACTTCTTCTTCTATGTAGTCGTTTAAGAAGGCACTCTTGACATCTATTTGAAAGAGTTTCAAACCTTTGGATGCAGCAAAAGCCAAGAGTATCCTAATAGCCTCCAAACGAGCTACAGGAGCAAAAGTCTCCTCAAAGTCTATCCCCTCCTTCTGACTATAACCCTTGGCCACAAGACGCGCTTTGTTCCTCACAATGTGGCCGTCCTCTCCTTGTTTATTTTTGAAAACCCATTTTGTCCCAATAGGATTACAGTTAGGAGGAGGAGGAACTAGAACCCAAACCCGATTTCCCTCAAAGTTTTCTAACTCCTCATGCATGGCATTGACCCAATCCGGATCCGTCAAAGCGTGTCCAACATCTCGGGGCTCAAAATTAGCAACAAAAGCAGAATGAGCGAAGTGAGAGATGTGCTGTGACCTGGACCGAGTAACCCGTTCGTCTATGCTGCCGATCATCTGCTGAGGCGGGTGCTGGCGCTGAATGTGTCGTGGCGCCTCCCAGGCTGAAGTAGCCTCCCCCTCAACAGCAGCTGGTGCCTCCCCGGGTACAAATGGTACCGCTCGGGGTGGCGGATCCCACGGCCCCCAGGAGGAAGAGGTGTCGGGGCCGTGAGTCGTCGTAGAAGCCGCTCTTTGCGGCACGGCAGGTGGAGGGAGTGCTGGATCATCCATACCTTCAGCACCCTCGTCCTCGTCATCGAAAAGAGGCTCACCAACCTCATGATCACCTGCACGCTCAAAACGAGAAGAAGGACAAACTAGAGTCTCGTCGAAGGTGACATCTGATGTCTCCATGACTCGGTTAGTATCAAGGTTAAGTACACGATATGCGCGAGTGTGAGTGCCATAACCCAAAAATACACCGTCAGAACAACGAGACTCAAATTTGTCCAGGTTGCCTTTCTTCAATATAAAACAATGGCAACCGAAGACTCTAAAATAACTCACTTTGGGCTGTCTACCAAAACGCAACTCATAAGAAGTCTTTTTCAAGAACGCTCTCAGAAAAATGCGATTAGAAATGTAGCATGCAGTGTTCATAGTTTCGGCCCAATATCGCCTAGGAGTCCTATGCTCATCGAGCATCGTCCTGGCCATCTCAACAAGGGTCCGATTCTTCCTCTCTACAACACCATTCTGAGGGGGTGTGTAGGGGGAAGAAAACTGATGCTCTAAACCCAAAGAGTTACAAAACTTCTCAAAATCTGAATTCTTGAATTCGGAACCATTATCACTCCTAATTGCTCGCATCGAGTTCAAAGGGAACTCGTTCTGAAGACGCAAAATCAGATTGCGAACTAAGGAGAAGGTCTCGGTCTTCTCAGCTAAAAAGAAGACCCATGAATATCTCGAAAAGTCATCAACAACAACAAGCACATACCACTTCCCCCCAACCGAGCTCACCCGAGCCGGACCAACAAGGTCCATGTGCAAAAGCTCTCCAGGGCGCTTGGTCATGACCTGAGTCACTGGATGGTGGGGAGCGGCAACCATCTTCCCGTGTATACAAGAGTGGCAAACAAGATCCTTCTCCATATGCAACTTGGGCAATCCTCGGATTAGGCCAAGTGAACTAAGCCTTGCAAGCAAGTCGAAGCTCAAATGTCCAAGTCTCCTATGCCACTTCCAAAGATCGGAGGAGGAAGGTCCAGCCACAAGACAACGAGAAGTACCAAAAGACTCCGAGAAATTCGCACAAAAGACTTTTCCAAAGGGCGAAATCAAACACACAAGATTGCCCTGAGGATCCAAAATACGACTGAGATTCAGTTTGAAACGAATCTCATAGTCATCATCAAAAAGTTGCGAAACAGAAAGAAGGTTAAAATGCAAGTTAGAAACAAGAGCAACATCGCGCAACACAACGTGCTCATTAACTCGCACAGACCCGCGAGACAATACCTTACCTTTGCTATTGTCGCCGAAGGGTATGTACTCCTTTCCGGCAACAGGACTGAGGCTGGAGAACCACTTGGCGTTTCCGGTCATGTGCCTCGAGCAACCGGAATCCACCAACCAAATGTCCTCCAACCGTTTTACCTACATCAATAAAAAGACATAGGGTGAGCATACGGTCCAACACTGGGGTTAGTGAAGTAGGAAGAATACCAGTGTTGGGCCGGCTGCTCAAAAGAACGGTTAGCAGAAAAAACCATTCCTAGCATGTCTACGAGAGGAGCGATCACCACGTAGGGGAAAACGTGGTCCGCTGGGGAAGAAGCGCTCACCGCGATATTCCAAACGCGGTGGGGGAAAGCGCTCAACAAAGCCTCCGCCACGGGGTCCGTAGCCTGCAAAAGCAGGACCCCGTCGGGCACGCTCTCTACGAGGCCTAGGCCTAGCAACTTGAGGCACTGCACCTCTAGGCCTAGCATCTCTCCTCGGAGCTCTCTGCTGCCTAGGCCTGGGGACTATGGTTCTGGACCTCTGGGCGTAGCATCTCTCCTCTGGGCGTTTGGCACATGCACACCATGAAAAGGGTGGTACATGTCCGGGTTGTCCATCTCCCTAGCACGGCGCGCCTCTCTCTTGCGCCTAAAGGAGAACTCGCTCAAGTGTCCATCTCTCCCACAGAAATCACAATGATACCTCACCGCACGCAAAGGGGGTTGTTGGTACTCATGGCTGTGGGTGTGGATCACTTTGCCCTTCTGTGGCGACTCCTCCTGGATGGGTGGCATTGTGTCAAGCTTGTTCTTGAGGTGGTTTGGCTTGGGTGCCCACACTTGGTTCTTGGGCGGAGCTCTCGGGGGTTCCTCAAATACCCCATTCTTGGTGGTAGGCTTGACGGGCTCTTTGGGTGGAAGCTTGGTCAGTTTGGGAGTAGTGGTGGAGTTGGGCTTCTCACTAGGATTCAGACCACTCGACTCTCCAATCTTCCCAAAAGCAGAAAGATCAACACCCTGAGCAAGACCTACACCAGAACCTCCAGCAGCTCGCTTAAATTGGGAGATCATCATCCCGAGCTGCGGCTCACTACAAGAGACCCATGACAAGATGGTCCGAAGGTATGTGTTTTCCTCCTCGGTTTGCATCTTGCCATGCTTGACATTCGCAATCTCCTTCTCCAAGCCCTCACACAAAGCGCACCTAGTCACACAAGTGCTACCCGAGCTGGCCTTCTCAAGAGACTCAATCTTGGCATTCTTCTCTGCCAACTCGGTTTGCAAGCCAGGACAGGTCTTGCAAGCACCTAGCAAAGAGGGTTTGGCCCTCAGCTCATCCAGCTCTCCAATCAACGCAGCATACTTTCCTCTCAAAGTGAGAAGATCAGTCATGTGCGTGGTGCACGACTCACACTCAACCTCCTCCGACACGACCACGGTGGACTGAGCGAACTCAAGCTCCTTCACCGTGTCCTCCCACTTCTGCCTAAACTCCTTTCGCTCTCTAGCAGCACGCCTAAGCAGTTTATCTTGGCTTAGGAGAGCAGCAGTAAGTTTCTCAACCTCGGCAGAGAGATCGTCGTAGGTGAGGGATACCTGGGAGGTGTCGTCGTCGTCGTCGTCGTTCCGAGGGGAGTGCTCCAGCTTGCCGTCGACCTCATCACCAAGCGCCATGGTGCAGAAGCCGTCGTCGTCGGCGAAGAAGCAGAGACCGTTCAGCTTGTCCTCGATCCTCTTCTTCTTCTCGGACTCGTCATCGCTTGAGCAAGCGGAGTCGTCATCCGAGCCATCGACGTCGCTGAGCATGGCGAAGAACGCACGCTGCTCAGCCTGGGCCTTCTCCAAGTACTTCTTCTTGATGTACTCCTTGTCGAAGCCGCCCCTCCGCTTGTGCCTTGCGGGGACGTACTTCTCCTTGCGCTTGCCGGAGACGTACTTGTGCCCATGATCGCCCTTCCTCGAATGCTTGTTCTTCTTGGGGCAGTTGGCGATGAAGTGGTTGGGGTCGCCGCACTCATAGCATCCTGAGCGTCCTCCACCGCGGCGACGGTTCATGCGGTTGTTGTGGAACCGCGTGAACCGGTTGGCGAGCATTGCCAACTCGTCATCCCCCAATGACTCAAGCTGGTCCTCTGTGACAGAAAAGAGTGAAGAAAGTGCAAAGCCAGCAGAGGGGTTAGCAAAAGAGCCAGAAACCAAAGCCATAGTCGGGCCAGAAGGATTCGCATAAGAAGCCCTCGACATGGCGTCAATCTCACTGGACTTGAGCTTACTGAAGAGCTCGTCGCAAGTGAGGGTCTCATAGTTAGGCGATTCGATGATCGCCTGGACCTTTGAGTCCCACACCGACCGATCGAGAGTGTGCAAAAGCTTCAAAGCTCTCTCATGATCGTCGAAAGGCAACTGCTGCTTGTTAGCCCTCATCCTGTTGACAATCACCTGAAAGCGAGCGAATAAACTTTCTATGCTCTCGCCAGGCTGATGTCGAAAGTTCTCATACTCTCTCTTGAACGACTCGTAGAGTCGGGTTTTGACTTGAGAGGTGCCCTCATGAAAGCGCATGAGGGTGGCCCAAATCTCCCGAGCCGTAGAGAGGTGAGAAACACGATCAAACTCACCCATGCTCAAACAGGAGAACAAGGCCTTACGTGCCCGGCTATTGGCCTCGTGCTCATCGATCTGGAGCTGAGTGACACGAGCAGCCAAGACAACGTAATTGTCCCTGTTGCAAATCTCCCAAATGGAAGCACCCAAACTCTGCAGATAGGCCGACATGCGTATCTTCCAATACGCATAGTTCGTCCCATCGAAAAACGGCGGTTTGCCCACGCCGCGATCCATGTTGCCTTCTGTGAATCTGGAACCGGCTAAGGTGAAAGATCCTTAACCCGCTCCGATACCAATTGAAGGACCGAGAAAGCACTAGCAAGGCGACCAGAGGGGGGGGGGTGAATGGGAGCCAATCAAATTTCTTCCGAAACTTTGGCCAAGTGTCCCAAAATCAACCCCGAAAAGCACGGACCCAAAACGTGATGCTCATGACCCTTGGAAGAGGGTGGATGATCCCTAAGATCACAGCGGAGCACCACCAAGAAGAAGCAAACCAAACTCCAAAAGTTCCGGCTCGAACACAACTCAAAAACCAAGTCCCGGACGTAGATAGACGGCTACGTCGAGAAACTCCTAAATACCTATGCTAACAAGTAGCAAAGATACCTAGAGAGGTTCCTTGGTCAACTCTAGGGCCAAACGAGAAGTCCGGAAACCAAGCGAGCAAGCCGGGAGAGCAAACGCACAAAACCGGAAGCTTCAGGCAAGTCCCGGACTGTCTGCCCAGTGGCGGACTGTCCGGGCTCAGGTCGCGGACTGTCCGCCGGCCAAACGAGCAAAACCACAGTGCTGCTGCAAGTCCACTGGACGTTCCCAGACTGTCCGCGAGATCCAACGGCGGACTGTCCGCCGGTGAAAAACCCAAAAACGCAAACTTGCTGAAGTCTGCTGGACAAGTCCCGGACTGTCCGCGGACCACAACGGCGGACTGTCCGCCGGTCACGTGAACAGTCCCCGGCCGAAGAACACAGCCACTGGTCAGGCTGATCCCCGATGCCCGGACTGTCCGCCGGTCAAACCGCGGACTGTCCGCGGGTGTCCAGAGAAGGCGATTTTGATCGCCCTTCTCTCAAATCTCTCCGAATCCAATCCAAATCAAAATCCCAAGTTCCCAAACCTGGAGAAGATGATCATGGGGTAGTTAGGAGACTATCCCCAAGAAATCATCCACTCAAATCGAACCAATCAATGGGAAATCGAAAGGGAAGGTGGATGAACGGAAAAAGCGCCACGAAAACGAAATCAACCCGATCTACTTGTTCGTAAGGAGTTAGATAAATTCCTTCGGTGGAAATGATCTCCTTTCAAATACGAAGAAGTTGATTCAAACGGATTTCGCAAAGACGCACCGGAGAGGGAGATCGAGTGACGGGAAAATCGCGGAGAAACGAAGAACGCGAAGAACACAACGAACTCGAATTAAAACGCGAATCGACACATCGATCTTGCAGCGCAACGGTGAGGATACGGCCTCACTTCCTCAAATCAACAGTACACAGAGGCAAGTCTCTCTGCGGATCTCAGCTAGCTACAGCAGGGGATGGGAGAGCAGGAAACCCTAAGTGCGAAAGAGCAAATGACTGAGATCGGGGGAGGAGGGTGTCTCCCCGACTACTTATCCTAATTCTAGTCTAAGTACAATTCCTACTCTACCCCTCTCTAGTCTAATTACAGAGCGAACCAGCTAAACCCTAGGGTTATTCTGGACCAACTCGGTGGTAGGTGTATCCGACGGCCATGCCCGCACAACTCGTCCGCCTTGCCTCCACGCAACCTTCCGATTGCCGCCACGTGCCGCCCTCGCTCTGCACCCCCGGTTTTGTGGCCCAAACCGGGAAACCAGCCTTTTCCAGCTATCCCCCGGTTTTGAGGCCCAAACCGGGAAACCAGCCTCCAAGTCCAACGCCTGAGTTTTGTGGCCCAAACTCAGAAACCCGCAGCGCCCAGGTTTTGAGGCCCAAACCTGGAAACCGTCCACCCGATGGTTTTTCCCTGGCTCTACCACCAAACCGAAGCTGTAGAGGGGATGCACCGCCCGTGCACCCCGTCCACCGACACGTGTCCCCAGGTCCTCGACCCGAGCAACACCGTGCCCGCAAGTCTTCACATGTTGCTGTCCCAGGCTGCTAGCCACCACAGCTGATCCTCAGGCACTCTGGTCCCTCAGTCCAAGCCTCACGTCCGCCCTTCACCGCTCGGTTCATCGGCATGGCACGTCCGCTGCACGGCACGCCCATCCTTCACCGCACCCGGTCCGTCGGCACGACCCGTCTCAACTTGACCTTCACCTTGCCCTCGATCACTGTCTCCGTGCTCGACACCTGCACAACACAAGCCAAAGACCCTGCGATCAAACCCGTTGACAATCACTCATCACTCAGAGACTCGGCATACACCTATGTATCCGCAATCTCCCCCTTGATGAGTGCATTGTCAACTACTCACACAAATCATAATGAAAAGAAGAAAAGAGGAAGGAAGAAGAGAGAACTCGACCAAATGACCCGAAAGCCTAGCAAAGCCGAAGAAGGTCAAATGGAAAGAGCAAAAGAACTTGGTCCCCAAAGACATGGGCAACGGCTCGACGCAACCAAGCAAAGCAAAGCTGGCCCTCAAGAAGAGGTAGAACAGGCTCAACACCGCTAGCAGATACCAATTGGAAACTCCAGAGAAAAGAGCTCAAAACCAATTGAAGCCGAATGAAAATCGAAGCAAAAATGCTAGTCCCTCAAGATAGAGGCACAGAGGCTCAACACAACTAGCACAGAAAGCTCAAAACCAATGCCTTTCGGCCAAACATGCTCCGAACCAATTGGAATGACTCCAAACCAAAAGAGAACCAATCGATCGAAAAACCCTGAAAATGTTTGCTAGTCCCTCAAGACAGAGGCACAGGCTCAACACAACTAGCAAACTCCCCCTCGACAAGTGCAAGCAACTAGGAAAACTCCCCTTAGTTGAACATCCAGGAGTATAAGATTTGCAAAAACTCTCCCCCTTAGTTGAAAATGCACTTATCAAGAAAGGCATCAAGGCAAGAAACTCCCCCTTCCAACATGCATATGAAGTCAGAAATGCAAGTTAGTAGCTTCAGGCATATATTCACAAGAGTGCAAAGATGCTCTAAACAGTAGAACTCCAATGACTCAACTAGGCACTCAATTAGCAAAGGCTCAAACTGATCACACATACGAAATATGAACATATGAGCATGTGAGCAGTTGTTAGCCCAAAAAGGGAGTCACCATCAAAATAGCACTACACATGTATAGACTGGAATCCAAACGAGTGCTAAACATGTATACAAGGTGAACTACCCCTAGCAAAGTTCAATCATCATGCATAGGAATGAAGCATATACTTGTGATTTCATTTTTACATCGGAGTTGTAGCGGTGAAATTACACAAGTTGGATCATTTGCATGTGATTGCGAGAGGTTGAAAGCTTGTCTTTGCCTAACTTTTCAACCGAGCGAAGCCTATGCCGAAGCAATTAGAAGCTTAAAGCTGCGGTTTCGGTCATACACTACACGGCTCAAGTTTAACTCAAAGTGCAATGAGAAACTGTCTCGATACCGTGATGTGTTGACAAGCAGTCCCACCTCGATCTTTTCAATTCACTAAGACTTGGTTCAAATTTTAAGCAAGATATGAACAGACCAAGCAAGTGAATGACTCAGAACCAGAGACATAGCAACCTAGCATATATGAAAAGCACGAGTGAACTCAACACATCCTACACATGCTAGTTGCATATCTCAATGGTGAACATTTTCAGATTTTAAGTTATTAAGCAAATTCACCATTTCAAAAATAGCTCAGCTCACAACATGTACTAGTGATCAAAAAGAGCATAAACTACAAGCATCAACATAAGCATCGGAGCATACTACATAGAGCATAGTTACATTCTAGTGATTATAGACTTGAAGCTCAGAATGTAAATGCGTATGCTAAAATGCAAGAGAAAAGAAAGATAAATGAAAGAAAGTCAGTCTACTATACAAGATCCAAAATGTTTCCCCCATCTAAAAGGAGAAACACACACCAAGCTCACCCCTCAACCGATTAAAGGTTGATTCGTCTAAAGGCTTGGTGAAAATATCAGCCAGTTGATGATGAGTATCGACATGGCGAAGGTCGATATCACCCTTCTCCTGGTGGTCTCGCAAGAAATGAAAGTGCACATCAATGTGTTTGGTCTTCGAGTGAAGCACGGGGTTCTTAGCAACGCTAATAGCACTCGTGCTGTCACAAAGCAAAGGAACACGAGTAAAGCTCAGACCAAAATCACGCAAAGTGGCCATCATCCAAAGCAACTGGGAACAGCAGCTAGCCGCAGCAACATATTCAGCCTCTGTAGTGGACTGAGCGACACTAGACTGCTTGCGAGAAGACCACGAAACAAGAGAAGAACCAATAAACTGGCAAGTCCCAGAAGTGGACTTGCGCTCAATACGGCAACCAGCAAAATCGACATCCGAATAACCGCAAAGGGAGAGGGTGGAGGAAGCAGAATACCAAATCCCAAACTCAGGTGAGAAACGAAGGTACCTGAATATGCGCTTCACTGCCTGACGATGAGATGTGCGTGGCGACGCCTGAAAGCGTGCACACAGACACACCGCGAACTGGATGTCCGGGCGTGTCGCCGTCAGGTAGAGTAGCGACCCGATCATGCTTTGGTACTCCTTCTGGTCCACTGCTTCTCCATCCACATCCGCATCCAGGGCAGTCGTCGTCGACATGGGTGTTGGAAGAGGCTTGGCCTCACCCATATCGAACCGCTTCAGCAAGTCCTTGGTGTACTTGCCCTGGTGCACAAACGTCCCCTCTCGGGATTGCATGATTTGCAACCCGAGAAAGAAGGTCAGCTCGCCCATCATGCTCATCTCAAACTCCCTGCTCATAATATCTGCAAACTTGGCAACCAAAGCGTGAGAAGAACCACCGAAAATGATATCATCCACGTAAATCTGGACCAATAGAGTGTCTTTGCCTTGCTTGAGGAGAAAGAGCGTTTTATCTACACATCCCATTTTAAAACCCTTAGCAAGCAAAAAAGTTTTCAACCTATCATACCAGGCTCTAGGGGCTTGTTTCAAACCATATAAAGCTTTATGAAGTTTAAAAACATGGTTTGGAAACTTGGGATTTTCAAAACCGGGGGGTTGCTCAACGTACACTTCTTCTATGTAGTCGTTTAAGAAGGCACTCTTGACATCTATTTGAAAGAGTTTCAAACCTTTGGATGCAGCAAAAGCCAAGAGTATCCTAATAGCCTCCAAACGAGCTACAGGAGCAAAAGTCTCCTCAAAGTCTATCCCCTCCTTCTGACTATAACCCTTGGCCACAAGACGCGCTTTGTTCCTCACAATGTGGCCGTCCTCTCCTTGTTTATTTTTGAAAACCCATTTTGTCCCAATAGGATTACAGTTAGGAGGAGGAGGAACTACAACCCAAACCCGATTTCTCTCAAAGTTTTCTAACTCCTCATGCATGGCATTGACCCAATCCGGATCCGTCAAAGCGTGTCCAACATCTCGGGGCTCAAAATTAGCAACAAAAGCAGAATGAGCGAAGTGAGAGATGTGTTGTGACCTGGACCGAGTAACCCGTTCGTCTATGCTGCCGATCATCTGCTGAGGCGGGTGCTGGCGCTGAATGTGTCGTGGCGCCTCCCAGGCTGAAGTAGCCTCCCCCTCAACAGCAGCTGGTGCCTCCCCAGGTACAAATGGTACCGCTCGGGGTGGCGGATCCCACGGCCCCCAGGAGGAAGAGGTGTCGGGGCCGTGAGTCGTCGTAGAAGCCGCTCTTTGCGGCACGGCAGGTGGAGGGAGTGCGGGATCATCCATGCCTTCAGCACCCTCGTCCTCGTCATCGAAAAGAGGCTCACCAACCTCATGATCACCTGCACGCTCAAAATGAGAAGAAGGACAAACGAGAGTCTCGTCAAAGGTGACATCTGATGTCTCCATGACTCGGTTAGTATCAAGGTTAAGTACACGATATGCGCGAGTGTGAGTGCCATAACCCAAAAATACACCGTCAGAACAACGAGACTCAAATTTGTCCAGGTTGCCTTTCTACAATATAAAACAATAGCAACCGAAGACTCTAAAATAACTCACTTTGGGCTGTCTACCAAAACGCAACTCATAAGAAGTCTTTTTCAAGAACGCTCTCAGAAAAATGCGATTGGAAATGTAGCATGCAGTGTTCATAGTTTCGGCCCAATATCGCCTAGGAGTCCTATGCTCATCGAGCATCGTCCTGGCCATCTCAACAAGGGTCCGATTCTTCCTCTCTACAACACCATTCTGAGGGGGTGTGTAGGGGGAAGAAAACTGATGCTCTAAACCCAAAGAGTTACAAAACTTCTCAAAATCCGAATTCTTGAATTCGGAACCATTATCACTCCTAATTGCTCGCATCGAGTTCAAAGGGAACTCGTTCTGAAGACGCAAAATCAGATTGCGAACTAAGGAGAAGGTCTCGGTCTTCTCAGCTAAAAAGAAGACCCACGAATATCTCGAAAAGTCATCAACAACAACAAGCACATACCACTTCCCCCCAACCGAGCTCACCCGAGCCGGACCAACAAGGTCCATGTGCAAAAGCTCTCCTGGGCGCTTGGTCATGACCTGAGTCACTGGATGGTGGGGAGCGGCAACCATCTTCCCGTGTATACAAGAGTGGCAAACAAGATCCTTCTCCATATGCAACTTGGGCAATCCTCGGATTAGGCCAAGTGAACTAAGCCTTGCAAGCAAGTCGAAGCTCAAATGTCCAAGTCTCCTATGCCACTTCCAAAGATCGGAGGAGGAAGGTCCAGCCACAAGACAACGAGAAGTACCAAAAGACTCCGAGAAATTCGCACGAAAGACTTTTCCAAAGGGCGAAATCAAACACACAAGATTGCCCTGAGGATCCAAAATACGACTGAGATTCAGTTTGAAACGAATCTCATAGTCATCATCAAAAAGTTGCGAAACAGAAAGAAGGTTAAAATGCAAGTTAGAAACAAGAGCAACATCGTGCAACACAACGTGCTCATTAACTCGCACAGACCCGCGAGACAATACCTTACCTTTGCTATTGTAGCCGAAGGTTATGTACTCCTTTCCGGCAACAGGACTAAGGCTAGAGAACCACTTGGCGTTTCCGGTCATGTGCCTCGAGCAACCGGAATCCACCAACCAAATGTCCTCCAACCGTTTTACCTACATCAATAAAAAGACATAGGGTGAGCATACGGTCCAACACTGGGGTTAGTGAAGTAGGAAGAATACCAGTGTTGGGCCGGCTGCTCAAAAGAACGGTTAGCAGAAAAACCATTCCTAGCATGTCTACGAGAGGAGCGATCACCACATAGGGGAAAACGTGGTCCGCTGGGGAAGAAGCGCTCACCGCGATATTCCAAACGCGGTGGGGGAAAGCGCTCAACAAAGCCTCCGCCACGGGGTCCGTAGCCTGCAAAAGCAGGACCCCGTCGGGCACGCTCTCTACGAGGCCTAGGCCTAGCAACTTGAGGCACTGCACCTCTAGGCCTAGCATCTCTCCTCGGAGCTCTCTGCTGCCTAGGCCTGGGGACTTGAGGTTCTGGACCTCTGGGCCTAGCATCTCTCCTCTGGGCGTTTGGCACATGCACACCATGAAAAGGGTGGTACAAGTCCGGGTTGTCCATCTCCCTAGCACGGCGCGCCTCTCTCTTGCGCCTAAAGCAGAACTCGCTCAAGTGTCCATCTCTCCCACAGAAATCACAATGATACCTCACCGCACGCAAAGGGGGTTGTTGGTACTCATGGCTGTGGGTGTGGATCACTTTGCCCTTCTGTGGCAACTCCTCCTGGATGGGTGGCATTGTGTCAAGCTTGTTCTTGAGGTGGTTTGGCTTGGGTGCCCACACTTGGTTCTTGGGCGGAGCTCTCGGGGGTTCCTCAAATACCCCATTCTTGGTGGTAGGCTTGACAGGCTCTTTGGGTGGAAGCTTGATCAGTTTGGGAGAAGTGGTGGAGTTGGGCTTCTCACTAGGATTCAGACCACTCGACTCTCCAATCTTCCCAAAAGCAGAAATATCAACACCCTGAGCAAGACCTACACCAGAACCTCCAGCAGCTCGCTTAAATTGGGAGATCATCATCCCGAGCTGCGGCTCACTTCAAGAGACCCATGACAAGATGGTCCGAAGGTATGTGTTTTCCTCCTCGGTTTGCATCTTGCCATGCTTGACATTCGCAATCTCCTTCTCCAAGCCCTCACACAAAGCGCACCTAGTCACACAAGTGCTACCCGAGCTGGCCTTCTCAAGAGACTCAATCTTGGCATTCTTCTCTGCCAACTCGGTTTGCAAGCCAGGACAGGTCTTGCAAGCACCTAGCAAAGAGGGTCTGGCCCTCAGCTCATCCAGCTCTCCAATCAACGCAGCATACTTTCCTCTCAAAGTGAGAAGATCAGTCATGTGCGTGGTGCACGACTCACACTCAACCTCCTCCGACACGACCACGGTGGACCGAGCGAACTCAAGCTCCTTCACCGTGTCCTCCCACTTCTGCCTAAACTCCTTTCGCTCTCTAGCAGCACGCCTAAGCAGTTTATCTTGGCTTAGGAGAGCAGCAGTAAGTTTCTCAACCTCGGCAGAGAGATCGTCGTAGGTGAGGGATACCTGGGAGGTGTCGTCGTCGTCGTCGTTCCGAGGGGAGTGCTCCAGCTTGCCGTCGACCTCATCACCAAGCGCCATGGTGCAGAAGCCGTCGGCGGCGGCGAAGAAGCAGAGACCGTTCAGCTTGTCCTCGATCCTCTTCTTCTTCTCGGACTCGTCATCGCTTGAGCAAGCGGAGTCGTCATCCGAGCCGTCGACGTCGCTGAGCGTGGCGAAGAACGCACGCTGCTCAGCCTGGGCCTTCTCCAAGTACTTCTTCTTGATGTACTCCTTGTCGAAGCCGCCCCTCCGCTTGTGCCTTGCGGGGACGTACTTCTCCTTGCGCTTGTCGGAGTCGTACTTGTGCCCATGATCGCCGTTCCTCGAATGCTTGTTCTTCTTGGGGCAGTTGGCGATGAAGTGGTCGGGGTTGCCGCACACATAGCATCCTGTGCGTCCTCCACCGCGGCGACGGTTCATGCGGTTGTTGTGGAACCGCGTGAACCGGTTGGCGAGCATTGCCAACTCGTCATCCCCCAACGACTCAAGCTGGTCCTCTGTGACAGAAAAGAGCGAAGAAAGTGCAAAGCCAGCAGAGGGGTTAGCAAAAGAGCCAGAAACCAAAGCCATAGTCGGGCCAGAAGGATTCGCATAAGAAGCCCTCGACATGGCGTCAATCTCACTGGACTTGAGCTTACTGAAGAGCTCGTCGCAAGTGAGGGTCTCATAGTTAGGCGATTCGATGATCGCCTGGACCTTTGAGTCCCACACCGACCGATCGAGAGTGTGCAAAAGCTTCAAAGCTCTCTCATGATCGTCGAAAGGCAACTGCTCCTTGTTAGCCCTCATCCTGTTGACAATCACCTGAAAGCGAGCGAATAAACTTTCTATGCTCTCGCCAGGCTGATGTCGAAAGTTCTCATACTCTCTCTTGAACGACTCGTAGAGTCGGGTTTTGACTTGAGAGGTGCCCTCATGAAAGCGCATGAGGGTGGCCCAAATCTCCCGATCCGTAGAGAGGTGAGAAACACGATCAAACTCACCCATGCTCAAACAGGAGAACAAGGCGTTACGTGCCCAGCTATTGGCCTCGTGCTCATCGATCTGGAGCTGAGTGACACAAGCAGTCAAGACAACGTAATTGTCCCTGTTGCAAATCTCCCAAATGGAAGCACCCAAACTCTGCAGATAGGCCGACATGCGTATCTTCCAATACGCATAGTTCGTCCCATCGAAAAACGGCGGTTTGCCCACGCCGCGATCCATGTCGCCTTCTGTGGATCTGGAACCGGCTAAGGTGAAAGATCCTTAACCCGCTCCGATACCAATTGAAGGACCGAGAAAGCACTAGCAAGGCGACCAGAGGGGGGGGGGGTGAATGGGAGCCAATCAAATTTCTTCCGAAACTTTGGCCAAGTGTCCCAAAATCAACCCCGAAAAGCATGGACCCAAAACGTGATGCTCACGACCCTTGGAAGAGGGTGGATGATCCCTAAGATCACAGCGGAGCACCACCAAGAAGAAGCAAACCAAAGTCCAAAAGTTCCGGCTCGAACACAACCCAAAAACCAAGTCCCGGACGTAGATAGACGGCTACGTCGAGAAACTCCTAAATACCTATGCTAACAAGTAGCAAAGATACCTAGAGAGGTTTCTTGGTCAACTCTAGGGCCAAACGAGAAGTCCGGAAACCAAGCGAGCAAGCCGGGAGAGCAAACGCACAAAACCGAAAGCTTCAGGCAAGTCCCGGACTGTCCGGCACTACGGTCGCGGACTGTCTGCCCAGTGGCGGACTGTCCGGGCTCAGGTCGCGGACTGTCCGCCGGCCAAACGAGCAAAACCACAGTGCTGCTGCAAGTCCACTGGACGTTCCCAGACTGTCCGCGAGATCCAACGGCGGACTGTCCGCCGGTGAAAAACCCAAAAACGCAAACTTGCTGAAGTCTGCTGGACAAGTCCCGGACTGTCCGCGGACCACAACGGCGGACTGTCCGCCGGTCACGTGAACAGTCCCCGGCCGAAGAACACAGCCACTGGTCAGGCTGATCCCCGACGCCCGGACTGTCCGCCGGTCAAACCGCGGACTGTCCGCGGGTGTCCAGAGAAGGCGATTTTGATCGCCCTTCTCTCAAATCTCTCCGAATCCAATCCAAATCAAAATCCCAAGTTCCCAAACCTGGAGAAGATGATCACGGGGTAGTTAGGAGACTATCCCCAAGAAATCATCCGCTCAAATCGAACCAATCAACGGGAAATCGAAAGGGAAGGTGGATGAACGGAAAAAGCGCCACGAAAATGAAATCAACCCGATCTACTTGTTCATAAGAAGTTAGATAAATTCCTTCGGTGGAAATGATCTCCTTTCAAATACGAACAAGTTGATTCAAACGGATTTCGCAAAGACGCACCGGAGAGGGAGATCGAGTGACGGGAAAATCGCGGAGAAACGAAGAACGCGAAGAACACAACGAACTCGAATCAAAACGCGAATCGACACATCGATCTTGCAGCGCAACGGTGAGGATACGGCCTCACTTCCTCAAATCAACAGTACACAGAGGCAAGTCTCTCTGCGGATCTCAGCTAGCTACAGCAAGGGATGGGAGAGCAGGAAACCCTAAGTGCGAAAGAGCAAATGACTGAGATCGGGGGAGGAGGGTGTCTCCCCGACTACTTATCCTAATTCTAGTCTAAGTACAATTCCTACTCTACCCCTCTCTAATCTAATTACAGAGCGAACCAGCTAAACCCTAGGGTTATTCTGGACCAACTCGGTGGTAGGTGTATCCGACGGCCATGCCCGCACAACTCGTCCGCGTTGCCTCCACGCAACCTTCCGATTGCCGCCACGTGCCACCCTCGCTCTGCACCCCCGGTTTTGTGGCCCAAACCGGGAAACCAGCCTTTTCCAGCTATCCCCCGGTTTTGAGGCCCAAACCGGGAAACCAGCCTCCAAGTCCAACGCCTGAGTTTTGTGGTCCAAACTCAGAAACCCGCAGCGCCCAGGTTTTGAGGCCCAAACCTGGAAACCGTCCACCCGATGGTTTTTCCCTGGCTCTACTATCAAACCGAAGCTGTAGAGGGGATGCACCGCCCGTGCACCCCGTCCACCGACACGTGTCCCCAGGTCCTCGACCCGAGCAACACCGTGCCCAGCAAGTCTTCACTTGTTGCTGTCCCATGCTGCTAGCCACCACAGCTGATCCTCAGGCACTCTGGTCCCTCAGTCCAAGCCTCACGTCCGCCCTTCACCGCTCGGTTCATCGGCATGGCACGTCCGCTGCACGGCACGCCCATCCTTCACCGCACCCGGTCCGTCGGCACGACCCGTCTCAACTTGACCTTCACCTTGCCCTCGATCACTGTCTCCGTGCTCGACACCTGCACAACACAAGCCAAAGACCCTGCGATCAAACCCGTTGACAATCACTCATCACTCAGAGACTCGGCATACACCTATGTATCCGCAGATGATGGCCACTTTGCATGATTTTGGTCTGAGCTTTTCTCGTGTTCCTTTGCTTTGTGACAGCACGAGCGCTATTAGCGTTGCTAAGAACCCCGTGCTGCACTCTAAGACCAAACACATTGATGTGCGCTTTCATTTTCTGCGAGACCACTATGAGAAGGGTGATATCGACCTTCGCCATGTCGACACTCATCATCAGTTGGCTCATATTTTCACCAAGCCTTTGGACCAATCAACTTTTGCTAGGTTGAGAGGTGAGCTTGGTGTGTGTTTCCCCTTTTAGATGGGGGAAACATTTTTGACTCTTGTACTATAAACTGACTTTGTGTTTTTCAGTTGGTTTCTTCATGCATCCTTGCATTTCATCTTGCATATTTACATTCAGGGCTTCATGTATATAATCTTTAGAATGTAACTATGCTCTGTATAGTATTTGCTCCGATGCTTTATGATGATGTCGTAGCTTATGCTCTTTCTGATCACTGTTACATGTTGTGAGTAGAGCTTATTTATGAATGGTGAATCTGATTAATGAACTTATAACTTGCAAATATTCACCATTGAGATATGCTACTAGCATGTGTAGAATGCGTTGAAATCACTTGTGCTTTTCATATATGCTAGGTTGCTATGTCTCTAGTTCTGAGTCATTGTAACACCCCTGGTGTTTAATTAATTAAAAATAAATTAGAAAATGGCCAAAACCCTAGATGGAGGAAAAATCTGACCAGATGTTTGTTGCATTCATGCCGTTGCATAATTTTTATTGGGTGAAAAAGAATTTATCTAATCCCGAATAGAGCGAATCGGTTTTATTCTATTTAAGAATTAAATAAAAGGTTTATGAAATTTTTACAAAATCAAACTCAAGTTTTATTTCCAAAATCTAGGAAAATATTTTCTAAACTTCACAAAGTTTACTTGGTTTCAAACTGATTTAAACTTTGTTTTCAAATGAATTTAGAAAAGAGAAAAAAAAGAAGACAAAGCCCTCTCTCCCCCTCCTCTCAGCCCACAACTTCCGCCGGCCTGCTCCCCTCCTCGCGGCCCATTCAGAGATCCGGCCCGCTTCGCCACCTCCCTCCCGGGCCGCCTCCCTCTCCCTTCCGCTCCTGGCCCAGCAGAAGCCGCATGCCCAGCTTTCCTTTTCCCCCCCCCTCGCGCTCACCGCCATGCGGGCCCCACCCGTCAGTGGCCTCCTCTCTTCGTGGGCCCCGCTGGTCAGGCCTCCCTTCCACCTCCAGCCGCCGCCCCGACCGGATCTCTTCGCCCTCCCCAACCGAACAGACCGAGATCCCCGGATCTCCTCCCTCTCCCTCTCGGCCCTATAAGCGGTGGCCACATCAGCGCCACATCAGCGCCTCCTTCAACCAACCAGAGCACGCCACGTCACCAGCAATCGCCACATCATCAAGGTCAAAGCTGCAATCAGCGTCTTTTCCGATCTACCCCCTATACTTCCCCATATTCCGTGCACTGTTTTCTGAGTCTTAGCAATCTTTCATGCTAACCCTTGTAATCTATGGTTAATGCAGTTTCGATCCAAACAGAGAGGGAATAAGGTTTCTTTTGTTTTAAAACTGTGTTTAACGACTCCGTAATTGATAATAATGTTATCACTTTAATTATAAATGTCATTAATCTGTTTTGTATCACAAAATAAAATAATTTCTTTTTGGTTTATTTAAAATGATTAATGGTTTACAAACTTTTTAAAGCCTTTAATGTGTTTTACGTATAAAATTAATTATAAAAATGTCACCTTTGCAAATAAAATAGTTCAGATCAAATAAAATGATTTTGTGGTCCAAATGTTTTATTTTGAGTCACTGATTTTGAAAAGTAATTAAAAGTTAATCTTCTTTATTTACCAAATTGCCCTCCAACTTCAAATGCCCATAACTTTTGCGTTTTAACTCCGATTCGACCCGTTCAACTTGCGTTAGATTCGTCTCGTCGAGCTCCACGCGTTAGATCTGTTTACATTCCGTTTTATTATTGTTGATGTACTGTTATTTATTATGGTTGGTTGGGCCATGTGATGATGTTTGATCTAGCGAGTGGGCGCTACGAGGACGCTCCAGACCATCCTTGCGACCTAGTTGATTCGACCCAGTCCGAAGGCAAGTGTCCTTGAACATCTTGCACCTACTTTATTTTACTTTTGGTACTAGAGTAGTTAGATCTTGTAGATGCATGCTTGTCATTAATTTGAATCCCATGTTATGGTTTACTAGAATTTGTACATATTATCCTTGTCGCCTGTTTTGGGATGTTCGGGTAGAAGTCATGCTTAGCCCTGCTGTCTTGGGATGGAATGGTGGTTTAATAATAATCTTGATTAATGATCTATGGAACATGGACTGGTAATGAGTAGTATGGTGAGTAGGTAAATCCGGCAGGATGGACCGTGTGGTGGTTTTGTGCCGTGTGACTCGGCAGCTGCTTTTGGTTTTTGGTTCTGGGCTTGTGCTAGATTATCCTGCCTGGATCCCTAGGACCCGGTTGTCGAGGCCTGTAACCCGGCTTAACAGCGCAACCATGAGATCTGGATGGGCTGGACCTGGCTAATTAATTAGTTTCCTTCAAGTTATGCTACACGGGGTTTGTTTAGTGGCTCAAGAGGGGGTCCCTGGGGTCGCTGACTTATGTACGGGGATGAAACCTTAGAGTACGTGTAACACAGGCTTGGAGGGGCTTTGTAAAGGCCTTGCAGTGCAGCCCGCTATGCACCTTGGCAGTGTTTAGCGTGATGGGTTATGCACGACTCATGGGTAACGATGTGCAACCTCTGCAGAGTGTAAAACTGATATATCAGCCGTGCTCACGGTCACGAGCGGCTTGGACTTCTTCGAGATTAGTTGGTGGGTTAAGTCCGGTTCGTTAGGGAAGCCTTATGTGGTCATTAGTCCCATATGACATGGGTACAGAGGCTTCTTCTACGCGGGTTACTGCTTGGTACGGGAGTGATTCCCAGGCTCGGGCACAGACCTGGAGTTATTACGGAAGGTAGCTCTCTATGTCGTGACATATGGACCTAATACACATATGGGGACTCTTCGAGTCGGACTTGTGGGTGGCCTGACGTACTTCAGGTGTGGTTTGCCTGATGGACTTCAGGTGTGGGTGCTTGGTGCGACTCCAAGTGTGGTTGCTTGGTGGACTCCAAGTGTTGGTTGCTCGGTGTGACTCTGAGTGTGGTTTGCTCGGTGCGACTCCGAGTGTGGTTACTGTTACAGATGGAGACTGTGGATATAACCTAGTAAATAGGTGCATAGGTTAATAGGAATAATAGGATGTGTTGCTTTAGGCGCTTGGGTCAAACAGAGTCAGCCTACCTTTGTTATTAGCCTCATAAGCATTTATTTCCTACACTTGCGGAGTACATTTCGATGTACTCACCCTTCCTCTTTGAACCCCCTGCTACCCCACCCAGACGTTGGAGTCTACGACGCAGAGCAGGAGTACCCCGAAGACGGTTGTTACGACCTCGACAACTTGTACCCAGGAGACGGTGGATACGACCCAGACGACTTGCACTAGGATGGCGCAGCCCCCGGTCGACCTTCCTGTGGAGATGGAGTCCAGATCTTTCGCATCTTCGTCAGAGTTTACCCTAGAGTTAGTTTCATGAGAGTCTGTACTTTCCTTTCAGACCCGAGGGTCATTTTTGTAATAAAGTTCGATATTATTAATAAAGCATTGTTTTGATATTTACTATGATGTGGATATATGTATGAAAATTGATCCTGGCATACATATATTGTGCTCTAATTTTGTTCTTAAAATTGGGGTGTCACAGAGTGGTATCAGAGCTGTGTTGACCGTAGGACGCTACCCTAGTCAGTCGTCGAATTTACAAAACTATTTTTACAAAGTCTGACCCTTTTTCCCACTTCTGTAGCCTCTCTCTGCTAAAAATTCAAACTTTGTTTCAAAGTAGGTCCTCCAATAGTAGGATGCCCACCATAAATTGTTGAACTCGTAGAACGTTGTTTGATATGTGCTTGTGCTCTTGTTTGATTTGCTTCTTTGTATTGACTGTAGTCCTTCCGAATCTCGGGACGAGATTCCAGTTAAGGGGGTAAGTTTGTAACACCCCTGGTGTTTAATTAATTAAAAATAAATTAGAAAATGGCCAAAACCCTAGATGGAGGAAAAATCTAACCAGATGTTTGTTGCATTCATGCCGTTGCATAATTTTTATTGGGTGAAAAAGAATTTATCTAATCCCGAATAGAGCGAATCGGTTTTATTCTATTTAAGAATTAAATAAAAGGTTTATGAAATTTTTACAAAATCAAACTCAAGTTTTATTTCCAAAATCTAGGAAAATATTTTCTAAACTTCACAAAGTTTACTTGGTTTCAAACTGATTTAAACTTTGTTTTCAAATGAATTTAGAAAAGAGAAAAAAAAGAAGACAAAGCCCTCTCTCCCCCTCCTCTCAGCCCACAACTTCCGCCGGCCTGCTCCCCTCCTCGCGGCCCATTCAGAGATCCGGCCCGCTTCGCCACCTCCCTCCCGGGCCGCCTCCCTCTCCCTTCCGCTCCTGGCCCAGCAGAAGCCGCATGCCCAGCTTTCCTTTTCCCCCCCCTCGCGCTCACCGCCATGCGGGCCCCACCCGTCAGTGGCCTCCTCTCTTCGTGGGCCCCGCTGGTCAGGCCTCCCTTCCACCTCCAGCCGCCGCCCCGACCGGATCTCTTCGCCCTCCCCAACTGAACAGACCGAGATCCCCGGATCTCCTCCCTCTCCATCTCGGCCCTATAAGCGGTGGCCCTTGGGACCATGCACCGCCGCCGCCACCTCTCCCATCCCCGTGCTCCCTCCCTCGCTCCAGCGTCTCCAAGCACCACTGCCGTCACCATAGGTGACCTCGGACCCGAGCTCCGGCATCCACACCACACAGGCCACCTCCAACGCCCCCTCTTGACCTTAAGGCACCGCAAGAGCACGCCGCCGCCAAACCGCTAAACCCTAGGCCCTCTCCCTCTCTCTATCCCCGTGACGAAACGCCATCGCCGCCATGGCCGACCTCGGGATGGAGTTTCCGAACTGCCTGTCTAAACCGCCTCCACCTTCACCGTTACCTCTTCTGGCCTCGCAGAACGACCGCACACCCAATCCGACGCTCCTCGCCTGGAGTTCATGCCCGAGCGCGCAATTCCCCAGAGCTCCGCCGGCGCCAGCTCTTCTGCCATCGCCGCCCACCGCCCCTGGCTCATCCCCGCTGCCAGCGCACGCACCAGACAGTGCCTCGGGATCCGCTCGTGTCCTTCCTCCGCTCGTCTTCGATCTCCGGCCACCGGAGCGCCATCTCCGCTAGTCGCCGGCAAGGCCACCACCGACGGCGGTCTCTTCCTTCCTCGTCTCCTCGGTCACGCACAGACCAGAGAGGAGGAAGACCTCCCAGCGCCGTCCGATCGAAGATGGACGGTCCAGATCGCATCTTGACCAAGTCAATACCGGTCAACCAACTCGCCACATCAGCGCCTCCTTCAACCAACCAGAGCACGCCACGTCACCAGCAATCGCCACATCATCAAGGTCAAAGCTGCAATCAGCGTCTTTTCCGATCTACCCCCTATACTTCCCCATATTCCGTGCACTGTTTTCTGAGTCTTAGCAATCTTTCATGCTAACCCTTGTAATCTATGGTTAATGCAGTTTCGATCCAAACAGAGAGGGAATAAGGTTTCTTTTGTTTTAAAACTGTGTTTAACGACTCCGTAATTGATAATAATGTTATCACTTTAATTATAAATGTCATTAATCTGTTTTGTATCACAAAATAAAATAATTTCTTTTTGGTTTATTTAAAATGATTAATGGTTTACAAACTTTTTAAAGCCTTTAATGTGTTTTACGTATAAAATTAATTATAAAAATGTCACCTTTGCAAATAAAATAGTTCAGATCAAATAAAATGATTTTGTGGTCCAAATGTTTTATTTTGAGTCACTGATTTTGAAAAGTAATTAAAAGTTAATCTTGTTTATTTACCAAATTGCCCTCCAACTTCAAATGCCCATAACTTTTGCGTTTTAACTCCGATTCGACCCGTTCAACTTGCGTTAGATTCGTCTCGTCGAGCTCCACGCGTTAGATCTGTTTACATTCCGTTTTATTATTGTTGATGTACTGTTATTTATTATGGTTGGTTGGGCCATGTGATGATGTTTGATCTAGCGAGTGGGCGCTACGAGGACGCTCCAGACCATCCTTGCGACCCAGTTGATTCGACCCAGTCCGAAGGCAAGTGTCCTTGAACATCTTGCACCTACTTTATTTTACTTTTGGTACTAGAGTAGTTAGATCTTGTAGATGCATGCTTGTCATTAATTTAAAGCCCATGTTATGGTTTACTAGAATTTGTACATATTATCCTTGTCGCCTGTTTGGGATGTTCGGGTAGAAGTCATGCTTAGCCCTGCTGTCTTGGGATGGAATGGTTGTTTAATAATAATCTTGATTAATGATCTATGGAACATGGACTGGTAATGAGTAGTATGGTGAGTAGGTAAATCCGGCAGGATGGACCGTGTGGTGGTTTTGTGCCGTGTGACTCGGCAGCTGCTTTTGGTTTTTGGTTCTGGGCTTGTGCTAGATTATCCTGCCTGGATCCCTAGGACCCGGTTCTCGAAGCCTGTAACCCGGCTTAACAGCGCAACCATGAGATCTGGATGGGCTGGACCTGGCTAATTAATTAGTTTCCTTCAAGTTATGCTACACGGGGTTTGTTTAGTGGCTCAAGAGGGGGTCCCTGGGGTCGCTGACTTATGTACGGGGATGAAACCTTAGAGTACGTGTAACACAGGCTTGGAGGGGCTTTGTAAAGGCCTTGCAGTGCAGCCCGCTATGCACCTTGGCAGTGTTTAGCGTGACGGGTTATGCACGACTCATGGGTAACGATGTGCAACCTCTGCAGAGTGTAAAACTGATATATCAGCCGTGCTCACGGTCACGAGCGGCTTGGACTTCTTCGAGATTAGTTGGTGGGTTAAGTCCGGTTCGTTAGGGAAGCCTTATGTGGTCATTAGTCCCATATGACATGGGTACAGAGGCTTCTTCTACGCGGGTTACTGCTTGGTACGGGAGTGATTCCTAGGCTCGGGCACAGACCTAGAGTTATTACGGAAGGTAGCTCTCTATGTCGTGACATATGGACCTAATACACATATGGGGACTCTTCGAGTCGGACTTGTGGGTGGCGTGACGTACTTCAGGTGTGGTTTGCCTGATGGACTTCAGGTGTGGGTGCTTGGTGCGACTCCAAGTGTGGTTGCTTGGTGGACTCCAAGTGTTGGTTGCTCGGTGTGACTCTGAGTGTGGTTTGCTCGGTGCGACTCCGAGTGTGGTTACTGTTACAGATGGAGACTGTGAATATAACCTAGTAAATAGGTGCATAGGTTAATAGGAATAATAGGATGTGTTGCTTTAGGCGCTTGGGTCAAACAGAGTCAGCCTACCTTTGTTATTAGCCTCATAAGCATTTATTTCCTACACTTGCGGAGTACATTTCGATGTACTCACCCTTCCTCTTTGAACCCCCTGCTACCCCACCCAGACGTTGGAGTCTACGACGCAGAGCAGGAGTACCTCGAAGACGGTGGTTACGACCTCGACAACTTGTACCCAGAAGACGGTGGATACGACCCAGACGACTTGCACTAGGATGGCGCAGCCCCCGGTCGACCTTCCTGTGGAGATGGAGTCCAGATCTTCCGCATCTTCGTCAGAGTTTACCCTAGAGTTAGTTTCATGAGAGTCTGTACTTTCCTTTCAGACCCGAGGGTCATTTTTGTAATAAAGTTCGATATTATTAATAAAGCATTGTTTTGATATTTACTATGATGTGGATATATGTATGAAAATTGATCCTGGCATACATATATTGTGCTCCAATTTTGTTCTTAAAATTGGGGTGTCACAGAGTGGTATCAGAGCTGTGTTGATCGTAGGACGCTACCCTAGTCAGTCGTCGAATTTACAAAACTATTTTTACAAAGTCTGACCCTTTTTCCCACTTCTGTAGCCTCTCTCTGCTAAAAATTCAAACTTTGTTTCAAAGTAGGTCCTCCAATAGTAGGATGCCCACCATAAATTGTTGAACTCGTAGAACGTTGTTTGATATGTGCTTGTGCTCTTGTTTGATTTGCTTCTTTGTATTGACTGTAGTCCTTCCGAATCTCGGGACGAGATTCCAGTTAAGGGGGTAAGTTTGTAACACCCCTGGTGTTTAATTAATTAAAAATAAATTAGAAAATGGCCAAAACCCTAGATGGAGGAAAAATCTAACCAGATGTTTGTTGCATTCATGCCGTTGCATAATTTTTATTGGGTGAAAAAGAATTTATCTAATCCCGAATAGAGCGAATCGGTTTTATTCTATTTAAGAATTAAATAAAAGGTTTATGAAATTTTTACAAAATCAAACTCAAGTTTTATTTCCAAAATCTAGGAAAATATTTTCTAAACTTCACAAAGTTTACTTGGTTTCAAACTGATTTAAACTTTGTTTTCAAATGAATTTAGAAAAGAGAAAAAAAAGAAGACAAAGCCCTCTCTCCCCCTCCTCTCAGCCCACAACTTCCGCCGGCCTGCTCCCCTCCTCGCGGCCCATTCAGAGATCCGGCCCGCTTCGCCACCTCCCTCCCGGGCCGCCTCCCTCTCCCTTCCGCTCCTGGCCCAGCAGAAGCCGCATGCCCAGCTTTCCTTTTCCCCCCCCTCGCGCTCACCGCCATGCGGGCCCCACCCGTCAGTGGCCTCCTCTCTTCGTGGGCCCCGCTGGTCAGGCCTCCCTTCCACCTCCAGCCGCCGCCCCGACCGGATCTCTTCGCCCTCCCCAACCGAACAGACCGAGATCCCCGGATCTCCTCCCTCTCCCTCTCGGCCCTATAAGCGGTGGCCCTTGGGACCATGCACCGCCGCCGCCACCTCTCCCATCCCCGTGCTCCCTCCCTCGCTCCAGTGTCTCCAAGCACCACTGCCGTCACCATAGGTGACCTCGGACCCGAGCTCCGGCATCCACACCACACAGGCCACCTCCAACGCCCCCACTTGACCTTAAGGCACCGCAAGAGCACGCCGCCGCCAAACCGCTAAACCCTAGGCCCTCTCCCTCTCTCTATCCCCGTGACGAAACGCCATCGCCGCCATGGCCGACCTCGGGATGGAGTTTCCGAACTGCCTGTCTAAACCGCCTCCACCTTCACCGTTACCTCTTCCGGCCTCGCAGAACGACCGCACACCCAATCCGACGCTCCTCGCCTGGAGTTCATGCCCGAGCGCGCAATTCCCCAGAGCTCCGCCGGCGCCAGCTCTTCTGCCATCGCCGCCCACCGCCCCTGGCTCATCCCCGCTGCCAGCGCACGCACCAGACAGTGCGTCGGGATCCGCTCGTGTCCTTCCTCCGCTCGTCTTCGATCTCCGGCCACCGGAGCGCCATCTCCGCTAGTCGCCGGCAAGGCCACCACCGACGGCGGTCTCTTCCTTCCTCGTCTCCTCGGTCACGCACAGACCAGAGAGGAGGAAGACCGCCCAGCGCCGTCCGATCGAAGATGGACGGTCCAGATCGCATCTTGACCAAGTCAATACCGGTCAACCAACTCGCCACATCAGCGCCTCCTTCAACCAACCAGAGCACGCCACGTCACCAGCAATCGCCACATCATCAAGGTCAAAGCTGCAATCAGCGTCTTTTCCGATCTTCCCCCTATACTTCCCCATATTCCGTGCACTGTTTTCTGAGTCTTAGCAATCTTTCATGCTAACCCTTGTAATCTATGGTTAATTCAGTTTCGATCCAAACAGAGAGGGAATAAGGTTTCTTTTGTTTTAAAACTGTGTTTAACGACTCCGTAATTGATAATAATGTTATCACTTTAATTATAAATGTCATTAATCTGTTTTGTATCACAAAATAAAATAATTTCTTTTTGGTTTATTTAAAATGATTAATGGTTTACAAACTTTTTAAAGCCTTTAATGTGTTTTACGTATAAAATTAATTATAAAAATGTCACCTTTGCAAATAAAATAGTTCAGATCAAATAAAATGATTTTGTGGTCCAAATGTTTTATTTTGAGTCACTGATTTTGAAAAGTAATTAAAAGTTAATCTTGTTTATTTACCAAATTGCCCTCCAACTTCAAATGCCCATAACTTTTGCGTTTTAACTCCGATTCGACCCGTTCAACTTGCGTTAGATTCGTCTCGTCGAGCTCCACGCGTTAGATCTGTTTACATTCCGTTTTATTATTGTTGATGTACTGTTATTTATTATGGTTGGTTGGGCCATGTGATGATGTTTGATCTAGCGAGTGGGCGCTACGAGGACGCTCCAGACCATCCTTGCGACCCAGTTGATTCGACCCAGTCCGAAGGCAAGTGTCCTTGAACATCTTGCACCTACTTTATTTTACTTTTGGTACTAGAGTAGTTAGATCTTGTAGATGCATGCTTGTCATTAATTTGAATCCCATGTTATGGTTTACTAGAATTTGTACATATTATCCTTGTCGCCTGTTTTGGGATGTTCGGGTAGAAGTCATGCTTAGCCCTGCTGTCTTGGGATGGAATGGTGGTTTAATAATAATCTTGATTAATGATCTATGGAACATGGACTGGTAATGAGTAGTATGGTGAGTAGGTAAATCCGGCAGGATGGACCGTGTGGTGGTTTTGTGCCGTGTGACTCGGCAGCTGCTTTTGGTTTTTGGTTCTGGGCTTGTGCTAGATTATCCTGCCTGGATCCCTAGGACCCGGTTCTCGAAGCCTGTAACCCGGCTTAACAGCGCAACCATGAGATCTGGATGGGCTGGACCTGGCTAATTAATTAGTTTCCTTCAAGTTATGCTACACGGGGTTTGTTTAGTGGCTCAAGAGGGGGTCCCTGGGGTCGCTGACTTATGTACGGGGATGAAACCTTAGAGTACGTGTAACACAGGCTTGGAGGGGCTTTGTAAAGGCCTTGCAGTGCAGCCCGCTATGCACCTTGGCAGTGTTTAGCGTGACGGGTTATGCACGACTCATGGGTAACGATGTGCAACCTCTGCAGAGTGTAAAACTGATATATCAGCCGTGCTCACGGTCACGAGCGGCTTGGACTTCTTCGAGATTAGTTGGTGGGTTAAGTCCGGTTCGTTAGGGAAGCTTTATGTGGTCATTAGTCAAATATGACATGGGTACAGAGGCTTCTTCTACGCGGGTTACTGCTTGGTACGGGAGTGATTCCCAGGCTCGGGCACAGACCTGGAGTTATTACGGAAGGTAGCTCTCTATGTCGTGACATATGGACCTAATACACATATGGGGACTCTTCGAGTCGGACTTGTGGGTGGCCTGACGTACTTCAGGTGTGGTTTGCCTGATGGACTTCAGGTGTGGGTGCTTGGTGCGACTCCAAGTGTGGTTGCTTGGTGGACTCCAAGTGTTGGTTGCTCGGTGTGACTCTGAGTGTGGTTTGCTCGGTGCGACTCCGAGTGTGGTTACTATTACAGATGGAGACTGTGGATATAACCTAGTAAATAGGTGCATAGGTTAATAGGAATAATAGGATGTGTTGCTTTAGGCGCTTGGGTCAAACAGAGTCAGCCTACCTTTGTTATTAGCCTCATAAGCATTTATTTCCTACACTTGCGGAGTACATTTCGATGTACTCACCCTTCCTCTTTGAACCCCCTGCTACCCCACCCAGACGTTGGAGTCTACGACGCAGAGCAGGAGTACCCCGAAGACGGTGGTTACGACCTCGACAACTTGTACCCAGAAGACGGTGGATACGACCCAGACGACTTGCACTAGGATGGCGCAGCCCCCGGTCGACCTTCCTGTGGAGATGGAGTCCAGATCTTCCGCATCTTCGTCAGAGTTTACCCTAGAGTTAGTTTCATGAGAGTCTGTACTTTCCTTTCAGACCCGAGGGTCATTTTTGTAATAAAGTTCGATATTATTAATAAAGCATTGTTTTGATATTTACTATGATGTGGATATATGTATGAAAATTGATCCTGGCATACATATATTGTGCTCCAATTTTGTTCTTAAAATTGGGGTGTCACAGTCATTCACTTGCTTGGTATGTTCATATTCTGAGATAAAATTTGAACCAAGTTAAGTGAATTGGAAAGATCGAGATGGGACTGCTTGTCAGCACATCACAGTTTCGAGACTGTTTCTCATTGCACTTTGAGTTAAACTTGAGCTGTGTAGTGTATGACTGAAACTATTGCTTTAAGCTTCTGATTGCTTCTGCATAGGCTTCGCACAGTTGGAAAGTTAGGCAATGACAAGCTTTCAACCTCTCGCAATCACATGCTGAAATTTAAACTTCTGTAAATTAACCGATGCAACTCCGATAAAATCTGGATACACAAGTCTATGTTTCATTCTATAGCATGATGATTGAACTGTGCTTGGGGTAGTTCACTTTGTATACATGTTTAGCACTTGTCTGATTTCCTGTCTTCACATACTTAGTGCTATTTTGATGGTGAATACCTTTTGGCTGAAAACTGCTCTTTTTGCTCCAATGTTCAGAAATCATATTTGGTGATCAGTTTGAGCCTTTGCTAGCTTCTTATGGATGTTGTTGAGTCAGCGGATCAGAACTGTGTAGAGCATCTTTGCACTCTCTTGATTATATTTCTGAAGCTGCTAACTTGCATTTTTACTCATATGCATTTTTGGAGGGAGATAATCTGTCAAGGGGGAGACATTTGAGTGCGTGTGCACATTTGCTTGATGGTGCATTTTCAACTAAGGGGGAGAAAATATTGACAAATCATGAGTTCCCTGGGTTGAGTTTGCTAGTTGTGTTGAGCCTTTGCCTCTTTCTTGAGGGACTAGCAAACATTTTTAGCTCTTCAATTGGCATCGAACTCTTTTGGTTTTGAGTTGGTAATAGTAGGTATCAAGTTTTCTCGCTAACGGTGTTGAGCCTGTTCTACCTCTTCTTGAGGGCTAGCTTTGCTTTGCTTGGTTGCGTCGAGCCGTTGCCCATGTCTTTGGGAACCAAGTTGTGTTGCTCTTTCCACTTGACCTTCTTCGGCTTTGACATGCTTTTGGGTCATTTGGTGGAGATCTCTCTCTTTCTTCCTTCCTTCTTCTGTTTTCATTATGATTTGTGTTGGTAGTTGACAATGCACTCATCAAGGGGGAGATTGCGGATACATGGGCGTATGCCGAGTCTCTGAGTGATGAGTGATTGTCAACTGGGATAATGCGCATGTTCTTTGGCCTGTGTTGTGCAGGTGTCGAGCACGGATACAGTGATCAGAGGCAAGGTGAAGGTCAAGTAGAGACGTGCCGTGCCGATGGACCGAGAGTGGCGAAGGGCAGACGTGAGGCTTGGACTGAGGGACCGGTGGCCCGAGGATCAGCTGTGGTGGCTGACAGCCTGGGACAGCGACGAGCGAAGACTTGCGAGCACGGTGTTGCCTGGGTCGAGGACCTGGGGACACGTGTCGGTGGACGTGGTGCACGGGCGGTTTGGTTTGGTGGTTGAGCCACAGAAAAACCACCGAGTGGACGGTTTCCAGGTTTGGGCCTCAAAACCTGGGCGCTGATGGTTTCCGAGTTTGGACCACAAAACTCGGGCTGAGGACGGTTTCCAGGTTTGGGCCTCAAAACCTGGGTGCTGCGGGTTTGCTGAGTTTGGGCCACAAAACTCAGGCGATGGACGGCTGGTTTCCCGGTTTGGGCCTCAAAACTGGGGGTTAGTCGTGAAGGCTGGTTTCCCGGTTTGGGCCACAAAACCGGGGGTGCGACGTCCGGTTAAAGGACAAGCAGAGCGGTGGCGGCACGTGGCGGCGATCAGTGAGGTTGCGTCGAGGCAACGCTACCAGTTGTGCGGGCGTGGCCGTCGGATCACCACCTACCATGATTTGGTCCAGAACAACCCTAGGGTTTAGCTGGTTCGCTCTGTAATTAGAGAGGGGTAGAGTAGGAATTAGAATTAGGATAAGTAGAGGGAGACACACTCCTCTCATCCTATCTCAGTCATTTGCTCTTTGCTTCTAGGGTTTCCTGCTCTCCCAATCCCCTGCTGTAGCTACTGAGATCCGCAGAGAATCATACCTCTATGTACTGGAGATTTTGAGGAAGTGAGACCGTAATCTCACTGTTGTAGCATGTGGTAGCCACACGGTTGCAGATCGATGACTTGATTCGCGTTTTGTTCGTGTTCTTCGCGTTCTTCGTTTCTTCATGATTTTCCCGTCACTCGATCTCCCTCTCTACTGTGTCTTTGCGAAATTCGTTTGAATCAACTTGTTCTTTATAGTGAGGAGATCATTTCCACCGAAGGAATTTATCTAACTCCTCACGAGCAAGTAGATCGGGTTGATTTCGCTTTCGTGACGCTTTTTCGTTCATACTCCTCCCCTTTCGATTTCCCGGTGATTGAGTCAATTTGAGCGGATGATTTCTTGGGGATAGTCTCCTAACTACCTCGTGATCATCCTCTCCAAGTTTGGCAACGTGGGATTGAGTTTTGATTCAGATTTGGGAAGAGTTGTGTGAGGGGCGATCGAAATCGCCCTCACTGGGAGGTCGCGGACTGTCCGCCGTTCCTCCCGCGGACAGTCCGCGCGTCGGGGACTTGGCCAGACCAGTGGCCGCGAGTCCATGCTGTTTGGGTCTCGGTTGACCGGTGGACAGTCCGCCTGTATAAACCACGGACAGCCCGGGACTGTCCAGGGGACATTCAAAACCAGTGCGTGTTTGCTTTTTCGACCGGCGGACAGTCCGCCATCCCCTAGCGGACAGTCCGCAGTAGGGGCGGACAGTCCGGGATCCCAGGTCTGGACAGTCTGCGAGTTGGCTGTGTGTTCTGGTTTGGTGCGTTTGCTCTCCCGGCTTCTCCGCTCGGTTTCCGGACTTCTCATTTGGCCCTAGAGTTGATCAAGGAACCTCTCTAGGTATCTTTGCTACTAGTTAGCATAGGTATTTAGGAGTTTCTCGACATAGCCGTCTATCTACGTTCGGGACTTGGTTTTTGAGGGTCCAACTTGTGCCGGTGTCTTTGGTGTTTGGTTTGCTATCGCTTTGGGGTGCCTCGCTGTGATCCTAGGGATCATCCACCCTCTTCCATGGGTCATGGGCATCACGGTTTCGATTGAAGCTTTCGGCGGTTGATTTTGGGGACAAAAGGCCAAAGTCTCGAGAGAAATTTTTGTGCTCCCATTCACCCCCCCTCTGGTCGCCTTGCTATTGCATTCTCGATCCTTCACCGAGTACACTCGTGGAGGTAGCCGACAACTCCGGCACTTCTCCCGCTCATACCTCACTCGCTCCCTATTCTAGATAGCTACTAGAGCTCCAATATATAAGGCACTACTCCTTCTTCCATGGATCCCTCTTGAGATATGTGTTGATGAGCTCTTGGATGAATTGTGAGGAGGGTGGAGGCCTCCTTTTATAGGTGAGGTGCCTTGGAGGGGTGGAGGACCTCTCCTCCTCATTTGGAAAGTGCAAACCGCCTTCAAGATGCAACGAACGTGGATGGACACCACCATAACCGACATCGGCAAGGCAGTGGGAGGTCACCTGCCAAATTTGGCCGGAAACTTCCTCGGTGGGCCCAAATCGGCCTATCTTTGGTGGGTTGCTTCTTTTGGGCCTCTAGATGGGTTCTGCATAGTTTGGGGCCAATTGGAGTTCATGTGATTTGGGTCTTGGCCTTTTTATCCTTCCGATAGGGCCCTGATTTGCATGGTATTGGGCCTATGACCCCTTGGGCTCGTGTCGGGTGCATTTACATGCCATAAGTTGTTTGCGTTGGAGCCCGTTTGTGGTCGTTTACGTGAATGCCCTCCTGCAATTGACCAAACACCAAAACTTGTGGAAATAGTTAGTTGTAAGCCCTATTCTATGTTAGATGTTGGTTTTTATGCGAGCCTTGGCGGTTATAAAGTATGAGTTAAGGACCGCCAACAAACTCCCCCACACTTACCCCTTTGCTCGTCCTCGAGTAAAGCTTTAGAGACAAAAAGTAAACACGAGCATAACATTCCTGAGATATACAACTATTATAAAGATCATTCCAAAACATTCCTTACACAGGTGGGATATGTGGCACTATCTAACATGTTTCCTTGGGATGTTGAAAAGTGGAATAGCTCTCGAAGAAAAGTCATCTTCCCTGATTCATATCTTAGCAACTTGGAGATTTTCAAGGTTTTATCAAGAAAAAGCATAGTTCACTTTTTATACTCCTCAAATGATGCTCTCGGACCACTCAATATTGTATGATTCCTTACCAAGGCATAGCGGAGTTTTGGCTTCTTTTGATGTCCCTACTCCTAAAAGGTTTATGTGGAGCTTGGTAGGGATAAACATGATTGCATACTTGTATTGCATATATTGTAAAGTCAAATCAAGGATCCAAGGAGAGAAGTGTCATACTCTTAGATCAGCATATATTGTAAAGTCAAATCAAGGATCCAAGGAGAGAAGTGTCATACTCTTAGATCAAGATGTGTGTGGACTATGATATGAAAAATACTCTGTTTGTAGACATGATCTCTCTCTATAACTGATTAACTTGAGACATGGCTATCTTTCTTTCTTTTTTTTCTAAGCATGAGCCTTCATGTGCTCATCATTTTTTTGTGGGTATTGAATATACCCCTAGTTCTACCGCGGGCACTTGCCCATTTTTTCTTTGGGACCTTCATGTGTCCCTCTTTTTTTATATATACTTTTTCATAGCTCATGTCTCTTCTTCTAAAACATATACGTAGAGAGAAATAATTATTCTAAATCATGGAGTAGAAAAAGACAATTTTTTTATCTACCCCAAGTGTAGGAGCAGAGGTTTTTGGTGGAACTAAATGAAGGCGTGTTTTTGTGCACTCCCAGTGTAGGAGCGGCAAGTATATGTGGAGTGTACGTGATCTTGATCTTGGGAGCATGATAGATCTCTCAACAAGGGTCAACAAGACTTGACCAAACTCAACACAATAACAAGCAGCGTATGTAGAAAGCTTAAAACTTTTTGCAAGATAATAAATTTGGCTTTGCTAGGAATTTCTCATCAAATGAGCAGTATGTGATACTATGGTTTTATATCATTTTCAAAACAAATTCTCCAAGTACTTTGAATAGAAACGGTAGGATTCATAAGCCAGAACAACATCTTAGTAATCATGATTGTCCTATCAAGATATTTTCCCACAAGCATAAGTATATTATATGGAACAAACTTTATGCAAGCTTCTATCTCAAAGATGCTATGAACATGTCACTTTTCATATTTTAACATGAAGTGTGGTTCTTTGATTATTGTAAGGAAGCAAGAAGTAGTGTTGGTTCATTGAGTTCAATTTTAGTTGGTCAAGTTTTATATTTAAACTCAAGAACTAGGAAGCTGAGGAGAGTGTTGCACAAACCATCGTTTGAAGATGAAAGATTGATGAAGATTCAAAGGTGGTTTGGCTGAATTATTAGTTCAGCCAAACCTCCCTTAAGCTATTGGTCATGTCCTTCTTCACGTCAAGGCGATCGATGTATGTTGCAACATGTGGGGGGAGATCTCGAATGTGTGGTTGTTGAACTTGAGGGATCTTCCCCACACTTTATTCTTGTACCTCTTTTTATTTTTGACAAAAAAAACAACGAAGGGAAATACAACAAGGGCTCTACCAGTTGGAATACTGGGGAGCCTAAATTTATTTTATCATTATTAATTTTTATATTTTTTATTTTATTTTATTTATTATGGCAACATTGAGAACGAAAATATCCATGCTTAAGGAAAATTGAAAACGTAAAGCTCAAGGAAACATGGATCAAAAATGGTTGTCATTTAAATTTTAAAAGAGAGAGAGTTTCATTCATTTTTTCAAAAGGATTTTTTTCTTTCCTGTTCACCAAACTTCTTATATTTGAAAAACAATTCCAACAAGGCTTAAGGTAAAACATGCAATATAATTCTAGCCTTGGTTTTATCTTCATCGAAAGAATTACTTCTACTGGTTATGATAGTAGCTCAAAGTTCATTTAACCAAAATTAAACACCATGTTTAAACTTTGATTAAAGAGAAGGTCATTTTAACCTAAGCACCACGCTTAATTTAAAAGACCTATGGGTATACCGATCGGATACACCCAAACCAGAGAATACGACATAAGTAACAGAAGCATGAAATTGAACAGAATATAAAGACAAACTTGAGTAAATAGGTTGGTGAACATTACCTTTGCATACCTGAGTGTATTCACTGACGGCATTTGTAGATTTGAGTTTTGGAATTGCCGTAGCGGTGGTTTGAAGATCTGACTCAGGTCATCAGCAAACGGGGATGGTGTGTATGAACCGTGGGCCTTGATGGTGCTTGCAAAGGCTTTTTAAAAGAGGACTTGTCTTGCTTTTAGGATTGGAATGCGGCGATGCAAGGCTTGTATGAGATGATAGGTATACCTAGACTTGCACGCACGAAGTGGAGTCAGGTGGATCGTAGATGTTTGTGATGAGACCACTCTGCTTCTCCTTCCTCTTCCACTCTCTTCTTTTTATTTCTCACTTTTCTCTCCTTTTTTCTCTTCTTTTTTCGATATCTTTTTGTTTCTTCTTTTTTTTATATCTCTCTCTCTTTTTTTCTTCTCTTTTTTTGGAAGGTACATGGGTGTTTTGTGAATGTCATGTGGCGTCACCCAGCTCCTTCTCTTCTTTCCACCATTTCCTTTTAGCAAGGTCGAGCTCTTCCCTTTTTGGATGGATGGAACCTGAGCTTCTCAACATCCTCCCCCACACTTGGACTTTTGTATAAAAGTCAAGTGTGGCATGTTGACGGACTCAGTGTTCTATCATTGGTAATGTAGCTCCTATGCTCTTTGTCAATGTATCTTCCCCGATCTTCTTGATCTTAACCTGTAAGGTTAGCGAACAGGAATACACGAAGGTGTATACAAACGAGATAGCATGTTCTTGCTCTTATTGAGAAGAAAGATGGTGTTTTTTTATTTTAGCAAGGTGAGCTAGCATATCCTTTGATGTAAATGGGACGTGACATTCTTACCGCCCTCCCCCACACTTGGACTTTTGTGTAAAAGCCAAGTGCGCTAAGTCGGGGTCTCCTGTTGAGTGTGTTCTAGAACATCAGAATTGTTGTGGTCGATGTAGCTCCATGTCGTTGTGCATCGTTTGTCCCTTGTTCTTCTTAGTTTCAACTTGAAATGGTTATCAACCAAGAACACCCGAGGGTGCATTCTAGCCTAACAACATGATCTTGCGATTATAGGAGAAAAAAACAACTCTTTTTGTTGGCACAAAATGTGGCGCATTGTGCCTCACACACAGCAAGCCGGAAAGCGTGGCTTCAATCGGGTTCCCGGATGGTTTGAAATCCGAAGACATGCCAGTCGGTTTGACCTGAAAGCCGATAAGGGATAAAACTGTGAAAATAAAACTGGAACATGCCGCGTGACTCCAGACAGTTCCATATTTACGGCCCTGAAGCCACTTACGACGACATACATCTATAGAAGCTATCTGCCAAGCATGTTTATAGAGTCATTCGGCTAATATAAAAAGAAAGCATGTGAAAGCATTGATTTTCGAATACACATATAAGAAAAGACATGTTTGAACAAATAAAAATAAATTAAAAATCGACATATAACCAAGCTCGGCAAACTAGCCGAATTGGGATCCATGAAGAAGGAACATGCAAACGAACACGATCAAACCAATCTAAAACCTGCATCTGCCGCACGATACCTAGTTTTATCGAAGCTCAAGCGAGATTGACATGTATGAACCCACAACACGTAACAATCTAGATTAGAAATTAATTCGGCCATCATGATCATATAATTTATAAGGGATATCATGAAAAACAACAATTATTGGAACATAAATAAACTTGTAAAGAAAGGCCGAACAAAGTCAATCTAGATTGAGCAAAAGAGTGTTGCAAAATTAATTAGATCATGCAACACATGGTAACTTAATGAATCTACCAGATCTTGCCGAATCTAATAGAGCCGATAACTATCTCATTTTTGCTAAACATATCAAGTAAACGCCTGCCGCACGGTATTTACTCATAAGCAAAGCATAAACAAAGATTTCTTGATTGTTAAGAGAGATCCGCCGCATGACCATTGGAAACAAACAAGACTACTTGCATCAGATCTAAATCCACCGCATGATACTAGACATGATAACAAGGTTGTCGGAACTTACAGAGGTCGACGGATCGATGATTCCTCTCGAAGAACTCGACGACACGACAAAGGACTCGAAGATGGCACGGGGCCAGTTTTATATTGATGTGGTTGTGAACCCTTTTTACAACAACCAAGGGTTTATATTTATACCCTGGACACAATATAAGTCCTAAGAGGACACGACTATGAAACGTTAAAGGAAAATACAACATTTTTGGCCTTCGAGTCCCTTTGGAATCTTGATTGTCTTAACTGTCGCAATTTTGTTGCCCGATCGGCTCTTGCTTCCGTCGCTTCAACGGAAACCCCCTTTTCTCAGAATAGCCGACCGCATAAGCAGTTGCCGAATCCTTTGGAAATTAGCCGACCGCATGGATACTTGCCAAATGCCTCATACACCCATCTCCGCACACAGGCCCATCTGTCATCTCCTTATGCGTGCGAAAATCCGGTGTTAACACATGCCCCCTCAATTTCGGGATAAAAGTCATTTTATTTTGAAATTGTCCGCAAGCTTCTACCCTCTTCCAGGTTTACACTTTTCGACACTGTAGCCGCTGCTCAAGAAATTCAAGCCCCGGCGTAACCTCAAATTCACCTGGAATTCTTAATGGCGACTCAGGACGAGATCCCAGAGGTAAACCTCACTCATTCTCACACATCCGGTAATTTCCTGCTAATTTTGTCACTCTTTCGGCTCACTTTCTTCTCCAATTTTGCCATTCTCCAAAGGAATACAAGAACCAGATTCTGATTCCCTATGCTGCCAATCCTAACTCCTACCTTCTTGGCCCAATGGGAAATCCTGACCCAATGGAGATTATTGAGAGGGAAACCCAAAGAATCCCTTTCAAATCTGGAATCACTCCGCTGACCAATGGCCGAGCACCTTTAAGAACTGGCTGTTTCCCCCAATTGCCGGATGGAGAAATTGGTACCGGAGGATGTTTGAAAAAAGTAGCAGCCACTGGGAGAATCAAGACATTGGCCATTGCCTAGAATTATCTTTATCAGAAACACCTAGAAACGACTCTCTTCTGATAGCAGCTTCCCACTTTTGGTCTAACGCCATCCATGCTTTCATCTTCGGCCATGGTATGATGACTATTACCTTAGCTGATGTTTTTATGATGACCGTGAAGGACCGAAAGTGCAACCAGAAAGCGACCAGAGGGGGGGGGGAATGGGAGCTTCAAATTTCTTTTCAGAAACTTGTCACCACTATCCCGAGAATCAACCCCAAAAGCAAACCTAGAGCTTGTGAGTTTCCATGACCCTAGATGTAGGGTGGATGCTTCCAACATGCACAGTGAGACACTACACAATTCTAGAAACCCAACGCAAAAGCCAGAAATCAAAACCGACAACGGACGAACGAACTGCGGACGAAACAGAACAAAAGTACCTGCATCGGATGCTCGCAGCGTCCGATGGTCAGGCGTCGGAAGCGTCCGATGTGAAAAGGCCAAGTCTGGAACCTTACTCGACTGGCATTGGATGCTAGCTACAGTCAAGCCCTAGCATCCGATGCTAGACCCTCGGCGCGTCCGATGTCAACGGAGGCTCTGATGGTCAGCGTCCGATGCTCCTTAAAAACGTTGTGAGATGACACGTGGCATCGGATGCATCCGATGTGATGAACACACCATCCGATGCTCCCGATGTCAGCGTCCGATGCCCCCGAAACTGCACTGTTCTTCCGCGGATTCAACCCGATCTCCTCCGAATCAAAAGCTCTAAGGCTTAGACTTGGTATGAGGAGTTCCTAGGAGGTTACTGAGCTACCCCAAAGAGATCATGGCTCGAACCTAACTCCAAATCGGTGAATCGGAAGAATCAGAGGCAAAGGGAGCAAAACTCAATCCAAAACAAAAATCGATCGATCTACTAGCTCGTGAGGTTAGAGGTAAATTCCTTCGATGGAAAGGTGTACCTCACGACCTAGTACAACTCAGTTCCAACGGAATCGTAAAAGACGCACTGAGTGAAGAGATCGATCAACGGGAAAATCATGGAGAAAAGCAACCCGCGAAGAACAACAACAAAACGCGAATCACAACCACAAATTTGCAACCGTGTGGCTACCACACGCTACAACAGTGAGATTACAGTCTCACTTCCTCAAAATCTCTAGTACACAGAGGTATGGTTCTCTGCGGATTGGGAGAGCAGGAAAACCTAGAAGGCAAAGAGCAAATGACTGAGATAGGACGGGAGGTGGGTGTCTCCCTCTACTTATCCTAATTCTAGTTCCCACTCTACCCCTAACTAATTATAGACCAACCAGCTAAACCCTTGGGTTATTCTGGACCAACTCGTGGTAGGTGGTGATCCGACGGCCACGCCCGCACAACTGGTAGCGTTGCCTCGACGCAACCTCATCGATTGCCACCATGTGCCGTTCCCGCTATGCTTGTCCTTTTCCCGGACTTCGCCCCCGGTTTTGAGGCCCAAACCGGGAAACCAGCCTTCATGACCAACCCCCGGTTTTGAGGCCCAAAGCGGGAAACCAGCCATCCATCGCCTGAGTTTTGTGGGCCAAACTCAGAAAAAACCCGCAGCGCCCAGGTTTTGAGGCCCAAACCTGGAAACCGTTCTCATCCCGAGTTTTGTGGCACAAACTCGGAAACCATAGCACCCAGGTTTTGAGGCCCAAACCTGGAAACCGTCCACTTAGTGGTTTTTCTGTGGCTCAACCACCAAACCGAGCCGTCCAGGGGATGCACCGCCCGTGCACCCCCTCCACCGACACGTGTCCCTAGGTCCTCGACCCGAGCAACACCGTGCTCGCAAGTCTTCGCTCGTGGTTGTCCCAGGCTGCCAGCCACCACAGCTGATCCTCAGGCCACCGGTCCCTTAGTCCAAGCCTCACGTCCGCCCTTCACCGCTCTCAGTCCATCGGCACGGCACGTCTCTACTCGACCTTCACCTTGCCTTTGATCACTATATCCATGCTCGACACCTGCACAACAAAAGCCAAAGAACATGCGCATTATCCTAGTTGACAATCACTCATCACTCGAGACTCGGCATACACCCATGTATCCGCAATCTCCCCCTTGATGAGTGCATTGTCAACTACCAACACAAATCATAATGGAATAGAGGAAGGGAGGAAGAAAGAGAGAGAACTCGACCAAATGACCCAAAAGCATAACAAAGCCGAAGAAGGTCAAGTGGAAAGAGCAAGAGAACTTGGTCCCCAAAGACATGGGCAACGGCTCGACGCAACCAAGCAAACCAAAGCTAGCCCTCAAGAAGAGGTAGAACAGGCTCAACACCACTAGCGAGAAAACTCGACACCAATTGAAATACCAATTGAAAATCAAGCAGAATAGAGCTAGTCCTCAAGAAGAGGCAGAACGGGCTCAACACCGCTAGTGAGAAAGCTCGATACCAACTGAAGAGCACAAAGGAAAAGGCTCTAGTTCCTCAAGAAAGAGGCAAAAAGGCTCAACACAACCAGCTACCAAAAAAATGCTCTGAACCAATTAGAGACTTCAGAAAGGCTCCGAATCAATTGGAAAATCCAAAATCCGAAAACTCCGAGCCGAGCCAACTCAAACTCCCCCTCCAATAGTGCACACAACTAGGAAATCTCCCCCTTAGTTGATCTTATGATTTGAGAGAATTTCTCCCCCTTATGATTTGGCAAATTTCCCCCCCTTAGTTGAAAATGCACTATCAAGTGTCTCCCCTCCAAAATGCATGAGTTAAAATGCAAGTTAGCAGCTTCAGGAATATAGTCGATAGAATATGAAGATGCTAGACAAAATGTTGATCCGATGACTCATAAGATGCACAGAATGCTAGCAGAGGCTCAAACTGATCACCAAATAAGAATTCTGAACATTGGAGCAAAATGAGCAGTTTTCAGCCAAAAAAGGTATTCACCATCAAAATAGCACTAAGCATGTATAGACACGAAGTCAAACCAGTGCTAAGCATGTATACAGAGTGAACTACCCTTAGCAACGTTCAATCATCAAGCTATAGAATGAAACATAGACTTGTGTATTCGAATTTTATCGGATTTGCAGCGGTTAAATTACACAAGTTCAAATTTCAGCATGTGATTGCGAGATGTTGAAAGCTTGTCATTGCCTAACTTTTCAACTGTGCGAAGCCTATGCAGTAGCAATCAGAAGCTTAAAGCAACAGTTTCGGTCATACACTACACAGCTCAAGTTTAACTCAAAGTGCAATGAGAAACAGTCTCGATACTGTGATGTGCAGACAAGTAATCTCATCTCGATCTTTCCAATTTACTTAACTTGGTTCAAATTTAAAACAAAATATGAACTTACCAAGCCAGTGAATGACTCAAAACTAGAGACACAGCAACCTAGCATATATGAAAAGCACAGGTGATTTCAACACATGCTACACATGCTAGTTGCATATCTCAATGGTGAATAATTTCAAGTTTTATGTTCGTTAAGCAAGTTCACCATTTACAAAATAGCTCAGCTCACAACATATATCAGTGATCAGAAAGAGCATAGGCTACAGGTATCATTATATAGCATCGGAGCAAAACTAGATAGAGCATAATCACATTCTAAGGATTATATACATGAAGCTTGAAAAATGCAGAGAAGCATGATAAGATGCAAAGACTAACTACCAGTTGAAAAAAAAGGAGTCAGTCTATAATACACAAACCAAAATGTTTCCCCCATCTAAAAGGGAAAACACACACCAAGCTCACCTCTCAACCTTGCAAAAGTTGTTTGGTCCAAAGGCTTGGTGAAAATATCAACCAACTGATGATGAGTATTGACATGGCGAAGGTCGATATCACCCTTCTCATAATGGTCTCGCAGAAAATGAAAGCGCACATCAATGTGTTTGGTCTTAGAGTGTGTTGACGGTCCTTAAATACCTGTTTTACCATCAACATTTGACCCTAAAGTCCACCAAAAAGGCATGAAATGTAGTCAAATAGGTTTCAAACTAACCGAATTCCACATGTCCATAGAATTCTACTTGAATGCAGGATTTGAACCAAATTTGGACATTTGGACCCACCAGGAGCCAAGCCCACTCAGCAGGGCCCAAATGGGCCTAAGGGGGGCGGCGCCCGCCACCCCTAGGTGGCGCCTGCCAGCTCTAAGTGGCGCCCGCCACTTGGGTTGGCCCAAGTTGCAACCCCTGCCACATCACCGATCCGTGTGACCTCCCTAGGGCCAAATCTTGGCCCTTGGTCACTAGGTCAGTGGCATCGGACGGCTCAGGAGAATGTGGCGTGGATCAAGGCTGAATGTCGGTTGCTATGACATGCAACCGACCTCCAAACCGCCTTGGACAACCACCTGGATGCCGTTGAAGCCAAGGCGCTGCATCCAACGGTGAGGGAGGTGGCGGCAGCCACCTAGGGCTGGCGCCCGCCACTAGGGTTAGCCCTAGGTCGGCTGGCTGCCCCCTATAAGAACCCCCCTCACTCCACAAGGCTATAAATACCCCCCTGAGGCACCTCTTCATTGATATCCATCACACCATCCCTCATATCCTACACTTCCAAGAGAAGCAAAGCAAGAGGAGCAAGTGAGAGTTAGGTTAGAAGCTTAGAGAGCTTAGGCAAGTAGGTAGCTAGTAGAGCAAGGCATCTTCGCCCTCGCGGTAGCGCTGCTCAAGGGTTAGCTCAAGAGTAGAGGCGTACGAGTGATCGGTCCTGGAGCTGGGAAGAGTCTTCCTTCATCTCCAGTTCAGGTTTTGCTCTTGTTACTCAAGCACTTACTATATTGTAGTTCATCATTTCAAGTATTACTTTATTCTACTTATCAGTATTGAGTGGTATACTTGATTGATTGCTTGAGTGCCTAGCTATCCTACAGTTCAATTCACTTAGCCATAGTAGTTAATCTCTAGTGAGCTTAGTGTTTGATCTTTGCCAATAGGTTGCTTAGTTAGTTTAGTGTTTATCTTATTAAGTCAAGTGTTTGCTCTGACGTCCGCAAGGGTGTCTCTATTCAAAGCTAGGGTAGAGATAGTTAGAATATAGTTAAGCATGGTGCTTAGTTATAGACTTACCTTCAGATACGGCTGGACCCCCGGATAGCTGTGGTAGCAAGCAGGTGGTGACAGCCCTGTGCGCCTTGAATTCCACCACATAGTTGGCCCAGTTTAACAGTAAGGCTCGTTGTGCTAGCGTTCAACCTAAGTAAGTGGTAAAGGCTAGTACGCCTCGATACTTGACAAGATAGGAATAAAACTTTACTCAACTTAGTTGCTTTATTGTCTTTTGCCTGCCTTGCTTCGTAACTATCTCGCTTCGTAATTATCTTGCTTTGTAGTTATCTAGGATTAGTTAGTAGTTAGTAATATCTTAGTTATCCTTTAGTTACCCTTTATCTACCTATCTATTCACCTTACCTTAACCATCCACTTCATCCTTACCTATCCACCCATATATTCTTTCTAGCCTCTCTTCTCCCCTTTTCCCTTTTTTCTTTTCTTCGACTCTCATCCCCTTCTTGACTCAACTCATACACCACCTTAGCCTTCCCTTGGGATCAAATAAATCGACACCTGGTAGTCCCAGGCGAAGTGCTACTACGATAGTTCTGTGCGCTTGCAGAATCTCGTCCTGGTAGATTGCATTCTCTCTAGCTAGCTCCTACTAGTGTCGGGATTGACAACCCCGCTTGGCATTAGTAGATAGCTACTTTAGTTACCCTATCCTAGGTGTAGCTAAGAACTACCAACAAGCATTTCTGGCGCCGTTGCCGGGGAAGGCAATCAGTGTATCGGTTGAGTCCGTGTCGAATTTATCTTCGCTTAAGCTCCCGCTTAGCGAATCCCATCTTACCCCATTCTTTCTTTCCTTAGTTCTTATCTTTTTCCTTCATCTTCTTCAACTTCTTTCTTTCTTATCTCGTTCTATCTTCATGATGGCCAATAAGACCATTCGTGAATTTTCTGCTCCTTCTGCCGCTAATGTAGCGATAGGACCAGACATGATCGATGCCAACCTCAATTTTGAGTTGAAACCGGCTCTGATCATGATGGTCCAAGCTAGCCCGTTCTGTGGCAAGGCTCATGAGGATGCCAATGCTCACCTTCAACAATTCTTGGAGATTTGCGGCACCTTCACCATTAAGGGGATAACCCAAGAAGCCATCCGTCTTCGTCTCTTTCCTTTCTCTTTGCTAGGAAAAGCGAAGCAATGGTTCTATACCGATCGCAACGCTGTAGACACATGGGACAAGTGTTCCAATGCTTTTCTCACCAAATTATTTCCTTTGGGCAAGACGAATGCTCTTCGCAACAAAATCTCCAGCTTTACGCAACAAGCCGAGGAATCTATCCCCGAGGCTTGGGAGAGGTTGCAAGAGTATGTCGCTGCTTGTCCGCACCATGGTATGGAGGACTGCCTATTGATCCAGAACTTCTACCATGGCCTAACCCCTCTCTCTAGAAGCCATTTGGATGCCGCCGCCGGCGGTGCATTCTTTTCTCTGAATGTTACAGATGCTAAGGCTCTCATAGAGAAGATGGTGTCAAACCAAGGATGGAATGACGAAAGACTACAGCCCTGCAAGCGAGGTATACATTCCCTTAAGGAGGCCGACATGATCGTGGCCAAGATGGACCTACTGGCAAAGAAGCTGGACAGCTGTGAGAAGATGAACCAACAAGAGAGTGTCCAATTTCTGGAATCCTACATGACTTGGGAAGTCTGTGGAGAAACCGGACATTCTGGGAGCCACTGCCCCGAGCTACATGAAGATTGGAACTACATGAAGATTTGAACTTCATCAACAACAGTAACGGTTTCCGTCAACAAAATCAAGGATGGAATCAGCACTCCAATTCTCAAGGTAACAATTCATTCCCTCGCTCTAATTTTCATAATTCTGATAATTTCTCATTCGTAAAGAATTTAGTTTACTCACAAGGTAGAACTACTGAATTTTTGAATAAGAAATTAATGTCGAATGATAAAACCCTTGAGAAAATAAATGCTAAATTGGAAGATTTCTCATCTGCTCTGAAAAATCAACTTAGCTTTAATAAGATGTTAGAAACCCAATTAGCTCAACTTGCTGCTATCATACCATCTTTTGAATCTGGCAAAATTCATGCTAAACCTGACATGGAAACTGCTAATATGGTTGAAATAAAATATTTTAACTATTATGAAGATCAAACCATGACGGTTAAAAAGGGTGATCCTGGTAGTCCCATAATTAGATACTCAATCTTTGGTGAAGCCTTTAAAAATGCCATGTGTGATTTAGGATCGAGTGTGAACATTCTATATAAAGATTTTTATGAAAACTCATTCTTTCCACCCATGTCATCCACATCTGCCTATGTTGTGCTAGCTGATCAATCCACTTGCTATGTAGAAGGAACAGTTAATGATTTACCTGTTCATATTAGAGGCTCCTATGTTCCTGCTGATTTCATAATACTAGATATGGGAAATAGGAAAGATGTGCCTCTAATCTTAGGTAGACCCTTCTTGAACACTGTTAATGCTTGCATATATGTGGGAAGTGGTAAAATTCAAATGACATTAGGAGGGAGGAAGGAAATATTCTCCCTTCTCCCGTGGTCCCGCATATGCCGCTAACATGCAGGAAGCAGAACCCGTTCATACCAAGAAGAGGCGCCCAAGAACAGGGTGGAGCAGAAAGAGAGAACCACCTCCTGAGTTGTGTGATTCACATAACAAGGGAGAGGTGCCAAAAGAAGAAGAATCAGATGAAGTACTAAGAGAAGAAGTGCCCAAGGAAGAAGATCCACCCGATAAGGATGAAACTCCATGGACCTAAGGTATGGTTTTATTTTTAATTTTTTCCTTCAATTTTTCCTTTTTCGAATAAATAACATATGTCATGCATGTAACTAAAAAAAATCAGTTATCATTAGTTATATGCATAGGTATATGTCAACTTAGTTAGAATAATAAAATATCATAATAGGATAGTTTCCCTTTTCACAACATTAGATTGTTTTCCTTTTAATAAAATGAGAACAAGAGCTCCGACTGAGACGAAGAAGATCTTTTCACCAAGCAAGAAGCCAGCTTGGGGGAGACTCCCGCTCCGATAAGGTATGTCTCAAGCCTACACTTAAAATTCAGTTCTTAAATTCTATATCTTTCGAATGTCACATACTTGCCTAAATAACCACTCCATGAATAAAACTGATAATATCTGCTTAAACAAGTTGAAACCTGAATAAGATTTGAAATATGTCATGCAAATGCTATTGTTATAGTTTGAATGACTAGTCTTATCTAAGTTGTAGCTTTTGTGGGTTGCATATGCTTTAACTGAAATCAAGATTAGTGAGTAAATTTAGTAAGAAATGGAGTAATTCTTTAAACTTGCTAAGGTGAAATTAGGACCTAATCTGGAGGATTTCTTTTAAAAATTATGAAAACCTTGCTAAAAGTTCCTCCTAGATATTTATCCCATCCCACCACCAGCCAAATATTTGTTAGTCATTAGTCAAAACCACAAAGAGCCTTGTTTGTGTTGAGCTTTGTTAGACCTCATAGATCTTAGTAGAAAAGCTTATCATATCTTTTGAATCAAGATTCACGTACACCCACCATAATTTGCCTACATTCCACTTTGGAAGTTTGCAACCACCAAATAAATTGCTTATTCTCTACACCAGAGATATGCAATACCCTGCCAAACATCCCATTGCTAGCCTTATGCTTATTCCTACACTGGGAATAAGCATTTCTCCCTCTTCCCCTTTTTTCATTTCAAAAATCCTTTCCTATAGATGTCTCGGGAAATCTAGAGCTAAAAGAGAGAGAGAGAAAAAATGAGCAAAGTAGCTCAAGAAAGGACTATGTCCTGAAGAAAAAAAAGTGAGCAAAGTAGCTCAAAAGAGGACTATGTCCTAAGAAAATGTGAGGACACATCTTTTGTCTACTCACTATGTATCCAAAAAAACAGAGAGAGAATTATCATTAGCTCTAGACCCCAGATATTAACTAGAAGGATTATGAAATACCTCTCTATACACTTCCACATAACCACACATGCACATCTTGATCAATTTTTATGATTTGCTGCTCCTTATGATCTGAGTGTCTAGCTTAGCAATAAACATCAAGCAATTTGCTCATGGTTCTTAGCCTACCTATAACTCCACATATCATTCTTTAGAAATAGGAGAGGCTACATTTTGGCCTAAGTGAGGTTTTAAACACCATTGAGTGATTGAGTGAATCTTGGAGGACTTAAGCAAGTTGTTATCTTTTGAAAACCTTGAAAAACCTCCAGACAGAATCCTAGTCAAACCTAAGCAAGATAAAAGTTTCCTATCTACTGCTTTATTTCACTCTTGCATGTTTGAAGTGAAAAGCTATAAGCCCCACATTGCTATGATTAATGATATATGCTAAGTTATTTCTCACTATACAATATGCACTTGCAAACATCTTAAGTTGCTATCCATCTCATGCTCATTGCTTAAACCGCATTGTTGCTCGAGGACGAGCAACAGGTTAGCTTGGGGGAGCTTGTTGACGGTCCTTAAACACCTGTTTTACCATCAACATTTGACCCTAAAGTCCACCAAAAAGGCATGAAATGTAGTCAAATAGGTTTCAAACTAACCGAATTTCACATGTCCATAGAATTCTATTTGAATGCAGGGTTTGAACCAAATTTGGACATTTGGACGCACCAGGAGCCAAGCCCACTCAGCAGGGCCCAAATGGGCCTAAGGGCGGTGGCGCCCGCCACTTGGGTTGGCCCAAGTTGCAACCCCTGCCACGTCACCGATCCGTGTGACCTCCCTAGGGCCAAATCTTGGCCCCTGGTCACTAGGTCAGTGGCATCGGACGGCTCAGGAGAAAGTGGCGTGGATCAAGGCTGAATGTCGGTTGCTAGGACATGCAAACGACCTCCATACCGCCTCGGACAACCACCTGGATGCCGTTGAAGCCAAGGCGGTTCATCCAACGGTGAGGGAGGTGGCGGCCGCCACCTAGGGCTGGCGCCCGCCACTAGGGTTAGCCGTAGGTCGGCTGGCTGCCCCCTATAAGAACCCCCCCTCACTCCACAAGGCTATAAATACCCCCCTGAGGTAGCTCTTCATTGATATCCATCACACCATCCCTCATATCCCACACTTCCAAGAGAAGCAAAGCAAGAGAAGCAAGTGAGAGTTAGGTTAGAAGCTTAGAGAGCTTAGGCAAGTAGGTAGCTAGTAGAGCAAGACATCTTCGCCCTCACGGTAGTGCTGCTCAAGGGTTAGCTCAAGAGTAGAGGCGTGCGAGTGATCGGTCCTAGAGCTGGGAAGAGTCTTCCTTCATCTCCAGTTCAGGTTTTGCTCTTATTACTCAAGCACTTACTATATTCTAGTTCATCATTTCAAGTATTACTTTATTCTACTTATCAGTATTGAGTGGTATACTTGATTGATTGCTTGAGTGCCTAGCTATCCTACAGTTCAATTCACTTAGCCATAGTAGTTAATCTCTAGTGAGCTTAGTGTTTGATCTTTGCCAATAGGTTGCTTAGTTAGTTTAGTGTTTATCTTATTAAGTCAAGTGTTTGCTCTGACGTCCGCAAGGGTGTCTCTATTCAAAGCTAGGGTAGAGATAGTTAGAATATAGTTAAGCGTGGTGCTTAGTTTTAGACTTACCTTCAGATACGGCTGGACCCCTGGATAGCTGTGGTAGAAAGCAGGTGGTGACAGCCCTGTGCGCCTTTAATTCCACCATGTAGTTGGCCCAGTTTAACTGTAAGGCTCGTTGTGCTAGCGTTCAACCTAAGTAAGTGGTAAAGGCTAGTACGCCTCGATACTTGACAAGATAGGAATAAAACTTTACTCAACTTAGTTGCTTTATTGTCTTTTGCCTGCCTTGCTTCGTAACTATCTCGCTTCGTAGTTATCTTGCTTTGTAGTTATCTAGGATTAGTTAGTAGTTAGTAATATCTTAGTTATCCTTTAGTTACCCTTTATCTACCTATCTATTCACCTTACCTTAACCATCCACTTCATCCTTACCTATCCACCCATATATTCTTTCTAGCCTCTCTTCTCCCCTTTTCCCTTTTTTCTTTTCTTCGACTCTCATCCCCTTCTTGACTCAACTCATACACCACCCTAGCCTTCCCTTGGGATCAAATAAATCGACACCTGGTACTCCCAGGCGAAGTGCTACTACGATAGTTCTGTGCGCTTGCAGAATCTCGTCCTGGTAGATTGCATTCTCTCTAGCTAGCTCCTACTAGTGTCGGGAATCTCGTCCAGAAATGCTTGTTGACATTTCTTAACGCAATCACAGAAGATAGGGTTTTAAGCTATCCCCGGCAACGGCGCCAGAAATGCTTGTTGGCACCTCTTAACGCAATCACCGAGAATAGGGTTTTAAGCTATCCTCAGCAAAAGCGCCAAGAAGTGCCGTGTCGGTATTTCTTAACATGCCACAAGGATAGCGCCATTGCCTTGTGATATGCCAAGCATATACCGCACGATAGTTGGTAAATCTTAGCGAAGCAGCCAAAGTCCGCAAGCGCACGGAAATACCGTTGTAGCATTTCACCCGGTGGTATACAGGGTATCGTAATTTCTCAGGGAACGGAAGTGTTCAAGGTCACGGATCTAATAAACCCTAGAGAGAAAAGAGGGGAATGACTTGGGTAGTGAGGTTCTTCTAATGCTTAGAAGCCTCGAACAAGGTAACGTGTTTTCACAACCTTACTTCGGGCACCGGCTTATACCTGGTCTGCCAAGTAACTCCGGCCTATAACTCTACGCCGTATCCGAACGTGGGGGAAACTAAGGGCAAACAGGGTTGTCACCACCTGCCGCCGACCCCTCACCCGTGGGATACGAGGCAAATGAGGGTAGTTCTTAGCTTAGACACCACGTCTACGCTATTAGCTACTACTCTAGCGTTGGCCAGGAACCCCTCCAAATGATTCAGAGGTTTCTCTACTAGAGTATCCACCAAAAGATGGACAACGAACCCGCAAGATTGTAAGAACAAGATAACAATGCTCGAGAACTTACTAGAACAAAAGTAGAACTCAACCTTTTCTTACTCCAATGTAGTAAGTTGGGTTGTAGAGGTACAGTGGGTTGCAGAGGTACAGCGCGGAGAGTAGTCAACACTTCGGCCTCCCAACTAGTGCAACTAGGGGATGGAGCCGGTCACTTTACTACTTCTCTTACTCTACTCTCTATCTCGCTCCCTATTCTATTCCTAACCTAAAGGCTAAGGATATGAGTGAAAACTCTCCCTCTCTATTTCTTCTCTTGTATCTTGATGTGGACTACATCTTGAGGAATGAAGGAATGATGATTTTTTGATGTCCCTCCCCCCTCCTTATATAGTGCCTTGAGGTCGGTTTTGGAGGGGGCATTCTGCAAAAAGCACCGACAACCGCCTTAGGGGCATTGATTGCACCGCCTCTGCAAAGGCGGTGGCCACGTGGCGTCTCCAGGGGTCGGCCGCCCCAGGGCTGGCCCACATTGGCCCAGGTTTCCTCCTGGGCCTCTCTTTTGGCCTTCTGAGTTGGTTTCCGATTGAATTTTGTAACACTTTTGTATGGGCTTTTATTCCTCTTGTTGTTTTGCGCATTTGATCGTGTCGAATTGCGCCTTTTTATCCGCTTTCCACCTGTATACAAGTTTATGGTCTACAAAACATACTTTTGCAATACATGTGGAAATTGGTTAGCGGTAAAGGTATATGTGAGTAGAATATGTGACTTTCTTCCTTTTTATGGGTCATGTTGGCTGTAGAAATATGTTGTTAAGAACCGTCAACAAACTCCCCCACACTTACCCTTTGCTCGTCCTCGAGCAAAAGCTAAGGATATGGTTGTTGATCAGGAGTTGCTTCCATGCCGGTTATTTTTCACTAATGCCAGGTTTATACCAAAGTGTCTACCAGGGTTTGAATATACTGGTTGATTACTCACCCTTGTACCTTGTTACCTGTGGGGCTTGTTAGCCTCCTCCAATCCTTGGTTGCTGCATGTCAGACTGGTTTTCACAGAGATGCTTTTCTTTTGTTCTTAGAGCAGCTTTTAATCCGGAGTTTTTTTTTTTGAAAATCAAAGTAAGTTCTTCAAATGTTTCACATTTATTGCTAAGTCAAAAACCGAACCATTGGAGATGCAAGTCATAAACTCTTGATTGAGATGTGCAAGTGCGTGGTATATTTTTGTTCTTTTTTGAACTCTTTGTCAAGTCTCTTCTCTTTTAGAATTCCTTTGAGAGTATGGGCTATCTTTTCGGCAAATTCTACTTTGGCGGGCACGTGCCCATTTTTTCCAACATGCCTTTTGGCATGGATATTCATTTTTTTTTCTTTTTCTGTGGGTATTTGCATACCCCTAATTCTACAGCGGGCACTTGCCCATTTTTTCCAACATGCCTTTTGGCATGGATATTCATTTTTTTTTGCATAGCCCATAGCTCCTTCTTGAATTCTTTTTGATAAAGAAAAATTGACAAGAGTTTTATTTGATGGATGACAAGTGTGCGTGAATCTCAAATCTTAAGTACATGACAAGAATCTACAACATTGGTCACAACAATTTGACAAAGCTCAATGTGAGTATAAGCAGCATATGAGGACTTTTGAATTTTAAGTTTTTTTTTTGAAATAATTCACCGGATGTCACACTTTTCTTAAAACAAAGTCATAGCAATTCTCTGTTTATACCAAGTCATAACTAGCAACAACTTTAGACTAGAGTAAGCATATGCATCCCACCAGTTTCAAGTTCTTAAGTGAGCTATTTACCAATAAACCCAAATCTTGGTGGAAACTAAGTTATAAGCTAGGCATAGGTGAGAAATAAAACAGAGCAACTATTCATCATTTCAACGAGGAAGAGGCTCATATCTTACATCACATATAAGAGTGGAATTTATATGATGTCCAAAAGTTTTGCATCTTTAATTTTATTTATTTTAAAATTAAAAACTTAGGAACAACATGAGAGTAGAGTTGCACAAACCACCGTTGAAGATGAAGGAGTTTTGTAAAAGTTGAATTCATACTTGTCCTTCGCATGATGGTTCAGATGGTGTTTGTGCACTGTGTTGGGGAGATCTCGAGTTCGTGTGAGTTTATGCTCGAGAGATCTCCCCCACACTTGTGCCTGTACCTGTCTTTATTAAACAAACAAAAACAAACAACAACAAGCAAAGGTTCTATCGGCTTGATTACCGAGAACCCAAAATTTTAATTTTTTTATTGGCTAAAGTTATTATTATTATTTTTTATTATTATTATCATCATAATTTTTTTATAGCAACAGAGAGAAAGAACATATCCATGCTTAAGGGAAATTGAGAAACACAAAGCTCATAAGAACATGGATCAAAAAAGGTTGCCATTATTTTGAAAAGAGAAAGCGAGAGAGTTTTTTTTTCAAGAGTTTATTTGTTCACCAAGCTTCTTTAACTCAAACAAGGCTAAGGTAAAGCATGCTGCACAAATCTAGCCTTGGTTTATCTCTAGCAAAAGAATTATTTCTATTATTTATGTCAACAACTCAAAGTTCATTAATCAAAATTAAACACCATGTTTAAACTTGATTAAAGGAGGCTAGTTTAACCTAAGCACCATGCTTAATTTAAAGAGCCTATGGATGTATCGTTGGAATCCATCCAAACTAGAGCATATGGCATAAGAAAAGGAAGCATGAATTTTAAAAGTAAAGGGACAAATATGAGCAAATGGGTTGGTGAACATTTATTACCTTTGCATACCTGAGTGTGTTTTATCGGCAGCATCTGTAGTCTTGAATTTTGAACCAGCTGTAGCGGTGTTTTGAAGATCGTACTCAGGTGGGCACCAAGGCTTTGGTCACACACACATACACGAGTAATGTGTATAGACCATGGGCCTTGATGTCATCAGCAAAGGTCGTGGAATATGGCGATGCAAGTCTTGTATGAGATGATAAGTGTACCAAGACTTGTATGCACGAGGTGGAGTCAGGTGGATCATGATGAGACCACTCTGCTCCTCCTTCCTTTCCCATTCTCTTTTTTTTTAGATATATAAATATTTTTTTTTCAATCTTTTTTTTTCATTTTTTTTTGGAAGGCACATGGGCGTTTGTGATGGCCCAAGTCCTTCTCCTTCTTCCCTTTTTTTTAGCAAGGTGAGCTAGCATAACCTTTAGTGTTTATGATGTTCTTGTCGTCCTCCCCCACACTTGAACTTTTGTGTAAAAGCTGAGTGTTGAGTTAGGGTTTCCTTTAAGTGCATTCCATCACCGAGGGTCATCCAAGGTTAAGGTTGATGTAGCTCCTTATTGTTTGTATGCATCCTTGTTCTTCTTAGTCTCCACCTGTAATGGTTAGTGACAAGAATACCCGAAGGTGCATACTAACTTGATAATATAAACTTGCTTTTATTTAAAAAGGAAAGATGGTGTTTACTTTATTTTATTATATTTTTTTTTTAAATGCATGCCTCTTTTTATTTTAAAGTTTTCAAATCCATTTTGCAAGAGTTCATGCAAAAGCAATATAAGATTTTTTTTCTTTTTCATATTTTATTAAATTTTTTTATGCAAGTTTTTATTATTATTTTTTTAGAAGGAATTTATGCATGATAACTATTTTTTATGATAATCCGGGGTATCTCCCGGCAGTGCTTTGATTAGGGTCATAAGCTTGACCATGGGAATCTCGTCTTGCAGCTATTAATGGTGGTGTAGTTCCCAGCTACACCACCGAACATTGAGCACAAGCGTTCAAGCTGCAAGGTCAACACCATCATGCGACTACGGGGTTTGCAATGTCTATGAAAAACATAGGCATCCACAACCATCCTCTCGAAAAGTTAGACAACAAGAATCAAGAATGGTTGTGATCCACATAGATGCATATGGTCCGAAACAAAACAAACTCTAGAGACTCCATGGGTGAGCATGAAACATGAGACTTTTCAAAAGTAAGGTTAACATGCTCAAAAGTGGAATCTGGTTTGGTCTCTAGGGTTGTTGTTTCGGGCATGTCCTTGGCCAGGGGAGTTTTTATTCTCCAAAGATGTGTCATGCAGAACCACTTGTTGATTCTCGGCCACCATCGAGAACAACAATTGTTAGGCCAGAGGGACATGACTTTGGTTTGAGCGAGGTTAAAGGTCGTTCAATTTCACCCAAGTGTGAAGTGAACAAGAAAAAGCAATTTGCCTCCTCAAACAAGGTGTGGTTGGGTTGTGGAACTCCTCTGATGAAGCAAAAAGGGTTTGGCTTTGAATCCAGCTTCATGGTGGTAGGTTTACGGGAATGGTATTTGTGTTTCATAGGATAAAAGATAAAGATTTTTTTTTTCAACACAAGGATACATGGGCAACTAGGTTCAGAGACTAAAAACGACAACCGTTCCCCGGCAACGACGCCAGAAATGCTTATTGACATTTACTAACGTTGTTACTAAGAATGGACCTTACGATCCATCCCCGGCAACGGCGCCAGAAATGCTTGTTGACATTTCTTAACGCAATCACAGAAGATAGGGTTTTAAGCTATCCCCGGCAACGGCGCCAGAAATGCTTGTTGGCACCTCTTAACGCAATCACCGAGAATAGGGTTTTAAGCTATCCTCAGCAAAAGCGCCAAGAAGTGCCGTGTCGGTATTTCTTAACATGCCACAAGCATAGCGCCATTGCCTTTGTGGATACATGGGTGTATGCCGAGTCTCTGAGTGATGAGTGATTGTCAACGGGTTTGATGCGCATGTTCTTTGGCTTGTGTTGTGCAGGTGTCGAGCACGGAGACAGTGATCGAGGGCAAGGTGAAGGTCAAGTTGAGACGTGCCGTGCCGATGGACTGGGTGCGATGAAGGATGGGCGTGCCGTGCGGCGGACGTGCCATGCCGATGGATCGAGCAGTGAAGGGCGGACGTGAGGCTTGGACTGAGGGACCGGAGTGCCTGAGGATCAGCTGTGGTGGCTGGCAGCCTAGGGACAGCGACGAGCAGAGACTTGCGGGGCACGGTGTTGCTCGGGTCGAGGACCTGGGGACACATGTCGGTGGACGGGGTGCACGGGCGGTGCATCCCCTCTACAGCTCCGGTTTGGTGGTTGAGCCAGGGAAAAACCACCGGGTGGACGGTTTCCGAGTTTGGGCCTCAAAACTCGGGTGCTCGGTTTCCAGGTTGAGCCACAAAACCTGGGCGCGGACGGTTTCCGAGTTTGGCCACAAAACTCGGGCGATGGGCCGGTTTCCGAGTTTGGGCCTCAAAACTCGGGCGCTGCGGGTTTCTGAGTTTGGGCCACAAAACTCAGGCTGGTGGGCTGGTTTCCCGGTTTGGGCCACAAAACCGGGGGTTGCTGGAAAAGGCTGGTTTCCCGGTTTGGGCCACAAAACCGGGGGTGCAGAGCGAGGACGGCACGTGGCGGCAATCGAAGGTTGCGTGGAGGCAACGCAGGACGAGTTGTGCGGGCGTGGCCGTTGGATCTACCTACCACTTGAGTTGGTCCAGAATAACCTTAGGGTTTAGCTGGTTCGCTCTGTAATTAGAATAGAGAGGGGTAGAGTAGGAAATAGACTTAGACTAGAATAGGATAAGTAGTCAGGGGAGACACCCTCCTCCCATATCTCAGTTTTAGCCATCTCATTTGCTTCCTGCACTTAGGGTTTCCTGCTCTCCCATCCCCTGCTATAGCTGAGATCCGCAGAGAGACTTGCAACTCTGTGTACTGTTGATTTTGAGGAAAGGAGGCCGTAACCTCCTTGTCGTAGCGTGTGTTTGCGCTTCGGCTTGCAATTCGTGGGTGTGATTCGTGTTTTGTTCGTGTTCTTCGCGGAATCCTTTTTCCCCACGATTTTCCCGTCGCTTGATCTCTTTGCTCGGTTCATCTTTTGCAATTCCGTTTGAACTGGTTTGTTCTAGATCGTGAGGCACTTCTTTCCACCGAAGGAATCATCCTCTAACCTCACGGTCTAGGAGATCGATCGATTTTTCGTTTCGGGTCAAGTTTTCTCCCTTCCCCCGAAATTCTTCGATTCATCGATTTGGAGATAGGTTCGAGCCATGATCTCTTAGAGATAGCTCACTATACTCTTTGTGACTCTTCTCACCAAGTTTGATCCCTAGAGGATTTGTTTTGGGTGAGATCGAGTCGAATCGGTGAACGAACAGCCTGAATCGGGGTGACCGGACGCTGCCTGTTCAACGACCGGACGCTGTCAGTGAGTCCTGGTCGATGAACACCTTCGCTGTGTTCGGTTCGTGACTTGACCGGACGCACCTTTCGCTAAGTGACCGGACTCGCTCATTGTACTGTTCACTTGGCTTGTATTTTGTGACCGGACGCACTGCTCTCGACCGGACGCTCGTCTCTGGTGAGTCCGGTCAGAAACAGTAAGCTCCGAAGACTGTTTTTGCACGACCGGACGCGTCCGGTGGTCAGCGACCGGACACAGGCAGAGTCCGGTCAGTGCTGGTTCGACGCGTTTTCATCCGCAGTTTGTTCGTTCGTCTTTCGATTCGAGATTCGTTTGTTGCGTTGGATTCCTAACTTCGTGCTCTACAGAATTTGGGCTTCCCGCTCTACAAAATAGCCTGAATCCCCCTCGCATTGCTCGGGGGACGTTGAGGTTACCCAAAACCCATCCCGTCACTAGTTGACTTGCGTGAACTTGGGTGAGGAAGTTTTTGTGGTGCCTCGCTGTGATCCCAGGGATCATCCACCCTCTTCCAAGGGTCGTGGGCATCACGTTTTTGGTAGTAGCTCTTGGGGATTGATTTTGGGACACTTGGCCAAAGTTTCGAGAGAGATTTTATTGGCTCCCATTCACCCCCCCTCTGGTCGCCTTGCTTTTTGCATTCTCGGTCCTTCAATTGGTATCAAAGCAGGTTAAGGATCTTCCACCTTAGCCGGTTCCAGATCCACCGAAGGCGACATGGATCGCGGCGTGGGCAAACCGCCGTTTTTCGATGGGACGAACTATGCGTATTGGAAGATACGCATGTCGGCCTATCTGCAGAGCTTGGGTGCTTCCATCTGGGATATTTGCAACTCTGCTGATTACGTGGTCTTGGCTGCTCGTGTGACTCAGCATCAGATCGATGAGCACGAAGCCAATAGCCGAGCCCGTAATGCTCTCTTTTCGTGTTTGAGCATGGGAGAGTTTGATCGCGTTTCTCACCTCTCTACGGCTCGGGAGATTTGGGCCACCCTCATGCGTTTTCATGAGGGCACCTCTCAAGTCAAAACCCGACTCTACGAGTCGTTCAAGAGAGAGTATGAGAACTTTAGACATCAACCTGGCGAGAGCATAGAGAGTTTATTCGCTCGCTTTCAGGTGATTGTCAACAGGATGAGGGCTAACAAGGAGCAGTTGCCTTTCGACGATCATGAGAGAGCCTTGAAGCTTTTGCATACTCTTGATCGGTCGGTGTGGGATTCCAAAGTTCAGGCGATCATCGAATCGCCTAACTATGAGACCCTCACGTGCGACGAGCTCTTTAGTAAGCTCAAGTCCAGTGAGATTGATGCCATGTCGAGGGCTTCTTATGCGAATCCTTCTGGCCCGACTATGGCTTTGGTTTCTGGCTCTTCTGCTAATCCCTATGCTGGCTTTGCACTTTCTTCACTCTTTTCTGTCACAGAGGACCAGCTTGAGTTGTTGGGGGATGACGAGTTGGCAATGCTCGCCAACCGGTTCACGCGGTTCCACAACAACCGCATGAACCGTCGCCGCGGTGGAGGACGCTCAGGATGCTATGAGTGCGGCGACCCCTGACCACTTCATCGCCAACTGCCCCAAGAAGAAGCATTCATCTGGGAAGGGCGATCATGGGCACAAGTACGACTCCGGCAAGCGCAAGGAGAAGTACGTCCCCGCGAGGCACAAGCGGAGGGGCGGCTTCGACAAGGAGTACATCAAGAAGAAGTACTTGGAGAAGGCCCAGGCTGAGCAGCGTGCGTTCTTCGCCACGCTCAGCGATGTCGATGGCTCGGATGACGACTCCGCTTGCTCAAGCGATGAAGAGTCCAAGAAGAAGAAGAGGATCGAGGACAAGCTGAACGGTCTCTGCTTCTTCGCCGACGACGATGGCCTCTGCACCATGGCGCTTGGGGATGAGGTCGATGGCAAGCTAGAGCACACCCCTCAGGACGACGACGACGACGACACCTCCCAGGTATCCCTCACCCACGACGAGCTTTCTGCTGAGGTTGAGAAGCTTACTGCCGCGCTCCTTAGTCAGGACAAGTTGCTTAGGCGTGCCGCTAGAGAGCGCAAGGAGTTTAGGCAGAAGTGGGAGGACACGGTGAGAGAACTTGAGTTTGCCAAGTCCACCGTGGTCGTCTTTCGATTCGAGATTCGTTTGTTGCGTTGGATTCCTAACTTCGTGCTCTACAGAATTTGGGCTTCCCGCTCTACAAAATAGCCTGAATCCCCCTCGCGTTGCTCGGGGGACGTTGAGGTTACCCAAAACCCATCCCGTCACTAGTTGACTTGCGTGAACTTGGGTGAGGAAGTTTTTGTGGTGCCTCGCTGTGATCCCAGGGATCATCCACCCTCTTCCAAGGGTCGTGGGCATCACGTTTTTGGTAGTAGCTCTTAGGGATTGATTTTGGGACACTTGGCCAAAGTTTCGAGAGAGATTTTATTGGCTCCCATTCACCCCCCCTCTGGTCGCCTTGCTTTTTGCATTCTCGGTCCTTCAGCCTTGTGATATGCCAAGCATATACCGCACGATAGTTGGTAAATCTTAGCGAAGCAGCCAAAGTCCGCAAGCGCACGGAAATACCGTTGTAGCATTTCACCCGGTGGTATACAGGGTATCGTAATTTCTCAGGGAACGGAAGTGTTCAAGGACACGGATCTAATAAACCCTAGAGAGAAAAGAGGGGAATGACTTGGGTAGCGAGGTTCTTCTAATGCTTAGAAGCCTCGAACAAGGTAACGTGTTTTCACAACCTTACTTCAGGCACCGGCTTATACCTGGTCTGCCAAGTAACTCCGGCCTATAGCTCTACGCCGTATCCAAACGTGGGGGAAACTAAGGGCAAACAGGGCTGTCACCACCTGCCGCCGACCCCTCACCCGTGGGATACGAGGCAAACGAGGGTAGTTCTTAGCTTAGACACCACGTCTACGCTATTAGCTACTACTCTAGCGTTGGCCAGGAACCCCTCCAAATGATTCAGAGGTTCCTCTACTAGAGTATCCACCAAAAGATGGACAACGAACCCGCAAGATTGTAAGAACAAGATAACAATGCTCGAGAACTTACTAGAACAAAAGTAGAACTCAACCTTTTCTTACTCCAATGTAGTAAGTTGGGTTGTAGAGGTACAGTGGGTTGCAGAGGTACAACGCGGAGAGTAGTCAACACTTCGGCCTCCCGACTAGTGCAACTAGGGGATGGAGCCGGTCACTTTACTACTTCTCTTACTCTACTCTCTATCTCGCTCCCTATTCTATTCCTAACCTAAAGGCTAAGGATATGAGTGAAAACTCTCCCTCTCTATTTCTTCTCTTGTATCTTGATGTGGACTACATCTTGAGGAATGAAGGAATGATGATTTTTTGATGTCCCTCCCCCCCTCCTTATATAGTGCCTTGAGGTCGGTTTCAGAGGGGGCATTCTGCAAAAAGCACCGACAACCGCCTTAGGGGCATTGATTGCACCGCCTCTGCAAAGGCGGTGGCCACGTGGCGTCTCCAGGGGGGCGGCCGACCCAGGGGGCGGCCGCCCCAGGGCTGGCCCACATTGGCCCAGGTTTCCTCCTGGGCCTCTCTTTTGGCCTTCTGAGTTGGTTTCCGATTGAATTTTGTAACACTTTTGTATGGGCTTTTATTCCTCTTGTTGTTTTGCGCATTTGATCGTGTCGAATTGCGCCTTTTTATCCGCTTTCCACCTGTATACAAGTTTATGGTCTACAAAACATACTTTTGCAATACATGTGGAAATTGGTTAGCGGTAAAGGTATATGTGAGTAGAATATGTGACTTTCTTCCTTTTTATGGGTCATGTTGGCGGTAGAAATATGTTGTTAAGAACCGTCAACACATACACAGCCTCCATGGTTGACTGGGCGACACTAGACTGCTTGCAAGAAGACCACGATACAAGAGAAGAACCAATAAACTGACAAGTCCCAGAAGTGGACTTGCGCTCAAGTCGGCAACCAGCAAAATCGACATCCGAATAACCACAAAGGGAGAGGTTGGAGGAAGCAGAATACCAAATCCCATACTCTGGAGTGAAGCATAAGTAGCTCATAATGCGCTTGACTGCCTGACGGTGAGAGGTGCGCGTGATGACTGAAATCGCGCGCAAAGACACACCGCGAACTGAATGTCCGGGCGTGTCGCCGTCACGTACAGCAGCGACCCGATCATACTCCGGTACTCCATCTGGTCCATAGCTTCTCCTTCCTTGTCCGCATCCAGGGCCGTCGTGGTCGACATGGGTGTTGGAAGAGGCATGGCCTCACACATATCGAATTTCTTCAGGATATCCTTAGTATACTTACCCTGGTGCACAAACGTTCCCTCTCGAGATTGCTTGATTTGCAACCCAAGGAAAAACGTCAACTCACCCATCATGCTCATCTCAAACTCCCTGCTCATAGTGTAACATCCCTGGTTTTCCAACAACCAAAAATACGAGCTTTTTAAAACTTTTCCTACAATGTGTGAAGCATGTAGTTGCTAGGTCAAACGTTAGTCAACATAGCGTGTTTGCTCCTGAAACGTTGCACTCATATAGATTTGCTTGTAGGAATGTGCTAGCATCCTGAGTCGGGTTAGGGTTTGAGTCGAGTTTAGGTTTGGAGTACATAGATCCATAACGGGTTCCTCCCTTGATCTCCTTTGTTCTAACTTCGACTTTATTGATTCATAATAAACCCTAGAGGAAAGATCTTTCTCCTTTCCTCTCAAATTATATATGAACCTCCACTATTTTCCCCAGTGAAGATTTGGTGAACCATCCTTCTCACAATTCCTCTTTATTAAATTCCTTTTGATCCCCTTTCCACATTCCCTTCGGAATTCATCTCAAACCCGCTTCGAATCTATTTCGATTCCTTTCAAACTCCTTCCAGATGCATCTCAAATATCTCTGCAAACTCCTTGTGAATTCCTCTCTTTCTCTTTATTCAAATGAACAAATCTTTCCTCCTCTTGGGCCAGCCCCTCTTCACTTATTTGGTCCAACCGAACTCCTTCATCCCTCCCCTCCAGCCCGACCGGCCCTCAGGCCCGCTCGATCTACCCTCTCCCTCCCTTTCTACGCTGGCCCACCAGTACCCCCCTCGCTCCTGTGGCCCACCTCGCGCTCCCTCTCTCCCCCTTCACCTCTCCCTCCCGCACGGGCCCTTGGCCCAGCACCGCTGCAGGCAGCTCGCCCCTGCTTCCCAGCAAGCCTGCGCGTGCGGCCCAGGCCTAGCAACCGGCACCCCTGCTCCCAAATCCTAGCGCACCTAGCCCTCTGGACAGCCGCCGCCGTCGCTGCTCCATGGCAGAGCCACGTCCCTCGCGCCCTGGCATGCCTCGGCGTCCGTACAACGCCTGGTAGATGCCCGCCACGTGCTCCGGCTGTCACATCCGATAGTGCAAACGTCGAGAACGGAAGCCGAGCCCTAGATGCCACGCTATAAAGGCCGAGCTGCCTCACCTTCTCCCCTTCCCCCAACAACAGCGCCGCCACCACTCCACTGCTCCACTCCGACAACAGCAGCCGCGCCAGACAGCTCCCCGGCCGAGCCTGTGCCGGCCACTCGGCACCGGTTTCCCCCAACCGACCACCACCTCTCCAGCTCCGACCATCATCGCCGTGCCACGCCACGCCGGCCCAGGCCTCGCCCACCCACAGCGGCCATGGCCGTGGCCATCGCCGTGGTTGCGTCGTGCCAAGCTGACCAGAGCCAAGACCACGTCGCGACGGGGCTGGGACGACCGCTACGCCGAGCTCCAGCTCCACCTCATCGCGTCTCGCCGAACTCCGGCACGGTCCTGGCCCTCCAACGCCCTTCGCCAAGCCTGGCCAAGACGTCGGACAGCACTCGTCATGCACGCTGTCCGCGCCAGCCGCGTCGTGCCAGCCAAGCCGTGTCGGGCATCGACCGCGGTGGCCTTGGCCGTGCCGCACCACGATGGGCATTGTCCGCCTTGCCGTGGCCACCACAGCCGCACGCGCCGACTCCGAGCACGGCTTGGAGCCGTACCCTGCCTGCTCCACCCTTTTGTCGGCAAGCAGCCATCGCCGGTGAGCCACCAAAAGCCCAAGCTCATACCTTCCTCCTTGTCCGTAAGCATATGGTCTGAGACCGGCCATCGCGCCGCTATTTCTTCCACTCTAATAGGAAAGCCGCCCTTGCCGCGAGCCTTCGCCGAAGCTGTGGCGCTTCCCGAACGCTTGCCGCCACATGCAGCCAGTGACAGCTAGCTCCTAGCCTGCCGCGACCACGTTGGCCAAGTGCAGCACCCACTGGCTAGCTGCAACCAACCAGCAGCAAGCCACAGTCGACCGGGATTGGCTACAGGTGGCCAGTGTCCTCCACGGTCGGCCAAGGCCATCCTTGGCTGATCGTGACGCCTCTCAGCACCTCTGACACCGCCCCGCTGAAGCCCCACCTTCCATGTCATCATCAATGTCGAACCTTTGGAAACCCCCGTTGACGCCGCCCTCGACGTCGACACAACTCTCATTTATTATTTCATCATCTTCATACCATTGTCGTTCATTACTTTATCATATGATCTATACTTGCCTGTGCCGAGCCTTCGCGCCGGTCTATTTCTCTATCGCTATGGATATGTGCTACTCTTTTGCGTTGGTCGTATAGGTGGTCGTGTGTTTGTTGTCGGTGGTTGACCGTGCCTTCCAGCTGGTCCTTGTTTGTTTTGTCTGTGAACTGTGCCTTCGAGCCGGTCGAGGGTTCGTAACTCGCTCGAACGCTACAGTCGTGGGTCGTCCCGCCGTGACAGTGACGCCGAGCGTAACTCGTCCCTCGTAGTCGTTGATGTTTGTTTGGTTGGCCTCGAAGTGCTACGAGCGATGGCTCCTGTCCTTAGCCCTAGGGCATGGTCATGCGGATATTACCCGCACACGATAGTCCTTCGTGACCTGGTCTAGTGGGAGAAGGAACGAGTGACGACAATCGTGGAACGACGAGTGCCAACTCATTTGGGTGAAGCTCATGGCCGCGAGTTGCTTCGCCACGACCATCGGGCTCCATCCGTTTTGTCGTGTTTTTGTCCTAGCCACCTTGTATGCTTGCACTGCCTTGACCGTTGCATTCCTTTAGCTCCCGTGGTGACAACCGCATCGCCACGAGCCGTAGGAATAGCGTTGTGCTAATTTAGTTGCACGGGGGTCGTGGTGCCCTACGAGTTGGCTTAGGTCGAGCGTCTCTCATTCTTCGACTACCGCTCTTGCCATAGCGTGTTGGTTGAGCGAATGCGGAGACCGCTCCTCTCTCTTTTCCTTTCTATTTGATCCTCACTGATTCAGTAAAGTGTGGATCGAGTCTGTCTGTTGTAGTCACTTTGATCCCTATCAAATGCAATGACCGTGGATCGAAGTACCCGTGGAACCAAGTTCCCCGTCTTTAGTCTGTCTCTTTTGCATGTTGGTCGTGTTTATGTAATAGTCTTGCTTCTTGATCCCAATCCTGAGATCCCCGTCTACTACTATGGCATGTGGATCAAAGGAAGGTGGATCCCCGTTTTACTTCTTCTTTTGCTTCTTCGCACTTGAGCCTTGTATGCTTGTACATATTATAGACTGTAGCGCTCCTAGATCCTCGCGGTGACAACCGCACCGCTGCGGATTCGAGGAATGTTTAGTGCCATTTGGTGCACACGGGTTGAGGTACCCTACGAGTGGATTGAGTGTTTGCGTTCTTGGTATGTCGCTCCCTTCGATGCCCGTCTTTGCCATGGCGCGTGCATAGAAGGAAGTGAGACTACCTTTGCTTCTCTTCCTCCCCTCTTGTTCTGTTCCCTCTTCTTGGTTCTCGTCGATTACCATGACGTATGGATCGAGCAAGAGATCATAACTACCCCCTTCCCCTGTTGGTCGCTCTATTCGATCCCGTCCTTAACCATGACGATTGGATCAAAGACCAGACCCTCGTTCTAGTTGGCAAAGCTAAGGTCCATGTCATGAACTTGGTTCCGTGTGAGTCGACTCGATCGACCATAGGAAAACATTTACACCGAGAACATGTCATATATGTGCTTAGCCGAGTTTCTCCTTCGCCTCTTTGGGCCCGAGGAAAACGAACTCGCTTCATGAGGGCTAATCCTATTTTTCTGTGATGTTTGCTTAAGTCGGGATCGGGTCTCAAACCATTTTACTCGAGCCGTACAGGTCGACTCGGTCGGCCCGGGAAGTACGAGCTAGGCTGTGACTCGAGCTTGTGCTTAGCAAGCATCTGCTCCTGTATCTTTTCAAGCCCGAGGTTCAGATGTCCTCCGCGAGGGCTGAGTCCTTTCTCAGTTTAGTGTCCTTCGAGTCTTTTCGAGTCTAGCTGTCACGTCAGTGTTCTGATTGCCCCTTTGTACTGTTTGTTGGTCTCGCGAGGTAGTTGTGTTGGGAGCAGTGAAGGTCAGAACGGAACCCGCTGGAGGAGACCGAGGACGACATCGGGACCCGAGGAGAACGACTACAAGGACATTAGAGATCTCGGACTAACAACATAACAGGTGCCACAGCCCATCCAACCTCGTAGAATCCTATTAGACATGCAATAATGTAGTTGCTAGCGCTTTACTTTATGCAAATGAACTGTGATAGGTTGCATGTTAGATTGCTTGTGAAGCCTATACCTTGACGCAACCCTTCCCCCTGCACACCCGCTGTTAGGATAGACACCGCTTACTTTATATATACTTGCTACACACTTCTACTATGCATTATATCTATGATGTGATGCTTGGTGGATGTTTGTTGGTCGGTGGCTAAGGCACGTGGTGCCGTGATAACATGATTATGATTTGGAGAGATCTTGGCGTGTGTCTTGGGTGCGTGTGGTGAGGGTTGAGTCAACTGGCCAGGATCTACGACGAGTCCGGTGACGATTCTTGCCGAGGGGATGTGACCTGGGCATTCCCTAGGAAGTACCTGTGGCGGGTACATTGTGATCTTGAGAATAGATCCTAGGAGGAGTGTCTTCGCGGGACGAATCCCCAGGATAGAGGTGCTGTGTCAGCACGGGGGTATCCAGGATACCCCGAGGAGGAGATATCCTGTCTGGTCACCTAGGACGTCGAGAGGCTGGCTCATAGTACCTTCGTGCGCACCACTTGTTCTTGTATGGGCGGGAACCGTTCCTACCCCCTGGGCAAAACGATGCCATTACTGCTAGGCTGGAAGGTGATAAGTGTACGGAGGTAAGGGCTGGAGACCCACACCCTCCTAAGACAATGTGGTGTTTTATTTGGTATGCCAGCATCCACGTCTCACAGTCTCAGCGTTATGGTGGATTTCCACCGGGGTGCCCCAGGGCTGAGAGGTAGGATGGCAGCGTTGCGGATTAGGGGGAAGTTCAGAATCAGCTTAGACGAGCCGGATCCTCGAGGATAGCTAACCTGTGGTTCCAGGCATACACGCTCTGCAGAGTTGATCAATCTATACGTATAGCCATGTCCCCGGTCATGGACAATCCTATAGCTTTACTTCTCTTGGCTTAGTGAGAGGTGCTTCTTCTTCTCCCCCTGGGTTGATAGGTCCGGCGCTGGCCGTTGAGGCAAGGTACGAGTGGGAGTCGTCCTTGCCGCCTAGGGAGTGAGAGTGTGGTGAGATGTGTGGATGGGATGGATGGATGGCCGTATGGTCAAATGTTCGGTCGATGACCGAATGGAAGGCCATGTGGCCGGGTATATGGGATAAAACTTGATGACTATATTTATAAAATATTGATTACCTGCATAGGAAAACTACAGCCATAAATAGATTCCTTTTGCTCTACCCTTGCATTCCACATACCACATAGCAAATGCAAGCATAGGATGGGAAAATGTGGCCAGTACAAACCGTACAGAAAATTAACGACAGGTTGGATGACTTCTACCGCGACGATGGTGGAAGCTAGATGGACTAGGAAGCCTCGTTCCTATACGCAAGTTTGGATGAGAAGATGAAGACGAAGACGTAGTCTTCGCCCGCTGCTACAACAACTTTGATGACGCCTTTGAAGGAGGAGCCTTCACTCGCCGACGCTCTACACCAATTTCAGCGTCGATAGGTGTGTGTTACCGATATAGTTTGTACTAGGTGGTGTTTCCATGTGATGTAATGACTTGTAATCTGTACTTCCGTGTTGTATGAACTATGGTAACAACTGAATAATGATAATGTGATGGTTTGAGACTTTTTGGACTATCACATTATGATGTATCTGCGGATTCCCCTTCGAGGAAATCGTGGGTCATTTCAGTTGGTATCAGAGCCATACTTGCCTGTAGGACGAGACTTTAGGACCAAACACTAGAATAGAAGCCAGAATTTCTGCTTGTTGGTAGAACCATAAGTGCTAACACTTGCTTCCCCCTCTGCCTTGAGTTCTAATGTTGACTAGCCTACCCCTTTTGGAAAGTTGACCTATAGAATACATTTTCCCTCCTCTTATACTGCCTACGCCAGATCGGTAGCTGTGTGAGACTTGAAGGTTTTGGAGTCGCCTTAGGTGAACACTATGCATATAGGAGTTGTAATGCTGCCTGATTGTCTGGATCTTTGATGTTTGGCTTGTGCTTTTATGCTTCTTATTATCCGAGTGTAAGTTATAAAAGATGTTTTTGCGTGAGACTCCAGGTGTTGGATAACCCTTACAGGCTAAACCCAAGCCGCCCTATGACTAGGTAAGAGAACCCAACGAACTGAGTGGGAAAGATAAAGCCAATGCATCATGTCTTCGGGACCATTTCAAAAATGTTTTTGGCTTTCCAAGCAAACAAGTTTTCAAAACTTCCCTCCCTTCTCTCATTTGGAAAATGTCTCTTCTTTCACAAAAGTTATTCTATTTCAAAGGAAAACAATTTCAAAGTTTCCAAAAAGGTTTTTCTCTTTTCAAAAGAAAACAGATTTAGTTCCCTTCCTGAACTGTTTCCCTTTCAAAAGCTATTTACAAAGCAATGTGAAAACTATTTTCTTTCTAAAAAAGTGTTTCAAATCTCGATTTCAGGAAACCAAGTTTTGTTTTCACCCAGCACAATGTTTTCAAACCAAAGGTCCTTGGCTCAATTTTGTTTTAAGTTGTTTTGATTTCAATCTGAGAGCCGAGTTCCACTTAACAAAATCAATCCTACTTTCAAAAAACTGATTTGCAACTGTTTTATCAAGCAAAATCTTTGCGAAAAGGATGTTCTTGCAACTGTTTTAAAAAGTATTTGTCAAACAAAAAAGAGTTTTTCCAAAGTTTATTTCAAAAGTTGTTTTGAAAATGGTTTCTGAAAACAAAGTTGATTGCGAAATCTTTGCTTTTCAAAAGGCACGCTTTAAAACTGGTTTCAAAACTAGTTTTCTTTGTTTCAAAATCATTTTCAAAATAAAAGGGAGCAACGCCCTGTTTCAAAAACCTTGGTGTTTTCAAACCGCTTGTTTCAAAACTTTTAAAAATAAATGAGTGTGTTTTGTTTTCAAAAACAAATGGACTTTCAAAAGACTTGTATTGCAAAACCTGTGTCGATTTCAAACATCTTCAAAACCCGACTTGGATTTAAAAAGTTTTGCAAAACGTTTCTTTGAAAGAATTTTAGAAACTGCGTGTTCTCGCTATTTCAAAAATCTTTTAAGCCAAAGTTTGTTTGGAAAAGTTTTAAAAAATGGTTTGATTTAAAAATGCTTTCATTCCAAAAGGCTCACCGTTCTTGAAAAATCTTTTCAAAAAGAGTTTGGAAAACAAAAAGGCCTTCTTAAAAGCTTTGATTTTATAAACTAAAGACTTATTTTGAACCTTTTAAATAGCTCTTTGTAAAGTTTGTTTTAGTTAAAAAAAATGATTTGAGTTTCAAAAACCCAAATGGGTAATGACTTATTTCAAAACGTCCTTGTTTTAATTTCAAAATTCAAAGGTCACTGCCCTCTTCTTGCAAAAATTACAAAATAAAGGATTTTAAAAATTATTTTCCATAAAGAAAACTTTCAAAATGTTTTTTTGGTTTTCCCTTCCCTCCCCCTCTAGCTTGGGATATCCAGTTGTTGTCGGTAACTGTTGGTAGCGTGTTGTGATTGTGACCCACGGTGCCGCTACGAAACTTGGGGCCCCATGTGTGATGCATCCACATGGCTTGCTGCCGGGCGTATGCTGGTATCGCGGTACATGACTGTGACCACTCTGAGAGATACCTGCGTACCACCGAGATCCTAAGCCTAGCTTTCAAAACCAATTTCAAAAGTGTCCATTTAAAAAAAAGGTTCTTACTTAAAAAAAAAGTTTTGGATTTCGAAAATCCTCCTTCAAAAGCCTTGATTTGTTAAAACCCCAAAAATTTTGGTTCAAAACAATCCCGTTTTGATAAAAGCTTTAAAAGAAAAGAGTTTGCAAAAAGTTGTTGAAGAGTTTTCTTTCAAATAAAAGTCTTTTGCCTTCAAAACCTGTGACCCTTTTTAATGTTTTGAAAACCTTGCCTTTCTTTCAAAATGTTGTTTGAAAAGAAGTTTTCAAAACTCTCGTTGGTGTTTATTTTGAAAAGTTTGAGAAAATCTCCCTCTTTTTAAACAATCATTTCAAAAGAAAGAGTTTATGAAAATTCAATTTTCAAAAGTTTTCAAAATGTCTTGTGAAAAGATAAAGGTTTTGGTTTCAAAACTCAGAACTGACTTCAAAAATGGATTTAATTTTGTTTGAAAACCAGTTGTTCAAAGAAAAGAAAAAGAATTTTCGAAAAAAGGGCGCTTGATCTTGTTTTACAAAACTCGGTGCATGAAAAAAAAAGATTTGCGTCTGAAACTTGTTTTCCAAAACCGTGGTTTACAAAATGCTTTCAAAATGGTGTTTTAAATAGTTTCTCAAAACAAGGATTTGCAAAAATAAAAAGCTTTCAAAATGTTTTGGAACTTGGTTTGCGAAAGGCTTCAAAACCTCCCCTACCTTTGTTTTGAACACCGGCTTTTCCTCAAAAGACATTGTTTTAGCAAAATCCTTTTTATCCGTCTGAGAAAACAATCTCCCTCTTTTCAAACATCTTTTGTGAACCGTTTTCTTAAAAATGACTTGCCAAACATCCTGTTTCAAAAGCTTTTTGCAAAATGCATTAGTGCATATAGGTTGCCCAACAGAAACCATCAACCCTAGGACAAGCCTACCAGTTCAACCTTCTTGTGACAGATACCCCTAAATCTCGGGGACGAGATTCTTGTAAGGGGGGTGGTCTGTAACATCCCAGGTTTTCCAACAACCAAAAATACGAGCTTTTTAAAACTTTTCCTACAATGTGTGAAGCATGTAGTTGCTAGGTCAAATGTTAGTCAACATAGCGTGTTTGCTTGTAGGAATGTGCTAGAGTCCTGAGTCGGGTTAGGTTTTGAGTCGAGTTTAGGTTTGGAGTACACAGATCCATAACGGGTTCCTCCCTTGATCTCCTTTGTTCTAACTTCGACTTTATTGATTCATAATAAACCCTAGAGGAAAGATCTTTCTCCTTTCCTCTCAAATTATATATGAACCTCCACTATTTTCCCATGTGAAGATTTGGTGAACCATCCTTCTCACAATTCCTCTTTATTAAATTCTTTTTGATCCCCTTTCCACATTCCCTTCGGAATTCATCTCAAACCCGCATCGAATCTATTTCGATTCCTTTCAAACTCCTTTCGGATGCATTTCAAATATCTCTGCAAACTCCTTGTGAATTCCTCTCTTTCTCTTTATTCAAATGAACAAATCTTTCCTCCTCTTGGGCCAGCCCCTCTTCACTTATTTGGTCCAACCGAACTCCTTCATCCCTCCCCTCCAGCCCGACCGGCCCTTAGGCCCGCTCGATCTCCCCTCTCCCTCCCTTTCTACGCCGGCCCACCAGTACCCCCCCTCACTCCTGCGGCCCACCTCGCGCTCCCTCTCTCCCCCTTCACCTCTCCCTCCGGCACGGGCCCTTGGCCCAGCACCGCCGCACGTAGCTCGCCCCTGCTTTCCAGCAAGCCCACGCGTGCGGCCCAGGCCTAGCAGCCAGCACCCCTGCTCCCAAACCCTAGCGCACCCAGCCCTCTGGACAACCGCCGACGCCGCTCCGCAGCAGAGCCGCGTCCCTCGCGCCCTGGCATGCCTCGACGTCCGTACCACGCCTGGTAGATGCCTGCCACGTGCTCCGGCTGTCACATCTGATGGTGCAGGCGTCGAGAACGGAAGCCGAGCCCTAGATGCCACGCTATAAAGGCCGAGCTGCCTCACCTTCTCCCCTTCCCCCAACAACAGCGCCGCCACCACTCCACTGCTCCATTGTTGACGGTTCTTAACGACATATTTCTACCGTCAACATGACCCATAAAAAGGAAGAAAGTCACATATTCTACTCACATATACCTTTACCGCTAACCAATTTCCACATGTATTGCAAAAGTATGTTTTGTAGACCATAAACTTGTATACAGGTGGAAAGCAGATAAAAAGGCGCAATTCGACACGATCAAATGCGCAAAACAACAAGAGGAATAAAAGCCCATACAAAAGTGCTGCCAAATTCAACCAGATTCGGACTTACCACGACGTTTCAGGCCAAATGGGCTTTGGCCCAGCCCATGGGGGCCCAGCCACCCCCCTGCTGACGTCACTCGTCCACCGCCTTTGCAGAGGCGGTACATTCAATGTTCTTAAGACGGTGCCGGGTGCAAATTGCAGGAAAACCCCCTATTGAACCGACCTAGAACCCCTATATAAGCATGGGGAGAGGACCTCTCACAATATCAAGTATCAAGATACAAGAGAAGATGTAGAGAGGAAGAGCTTCACTCATATCCTTAGCCTTTAGGTTAGGAATAGAATAGGGAGCGAGATAGAGAGTAGAGTAAGAGAAGTAGCAAGTGACCGGCTCCATCCCCTAGTTGCACTAGTCGGGAGGCCGAAGCATTGACTACTTCCTGCACTGTACCTCTGCAACCCGACTTACTGCATTGGAGTAAGAAAAGGTTGAGTTCTACTTTTGTTCTAGTAAGTTCTTGAGCATTGTTATCTTGTTCTTACAATCTTGCGGGTTCGTTGTCCATCTTTTGGTGGGTACTCTAGTAGAGGAACCTCTGAATCATTTGGAGGGGTTCCTGGCCAACGCTAGAGTAGTAGCTAATAGCGTAGACGTGGTGTCTAAGCTAAGAGCTACCCTCGTTTGCCTCGTATCCCACGGGTGAGGGGTCGGCGGCAGGATGGTGACAGCCCTGTTTGCCCTTAGTTTCCCCCACGTTCGGATACGGCGTAGAGCTATAGGCCGGAGTTACTTGGCAGACCAGGTATAAGCCGGTGCCCGAAGTAAGGTTGTGAAAACACGTTACCTTGTTCGAGACTTCTAAGCATTAGAAGAACCTCGCTACCTAAGTCGTTCCCCTCTTTTCTCTCTAGGGTTTATTAGATCCGTGACCTTGAACACTTCCGTTCCCTGAGAAATTACGATACCCTGTATACCACCAGGTGAAATGCTACAACGGTATTTCCGTGCGCTTGCGGACTTTGGCTGCTTCGCTAAGATTTACCAACTATCGTGCGGTATATGCTTGGCATATCACAAGGCAATGGCGCCATCCTTGTGGCATGTTAAGAAATACCGACACGGCACTTCTTGGCGCTTTTGCTGAGGATAGCTTAAAACCCTATTCTCTGTGATTGCGTTAAGAAATGTCAACAAGCATTTCTGGCGCCGTTGCCGGGGATAGCTTAAAACCCTATCTTCTGTGATTGCGTTAAGAAATGTCAACAAGCTCCACTCCGACAACAGCAGCCGCGCCAGACAGCTCCCCGGCCGAGCCTGTGCCGGCCACTCGCCTCCGGTTTCCCCCAACCGACCACCACCTCTCCAGCTCCGGCCATCATCGCCGCGCCACGCCACGCCGGCCCAGGCCTCGCCCACCCACAGCGGCAATGGTCGTGGCCGTCGCCGTGGCTGTGTCGCGCCAAGCTGACCAGAGCCAAGACTGCGTCGCGACAGGGCTGTGACGACCGCTACGCCGAGCTCCAGCTCCACCTCGTTGCGTCTCGCCGAACTCTGGCACGGTCCTGGCCCTCCAACGCCCTTCGCCAAGCCTGGCCAAGATGTCGGACAACACTCGTCATGCACGCTGTCCACGCCAGCCGCGTCGTGCCAGCCAAGCCGTGTCGGGCATCGACCGCGGTGGCCTTGGCCGTGCCGCACCACGATGGGCGTTGTCCGCCTTGCCGTGGCCACCACAGCCGCAAGCGCCGACTCTGAGCACGCCGTGGAGCCATACCCTGCCTCGCTCCACCCTTTCGTCGGCAAGCAGCCATCGCCGGTGAGCCACCGAAAGCCCAAGCTCCTACCTTCCTCCTTGTCCGTAAGCATATGGTCTGAGACCGGCCATCGCGCTGCTATTTCTTCCACTCTTGCAGGAAAGCCGCCCTTGCCTCGAGCATTCGCCGAAGCTATGGCGCTTCCCGAATGCTTGCCGCCGCATGCGGCCAGTGACAGCTAGCTCCTAGCCTGCCACGACCACGTTGGCCAAGTGCAGCACCCACCGGCTAGATGCAACCAACCAGCAGCAAGCCACAGTCAACCGGGATTGGCTACTGGTGGCCAGTGTCCTCCACGGTCGGCCAAGGCCATCCTTGGCTGATCGCGACGCCTCCCAGCACCTCTGACACCGCCCCGCTGAAGCCCCATCTTCCATGTCATCATCAAGGTCGAACCTTTGGAAACCCCCGTCGACGCCGCCCTCGACGTCGACACAACTCTCATTTATTATTTCATCATCTTCATACCTTGTCATTCACACTTTATCATATGATCTATACTTGCCTGTGCCGAGCCTTCGCGCCAGTCTATTTCTCTATCGCTATGGATATGTGCTACTCTTTTGCGTTTGTTGTATACGTCGTCGTGTGTTTGTTGTCGGTGGTTGACCGTGCCTTCCAGCTGGTCGTTGTTTGTTTTGTCTGTGAACAGTAACTTCGAGCCGGTCGAGGGTTCGTAACTCGCTCGAACGCTATGGTTGTGGGTTCGTCCCGCCGTGACCGTGACGCCGAGCGTAACTCGTCCCTCGTAGTCATTGATGTTTGTTTGGTCGGCCTCGAAGTGCTACAAGCGATGGCTCCTGTCCTTAGCCCTAGGGCATGGTCATGCGGATATTACCCGCACACGATAGTCCTTCGTGACCTGGTCTAGTGGGAGAAGGAACGAGTGACGACAATCATGGAACGAGGAGTGCCAACTCGTTTGGGTGAAGCTCATGGCTGCGAGTTGCTTCGCCATGACCATCGGGCTCCACCCGTTTTGTCGTGTTTTTGTCCTAGCCACCTTGTATGCTTGCACTGCCTTGACCGTTGCATTCCTTTGGCTCCCGCGGTGACAACCGCACCGCTACGAGCCGTAGGAATAGCGTTGTGCTAATTTAGTTGCACGGGGGTCGTGGTGCCCTATGAGTTGGCTTAGGTCGAGCGTCTCTCATTCTTCGACTACCGCTCTTGCCATAGCGTGTTGGTTGAGTGAATGCAGAGACCGCTCCGCTCTCTTTTCCTTTCTATTTGATCCTCACTGATTCAGTAAAGTGTGGATCGAGTCTGTCTGTTCTAGTCACTTTGATCCCTATCAAATGCAATGGCCGTGGATCGAAGTACCCGTGGAACCAAGTTCCCCGTCTTTAGTCTGTCTCTTTTGCTTGTTGGTCGTGTTTATGTAATAGTCTTGCTTCTTGATCCCATTCCTAAGATCCCCGTTTACTACTATGGCATGTGGATAAAAGGAAGGTGGATCCCGTTTTACTTCTTCTTTTGCTTCTTCGCACTTGAGCCCTTGTATGCTTGTACCTATTATAGACTGTAGCGCTCCTAGATCCTCGCGGTGACAACCGCACCGCTGCGGATTCGAGGAACGTTTAGTGCCATTTGGTGCACACGGGTTGAGGTACCCTACGAGTGGATTGAGTGTTTGCGTTCTTGGTATGTCGTTCCCTTCGATGCCCGTCTTTGCCATGGCACGTGCATAGAAGGAAGTGAGACTACCTTTGCTTCTCTTCCTCTCCTCTTGTTCTGTTCCCTCTTCTTGGTTCTCATCGATTACCATGACGTATGGATCGAGCAAGAGATCAGAACTACCCCCTTCCCCTGTTGGTCGCTCTATTCGATCCTGTCCTTAACCATGACGATTGGATCAAAGACCGGACCCTCGTTCTAGTTGGCAAAGCTAAGGTCCATGTCATGATCTTGGTTCCGTGCGAGTCGACTCGATCGACCGTAGGAAAACATTTACACCGAGAACATGTCATAGATGTGCTTAGCCGAGTTTCTCCTTCGCCTCTTTGGGCCCGAGGAAAACGAACTCGCTTCGTGAGGGCTAATCCTATTTTTGTGTGATGTTTGCTTAAGTCGGGATTGGGTCTCAAACCATTTTACTCGAGCCGTACAGGTCGACTCGGACGGCCCGGGAAGTATGAGCTAGGCTATGTCTCGAGCTTGTGCTTAGCAAGCATCTGCTCCTGTATCTTTTCAAGCCCGAGGATCGGATGTCCTCCGCGAGGGCTGAGTCCTTTCTCAGTTTAGTGTCCTTCGAGTCTTTTCGAGTCTAGCTGTCGCGTCAGTGTTCTCATTGCCCCTTTGTACTGTTTGTTGGTCTCGCGAGGTAGTTGCGTTGGGAGCAGCAAAGGTCAGAACGGAACCCGCTTGAGGAGACCGAGGATGACATCGGGACCCGAGGAGAACGACTACAAGGACATTAGAGATCTCGGACTAACAACGTAACAGGTGCCATAACCCATCCAACCTTGTAGAATCCTATTAGACATGCAATAATGTAGCTGCTAGCTCTTTACTTTATGCAAATGAACTGTGATAGGTTGCATGTTAGATTGCTTGTGAAGCCTATACCTTGACGCAACCCTTCCCCCTGCACACCCGCTGTTAGGATAGACACAGCTTACTTTATATATACTTGCTACTCACTTCTACTATGCATTATATCTGTGATGTGATGCTTGGTGGATGTTTGCTGGTGGGTGGCTAAGGCACGTGGTGCCGTGATAACAGGATGATGATTTGGGGAGATCTTGGCGTGTGTCTTGGGTGCGTGTGGTGAGGGTTGAGTCGACTGGATAGGATCTACGACGAGTCCGGTGACGAGTCTTGCCGAGGGGATGTGACCTGGCATTCCCTGGGGAGTACCTGTGGCGGGTACATTGTGATCTTGAGAATAGATCCTGGGGAGGAGTGTCTTCGCGGGACGAATCCCCGGGATAGAGGTGCTGTGTCAGCTGGGGGTATCCGGGATACCCCGAGGAGGAGATATCCTGTCTGGTCACTTAGGACATCGAGAGGCTGGCTCATAGTACCTTCGTGCGCACCACTTGTTCTTGTATGGGCGGGAACCGTTCCTACCCCCTGGGTGAAACGATGCCATTACTGGTAGGCTGGAAGGTGATAAGTGTAGGGAGGTAAGGGCTGGAGACCCACACCCTCCTAAGACAACGTGGTGTTTTATTTGGTACGTCAGGATCCACGTCTCACAGTCTCAGCGTTACGGTGGATTTCCATCGGGGTGCCCCAGGGCTGAGAGGTAGGATGGCATCATTGCGGATTAGGGGGAAGTTCGGAATCAGCTTAGACGAGCCGTATAGTCGAGGATAGGTAACCTGTGTTTCCAGGCGTACACGCTCTGCAGAGTTGATCAATCTATACGTATAGCCGTGTCCCCGGTCATGGACAATCCTATAGCTTTACTTCTCTTGGCTTAGTGAGAGGTGCTTCTTCTTCTCCCCCTGGGTTGATAGGTCCGGCGCTGGCTGTTGAGGCAAGGTACTAGTGGGAGTCGTCCTTGCCGCCTAGAGACTGAGAGTGTGGTGAGATGTGTGGATGGGATGGATGGATGGATGGATGGTCGTATGGTCGGATGTTCGGTCGATGACCGAATGGAAGGCCATGTGGCCGGGTATATGGGATAAAACTTGATGACTATATTTATAAAATATTGATTACCTGCATAGGAAAACTACAGCCATATATAGATTCCTTTTGCTCTACCCTTGCATTCCACATACCACATAGCAAATGCAAGCATAGGATGGGAAAATGTGGCCAGTACAAACCGTACTGAAAATTAACGACAGGTTGGACGACTTCTACCGCGACGATGGTGGAAGCTAGATGGACTAGGAAGCCCCGTTCCTATACGCAAGTTTGGATGAGAAGATGAAGACGAAGACGGAGTCTTCGCCCGCTGCTACATCAACTTTATTGATGCCTTTGAAGGAGGAGCCTTCACTCGCCGACGCTCTACACCGATTTCAGCGTCGATAGGTGTGCGTTACCGATATAGTTTGTACTAGGTGGTGTTTCCATGTGATGTAATGACTTGTAATCTGTACTTCCGCGTTGTATGAACTATGGTAACAACTGAATAATGATAATGTGATGGTTTGAGACTTTTTGGACTATCACATTATGATGTATCTGCGGATTCCCCTTCGAGGAAATCATGGGTCGTTTCACATAGTGTCTGCAAACTTGGCAACCAAAGCGTGAGAAGAACCACTGAAAATGATATCATCCACGTAAATCTGGACCAAGAGAGTGTCATTGCCTTGCTTGAGGAGAAAAAGCATTTTATCCACACATCCCATTTTAAAACCCTTAGCAAGCAAAAAGGTTTTCAACCTATCATACCAGGCTCTAGGGGCTTCTTTCAAACCATACAAAGCTTTGTGAAGTTTAAAAAGATGGTTTGGAAACTTGGGATTTTCGAAACAGGGAGGTTGTTTCACATACACCTCTTCTTATATGTAGCCGTTTAAGAAGGCACTCTAAAAAACCATTTGAAAAAGTATAAACCCTCTAGATGCAGCAAAAGCCAAGAGTATCCTAATTGCCTCCAAACGAGCTACAGGAGCAAACGTCTCCTCATTGTCTATCCCCTCCTTCTGACTATACCCCTGGGCTACAAGTCTGGCCTTGTTTCTCATAACATGGTCATCCTCTCCTTGTTTTTTTTGAAAACCCATTTTGTACCAATAGGGTGACACTCAGGAGGAGGTGGAACCAAAACCCAAACCTGATTTCTTTCAAAGTTTTCTAACTCCTCATGCATGGCATTGACCCAATCAGGATCAGATAAAGCGTGTCCAACATCTCGGGGTTCAAAATCAGCAACAAATGCAGAATGAGCAAAGTGAGAGATTTGTTGTGACCTTGACCGAGTGACACGTTCGCCGATGCTGCCGATCATCTGTTGAGGCGGGTGTTGGCGCTGAATGTGTCGTGGCGCCTCCCGAACTAAGGAAACCTCCCCCTCAACCGCAGCTGGTGCCTCCTCGGGTACAAAAGGTACCGTGAGTGGTAGTAGAGGCCGCTCTTTGCGGCATAGCAGGTGGAGGTGGTGCTGGGTCATCCATCCCTTCAGCACCCTCGTCCTCATCATGAAAAAGAGGCTCGCCAACCTCATGGTCACCGCACGCTCAAAACAAGAAGAAGGACAAACCATGGTCTCGTCGAAGGTGACATCAGATGTCTCCATGACTCAGTTAGTATCAAGGTTAAGTCCACGATATGCACGAGTATGAGTGCCATAACCCAAAAATACACCGTCAGAAGAACGAGACTCAAACTTGTCCAGGTTGCCTTTCTTGAGTATAAAACAATGGCAACCAAAAACTCTAAAATAACTCACTTTGGGTTGTTTTCCAAAACGCAACTCATAAGAAGTCTTTTTCAAGAAAGCTCGGAGGAAAATGCGATTGGAGATATAGCATGCAGTGTTCATAGCTTCGGCCCAATATCGCCTAGGAGTCCTATGCTCATCGAGCATCGTCCTGGCCATCTCTACAAGGGTCTGATTCTTCCTTTCTACAACACCATTTTGTGGCAGGGTGTAGGGGGAGGAAAACTGATGCTCTAAACCCAAAGAGTTACAAAACTTCTCAAAATCCGAGTTCTTAAACTCGGAACCATTATCACTACGGATAGCTCGCATTGAGTTCAAAGGGAACTCATTCTGAAGACGTAAAATCAGATTACGAGCAAAAGCGAAAGTCTCAGTCTTCTCAGTCAAAAAGAAGACCCACGAATATCTCGAAAAATCATCAACAACGACAAGCACGTACCACTTCCCCCCAACCGAGCTCACCCGAGCTGGACCAACAAGGTCCATGTGTAAAAGATCTCCAAGGCGCTTAGTCATGACCTGAGTCACGGGATGGTGGGGAGTGACAACCATCTTCCCATGTCTACAAGAATGGCAAACAAGATCCTTCTCCATGCGCAACTTGGGCAATCCTCGGATTAGGCCAAGTGAACTAAGCCTTACAAGCAAGTCGAAGCTCAAATGTCCTCTCCTATGCCATTTCCAAAGATCAGAGGAGGAAGGTCCAACCAAAAGACAACGAGAAACTCCAAACGACTCTGAGAAATTCGCATGAAAGACTTTCCCAAAGGGCGAAATCACACAAAGAAGATTGCCCTGAGGATCCAAAATACAACTGAGATTCGGTTTAAAACGAATCTCATAGTCGTCATCAAAGAGTTGCGAAACAGAAAAAGGTTAAAATGCAAGTTAGAAACAAGAGCAACATCGCGCAACACAAAGTGCTCATTAACTCGCACCGACCCACGAGACAACACTTTACCTTTGCTATTGTCGCCGAAGGTGATAAATTCCTTTCCGGCGACTGGACTAAGACTGGAGAACCACTTGGCGTTTCCGGTTATGTGCCTTGAGCAACCGGAATCCACCAACCAAACATTCTCCAATCGTTTTACCTACATCAATAAAAAGACATAGGGTGAGCATACGGTCCAACACTGGGGTTAACGAAGTAGGAAGAGTACCAGTGTTGGGCCGGCTGCTCAAAAGAACGGTTAGCAGAAAAAGCATTCCTAGCACGCCTACGGGGAAAGCGATCACCACGCACAGGAAAACGTGGTCCGCTAAGGAAAGAGCGTCCATCGCGATACTCAAAACGCGGTGGAGGGTAACGCTCAACAAAGCCACCGCCACGGGGTCCGTATCCTGCAAAGTCAGGACCCCGCCGGGCAACTCCTCCCTAAAGCCTAGGACCTTGAGGCTCTGCACCTCTAGGACTAGCAGCTCTCCTCCGAACATTCGACACATGCACATCATGGAAAGGATGGTACATGTCCGCATTGTTCATCTCCCTGGCACGGCGCGCCTCTCTCTTGCGCCGAAAGCAGAACTCACTCAAGTGTCCATCTCTCCCATAGTGCTCACAATGGTACCTCACTGCTCTCATAGGGGGTTGTTGGTACTCACGATAGTGGGTGTGGATCACCTTGCCCTTCTGTGGCATAAGCTCCTTCTGGGTAGGTGGCATTGTGTCAAGTTTTTTTTTCAGGTGGTTGGGTTTGGGATGCCACATCTGTTTCTTGGGTGGATCTCTCGGAGGTTCCTCATATACTCCATTTTTGGTGTTAGGCTTGAGTGGCTCTTTGGGTGGAATCTTGGTAAGCTTGGGAGTAGTGGTGGAGTCGGGCTTCTCACTCGGGTTAAGAACACTCGACTCTCCAATCTTGCCAAAAGAGGAAGCATCAACACCCTGAGCGATACCTACACGAGGACCTCCAGCAGCACGCTTGAACTGGGAGATCATCATCCCAAGCTGCAGCTCACCAGTAGATACCCATGACAGGATGGTCTGAAGGTATGTGTTTTCCTCCTCGGTTTGCATCTTGTCATGCTTCATGTTTGCAATCTCCATCTCCAAACCCTCACACAAAGCGCATCTAGAAACACAAGTGCTATCCGAGCTAGCCTTCTCAAGAGACACAATCTTGGCATTCTTCTCTGCCAACTCGGATTGCAAGCCTGCACAAGACTTGCACGCACCAAGCACCGAAGATCTAGATCTAAGCTCATCCACCTCTCCCACCAACACAGCATACTTACTTCTCAAGGTGAGAAGATCAGTCATGTGTGTGGATCATGTTGGTAGTTCTTAGCTTCACTAAAGATAGAGCTAGACAACTATCCCCGGTAACGGCCCAGAACTGCTTGTTGACACTAGCCAACGTCGTTACTAGGAGTAGACTATGGAATCTATTCCAGGCAACGGTGTCAGAAGTGCTTGAAGCAAGTCCGGTCAGTATACCTAAAGGAGTGAAGCTAAAGCAGCTATCTACTAATGCCAAGCGGGGTTGTCAATCCCGACACTAGTAGGAGCTAGCTAGAGAGATTGCAATCTACCAAGAGGAGATTCTGCAAGCGCACAGAACTATCGTAGTAGCACTTCGCCTGGGAGTACCAGGTGTCGATTTATTTGATCCCAAGGGAAGGCTAGGGTGGTGTATGAGTCGAGTCAAGGAGGGGATGAGAGTCGAAGAAAAGAGAAAAGGAAAAAGGAGAGAAGGGAGAAGAGGGGATGGAAGGCTAGAAAGAATATGTGGGTGGATAGGTAAGGATGAAATGGATGGCTAAGGTAAGGTGGATGGATAGGTAAATAGAGAGTAACCAAGATAACTAACTACTAACTACTCCTACATAACCATGAAGCAAGATAACTACGAAGCAAGATAACTACGAAGCAAGATAGGCAAATGTCAATAAAGCAGCTAAGTTAAGTAAAGTTTTATTCCTATCTTATCAAGTATCGAGGCGTACTAGCCTTTACCACTGACTTAGGTTGAACGCTAGCACAACAAGCCTTACTGTTAAACTGGGCCAACTACGTGGTGGAATTCAAGGCGCACAGGGTTGTCACCACCTGCTTGCTACCACAGCTATCCGGGGGTCCAGCCGTATCTGAAGGTAAGTCTATAACTAAGCACCACGGTTAACTATATTCTAACTATCTCTACCCTAGCTTTGAATAGAGACACCCTTGCGGACGTCAGAGCAAATACTTGACTTAATAAGATAAACACTAAACTAACTAAGCAACCTATTGCCAAAGATCAAACACTAAGCTCACTTGAGATTAACTACTATGGCTAAGTGAATTGATCTGTAGGATAGCTAGGCACTCAAGCATTCAATCAAGTATACCACTCAATACTGATAAGTAGAATAAAGTAATACTTGAAATGATGAAATAGAATATAGTAAAGTGCTTGAGTAACAAGAGCAAAACCTGAACTAGAGATGAAGGAAGACTCTTCCCAGCTCCAGGACCAATCACTCGCACGCCTCTACTCTTGAGCTAAGCCTTGAGCAGCGCTTCCACGAGGGCAAAGATGCCTTGCTCTACTAGCTACCTACTTGCCTAGGCTCTCTGAGCTTCTAACCTAACTCTCACTTGCTTGTGTTGCTTCTTGGTGTGGTATGGGATGGTACCAATGAAGTGGTGCCACCAGGGGGGTATTTATAGTCTTGAGGAGTGAGGGGGGGTACTTATAGGGGGCAGCCAACCGACCTAGGGCTAACCCTAGTGGCGGACGCCAGCCCTAGGTGGCGGCCGCCACCTCCCTCACCGTTGGATGCACCGCCTTGGCTTCAACAGCATCCAGGAGCTCCAAAGAGGCGGTTGGTAGGTCGGTTGCATGTCCAAGTAACCACCATTCGGCCTTGATCCACGCCACTCACTCCTGAGCCATCCGATGCCACTGACCTAGTGTCCAAGGGCCAAGATTTGGCATTGGGATGGTCAGACGGATCAGTGACGTGGCAAAGGGGGAGAGTTGGGCCTCTCCATGTGGCGGGCGCCACATTTGGGTGGCGGGCGCCACCCCACTCGGGCCCAAATGGGTTCTGGTGAGTGGGCTCGTCTCCTGGTGGGTCCATTATCCAAATTTGGTCCAAATCCTGCATTCAAATAAAAATCTATGGACATGTGGAATTTAGTTAGTTTGAAACCTATTTGACTACATTTCATGCCTTTTTGCTGAACTTTAGGGTAAAATGTTCATAGTAAAACGGGTGTTTAAGGACCATCAATAGAGCACATCTCACACTCCTCCTCATCTGTGACAACAACGGTGGACTTGACAGATTCAAGTTCCTTCACCGTATCTTCCCACTTCTGCCTAAACTCCTTCCTCTCTCTAGCAGCATGCCTAAGCAACTTGTCTTGACTAAGGAGAGCGGCAGTAAGTTTCTCGACCTCAGCAGAAAGCTCATCGGGGGTCTGGGATACCTGGGAGGTGTCATCGTCGTCGTCGTTGTTCCGAGGGATGTCCCCTAGCTCGCCGTCGACCTCCTTGTCGAGGGCCATGGTGCAGAAGCCATCGTCGTCGGCGAAGAAGTAGAGGCCGTTCAGCTTGTCCTCGATCCTCTACTTCTTCTCGGACTTGTCGTCGCTTGAGGAAGCGGAGTCGTCATCTGAGTTGTTGACGTCGCTGAGCGTGGCGAAGAACGCACGCTGCTCAGCCTGGGCCTTCTCCATGTACTTCTTCATGATGTACTCCTTGTTGAAGCTTCCCTTCCGCTTGTGCTTTGCGGGGACATACTTTTCCTTGCGCTTCCCGGAGTCGTACTTGTGCCCATGATCGCCCTTCCCAGATGTGTGCTTGTTCTTCTTGGGACAGTTGGCGATGAAGTGGTCGGGGTTGCCGCACTCAAAGCATCCTGAGCGTCCTCCTCCGCGGCGACGGTTCATGCGGTTGTTGTGGAACCGCGAGAACCGGTTGGCGAGCAAAGCCAACTGATCATCCCCCTTGAACTCCAGCTGCTCCTCTGTGACAGAAAGAAGTGAAGAGAGTGCAAGTCCTCTAGAGGGGTTAGCATAAGAGCCAAAAACCAAAGCCATAGCCGGGGGAGAAGGATTTTCATAAGAAGCCCTCGACATGGCGTCAATCTCACTAGACTTGAGCTTACTAAAGAGCTCGTCGCATGTGAGGGCTCATAGTTAGACGATTCGATGATCACCTGGACCTTTGAGTCCCACACCGACCGATCGAGAGTATGCAAAAGCTTCAAAGCTCTCTCATGATCGTCGAAAGGCAACAGCTCCTTGTTAGCCCTCATCCTGTTGACAATCACCTGAAAGCGAGCGAATAAACTTTCTATGCTCTCGCTAGGCATATGTCGAAAGTTCTCATACTCTCGCTTGAATGACTCGTAGAGACGGGTTTTGACTTGAGAGGTTCCCTCATGGAAGCGCATGAGGGTCACCCAAATCTCATGAGCCGTGGGGAGGTGTGAAACGCGATCAAACTCGGACATGCTCAAACAGGAGAAAAGAGCATTACGCGCTCGGCTATTGGCATCGTGCTCATCCATTTGAAGCTGAGTAACACGAGCAGCCAAGACAACGTAATCGGCCTTGTTGTAAATCTCCCAAACAGAAGAGCCCATGCTTTGGAGATAGGCCGACATGTGTATCTTCCAATACGCATATTTTGTCCCATCAAAAAATGGCGGTTTGCCCACGCCGCGATCCATGTCGCCTTCTGTGGATCTGGAACCGGCTAAGGTGGAAGATCCTTAACCCGCTCCGATACCAATTGAAGGACCGGGAGTACTACCAGAAAGCGACCAGAGGGGGGGGGGGTGAATGGGAGCTTCAAAATTTCCTACCGGAAACTTGTCGCCACTGTACAGAGAATCAACCCCAAGAGCAAACCCTAGAGCTTGCAAGTGTCCACGACCCTAGATGAAGGGTGGATGCTTCCACGAAGCACAGCGGGACACTACTGAAGGACCAAGAATGCAATAGCAAGGCGACCAGAGGGGGGTGAATGGGAGCTCAAAAATTCCTCTCGAAACTTTGGCCTTTGTCCCACAAATCAACCCCAAAAGCTTCGATCGAAACCGTGATGCTCATGACCCTTGGAAGAGGGTGGATGATCCCTAGGATCACAGCGGAGCACCACAACGTGATAGCAAACCAAACGGTAAAAGCACCGGAACAAGTTCGACCCTCAAAAACCAAGTCCCAAACGTACATAGAAGGCTACGTCGAGAAATCCCCAAATACCAATGCTAACAAGTAGCAAAGATACCTAGAGAGGTTTCTTGATCAACTCTAGGGCCAAATGAGAAGTCCGGAAACCAAGCGAAGAAACCGGAAGAGCCAACGCACTAAAGCTCAACACATAGCCGATTCCCGGACTGTCCGCGGGTACGGTCCCGGACTGTTCGCAGTAGTCCCGGACTGTCCGCGAAGAAGGGGCGGACTGTCCGCCGGCAACTTCACCAAAACAGCAAGTCTGCTGAACCTCCCTGGCCGGCTCGTGGACTGTCCGCGACCGACTACGGCGGACTATCCACCAGTCGAACTGAAACAGCACAGCCGAGCCACGTGACCACTGCCTCGGTCGGAGCCCGACACGCGGACTGTCCGCGGGCACAACGGCGGACTGTCCGCGAGTGCCCAGTGACGGCGATTTTGGTCGCCCTCAACTCAAATCTCCCCGAATTCAAATCAAAACTCAATCCCACGTTCCCAAATTTGGAGAAGCTGATCACGAGGTAGTTAGGAGACTATCCCCAAGAAATCATCCGCTCAAATCAACTCAAACACCAGGAAATCGAAAGGGGAGGAGTATGAACAAAAAAGCGCCACGAAAATGAAATCGACCCGATCTACTTGTTCGTGAGGAGTTAGATGAATTCCTTCAATGGAAATGATCTCCTCACTATAAAGAACAAGTTAATTCAAACGGATTTTGCAAAGACGCAGTAGAGAGGGAGATCGAGTGACGGGAAAATCATGGAGAAACGAAGAACGCGAAGAATACGAACAAAACGCGAGTCAAGTCATCAATCTGCAACCGTGTGGCTAACACACGCTACAACAGTGAGATTACGGTCTCACTTCTTCAAAATCTTCAGTACACAGAGGTATGGTTCTCTGCGGATCTCAGCTAGCTACAACAGAGGATTGGGAGAGCAGGAAACCCTAGAAGCAAAGAGCAAATGACTGAGATGGAATGGGAGGAGGGTGTCACCCTCTACTTATCCTAATTCTAATTCATACTCTACCCCTCAACTAATTACAGAGCGAACCAGCTAAACCCTAGGGTTATTCTGGACCAACTCATGGTAGGTGGTGATCCGACGGCCACGCCCGCACAACTGGTAGCGTTGCCTCGACGCAACCTCACCGATCGCCGCCACGTGCCGCCACCGCTCTGCTTGTCCTTTTCCCGGACGTCGCACCCCCGGTTTTGTGGCTCAAACCGGGAAACCAGCCTTCACAGCCAACCCCCGATTTTGAGGCCCAAACCAGGAAACCAGCCATCCATGGCCTGAGTTTTGAGGCCCAAACTCAGCAAACCCGCAGCACCCAGGTTTTGAGGCCCAAACCTGGAAACCATCCTCAGCTCGAGTTTTGTGGCCCAAACTCGGAAACCATCAGCACCCAGGTTTTGAGGCCCAAACCTGGAAACCGTCCACTCGGTGGTTTTTCTGTGGCTCAACCACCAAACCGAGCCGTAGAAGGGATGCACCGCCCGTGCACCCTGTCCACCCGCAAGTCTTCGCTCGTCACTGTCCCAGGCTATCAGCCACCACAGCTGATCCTCAGGCCACCGGTCCCTCAGTCCAAGCCTCACGTCCGCCCTTTGCCACTCTCGGTCCATCAGAACGGCACGTCTCTACTTGACCTTCACCTTGCCTTCGATCACTGTATCCGTGCTCGACACCTGCACAACACAAGCCAAAGAACATGCGCATTATCCCAGTTGACAATCACTCATCACTCAGAGACTCGGCATACACCCATGTATCCGCAATCTCCCCATTGATGAGTGCATTGTCAACTACCAACACAAATCATAGTGGAATAGAAGAAAGAAGGAAGAAAGAAAGTGAACTCAACCAAATGACCCAAAAGCATAGCAAAGCCGAAGAAGGTCAAGTGGTAATGAGCAGAACAACTTGGTCCCCAAAGACATGGGCAACGGCTCGACGCAACCAAGCAAAGCAAAGCTAGCCCTCAAGAAGAGGTAGAACAGGCTCAACACCACTAGCGAAGAAGCTCGATACCAACTGTTACCAACTCAAAAACCAAAAGAGTTCAATACCAGTTTAAGAGCTAAAAATGTTTGCTAGTCCCTCAAGAAAGTGGCAAAGGCTCAACACAACTAGCAAACTCCCCCTCAAATAGTGCACACAACCCAGGGAACACATGATTTGTCAGTATTTTCTCCCCCTTAGTTGAAAATGCACCAGCAAGGAAATGGGCATAAACACTCAAATTTCTCCCCCTTGACAGAGAATCTCCCTCCAAAGATGCATATGAGTTAGAATGCAAGTGAGCAGCTTCAGGAATATAATCAAGAGAGTGCAAAGATGCTCTACAGATTTCTGATCTGATGACTCAACAACATCCATAAGAAGCGAGCAAAGGCTCAAACTGATCACTAAGTACGAAATATGAACATGAGAGCAAAATGAGCAGTTTCTAGCCAAAAAGGTATTCACCATTAAAATAGCACTAAGCATGTACAGACAGGAAGTCAGACAAGTGCTAAACATGTATACAAGGTGAACTACCCCTAGCCCAGTTCAACCATCATGCTATAGAAAGAACCATAGACTTGTGTATGCAAAATTTTATCGGAGTTGCAGCGGTTAAATTACACAAGTTTAAATTTCAGCATGTGATTGCGAGAGGTTGAGAGCTTATCATTGCCTAACTTTTCAACTGTGCAAAGCCTATGCAGAAGCAATCAGAAGCTTAAAGCAACAGTTTCGGTCATACACTACACAGCTCAAGTTTAACTCAAAGTGCAATGAGAAACAGTCTCGAAACTGTGATGTGCTGACAAGCAATCTCATCTCGATCTTTTCAATACACCTAACTTGGTTCAGAATTAAAACAGAATATGGACATACCAAGCAAGTGAATGACTCAGAACTAGAGACATAGCAACCTAGCATATATGAAAAGCACAAGTGACTTCAACACATGCTAGTTGCAAATCTCAATGGTGAATATTTTCAAGTTTTATGTTCATTAATCAGATTCACCATTCATAAAATAGCTCCGCTCACAACATGTAACAGTGATCAGAAAGAGCATAAGCTACAGCATCATCATAAAGCATCGGAGCAAATACTATATAGAGCATAGTTACTTTCTAAAGATTATATTCATGAAGCTCTGAATGTAAACATGCAAAATGCAAAGATGCATGATGAAACCAAATGAAAAACACACAGTCAGTTTATAATACAAGAGTCAAAATGTTTCCCCCATCTAAAAGGGGAAACACACACCAAGCTCACCTTTCAACCTAGCAAAAGTTGATTGGTCCAAAGGCTTGGTGAAAATATCAGCCAACTGATGATGAGTATCGACATGGCGAAGGTCAATATCACCCTTCTCAAAGTGGTCTCGCAGAAAATGAAAGCGCACATCAATGTGTTTGGTCTTAGAGTCCAGCACGGGGTTCTTAGCAACGCTAATCGCACTCGTGCTATCACAAAGCAAGGGAACAAGAGAAAAGCTCAGAACAAAATCACGCAAAGTGGCCATCATTCAGAGTAACTGGGAACAGCAGCTAGCCGCAGCAACATACTCAGTCTCCGTGGTAGACTGGGCGACACTAGACTGCTTGCGAGAAGACCACGATACAAGAGAAGAACCAATAAACTGGCAAGTCCTAGAAGTGGACTTGCGATCAATGCGACAACCAGCAAAATCGGCATCGGAATAACCGCAAAGGGAGAGGGTGGAGGAAGCAGAATACCAAATCCCAAATTCTGGAGTGAAGGATAAGTACCTCATAATGCGCTTGACCGCCTGACGGTGAGAGGTGCGCGGCGACGACTGAAATCGTGCGCAAAGACACACCGCGAACTGGATGTCCGGGTGTGTTGTCGTCAGGTACAGCAGCGACCCGATCATACTCCGGTACTCCTTCTGGTCCACAGCTTCTCCATCCACATCCGCATCCAGGGCCGTCGTGGTCGACATGGGTGTTGGAAGAGGCTTGGCCTCACCCATATCGAACTTCTTCAGAATGTCCTTGGTATATTTACCCTGGTGCACAAACGTCCCTTCTCGGGATTGCTTGATTTGCAATTCGAGGAAAAACGTCAACTCGCCCATCATGCTCATCTCGAACTCCCTGCTCATAGTATATGCAAACTTGGCAACCAAAGCATGAGAGGAACCACCAAAAATGATATCATCCACGTAAATCTGGACCAAGAGAGTATCATTGCCTTGCTTGAGGAGAAAAAGTGTTTTATCCACACATCCCATTTTAAAACCCTTAGCAAGCAAAAAAGTTTTCAAGCTATCATACCAGGCTCTAGGGGCTTGTTTCAAACCATACAAAGCTTTGTGAAGTTTAAAGACGTGGTTTGGAAACTTGGGATTTTCGAAACCGGGGGGTTGTCTCACATACACCTCCTCTTCTATGTAGCCGTTTAAGAAGGCACTCTTGACATCCATTTGAAAAAGTTTAAACCCTTTGGATGCAGCAAAAGCGAAGAGTATCCTAATAGCCTCCAAACGAGCTACAGGAGCAAAAGTCTCCTCATAGTCTATTCCCTCCTTCTTACTATACCCCTGGGCTACAAGTCTGGCCTTGTTTCTCACAACATGGCCATCCTCTCCTTGTTTATTTTTGAAAACCCATTTTGTCCCAATTGGGTGACACTCAGAGGGAGGAGAAACTAGAACCAAACCCGATTTCTTTCAAAATTTTCTAACTCCTCATGCATGGCATTGACCCAATCTGGATCCGTCAAAGCGTGTCCAACATCTCGGGGTTCAAAATTAGCAACAAATGCAGAATGAGCAAAGTGAGAGATTTGCCTAGACCGAGTGACGCGATCGTTGATGTCGCCGATCATCTGTTGAGGCGGGTGCTGGCGCTGAATGTGTCGTGGCGCCTCCCTTGCCGAAGTGGCCTCCCCCTCAACAGCAGCTGTTGCCTCCTCGGGTACAAGCGGTACAGCCCGAGGTGGCGGATCACACAGCCCCCATATAGTAGAGGAAGAAGGGTCAGGGCTGTGTGCAGTCGTGGTCGAAGTCGACCCACTAGGAGCAGCAGGTGGAGGAAGTGCTCGATCGTCCATACCTTCAGCACCCTCGTCCTCATCATCAAAAAGAGGTTCACCAACCTCATGATCACCTGCACGCTCAAAACGAGAAGAAGGACAAACCATGGTCTCATCGAAGGTGACATCAGATGTCTCCATGACTCGGTTAGTGTCAAGGTTAAGTACACGATAAGCATGAGTATGAGCGCCATAACCCAAAAACACATCGTCGGAAGAACGAGACTCAAACTTTTCCAGGTTGCCTTTCTTGAGTATAAAACAGTGGCAACCAAAAACTCTAAAATAACTCACCTTGGGGAGTTTTCCAAAACGCAACTCATAAGAAGTCTTTTTCAAGAAAGTTCGAAGAAAAATACGATTGGAAATATAGCATTTTGTGCTCATGGCATCGGCCCAATATTGCCTAGGAGTCCTATGCTCATCGAGCATCCTCCTGGCCATCTCTACAAGGGTCCGATTCTTCCTCTCTACAACACCATTTTGTGGCGGTGTGTAGGGAGAAGAAAACTGATGCTCTAAACCCAAAGAGTTACAAAACTTCTCAAAATCCGAATTCTTGAATTCGGAACCATTATCACTCCGAATTGCTCGCATTGAGTTCAAAGGGAACTCATTCTGAAAACGTAAAATCAGATTGCGAGCAAAGGAGAAAGTCTCGGTCTTCTCAGCTAAAAAGAAGACCCACGAATATCTCGAAAAATCGTCAACAACAACAAGCACATACCACTTCCCCCCAACCGAGCTCACCCGAACCAGACCAACAAGGTCCATGTGCAAAAGTTGTCCAGGGCACTTGGTCATGACCTGAGTCACTGGATGGTGGGGAGCGGCTACCATCCTCCCATGTCTACAAGAATGGCAAACAAGATCGTTCTCCATGGACAACTTGGGCAATCCTCGGATTAAGCCAAGTGAGCTAAGTCTTGCAAGCAAGTCGAAGCTCAAGTGACCGAGTCTCCTATGCCACTTCCAAAGATCAGACCAAAAGACAACGAGAAATGCCAAACGACTCCGAGAAATCGGCACGAAAGACTTTTCCACACGGCGAAATCATACATACAAGATTGCCCTGAGGATCCAAAATGCGACTTAGATTCGGTTTAAAACGAATCTCATAGTCATCATCAAAAAGTTGCAAAACAGAAAGAAGGTTAAAATGCAAGTTAGAAACAAGAGCAACATCGCGCAACACAAAATCCTCATTAACTCGCACCGTCGCACGAGACAACACTCTACCTTTGCTATTGTCGCCGAAGGTGATAAACTCCTTTCCGGCGACCGGACTAAGACTGGAGAACCACTTGGAGTTTCCGGTCATGTGCCTCGAACACCCGGAATCCACCAACCAATCGTTCTCCAATCGTTTTACCTACATCAATAAAAAGACATAGGGTGAGCATACAGTCCAACACTGGGGTTAGTGAAGTAGGGAGAATACCAGTGTTGGGTCGGCTGCTCAAAAGAACGGTTAGCAGAAAAACCATTCCTAGCACGCCTACGGAAAGAGCGATCACCACATTGAGGAAAATGTGGTCCGCTAAGGGAGGAGCGTCCATCACGATACTCAAAACACGGTGGGGGAAAATGCTCAACTATAAAGCCACCGCCACGGGGTCCATAGCCTACAACTGCAGGCTCCCGCCGGGCACGACCTCTCCGCTGCCTAGGCCTAGGATCTTGAGGTTCTGGACCTCTAGGCCTAACAGCACGCCTCTGAACATTCGGCACATGTACATCATGGAAAGGATGGTACATGTATGTGTTGTTCATCTCCTTTGCGCGGCGCGCCTCTCTCTTGCGCCGAAAGCAAAACTCACTCAAGTGTCCATCTCTCCCACAATGCTCACAATGGTACCTCACCGCTCTCATAGGGGGCTGTTGGTACTCACGGTAGTGGGTGTAGATCACTTTGCCCTTTTGTGGCATAAGCTTCTCCTGGATGGGTGGCATGGTGTCCAGCTTGTTCTTGTGGTGGTTTGGTTTGGGAGCCCAAGATTGTTTCTTTGGTGGAGCTCTCGGAGGTTCAGCAAAGACCCCATCCTTGGTGTTAGGCTTGAGAGGCTCTTTGGGTGGAATCTTGGTAAGTTTGGGAGTAGTGGTGGAGTTGGGCTTCTCACATGGATTAAGACCACTTGACTCTCCAATCTTCCCAAAAGACGCAACATCAACACCCGGAGCAAAACCTACACCTGGACCTCCAGCAACTCTCTTGAATTGAGAGATCATTATCCCGAGCTGTGGCTCACCACTAGACACCCATGACAAGATGGTCCGAAGGTATGTGTTTTCCTCCTCGGTTTGCATCTTGTCATGCTTCACATTGGCTATCTCCATCTCCAAACCCTCATAAAGAACACACCTAGCCACACATGTGCTACCTGAGTTGGCCTCTTCAAGAGACACAATCTTGGCATTCTTCTCTGCCAACTCAGATTGCAAGCCCGCGCAGGACTTGCACGCACCCAACAGCGAGGATCTAGCCTTCAGCTCATCCACCTCTCCTACCAACACAGCATACTTGCTTCTCAAAGTGAGAAGGTCAGTCATATGTGTGGTGCACATCTCGCACTCCTCCTCATCTGTGACAAGTACGGTGGACTTGACAGATTCAAGTTCCTTCACCGTATCCTCCCACTTCTGCCTAAACTCCTTGCGCTCTCTAGCAGCATGCCTAAGCAACTTATCTTGACTAAGGAGCGCGGCAGTAAGTTTCTCGACCTCAGCAGAAAGCTCGTCGGAGGTCTGAGATACCTGGGAGGTGTCGTCGTCGTCGTCGTTCTGAGGAGTCTCCTCTAGCTCGCCGTCGACCTCCTTGCCGAGGGCCATGGTGCAGAAGCCCTCGTTGTCGGCGAAGAAGCAGAGACCGTTCAGCTTGTCCTCGATCCTCTTCTTCTTCTCGGACTCGTCGTCGCTTGAGGCAGCGGAGTCGTCATCCGAGTCGTCGACATTGCTGAGCGTGGCAAAGAAAGCACGCTGCTCAGCTTGGGCCTTCTCCAAGTACTTCGTCTTGATGTACTCCTTGTCGAAGCCGCCCTTCCGCTTGTGCTTCGCGGGAACATACTTCTCCTTGCGCTTGTCGGAGTCGTACTTGTGCCCATGATCCACCTTGCCGAAGACTTGCTTGTTCTTCTTCGGGCAATTAGCGATGAAGGGGTTGGGGTCGCCGCACTCGAAACAGCCCGAGCTTCCTCCTCCGTGGCGACGGTTCATACGGTTGTTGTGGAACCGCGAGAACCGGTTGGCGAGCATAGCCAACTCGTCATCCCCCATGAACTCCAGCTGCTCCTCTATGACAGAAAGAAGTGAAGACAAAGCCAAGCCTCCAGAGGGGTTAGCAGAAGAGCCAGAAAGCAAAGCCATCGACGGGCCAGAAGGATTTTCATAAGAAACCCTCACCATGGCATCAATCTCACTGGACTTGAGCTTACTAAAGAGCTCGTCGCACGTGAGGGTCTCATAGTTAGGTGATTCGATGATCGCCTAAACCTTGGAATCCCACACCGACCGATCGAGAGTATGCAAAAGCTTCAAAGCTCTCTCATGATCATTGAAAGGCAACAGCTACTTGTTAGCCCTCATCCTGTTGACAATCACCTGAAAGCGAGTGAATAAACTCTCTATGCTCTCGCCAGGCATATGTCAAAAGTTCTCGTACTCTCGCTTGTGCGACTTGTAGAGACGGGTTTTGACTTGAGAGGTTCCCTCATGGAAACGCATGAGGGATGCCCAAATCTCCCGAGCTGTAGCGAGGTGAGAAACACGATCAAACTCAGTCATGCTCAAGCATGAGAAAAGAGCATTACAGGCTCGGCTATTGGCATCGTGATCATCGATCTGACGCTGAGTCACACGAGCAGCCAAGACCACGTAATCAGCAGAGATGCAAATATCCTAGATGGAAGCACCCATACTCTGTAGATAGGCCGACATGCGTATCTTCCAATACGCATAGTTCGTTCCATCGAAAAATGGCGGTTTGCCCACGCCGCGATCCATGTCGCCTTCTATGGATCTGGAATCGGCTAAGGTGGAAGATCCTTAACCCGCTCCGATACCAATTGAAGAACCGAGAATGCAATAGCAAAGCGACCAGAGGGGGGTGAATGGGAGCTCAAAAATTCCTCTCGAAACTTTGGCCTTTGTCCCACAAATCAACCCCAAAAGCTTCGATCGAAACCGTGATGCTCACGACCCTTGGAAGAGGGTGGTTGATCCATAGGATCACAGCGGAGCACCACAACGTGATAGCAAACCAAACGGTAAAAGCACCAGAACAAGTTCGACCCTCAAAAACCAAGTCCCGAATGTAGATAGAAGGCTACGTCGAGAAATCCCCAAATACCAATGCTAACAAGTAGCAAAGATACCTAGAGAGGTTTCTTGATCAACTCTAGGGCCAAACGAGAAGTCCGGAAACCAAGCGAAGAAACCGGAAGAGCAAACGCACTAAAGCTCAACACACAGCCGATTCCTGGACTGTCCGCGGGTACGGTCCCGGACTGTTCGCGAAGAAGGGGCGGAATGTCCACCGGCAACTTCACCAAAATAGCAAGTCTGCTGAACCTCCCTGGTTGGCTCCTGGACTGTCCGCGACCGACTACGACGGACTGTCCGCCGGTCAAACTGAAACAGCACAGCCGAGCCGTGCGACCACTGCCTCGGTCGGAGCCCGACGCGCGGACTGTCCGCGGGCACAACGGCGGACTGTCCGCGAGTGCCCAGTGAGGGCGATTTTGGTCACCCTCAACTCAAATCTCCCCGAATTCAAATCAAAACTCAATCCCACGTTCCCAAATTGGGAGAAGATGATCATGAGGTAGTTAGGAGACTATCCCCAAGAAATCATCCGCTCAAATCAACTCAAACACCGGGAAATTGAAAGGGGAGGAGTACGAAAGAAAAAGCGCCACGAAAACGAAATCGACCCGATCTACTTGTTCGTGAGGAGTTAGATGAATTCCTTCGGTGGAAATGATCTCCTCACTATAAAGAACAAGTTGATTCAAACGGATTTCGCAAAGATGCAGTAGAGAGGGAGATCGAGTGACGGGAAAGTCGTGGCGAAACGAAGAACACGAAGAACACGAACAAAACGCGAATCAAGTCATCGATCGGCAACCATGTGGCTACCACACGCTACAATAGTGAGATTACGGTCTCACTTCCTCAAAATCTCCAGTACACAGAGGTATGGTTCTCTGCGGATCTCAGCTAGCTATAGCAGGGGATTGGGAGAGCAGGAAACCCTAGAAGCAAAGAGCAAATGACTGAGATGGAATGGGAGGAGGGTGTCTCCCTCTACTTATCCTAATTCTAATTCCTACTCTACCCCTCAACTAATTACAGAGCGAACCAGCTAAACCCTAGGGTTATTCTGGACCAACTCATGGTAGGTGGTGATCCGACGGCCACGCCCGCACAACTGGTAGCGTTGCCTCGACGCAACCTCACTGATTGCCGCCACCGCTCTGCTTGTCCTTTTCGCGGACGTCACACCCCCGGTTTTGTGGCCCAAACCGGGAAACCAGCCTTAACAGCCAACCCCCAGTTTTCAGGCCCAAACCGGGAAACCAGCCATCCATGGCCTGAGTTTTGAGGCCCAAACTCAGCAAACCCGCAGCACCTAGGTTTGAGGCCCAAACCAGGAAACCGTTCTCAGCCCGAGTTTTGTGGCCCAAACTCAGAAACCATCAGCACCTAGGTTTTGAGGCCCAAACCTGGAAACCTTCCACTCGGTGGTTTTTCTGTGGCTCAACCACCAAACCGAGCCGTAGAAGGGATGCACCGCCCGTGCACCCCGTCCACCCGCTAGTCTTCGCTTGTCGCTGTCCCAGGCTATCAGCCACCACAGCTGATCCCTAGGCCACCGGTCCCTCGGTCCAAGCCTCACGTCCGCCCTTTGCCACTCTCGGTCCATCGGCACGGCACGTCTCTACTTGACCTTCACCTTGCCTTCGATCACTGTATCCGTGCTCGACACCTGCACAACACAAGCGAAAGAACATGCACATTATCCCAGTTGACAATCACTCATCACTCAGAGACTCGGCATACACCCATGTATCCGCAACTACACAAATCTATAAGCCCAACGCAAAAACCCGAAATCAAAACCAATAACGAACAAACGAACTGCAGACGAAACGGCGCAAAACAGCTCTGACTGGACTCACCCTGTGTCCGGTCTAGACCCACCGGACGCGTCCGGTCGAGCAAAAGCTAATTTGGGAGCTCTCTGTTTGTGACCGGACTCACAGTCCTCGAGCGTTCGGTGACAACCTCAGAGTCCGGTCAGTTCAGACAAAAACATGAGCAGTGTGAACTGTGCGTCCGGTCAGTATCCACGGGAGAGTCCGGTCAACACACAGAGAAGAATCACGAAGAACATTCATCGACCGGACTCTAGGGGTGCGTCCGGTCAGCCCGAGCCAAGCGTCTGGTCACCCCGAAAATGTGTTGTTCGTCCACCGATTCGACTCGATCTCACCCAAAACAAATCCTCTAGGGATCCAACTTGGTGAGAGGAGTCACAAGGAGGATAGTGAGCTATCTCTAAGAGATCATTGCTCGAACCTATCACTAAATCGTTGAATCGAAGGAATTCGGGGGAAGGGAGAAAAACTTGACCCGAAACAAAAATCAACTGATCTACTAGCTCGTGAGGTTAGAGGAGAATTCCTTCATTGGAAAGAAGTGCCTCACGATCTAGAACATCTCTGTTCAAATGGAATCGCAAAAGATGCAATGAACAAAGAGAACGATCGACGGGAAAATCATGGAGAAAAACAATTCACGAAGAACAAGAACAAAACGCGAATCACAACCACAAATTTGCAACCGTGTGGCTACCACACGCTACAACAGTTAGATTACAGTCTCACTTCCTCAAAATCTCACGAACACAGAGGTATGGTTCTCTTCTCTGTGGATCTCAGTTCGCTACAGCAGGGAATAGGGAGAGCAGGAAACCTTAGAAACAAAAGAGCAAATGACTGAGATAGGATGGGAGGTGGGTGTCTCCCTCTACTTATCCTAATTCTATTTCCCACTCTACCCGTAACTAATTACAGAGCGAGCCAGCTAAACCCTACGGTTATTCTGGACCGACTCAAAGATAGTGGTGATCCGACGTCCATACCCACACAACTGGTAGCGTTGCCTCGACGCAACCTCACCGATTGCCACCACGTGCCGCCACCGCTCTGCTTGTCCTTTTCCCGGACTTCGCCACTGGTTTTGAGGCCCAAATCAGGAAACCAGCCGTCCATCGCCTGAGTTTTGTGGCCCAAACTCAGAAACCCGCAGCGCCCAGGTTTTGAGTCCCAAACCTGGAAACCGTCCTCATCTCAAGTTTTGTGGCCCAAACTCGGAAACCAACATCACCTAGGTTTTGAGGCCCAGACCTGGAAACCGTCCACTCGGTGGTTTTTCTATGGCTCAACCACCAAACCGAGCCGTAGAGGGGATGCACCGCCCGTGCACCCCATCCACCCGCAAGTCTTCCCTCGTTGATGCCCCAAGCTGTCAGCCACCATAGCTGATCCTCAGGCCACCGGTCCCTCAGTCCAAGCCTCACATCTGCCCTTCGCCACTCTCGGTCCATCGGCACGGCACGTCTCTACTTGACCTTCACCTTGCCTTCGATCACTGTATCCGTGCTCGAAACCTGCACACACACAAGCCAAAGAACATGCGCATTATACCAGTTGACAATCACTCATCAATCAGAGACTCGGCATACACCCATGTATCTGCAAGAGGTAAATTCCTTCGGTGGAAAGGTGTACCTCACGACCTAGTACAACTCAGTTCAAACGGAATCGTAAAAGACGCACTGAGTGAAGAGATCGATCAACGGGAAAATCGTGGAGAAAAGCAACCCGCGAAGAACAACAACAAAACGTGAATCACAACCACGAATTTGCTACCGTGTGGCTACCACACGCTACAACAGTGAGATTACGGTCTCACTTCCTCAAAATCTCCAGTACACAGAGGTATGGTTCTCTGCGGATCTCAGTTGCTACAGCAGAGGATTGGGAGAGCAGGAAAACCTAGAAGGCAAAGAGCAAATGACTGAGATAGGATGGGAGGTGGGTGTCTCCCTCTACTTATCCTAATTCTAGTTCCCACTCTACCCCTAACTAATTATAGAGCGAACCAGCTAAACCCTTGGGTTATTCTGGACCAACTCGTGGTAGGTGGTGATCTGACGGCCACGCCCGCACAACTGGTAGCGTTGCCTCGACGCAACCTCACCGATTGCTGCCACGTGCCGCCACCACTCTGCTTGTCCTTTTCTCGGACTTCGCCCCCGGTTTTGAGGCCCAAACTGGGAAACCAGCCTTCATGACCAACCCCCGGTTTTGAGGCCCAAACCGGGAAACCAGCCGTCCATCGCCTGAGTTTTGTGGCCCAAACTCAGAAACCCACAGCGCCCAGGTTTTGAGGCCCAAACCTGGAAACCGTCCTCAGCCCGAGTTTTGTGGCACAAACTCGAAAACCGTAGCACCCAGGTTTTGAGGCCCAAACATGGAAACCGTCCACTTAGTGGTTTTTCTGTGGCTCAACCACCAAACCAAGCCATCCTGGGGATGCACCGCCCGTGCACCCCGTCCACTGACACGTGTCCCCAGGTCCTCGACCCGAGCAACACCGTGCCCGCAAGTCTTCGCTCGTCGCTGTCCTAGGCTGTCAGCCACCACAGCTGATCCTCAGGCCACCGGTCCCTCAGTCGAAGCCTCACGTCCGCCCTTCAACGCTCTCAGTCCATCGGCACGGCACGTCTCTACTTGACCTTCACCTTGCCTTTGATCACTGTATCCGTGCTCGACACCTGCACAACACAAGCCAAAGAACATGCGCATTATCCCAGTTGACAATCACTCATCACTCGAGACTCGGCATACACCCATGTATCCGCAGACCGGCCTAAATGTGATACTACCAGTGTATCCTTACAAGTACAAGAACAAAAGTAATCAAAGAGCCATCAGCTCTGGATGTGGATGGACTAAATACATCCAGACTTATATGGAGTCGTCTGGCACTATCTCTGACAAAGAGCTGAAAGCCTTCATGAATATGTGGCTATGCAGATTCATCTTCTGTGGAAAATCCAATGAACCCACCCTGAACCATATGGTGATGGCTGAGGACTTATCTGCAGGTACTCAAATCCCACTAGGCAAATATCTCTTGGGGTCTGTCTATCATATGATGCATCAAATCACTCTCCAGATGCGCTTAGGTGGAGAAATTTCCTGCGTGAATGGTCCTTGGTGGTTGGTTAAGATGTGGCTCCAACTATATATGCATCAGATAGCTTCCGTGAGCCTTCTTATTCTGAGTTTCCCTTCAATTAACTATGCTGAAGGCAACACAGCAAAGCTCAAAGCCTGTCAGACCTATGGAGAAGCAGCATCATCTATCAGTATTGACATAGACATTGGTCATCTCTTTAAGCTGTTCTTCAAAGGTTTCGACAATGTACTTTGGCTTCCTTACAGAGCCCTAGGAGCTCAAAGCTCAAAGATCTGACTCTTCCTTGCAAGTTTAACTATGAATTCGGCTGTGCAGACAAAGTATCCAGTGATATTGTAACACCCCTGGTGTTAAGCAACCCTAAATGCATAACTTGACATTTCATGAGCATAAGCATCATCATCACATGTTGCATTCTTTCTATAAAGTGTTATTTCATGTGATGGTAGTTACTGTGGTGCTTGGTGTGATGCTTGTTTGGCTTGTTTTGGAGTGTTTGAGTCTCCTAAGTAGTTTAACCTTGTTGAGGGGTCAAAATGAAGCTAGGTTTGTGTTGGTCATTATGGCTAACCAAGTCCCTAACCCTAGTTGCCTTAATAGAGCCCTAGGAGCCCTTTTGTTTGACTAACTAAGACCTCCTTGATAGAAGCTTTGCATGGCTATGGGCCCTTAACTAAAACTGTGTAGATTTTAGAGTAGAACAAAAATTGTTTAAGGGCCAACTCATGAAAATGGGTTTAACAAGGTGTTTTAGGACCCACAAAGCAGAAATGGGGGAGATTCGACTTAGAAAAATTCTTCTAAGTCCTAACTGCCGAAACAGTTTCGCCTGGTGATCTTTGAAGAATTCTTGAGAGCAATCCAGGCCGAACCAAAGCTGGAACTTGTAACCAAAGTTGTAGTCGGCATGTAGCTCTAACCAAAGGAACAATCGGTGTGCTGTTTCATCGGGTGGTTAGCAAGATAATCGCGTCCAAAATCCGGCCGTCAGTCGGCCATCAGCGGCTGAATCGGTCGATTCAGTTTGAATCGACGCCGTGGTCGTGGCCGACCGCGCCAGAAATTGGCCGCCGCGTGGCGTGCCGCGGCCGGCCGAGCCAGCGCTCGCGCGCGGCGTGGCGAGCTCAAGTCGCCAGCTCGCCCCTGCACTGTCTGAAGCCGCCCACTCCCTCCGTTCTGTCTCCTCCTTGCTCTCGCCGTTGCTCGGGCGGAAAAAGGGGAAGCACCGAGTGCCGCCGCCGTTCACCGCCGTCCCGCCGCCTTACCGCCGACCCAACCACCCAGCCAGCCTCACCTTCACCTCCCGCATCGCCTGCTCTAGCTAGCGCTCGCCGAGAACGCCTACGTAAGCCGCGGGTTGAGTTCTCGCCATGGCCGTCGTGACCGCCGAGCTCGGTCCGCCGTGGTCGGCCCTCCCTCCATGCGAATCCTTCTGCTCTAGCTCACGTCAGAGGGTCAGTGAGGTCGTGGAAGAGGTAGAGGGTGACGGTTTGGTCGATTAGGGTTTGGTGACCGCGGCACGCCGCCGTCCGCCGCTCGCCATGGTCACCGGGGATGGCATGGTCGTGGCCGCGGGTGCTCAGGGTGGAAACCCTGGCTTCCAAGCCTTGCGCTAGGTCTCTAGAGGTTGGAGGAGTAGGTCTCGGGGGTTGGTTTAGCTCGTCGTGGTCGGAGCCGGCCGGCGTGGCGAGGCCGCGCCGCCGTGTCCGCCATTGGCGACGGCGAGCTCGATCCGTGCATGTGCTGGGCCAGATAGTGGTGCCATTGGGTGCGAAAGGAGGAGAGGAGTAGAATGGTGGTGGTGGTTTCGCCGGGGAGGTCGCCGCCGGCGAGCTTCGCCGCGGTCAAACCTTCCCCTGCTTCGGTGAAGATGACAGGTGGGGTCGGTTTGACCCAGGGTCCCGCCAGTCAGTCGCTCGGGTCTCGGTTGTCAGTGACCTGGGTGCAGTAGTGTGGGTGCGTGTAGCAGTTTAAGCTGAAGAGTTTTCAGGGTTTTGTTTAAATAGATTTTAGAAATGCTTATGTGGTTTGTTTAATTTATATCTTGAGTTCTGTAAATGCTAAAAAGGTGAAATAAGTTTTGTTAAGTTTGTTGTAATGAGTTCTATGCATGAAAAATATAATATGTCTAGTTTGTGATAAATTTATGTGTAGTTATATTTAAATTATGCTTAGGCTGAGATCATGTTAAATGCATAGTAAACTGTGTATTACTCAGAAAAATATGATTATTGTTTTATTAGGTTTATGTTGATGAATAGTTTTTGGGAAAATATAATATGATATTATTCTGTGTAATATTTTGGCAGTAGCAATTAAAGTGATTAAATGTTGTTTTCTTGTTTAAATTGTAGTAATTAAAATATAAAAGTTATGAGCATGAGAATTTTTATACACTACTCTTGTGCTAAGAAGTTTAGTGGAAAAATGGGAAATCTGTTGTTTGACACTTTTTGTTAGGGTGTGTAATTCAAAGCCCCTTTTCATGCTAGTATTTGTCTTTTTCATAGAGGATAGAGTTTAAGTCCAAATGGGGTGAAATTTGGACTGGGGACTATATTGCATGCTGTCAACTTCCAGTAATTTCTGTAGATTTTTCTGAAGTTGTTAACTGAGGGTTGCTGTTCTAGAATAAACAAAATGATTAAATGGTAGCAAATGGTTAAGTAATAATCGGATGATGTTGACTACCTTGTTGAAGAAAATGAAGTAGATGACATGTGCTTGTCTCCTGAGTTATCTTGTTCTATGTTGCATCACCAATGCATCCCATGTGCATTCATTTTATTTATATGTGTTATGCATCATATAGGGTCGGTAGTGGAAGCCCAGAACCCGCCACCGGAGGAGCCGTGTCCGGTGGAGACCCAGGATGAGAGGACCGAAGAAGGAGACGTCGAGGACCTGCCTGAGTGCCGCGATCATCGACCCTCCGACTTCGAAAGAGGCAAGCCCCGGAGCATCCCACTCCTATGGTTTGCAAATGAATTACAAAATTAACCTGATATGTTTGTTGCATTAGGTTATAGGAGTTGAGTGATACCGTTGATGCATTACTTACTTATCCTTGTCCACCCGTAATTATTATCTTGATATCCCTGTTAAGTCTAGGCTCGTTTATGCTTAGCCCTGCTTAGACCGGTAAAAGTCGGGTGATTTCCTGTCTCCCGCATATAGGTGGATACTGATCATGACTAGCCTGGTGCTATCATGGAGATAACCATGTGATAATTAATCTGAGATCGGGCGGGATGTAGGAGCAGCAGGACATGGGTTCTGTGTGCTAGTAGTCTCCCGTCTGTGTTGATTAGGACCCGACGAAGGCACACCTCAGTCATTTTGAACGCGTCAATCACTTAACGGAGCAGGTGCGTGTACCTCCCGTGAAGCCGAGTAAGGTTATTCGAGCCGGTGATGAAGATGTTGACGCCTAACATCCAGGGCCTTATATGTACCGTGGGCAACTATTCTGAGCAACCTGGGATGGTCCGTCGACAGGCGAGGCCTGATTGACCTGGCATGACCGTGGGCAATTATAGCTTGAGCGACCTGGCATTGACATAACCCCCGGTGTAGAAGGGCCCATGACCATCCCGCACGTTGTGTTCTCGAATTTCCTGAAGTGGCCGCTGACGGCTACCTGGCAAGGTGTGATCGGGCGAGTGTGCGACATTTTATCCCCAGCTGGGTAGGAATCGATTATAATCGCCATCGCTCCTGGATAGCGTGTAACTTGACTGGGCATGTGTTACCGTAGTAACTTATGGAATTAAAGATGGTTATGGTACTGAATCTGAAAGGTTATTGATGAAATAGTCACTCTTGCTTGATTAATTAGCCAAGTGATTGCTCTAGATCAGGTGCAAATCTAGTTAACTAGGTTGATTACATAAAATTGACTGCTAATATTCTAATGATGATGAATTAATAATAAAATGCTTTTATGCAAAAAGGTAAGTAAGGCCAAACCAGATATAGCCTTGTATACTCCTTGGTGTCACCTTATTTCTGGTTTATGACGGGTAAGTCTAGCTGAGTACCTTCTCGTACTCAGGGTTTTATCCCTTGTTGTTGCAGATGGGCAGTGCTTCTATGGCTATTGCGAGAACTGTCTGTACCCTGTCGCGGGTGATGATTAGACCATGGGCATGGTCATCTCTTATCCTCTCCTGATGCTTTTGTGGACTGATCAGGCAATGGCACCGTATTGTGAACTAAGAACTTATGTTTTAAAACTATGTTGCTTCCGCTTTGAATTCCAAACTATGGTTTGTAATAATTGTTCAACTCCGATGTATTTGAACTATGTGTGAACTGAATGTACCTCGTGGACATGTACGCTAATCTATTACGATCTTGGCTAAAGTTGAATGTTTGAAATCCTCCGAGATTTCTGGACTACCGGGTTTGTACGAGCTTAAGTACCTGTCAATCTCTGTGAAAATGGGGGTTTGGTGCTTAATCTGGTATAAATTGGTCGATTCTGTCATAGATATCTTCAACTCTTTCATCAAACCTTGCATTCTGCCAGCCGAATTTCATCATGGAAGACTAGTGCAGTCCACCTATGAATTTTATTATCCAAACATGGTGGCCAGACAATTAGGATGTGATCGGCCCAAAAAGTCTTTGAATTAGGATGGGAGCTGCCAACATATGAACCATCTCCATTTAGGATAGTAGACACTGCTCATCCTTTCTTTACTTCTTGGTGGGAAGAATGGCACGCTCATATCTTCAATGTATCAGTCCACTCCCTATGTCAAAACTTGCAACCTGATTTTGCTTTTGATAGTGAGGTAATTTCATTATACTCATCATTTTCCGCTCTTGAATTCACTCCTCACCTTAACATTCGGCTTTACACAGGATTTTGAGCCTACACCCCCCGTCATCCTGCCCTGGGTTTTAATGCTCCAAACTTGAAAACTTTCATGAAAATTCCTGCAACTTCAACTACTGCACCTTCAGGAGGAGAGGGTAAAAGAAAAGCACTTGAGAGTGTCTCTTTACCCAGGAAACCAAGGACCAAAAGGGGTAAATTATCTCCTAAGGTATGAATCCTTCATTTTGTGTTAAGTTAGTAACCTCATTCGGCAATAAATTTGACCACTTCCATATTCCATCGCTTTTATTGCAGCCACAGGTTAAAATTTCCAAATTAGGTGGCACCTCATCAACTGTAGAACCATCTCTTGGAGTTTCTACTGAAATCGAAGAAATTCAGGATGCTGAAATCCCAAAAACTCAGGAAGCTGAAGGTTCAAAAATTCATGAAGCCGATGAGACCATAGATAACACATTCGACTAACCCCTTTTCTTTTGTCACATCTCTCCTCATACTCATATCATTACTTGAAACAGATGAAATTTTAAATTAGCTAGCAGAAGAACCTTCTCCTGATCATGCTCTAAGCCCTCTTGCTCTGAATATTCAATCAAGTCCTCGAGCAGGCCAGGATACAGCCCATCCTGATGACCAATCAGCTCAGCAGGTAAAGTTTTGTTTCAAACTATATTATTTTTAACAAATTCATTCAATCGGCTAACGCTTCTTTCCCCATTTTTAGAAGAATATCACCGAGCCGACCATGAGTTAGTCCTTCCCTGCTGAAGATTACATCACTGAGAAGGGTGAAGAAAATATTTCTCAACGCACTCTATCAATGGAAAATCAAGCTCGACTGAGGGAGGTGACCATTCTGTTGAATAAAGACACCGTCAATTTGGTTCAGGATGCAGATCAGATAAGAGACATTCTTGAACTTATTGATGAAGATATCCCCCTGCTCTTTTGACCCCCCTAGAGTCTGCAGCCTGCCTTGATAACTTTGTTGGTATGGTGAGAAGGGCAACCAAGAACATATCATCTAGGGCTGTCTTGCAGAATGATTGGTCTTCAAAGAAGCTAGAGCTTAAAGATTTGCATTCTTACATCCAAACTGCATGAAATTCCCTGGCAACCCTAGAACCTGAGTTGAAAGCCATGGAGGTAGAAAAAGGCAGGTTAGAAGCTCAGCTAGCCGAACTGAATGCCAAAATTCAGTCTCACAGGGCTCATATAGTTGATTTGCCAAAAGACATAGAAGAAGCTTCACTAAGGATGACTTCGGCCCTCAAAGAAGATCGGCAAATCAAAACCAAGCTATCCAAGATCCAATGCTCTGAAGATGAAGACCAGAAAGTGCTAGACACTATTAGTCGAATCAGGACCGAGGGTATAAAGGCAATTAATCAGCTTCTGAATGAGTAGACATTGAACTTGTAATAAACTAAGTGTAATATACTCTGTCTCCGCAAAACTATCTTTGTGCTTCCATGCCTTTATTTGTCTGAGAAAGCAATCGGCCTTTTTCCCTTAAATTTTTCCTATTAAGATGTAGCCGATTGTTCTCATTTTTTGATAGCCAAACGAACCCTGACTCAAAGAACTAAGGATATAGCTGAACGACATTCGACTTAACCGAGCCTGGCCCAGTCCAGTAACGGCCCAGCCGAGAGGGAAAAAACCCTACTTTGTCGCTTGGCATTCTTGCCCCACTACCCCGTGGAACTCGCCACGACTCCTTTTCCGGCTTATAAATAAACCCCTTTTGTCAGCCTCGATTGCCACCTACAGTCAAGCATTCTTACCTCCGCCTCTTCATATTTTTTGCTCGATTCAATCCAGAAGAAAACCCTAACCTCCATAGCAATGGCGAATGGCGATGATCGCGGCAAGCGTCCCGCCGAAGGGGAAGCAGAGGGAAGTAGAGCACCGCAACGCCGGCGCCGTGGGTGAGAATCGGTTTCTTTGCCCCTTGCAGTTCTACTTTCTTGTCCGCCTTCTGTCTAGATTTTGAATTTCTTCTTACTTACTAGGATAAGATTCATCTCTACCAGCCAAAGCCATCCTCATCCTCAACCAGGAACCCCATCATCCGGTTCCTCTAGCCCCTCCGATTCCCCAGATGCTTCCTCAGACTCCTACTACTCCGATTGGTGGAGTCATCATGACGCCTGCCGCTTCAAGGAGGAGAGGGACAAGGCCTGAGAGGAACTAGGCGAAGTTTCCAAGCAATACAGCATCGACCAGTTTGAATGGGAGGATCAGCGGAAGCAACTCTTCGATGCTATCACAGGTCAGTGAAATTCTCGCCTGATTCCCCTTCTTCTAATTGAACTTGTTTGTCTGATGTATCCTTTTTCCTACCCAGCATTGTCTGCAGAGGTCGACCGCCTAAAGATTGCGGCAACCAGGGTGGCCGACAAGGTGAACGCCCAGGGGGAAACCGTGGAGGCGCGTCTTGATGATGCGGACAGCCGTGTTGATCTAGACGTCATTCACGGTGTACACCACGGCGTCGCCTTAGGGCTGGCGGCGATGTCTACTCAGGCGCGTGAGGACTTCTCCGCCATGCCAATCGGCTTCCTCGGTGACGAGCTTCCAGAAGACGTCGAGAACATCGAAGATCTTCTGGAAAGCTACGAGGATCATGCAACCGTACTCGCCCAGGACACTGACGCCCAATCTGTCTTGAACAGATTGTCTGATGAATAGTCTGTACTCAGGAGTTTCTGTAACAAGACTGCTCACTTTTGTGAAACACTTGCATCTGTGAAATATTTGTTTGTGATTCCTATTTTTCCTTCTCTGAATTACGGAAAGCAGAATTCCTGCATGATATTATCCTTATTCTGTTAGATTGATATTTTGCTCTAAAGGCGACACATGTCATGTCAGCTATTCTCCAAACTCTTGGAGCATTTTTTCTGCTGAAGGCGATGTTTTACATCGGCTATTCTTTGAGTACAAACATTCTTGAATCTGCTCATGTACTGACTTCCACACTGGGATGAAACGTCTTAAGAAATCTCCCATTAATAGCTCTGGAGAACTCTTCCCCAAACAAAGTCTTCAAGATATATGCATTACCATCCATAAAGCTGATGACTTCGTAACCAGCCGCTGCATCAACAAGCAATTCGGCAACCAGCATCGGGTAACTGTCCATTGGAGTAGCTTTATTGAGATCTCTAAAATCAATGCAAACCCTCATCTTTCCATTCTTCTTATATACTGGAACTATGCTTGAAATCCACTCTGCATATCTACACGGCCGAATGAAATTTGCTTTCAATAATCTCTCAACTTCTTTTTTCACGTCGGCCAGTACTTCCTCTTAAAAATCTTCCGAGGAGGTTGTTTATAGGGGCGATACCCAGGTTTGATCGGTAATCGATGCTCAACAATAGAACGGTCTAGTCCGGGCATCTCTGTATAATCCCAAGCAAAACAATCCTTGAACTCTTTCAGAAGGTTTATCAATTTCGATCTATACTCTGGATCCAAATTTGTACTGATATATATTGGTCTTGGCTCGGCATTATTACCAACATTTATCTCTTGTAGTGTATCAGCCCACATAAAACCTCGTCCCAACTTTCCTTCGTTACCATCAATTGGATTATCCATTTAAAAATTACTTTAAGAGCCGACTGCTTGGATCGGCTGTTGGCCCTTGTCGAAAACATTTATAGGACCTTCCTCCCAAACTCTTCCAGAGAAGCACTCGACACCATCATACTCCCAATAAGTGGGATCTGTGGCAGCAACACTTACCGAATCATCAGCATAGACAACTTCGACATCATCTCCAATCCACTGGATGACGACTTGATGCATAGTCGATGGAACACAACAGTTTGCATGGATCCAATATCTTCCTAATAGTAAACTATATGCCCCCTTGCCATCGATGATGAAGAAGGTAGTAATCAAGGTTTTTGACCCAATCATCAACTCGACATGAACAGCTCCTCGAGTATCAGAAGGGTTGCCAGCGAAGTCTCTGAGCACCATGTTAGTCTTTAGTAATTCCTCATTAGCCATCCCAAGCTTCCTGAAGGTAGTGTATGACATGATATTGATGGCAGCACCCCCATCAATAACCATCTTGGTTAAAGGCTTGCCATTAACATACCCTTTCACGTAAAGCGGCTTCAAGTGTCGATGCTTGGCTGGCTTGTCAAAAATTGCTCGCTGGGTCAAGACAAGCTGAGCCATCAGATCCTGGTACTCGTTTTCATCAAAATCCGAGTACACCTCTTCTTGGACATCTTGATCCCCGAGGGCCATGAATTCTGATGGAAGGAAGAAAGCCATGCAAGCATCAGCCGAATGATCATGCTCATTGGGTTTTTCCTTTGGGCGCCAAATTTGTTTCGTCTTAGTGCCTGCTTGTGCCAATTCCCTGTCTCTTAGGCGTTGCGCTCTTCTTTTCTAGCTTTTCCTCAACCCTGGTGGACACCACTGTCCTTTCTGCCAAACATATTCACGACACTCCTCTTCTTCAGCGCGAGCCCAATCTCGATCGGCAAACCTTTTCCCCCGCCGATCTTCGGAATTACCTATTTTCAAACATCGATCATCCCCAAGAAATCGTGTCCCAAGCCTTTGATGGACCGGACGGCGGTTGACCCGAGACTGCCTATACTCTGAATATTGATTACTACATTCAGGGCAATTATTTTTAGCAGGCAGTTTCAAGCCTTCATTCAAGCAATATTTGAAGAACGAGCACCCCCAATGAGATTGCTCTTGCTCTTTTACATACTCTTGTTCCTCCGGTGTACACCGTGAATGTTTGTACCTCCGGTGTACCTCTCCTCTTTGTACCTCCGGTGTTCCTCAAAGCCTTCAGTACATCTCCTCTTTGTACCTCCGGTGTTCCTCCATGAACTTTCGTTCTCCATAATACTTCTGCTTTTGACGCTGTTCCAGCTCCCATCGCCATTTGTTCAATAAAATACGCGTCGTGACCTTGGGCCCGGAAGCTTCTCCTCTCTCGGTTCGGCTATTCTGGAAACAAATTTGTTGCTGAAATTCTTCATTTGTGATCTGCCGATCGGGGTCAATAGCGTCGGTCTTTCTCGCTCTATCAGAGGTTAATACCTTCATCTTGCCTCTGCCGTCGGGGTCACCTACATTAACCATGTTAATGGAGAAAGATACGGTATTCTGTGCAAAAGGGTTAGCATCAATCTTCATTTTTCCGTTGAACTTCAAATGCCCTTCCTGGATAGCCTTCTGGATCCGCACCCTGAACACCCGACAATCATTTATAGAATGAGATCTGGTGTTATGGAAACCACAATTCTTCTTGTCTTTAACTCCTTCAGGGTGCAGCATGGGATGACCTTCTGGTAGCTTGATGCGTCCCTCTTTCACCAACAATTCGAATAGCTTATTTGATTTGGAAACATCAAAGTCGTAGGTACCCTTTTGCTGCCTCACCCATCGTTGATTGACTTGAGTCGGCTCTTTCGCCCAGACTAACTCAGCTGCAGCTATCTCATCTTCATCATCATACTTCATTGCTTCTTCTAAGAAACCCTAATACATTTCGCTATCCACATCGCCTTTCTGGAATTGGTTGTTTTTTCTAAACCCCTGAGCCTGATTACTCATCATTGCCAATCGTTGTGATAATTGCCCAAGATCATCAAACCCCATGCCGAATAACTTTTCCCTGATATTCGGCAACATGCCAGCTATAGCTATCCCTGACAATTGATCATCTAGTAAAATTTAGGGAATATTAGAGATTTTTAGTCTCTCTGAATCTCCGCAAATATTCCTGTGGTGTTTTCATAGCTTTCATTCTCAAATTCATGAGGTCGACCAACTTCTTCTCATTGGTACCCATAAAGAAATACGCATGGAATTTCTGCTCCAATTCCGCCAATGTTCCAATAGAATTCACCGGTAGAGATGTTGTTGACGCAAAATTCGTCACCTCGCGTCAAGGCACACAGCAAGCCGAACGACGCTGGCTTCAATCGGGTGCCCGGAGCGAACTGAATCCGGAAGCGTGCCAGTCGGTTTGACCTGAAAATCAACAAGGGACAAAAGTGTGAGAATACCTTGGAACATGCCGGGTGAGACCAGGCAGTTCCATATGTACGGCTTTGAAAGCCAATCACGATGGCACACAGCTATAGAAGCTGTTTGCCGAAACAGGTTTATAATGTCATTCGGCAAGTATAAAAGATAAATCTCATAAACATGTTGAATGCCGAACGCATATGTAACAAAAGGATAAAGAGGGTAACTTATAAATATAAATCTATACGGATGACATATGCATAGGCTAATCCAGCTAGTCTGCCGCACGTCTAGCCTTCATAAAACCCGTCAGGTGCAAACTCAAGCAAAGCTAATCCACCGCATGATACCACTTGCTATAAATCTGCACCACTCCTTATAATTAGATTAATCCACCGTATGATACGATCTAATTATAAGAAGCTAAAAGCACACATACATCTGGACAGACCTATATGTACTCATTACTCGTGTAAGCTTAACCAGAATCGGCAAACTAGCCGAACTGGGGTCCATGAAGAAGAAACATAAAAGCCAAACATGATTAAACTAATCTAAAACCTGTACCTACCGCACGGCACCCAGCTCTATCAAAGCCTAAACATGATCGACATGCACGAACCCACAACACGTAACAATCTAGATTGAATGTCAATTCGGCCATCGTGATCTTATAACCAGCAAAGCACAAACAAAACTCGTGCGACAAGGCCGAACGAAGATCAATCTAGATCAGGCAAAAGGTGTTATACGAATTAAATGAATAAAATATATAACACATGATAACTTGATGAATCTATTAGATCTGCCAAATCTAACAGAGCCGATAACTATTTTTACTCATGGCTTAATCCACCGCACGATACAAGGCATAAGCAAAAACTTCCCGTCATAAGCTTAAATCCGCCGCACGATACTAAGCTTAACATACGAGACTACTTGCATCATATCTAAATCCACCGCATGATACTAGACATGATAGCAAGATTGTCAGTACTTACGGAGGTCGACGGATCGATGATTCCTCTCGAAGAACTCAACGACACGACTTAGGGACTCGAAGATGGCACGGGGCCGGTTTGTATTGATGTGTTTGTGAACAGTTTTACAATGGTCGAGGGTTTATATTTATACCCAGGACAAAGCATGAATCCTAGACGATTACGACTCACAATAAAATACGGAAAGATATAAATCTACATTATTTGGTGCCTTCCATTGTCACGTGTCTTCTCGTGCAAGCCAGCTTTACTCGCAACATGCGTTTCCCGAATGGAGCCTAATACCTTGTGAAATAGCCGACAGCGTAGATAGTTACCAAAACTCTGAGGACCAAACAGCTGCCGATTGCTTGCCGAATCTTTCCTTTCTGCTAGTTGGGCCCATCTGTCATACCCTTACGTGTACGAAAATCTGGTGTTAACACATGCCCCGTAATTTTGGGATAAATGTTTTATTCCAAAATTCTTTTCCTTTTCGCATTGACACGGAAACTAAAGAAGCATCCGTCTTCTCCTGTCATCATTACCGTACCTGCTGATTCATCTCCCGATGCACTTGGGGTCTTTTAAACTTCCCCTCTTACTTCATCTCGGCCTGTGCTTTTCGGACTCCTCTACTTCAGCCTCAAGACCAGAAAACCCTCTTTTCCCTTGCTACTTTGAATCAGCCAGAAGATGTCTTCCCAAGCGAGCCGCCATAGTCTCGAGCCCGGTGCTTCCAGTACTTCCAAGAGAAGGTTACTTCTTTCTTCCCCTCCCTCATTTCTAAAATGAAGTATCTGGCCTCATTTTATAACTTTTGCTTCAGGAAGACTAGCGACGTTTTCACCGAGGACTTGACCCAAAAAATTACAAACCTTCAGCTTGATCTGGAAAGGAAGGATCAGGAAATCACCCGGATTTCCCAAGAACGTGATATTGCTCGAAAAAGAGCCACCGGTAAATGTTTTCTCATCATTTCTTTCTTTATTCTCTCTTTTTGCTTTTACCGACTTCTTCTTTTCTCAGCCCTAGCGGCCAAACTCCATGCTCTCGAGGCTGCCATCACTAAGCTCGCCGTCACGGCCGATGTAATGGGCACAACACCCTTGAAGCGGGTAAACGAAGTCAACCGCGTCCTCCCCATCATCTCTAGAGCCGGCATGGGATACGGTGCGGCACTCGCTTTTTCCGCCGTGAAGATTCATTCCGGCGCCGATTACCACAGATTTGATGTCTATGAACAAGATCTAGAGGATAGAGTAGAACGCTCCGCAGAAGACATGAAGGTAGCCAGATTAGATCTGGCTGATACCTTCGACCATTTCCTCCCGATTAGGCGTAGGATGAAGTGGACAAACTAACTCACTGTAATCTTGTTCCTTCTTTTGTAAATATGAAGTTCCCTCGTTTGTCCTTTTGAAATCAACCTATGACTGATCCTCTGAGATCAATGTGTGTTCTACTTTTTGCATACTGATTTCGGTTTTCCTCTTCAATCGACGATGCATATACATCGGTTACTGTGATAATCGTACCAGAAAACTTTGCCCCGCAGACAACCATTGCAACTGGTTATTTGAGATCTGAAGTTTCAACCTTTTTTCCTCAAATTTCCAATGACGTCAGAACAGTCCTCTTCAAAGAACTCTTTCGTTTCTGCTTTCAGTGCTAATTAGTAATATGAGTCCCCAATCAACCAGTTGAAACCGAAAAACTTTTAGCCGAATCCCATCGACTTCCCGATTCTGAAGCTACAACTTCCTCTAATCGTTAAAAGATCCGGCCTGGCCCAATAACAGCCCATAAGCTGTGCACATCCTACTCCGACGCTTGGTCCTCCAATGTGCATGTCATAGTCCTATAAAGATGACCGTATACAAGCTGTGACTCCAGTCAAACAGCTTGTCTTTGCAAAATCTCTACCTCTCAGCTTCCAACTCAAGTCAGAGAGAAAATAATGGCAGGGAATGGCGACCACAGCAAATATCCTGTCAGAAGCGAAGCAGGAGGAAGTCTAGCACTAACTCACCGACGCCACAAGTAATAAACCAACTCTCTGCCTCCTTGTGATAGTTCGTCTTCTTGATCCGCTATTCATCTTCTTCCTAGGGCGGAGTCCTCCTCCAGCTATGCTTGGGCTCCTTCTCTAGAAACGGTAGATCTAAAAAAACTCTTCCCAACATTTCTTCAACCCACCAAATTTTGGAGTCTAATGATTCTTCAACAGACCCGTTTGGATGCTCTTCGTTACCGCGAGGAAAGGGATAAAGCTCAAAAGAAACTGAAAGATGCATCCAAGAAACATGACACTGAGGAAGCTGAGTGGGCAGAGCAACGGAAGCAACTCTGTAGTATCATTACGGGTTAGCAGAGTCCTGGTCCTTCTCCTTCTTCTAACTGAGCCTGCTTTTGCCTAATATTCTTTCCTCTTGCCAGCTCTTTCTGCAGAGAATGACCATTTGAAAGTAGCAGCAAACAGAGTCGCTCATCATGTAAATGCCTGTGGGGATTCAGTCGAAGCTCGTCTTGATGCCATGAGTGGTCGCATAGATCAGGCCGTCATCCAAGGTGTACGCGCCGGAGTTTCCTTCGGGTTAGCAGCAATGAGTTCCTGGACCAAAGAAGACTACACCTCCATACCAGTTGGATTCACATGCGACCCGGACGAATTTGAAGATCTTGAAGTTTATGATGGTCACGCTGTCGCTATTGCCGAGATTACCAACTCGCAATCTATTGTGAACAAATTATTCCTGGGGTAGTCTTGCATTAAGATAGATCTGTGAATGAAGCTTGTAACCCGTAGAATCTGTTCTTCTCTGAATAATATCTATTCGTATGATTTCCATTTCTCAATGATCCTTCCGATTGCGATATCTCCTTAGAAAAGTTTGCCGAATGTGTGACGTCAGCTTAGCCGACTAAATCCCATTCTCAACCTGTCATGTCATTCGGCATTGCACATACTGCATTCCACCTTTCTCTTTCCCCGATAAACCTGCTAACTTGAAAAATGCTAGGGTCACCAAGGTCATGAATATCTGTACTGAAGGCGATGTAAATAAAACATCGGCTGTAAATTAACACATGCGAAACATTTTTTCTGCTAAAGGCGATGCTTTTACATCGGCTGTATAAAACATTCCCTGAATTACATAATCTTCATGCGTTCGGCTTTTAACAAATAGTGTCGAAGCTTTAATCTGTCAAGCAGCACACATGAATCAAAATTCTGTTACAGCCGAATACCCTTTCTTGGGTTCAACATTTTCGGCTAAGGCAATCTGCTACTCATTTTTCCTTTAGGCTCCAAAAAATAAGGGCCGATCTTTGAAGGACCGAGAAAGCACAAACAAGGCGACCAGAGGGGGGTGAATGGGAGCCAATCAAAATTCTTCCGAAACTTTGGCCAAGTGTCCCAAAATCAACCCCGAAAAGCACGGACCCAAAACGTGATGCTCACGACCCTTGGAAGAGGGTGGATGATCCCTAAGATCACAGCGGAGCACCACCAAGAAGAAGCAAACCAAACTCCAAAAGTTCCGGCTCGAACACAACCCAAAAACCAAGTCCCGGACATAGATAGACGGCTACGTCGAGAAACTCCTAAATACCTATGCTAACAAGTAGCAAAGATACCTAGAGAGGTTCCTTGGTCAACTCTAGGGCCAAACGAGAAGTCCGGAAACCAAGCGAGCAAGCCGGGAGAGCAAACGCACAAAACTGGAAGCTTCAGGCAAGTCCCGGACTGTCCGGCACTACGGTCGCGGACTGTCTGCCCAGTGGCGGACTGTTCGGGCTCAGGTCGCGGACTGTCCGCCGGCCAAACGAGCAAAAACACAGTGCTGCTGGAAGTCCACTGGACGTTCCCAGACTGTCCGCGAGGAACACCGGCGGACTGTCCGCCGTTCAAAAAACACAGCTCCAACAGTGCGGAGTCAGGCCACTGGTCCGGCCGACCCCGATGCGCGGACTGTCCGCGGTTCACCGGCGGACTCTCCGCGGATGTACAGAGAGGGCGATTTTGGTCGCCCCTCTCCCAAATCCCTCCAAATCCGATCCAACTCAAAATCCCAAGTTCCCAAACTTGGAGAAGATGATCACGGGGTAGTTAGGAGACTATCCCCAAGAAATCATCCGCTCAAATCAACCAAATCACCAGGAAATCAAACGAGAAGGTGGATGAACGGAAAAAGCGCAACGAAAACGAAAACGTCCCGATCTATTCGATCATGAGGAGTTAGATGAATTCCTTTGGTCGAAATGACCTCCTCAATGATACGAACAAATTGGTTCAAACGGATTTCGCAAAGACGCACCGGAGAGGGAGATCGAGTGACGGGAAAATCGCGGAGAAACGAAGAACGCGAAGAACACAACGAACTTGAATCAAAACGCGAATCGACACATCGATCTTGCAGCGCAAAGGTGAGGATACGGCCTCACTTCCTCAAATCAACAGTACACAGAGGTGAGTCTCTCTGCGGATCTCAGCTAGCTACAGCGGGGGATGGGAGAGCAGGAAACCCTAAGTGCGAAAGAGCAATTGAGATGGCTAAAACTGAGATAGAGGGAGGAGGGTGTCTCCCCGACTACTTATCCTAATTCTAGTATAAGTACAATTCCTACTCTACCCCTCTCTAATCTAATTACAGAGCGAACCAGCTAAACCCTAGGGTTATTCTGGACCAACTCGGTGGTAGGTGTATCCGACGGCCACGCCCGCACAACTCGTCCGCGTTGCCTCCACGCAACCTTCCGATTGCCGCCACGTGCCGCCCTCGCTCTGCACCCCTGGTTTTGTGGCCCAAACCGGGAAACTAGCCATTTCCAGCTATCCCCCGGTTTTGAGGCCCAAACCGGGAAACCAGCCCACCAGCACCTGAGTTTTGAGGCCAAACTCAGCAAACCCTCAGAGCCCAGGTTTTGAGGCCCAAACCTGGAAACCGTCCTCAGCCCGAGTTTTGTGGCCAAACTCGGAAACCCTCAGCCCGAGTTTTGTGGCCAAACTAGAAAACCATCCACGCCCAGGTTTTGAGGCCCAAACCTGGAGACCGTCCATCTGATTGTTTTTCCCTGGCTCTACCACCAAACCGAAGCTGAAGAGGGGATGCACCGCCCGTGCACCCCGTCCACCAACACGTGTCCCCAGGTCCTCGACCCGAGCAACACCGTGCCCCGCAAGTCTTCACTTGTCGCTGTCCCAGGCTGTCAGCCACCACAGCTGATCCTCAGGCACTCTGGTCCCTTAGTCCAAGCCTCACGTCCGCCCTTCACCGCTCGGTTCATCGGCATGGCACGTCCGCCGCACGGCACGCCCATCCTTCACCGCACCCGGTCCGTCGGCACGACCCGTCTCAACTTGACCTTCACCTTGCCCTCGATCACTGTCTCTGTGCTCGACACCTGCACAACACAAGCCAAAGACCCTGCGATCAAACCCGTTGACAATCACTCATCACTCAGAGACTCGGCATACACCCATGTATCCGCAATCTCCCCCTTGATGAGTGCATTGTCAACTACTCACACAAATCATAATGAAAAGAAGAAGAAGAAAGGAAGAAGAAGAGAGAACTCGACCAAATGACCCAAAAGCCTAGCAAAGCCGAAGAAGGTCAAGTGGAAAGAGCAAAAGAACTTGGTCCCCAAAGACATGGGCAACGGCTCGACGCAACCAAGCAAAGCAAAGCTAGCCCTCAAGAAGAGGTAGAACAGGCTCAACACCGCTAGCAGATACCAATTGGGAACTCCAGAGAAAAAAAGCTCAAAACCAATTGAAGCCGAATGAAAATCGGAGCAAAATGCTAGTCCCTCAAGATAGAGGCACAGAGGCTCAACACAGCTAGCACAGAAAGCTCAAAACCAATGCTCCGAACCAATTGGAATGACTCCAAACCAAAAGAGAACCAATCGATCGAAAAACCCTGAAAATGTTTGCTAGTCCCTCAAGGCAGAGGCAAAGGCTCAACACAACTAGCAAACTCCCCCTCGACAAGTGCAAGCAACTAGGAAAACTCCCTCTAGTTGAACATCCAGGAGTATATGATTTGCAAAAACTCTCCCCCTTAGTTGAAAATGCACTTATCAAGAAAGGCATCAAGGCAAGAAACTCCCCCTTCCAACATGCATATGAAGTCAGAAATGCAAGTTAGTAGCTTCAGGCATATATTCACAAGAGTGCAAAGATGCTCTAAACAGTAGAACTCCAATGACTCCACTAGGCACTCAAATAGCAAAGGCTCAAACTGATCACACATACGAATTATGAACATATGAGCATGTGAGCAGTTTTTAGCCAAAAAGGGAGTCACCATCAAAATAGCACTACACATGTATAGACAGGAATCCAAACGAGTGCTAAACATGTATACAAGGTGAACTACCCCTAGCAAAGTTCAATCATCATGCATAGGAATGAAGCATATACTTGTGATTTCATTTTTATATCGGAGTTGCAGCGGTGAAATTTTCACAAGTTCAATTATTAGCATGTGATTGCGAGAGGTTGAAAGCTTGTCATAGCCTAACTTTTCAACCGAGCGAAGCCTATGCCGAAGCAATCAGAACCTTAAAGTTGCGGTTTCGGTCATACACTACACGGCTCAAGTTTAACTCAAAGTGCAATGAGAAACAGTCTCGATACCGTGATGTGTTGACAAGCAATCCCATCTGGTTCTTTTCAATCCACTAAAACTTGGTTCAAGATTTTAAACATGATATGAACATACCAAGCAAGTGAATGACTCAGAACTAGAGACATAGCAACCTAGCATATATGAAAAGCATGAATGGACTCAACACATCCTACACATGCTAGTTGCATATCTCAATGGTGAACATTTTCAGATTTTAAGTTATTAAGCAGATTCACCATTTCAAAAATAGCTCAGCTCACAATATGTACTAGTGATCAGAAAGAGCATAAGCTACAAGCATCAACATAAGCATCGGAGCATACTACATAGAGCATAGTTACATTCTAGTGATTATAGACATGAAGCTCAGAATGTAAATGCGTATGCTAAAATGCAAGAGAAAAGAAAGACAAACGAAAGAAAGTCAGTCTACTATACAAGATCCAAAAATGTTTCCACCATCTAAAAGGGGAAACACACACCAAGCTCACCCCTCAACCGATTAAAGGTTGATTCGTCTAAAGGCTTGGTGAAAATATCAGCCAGTTGATGATGAGTATCGACATGGCGAAGGTCGATATCACCCTTCTCCTGGTGGTCTCGCAGAAAATGAAAGCGCACATCAATGTGTTTGGTCTTCGAGTGAAGCACGGGGTTCTTAGCAACGCTAATGGCACTCGTGCTGTCACAAAGCAAGGGAACACGAGTAAAGCTCAGACCAAAATCACGCAAAGTGGCCATCATCCAAAGCAACTGGGAACAGTAGCTAGCCGCGGCAACATATTCAGCCTCTGTAGTGGACTAAGCGACACTAGACTACTTGCGAGAAGACCACGAAACAAGAGAAGAACCAATAAACTGGCAAGTCCCAGAAGTGGACTTGCGCTCAATACGGCAACCAGCAAAATCGGCATCCGAATAACCGCAAAGGGAGAGGGTGGAGGAAGCAGAATACCAAATCTTGAACTCAGGTGAGAAACGAAGGTACCTGAATATGCGCTTCACTGCCTGACGGTGAGATGTGCGCGGCGACGCCTGAAAGCGCGCACATAGACACACCGCGAACTGGATGTCCGGGCGTGTCGCCGTCAGGTAGAGGAGCGACCCGATCATGCTTCGGTACTCCTTCTGGTCCACTGCTTCTCCATCCACATCCGCATCCAGGGCAGTCGTCATCGACATGGGTGTTGAAAGAGGCTTGGCCTCACCCATATCGAACCGCTTCAGCAAGTCCTTGGTGTACTTGCCCTGGTGCACAAATGTCCCCTCTCGGGATTGCTTAATTTGCAACCCGAGAAAGAATGTCAGCTCGCCCATCATGCTCATCTCGAACTCCCTGCTCATAATATCTGCAAACTTGGCAACCAAAGCGTGAGAAGAACCACCGAAAATGATATCATCCACGTAAATCTGGACCAAGAGAGTGTCTTTGCCTTGCTTGAGGAGAAAGAGCGTTTTATCTACACATCCCATTTTAAAACCCTTAGCAAGCAAAAAGGTTTTCAACCTATCATACCAGGCTCTAGGGACTTGTTTCAAACCATATAAAGCTTTATGAAGTTTAAAAACATGGTTTGGAAACTTGGGATTTTCAAAACCGGGGGGTTGCTCAACATACACTTCTTCTTCTATGTAGCCGTTTAAGAAGGCACTCTTGACATCCATTTCAAAGAGTTTAAAACCTTTGGATGCAGCAAAAGCCAAGAGTATCCTAATAGCCTCCAAATGAGCTACAGGAGCAAAAGTCTCCTCAAAGTCTATCCCCTCCTTCTGACTATAATCCTTGGCCACAAAACGCGCTTTGTTCCTCACAATGTGGCCGTCCTCTCCTTGTTTATTTTTGAAAACCCATTTTGTCCCAATAGGATTACAGTTAGGAGAAGGAGGAACTAGAACCCAAACCCGATTTCTCTCAAAGTTTTTTAACTCCTCATGCATGGCATTGACCCAATCCGGATCCGTCAAAGCGTGTCCAACATCTCGGGGCTCAAAATTAGCAACAAAAGCAGAATGAGCGAAGTGGGAGATGTGCTGTGACCTGGACCGAGTAACCCGTTCGTCGATGCTGCCGATCATCTGCTGAGGCGGGTGCTGGCGCTGAATGTGTCGTGGCGCCTCCCGGGCTGAAGTAGCCTCCCCCTCAATAGCAGCTGGTGCCTCCCCGGGTACAAATGGTACCGCTCGGGGTGGCGGTTCCCACGGCCCCCAGGAAGAAGAGGTGTCGGGGCCGTGAGTCGTCGTAGAAGCCGCTCTTTGCGGCACGGCAGGTGGAGGGAGTGCTGAATCATCCATACCTTCAGCACCCTCGTCCTCATCATCAAAAAGAGGCTCGCCAACCTCATGGTCACCTGCACGCTCAAAGCGAGAAGAAGGACAAACGAGAGTCTCGTCGAAGGTGACATCTGATGTCTCCATGACTCGGTTAGTATCAAGGTTAAGTACACGATATGCGCGAGTGTGAGTGCCATAACCCAAAAATACACCGTCAGAAGAACGAGACTCAAATTTGTCCAGGTTGCCTTTCTTCAATATAAAACAGTGGCAACCGAAGACTCTAAAATAACTTACCTTGGGTTGTTTTCCAAAACGCAACTCATAAGAAGTCTTCTTCAAGAAAGCTCTCAGAAAAATGCGATTGGAAATATAGCACGCAGTGTTCATAGCTTCAACCCAATATCGCCTAGGAGTCCTATGCTCATCGAGCATCGTCCTGGCCATCTCAACAAGGGTCCGATTCTTCCTCTCTACAACACCATTTTGAGGCGGTGTGTAAGGGGAAGAAAACTGGTGCTCCAAACCCAAAGAGTTACAAAACTTCTCAAAATCCGAATTCTTGAATTCGGAACCATTATCACTCCTAATTGCTCGCATCGGGTTCAAAGGGAACTCGTTCTGAAGACGCAAAATCAGATTGCGAACAAAGGAGAAAGTCTCGGTCTTCTCAGCTAAAACGAAGACCCACGAATATCTCGAAAAGTCATCAACAACAACAAGCACATACCACTTCCCTCCAACCGAGCTCACCCGAGCTGGACCAACAAGGTCCATGTGCAAAAGCTCTCCAGGGCACTTGGTCATGACCTGAGTCACTGGATGGTGGGGAGCAGCAACCATCTTCCCGTGTCTACAAGAGTGGCAAACAAGATCCTTCTCCATATGCAACTTGGGCAATCCTCAGATTAGGCCAAGTGAACTAAGCCTTGCAAGCAAGTCAAAGCTCAAATGTCCAAGTCTCCTATGCCACTTCCAAAGATCGGAAGAGGAAGGTCTAGCCACAAGACAACGAGAAGTGCCAAAAGACTCCGAGAAATTCGCACGAAAGACTTTTCCAAAGGGCGAAATCAAACACACAAGATTGCCCTGAGGATCCAAAATACGACTGAGATTCGGTTTAAAATGAATCTCATAGTCGTCGTCAAAAAGTTGTGAAACAGAAAGAAGGTTAAAATGCAAGTAAGAAACAAGTGCAACATCGCGCAACACAAAGTGCTCATTAACTCGCACAGACCCGCGAGACAATACCTTACCTTTGCTATTGTCGCCGAAGGTTATGTACTCCTTTCCGGCGACAGGGCTAAGGCTGGAGAACCACTTGGCGTTTCCGGTCATGTGCCTCGAGCAACCGGAATCCACCAACCAAATGTCCTCCAACCGTTTTACCTACATAAATAAAAAGACATAGGGTGAGCATACGGTCCAACACTGGGGTTAGTGAAGTAAGAGGAATACCAGTGTTGGCCCGGCTGCTCAAAAGAACGGTTAGCAGAAAAACCATTGCAAGACTGTCTATGAGGATAGCGATCACCACGCACAGGAAAACGTGGTCCGCTGGGGAAGAAGCGCTCACCGCGATACTCCAAACGCGGTGGGGGAAAGCGCTCAACAAAGCCTTCGCCACGGGGTCCGTAGCCTGCAAAAGCAGGACCCCGTAGGGCACGCTCTCTACGAGGCCTAGGCCGAGCAACTTGAGGCACTGCGCCTCTAGGCCTAGCATCTCTCCTCGGAGCTCTCTGCTGCCTAGGCCTGGAAACCTGAGGTTCTGGACCTCTGGACCTAGCAGCTCTCCTCTGGACGTTCGGCACATGCACACCATGGAAAGGGTGGTACATGTCCGGGTTGTCCATCTCCCGAGCACGGCGCGCCTCTCTCTTGCGCCGAAAACAGAACTCGCTCAAGTGTCCATCTCTCCCACAGAAATCACAATGGTACCTCACCGCACGCAAAGGGGGTTGTTGGTACTCATGGCTGTGGGTGTAGATCACCTTGCCCTTCTGTGGAAACTCCTCCTGGATGGGTGGCATTGTGTCAAGCTTATTCTTGAGGTGGTTTGGCTTGGGTGCCCAGACTTGGTTCTTGGGTGGAGCACGTGGAGGTTCCTTAAACACCCCATCCTTGGTGGTAGGCTTGGCAGGCTCTTTGGGTGGAAGCTTGGCAAGTTTGGGAGTAGTGGTGGAGTTGGGCTTCTCACTAGGGTTCAGACCACTCGACTCTCCAATCTTCCCAAAAGCAGAAAGATCAACACCCTGAGCTAAACCAACACCAGGACCTCCAGCAGCTCGCTTAAATTGGGAGATCATCATCCCGAGCTGCGGCTCACTACAAGAGACCCATGACAAGATGGTCCGAAGGTATGTGTTTTCCTCCTCGGTTTGCATCTTGCCATGCTTCACACTGGCAATCTCCATCTCCAAACCCTCGCACAAAACACACCTCGTGACACAAGTGCTATCCGAGCTAGCCTTCTCTAAAGACTCAATCTTGGCATTCTTCTCTGCCAACTCGGATTGCAAGACAGGACAAGTCTTGCATGCACCCAACAGCTGCGGCCTAGCACGGAGCTCATCCACCTCTCCTACCAACGCAGCATACTTACCTCTCAAAGTGAGAAGGTCAGTCATGTGCGTGGTGCACATCTTACACTCGGCCTCCTCTGACACGACCACGGTGGACTTTGCAAACTCAAGCTCCCTCACCGTGTCCTCCCACTTCTGCCTAAACTCCTTGCGCTCTCTAGCGGCACGTCTAAGCAACTTGTCCTGACTAAGGAGCGCGGCAGTAAGCTTCTCAACCTCGGCAGAGAGATCATCGTAGGTGAGGGATACCTGGGAGGTGTCGTCGTCGTCGTCGTCCCGAGGGGTGTGCTCCAGCTTGCCGTCGACCTCATCACCAAGCGCCATGGTGCAGAAGCCGTCGTCGTCGGCGAAGAAGCAGAGACCGTTCAGCTTGTCCTCGATCTTCTTCTTCTTCTCGGACTCGTCGTCGCTTGATGAAGCGGAGTCGTCATCCGAGCCGTCGACGTCGCTGAGCGTGGCGAAGAACGCACGCTGCTCAGCCTGGGCCTTCTCCAAGTACTTCTTCTTGATGTACTCCTTGTCGAAGCCGCCCCTCCGCTTGTGCCTTGCGGGGACGTACTTCTCCTTGCGCTTGCCGGAGTCGTACTTGTGCCCATGATCGCCCTTCCCCGAATGCTTGTTCTTCTTGGGGCAGTTGGCGATGAAGTGGTCGGGGTCGCCGCACTCATAGCATCCTGAGCGTCCTCCTCCGCGGCGACGGTTCATGCGGTTGTTGTGGAACCGCGTGAACCGGTTGGCGAGCATTGCCAACTCATCATCCCCCAATGACTCAAGCTGGTCCTCTATGACAGAAAAGAGTGAAGAAAGTGCAAAGCCAACAGAGGGATTAGCAGAAGAGCCAGAAACCAAAGCCATCATCGGGCCAGAAGGATTCGCATAAGAAGCCCTCGACATGGCGTCAATCTCACTGGACTTGAGCTTGCTAAAGAGCTCGTCGCAAGTGAGGGTCTCATAGTTAGGCGATTCAATGATCGCCTGGACCTTTGAGTCCCACACCGACCGATCGAGAGTGTGCAAAAGCTTCAAAGCTCTCTCATGATCGTCGAAAGGCAACTGCTCCTTGTTAGCCCTCATCCTGTTGACAATCACCTGAAAGCGAGCGAATAAACTTTCTATGCTCTCGCCAGGCTGATGTCGAAAGTTCTCATACTCTCTCTTGAACGACTCGTAGAGTCGGGTTTTGACTTGAGAGGTGCCCTCATGAAAGCGCATGAGGGTAGCCCAAATCTTCCGAGCCGTAGAGAGGTGAGAAACACGATCAAACTCTCCCATGCTCAAACATGAAAAGAGAGCATTACGGGCTCGGCTATTGGCATCGTGTTCATCGATCTGAAGCTGAGTGACACGAGCAGCCAAGACCACGTAATCGGCAGAGTTGCAAATATCCCAAATGGAAGCACCCAAACTCTGCAGATAGGACGACATGCGTATCTTCCAATACGCATAGTTCGTCCCATCGAAAAACGGCGGTTTGCCCACGCCGCGATCCATGTCGCCTTCTGTGGATCTGGAACCGGCAAAGGTGAAAGATCCTTAACCCGCTCCGATACCAATTGAAGGACCGAGAAAGCACAAACAAGGCGACCAGAGGGGGGGTGAATGGGAGCCAATCAAAATTCTTCCGAAACTTTGGCCAAGTGTCCCAAAATCAACCCTGAAAAGTACGGACCCAAAACGTGATGCTCACGACCCTTGGAAGAGGGTGGATGATCCCTAAGATCACAGCGGAGCACCACCAAGAAGAAGCAAACCAAACTCCAAAAGTTCCGGCTCGAACACAACCCAAAAACCAAGTCCCGGTCGTAGATAGACGGCTACGTCGAGAAACTCCTAAATACCTATGCTAACAAGTAGCAAAGATACCTAGAGAGGTTCCTTGGTCAACTCTAGGGCCAAACGAGAAGTCCGGAAACCAAGCGAGCAAGCCGGGAGAGCAAACGCACAAAACCGGAAGCTTCAGGCAAGTCCCGGACTGTCCGGCACTACGGTCGCGGACTGTCTGCCCAGTGGCGGACTGTCCGGGCTCAGGTCGCAGACTGTCCGCCGGCCAAACGAGCAAAACCACAGTGCTGCTGGAAGTCCACTGGACGTTCCCGGACTGTCCGCGAGGAACACCGGCGGACTGTCCGCCGTTCAAAAAACACAGCTCCAACAGCGCGGAGTCAGGCCACTGGTCCGGCCGACCCCGACGCGCGGACTGTCCGCGGTTCACCGGCGGACTGTCCGCGGATGAACAGAGAGGGTGATTTTGGTCGCCCCTCTCCCAAATCCCTCCAAATCCGATCCAACTCAAAATCCCAAGTTCCCAAACTTGGAGAAGATGATCACGGGGTAGTTAGGAGACTATCCCCAAGAAATCATCCGCTCAAATCAACCAAATCATCGGGAAATCAAACGGGAAGGTGGATGAAAGGAAAAAGCGCCACGAAAACGAAAACGTCCCGATCTATTCGATCATGAGGAGTTAGATGAATTCCTTTGGTCAAAATGACCTCCTCAATGATACGAACAAATTGGTTCAAACGGATTTCGCAAAGACGCACTGGAGAGGGAGATCGAGTGACGGGAAAATCGCGGAGAAACGAAGAACGCGAAGAACACAACGAACTCGAATCAAAACGCGAATCGACACATCGATCTTGCAGCGCAAAGGTGAGGATACGACCTCACTTCCTCAAATCAACAGTACACAGAGGTGAGTCTCTCTGCGGATCTCAGCTAGCTACAGCAGGGGATGGGAGAGCAGGAAACCCTAAGTGCGAAAGAGCAAATGAGATGGCTAAAACTGAGATAGAGGGAGGAGGGTGTCTCCCCGACTACTTATCCTAATTCTAGTCTAAGTACAATTCCTACTCTACCCCTCTCTAATCTAATTACAGAGCGAACCAGCTAAACCCTAGGGTTATTCTGGACCAACTCGGTGGTAGGTGTATCCAACGGCCACGCCCGCACAACTTGTCCGCATTGCCTCCACGCAACCTTCCGATTACCGCCACGTGCCGCCCTCGCTCTGCACCCTCGGTTTTGTGGCCCAAACCGGGAAACCAGCCTTTTCCAGCTATCCCCCGGTTTTGAGGCCCAAACCGGGAAACCAGCCCACCAGCACCTGAGTTTTGAGGCCAAACTCAGCAAACCCTCATAGCCCAGGTTTTGAGGCCCAAACCTGGAAACCGTCCTTAGCCCGAGTTTTGTGGCCAAATTCGGAAACCCTCAGCCCGAGTTTTGTGGCCAAACTCGGAAACCATCCACGCCCAGGTTTTGAGGCTCAAACCTGGAAACCGTCCATCTGATGGTTTTTCCCTGGCTCTACCACCAAACCGAAGCTGAAGAGGGGATGCACCGCTCGTGCACCCCGTCCACCGACACGTGTCCCCAGGTCCTCGACCCGAGCAACACCGTGCCCCGCAAGTCTTCACTTGTCGCTGTCCCAGGCTGTCAGCCACCACAGCTCATCCTCTGGCACTCTGGTCCCTCAGTCCAAGCCTCACGTCCGCCCTTCACCGCTCGGTTCATTGGCATGGCACGTCCGCAGCACGGCACGCCCATCCTTCATCACACCCGGTCCGTCGGCACGACCCGTCTCAACTTGACCTTCACCTTGCCCTCGATCACTGTCTCCGTGCTCGACACCTGCACAACACTAGCCAAAGACCCTGCGATCAAACCCGTTGACAATCACTCATCACTCAGAGACTCAGCATACACCCATGTATCCGCAATCTTACTATAAGTACATCGGCCGTTACGTACAACCGGAAACGATCATCAAGTCGTAGAAGTGTCTTTCATAAATTTTCAATTTCACCAAAGGCTTTCGTTGTACGCCACCTTGCATCAATCTCTTTTGATCCCTTTTCTAGTAATGGAGAAGCAAGAATCCTTCAGAAATTCGTCAATTTAAAAAATATACTCGAAACCCAAACTTGTGTACGCTGATCCAACTTCGGCTTCATTATCAACAATTTATTCCTTGTCAGCCGATACGAAACTTTGGTCTCGATCCCTCTCCTCATTATCATTAGTTGGATTCTAAAAATTACTCTAAGAGCCGATCGTCTGAATCGGCTGTTGATCCTCGTCGAAGACATTCACAGGACCTGCCTCCCAAGCTCTTCCAGAGAAACACTCGACACCTTCATATTCCCAGTAGATGGGCTCTGTATTAGCAATACTTACGGAATCATCAGCCTGGACGATCTCAATATCATCTCCAATCCACTGGATGAGGAACTGGTGCATAGTCGATGGCACACAACAGTTTGCATGTATCCAATCTCTTCCTAATAGCAAACTGTATGCCCCCTTGCCATCAATGACGAAGAAGGTGGTGATCAAGGTTTTAGACCCAATCATTAACTCGACATGGACTGCTCCTCGTGTATCAGAGGAATTGCCTGCAAAGTCCCTCAACACCATGTCGGTTTTCAATAGATCTTCACTTGTCATGACGAGCTTTCTGAAGGTGGTATACGACATGATGTTTATAGCAGCTCCTCCATCAATGAACATCTTGGTCAGTGGCTTGCCATTGACATATCCTCTCATATAAAGTGGCTTCAAGTGTCTATGCCTGATTGGTTTATCAAATACCGCCCTCTGAGCCAAAACGAGATGAACCAACAAGTCTTGAAACTCACTTTCATCGAAGTCCAAATATGCCTCCTCCTGGATCTCTTGGTTCTCAGGGGCTATGAACTCTGATGGTAACAAGAATGCCATGCACGTTTCAGCCGAACGATTACCCTCACTCGGCCCTTCTTTAGGACGCCAGACTTGTTTCATCTTGGTGCCCGCTTGCTCTAACTCTCTGTTCCTCAAGCGTTGCACTCTCCTCTTCTGGCTCTTCCTTAAACCTGGCGGACTCCACTGTCCTTTCTGCCAGACATACTCACGGTACTTCTCTTCTTCAGTATGAGCCCAACTTTGATCGGCAAACCCCAACTTTGATCGGCAAATCTTTTCTGCCGATTCTCAGAGTTATTTATTTTTATGCGCCGATTGTCCTCAGGGATTCGTGCCCCAAGCCTTTCATGGACAGAACGGCGGTTGACTCGAGATTGCCTGTACTCGGAGTACTGATCACTGCATTCAGGGCAGTTGTTCTTAACAGGCAGCTTCAAGCCTTCGTTCCAACAATACTGGAAGAACGAGCATTCCCAATGAGATTGTTCCTGCTCCCCCATATCTTCTCGTTCTTTTTGGTACATCTCTTCTTCGTACCTTCGCTGCTCCTCCAGGAACTTCCGTTCTTCATAAAGCCTCTGCTTCTGGTACCGTTCCTGTTCCCGATGCCACTTATTCAACAAAATGCGCGTCGTGACCCTGGGCCTGGAGGTATTACCCGTCTCGATTCGGCTATCTTGGAACCGAACTTTCCGCTGAAGTTCTCCTTTCGTAATCTGCCGATCGGGATCAATAGTGTCAGCTTCCCTTGCTCCATTAGAGGTTAAAACTTTCATCTTACCATTACCCCTAGGATCGGCTACATTGATCATGTTAACAGAGAAAGACACAGTATTCTGCTCAAAAGGGCTACCATCAATCTTCATTTTTCCATCAAACCTCAAATGTCCACCCTGAATAACCTTCTGGAGCCGATCTCTGAACACTCGGCAATCATTTATGGAATGGGACTTAGTGTTGTGGAAACCACAATACTTCTTGTCTTTGACGCCCTCAGGAAGCAGCATAGGATGACCTTCCGGCAACTTGATGAGTCCCTCCTTCAACAAGTATTCAAATAATTTGTCCGACTTGGACACATCAATGTCATAAGTACCTTTGTGTTGCCTCAGCCACCGTTGATTGACTTGAGTCGGTTCTTTAGACTAGGTTATCTCAGCTGCAGCCACCTCATCTTTATCATCATATTCATCTGCTTCTTCAAGGAAAGCCTGATACATCTCGGCAGCTATGTCACCTTTCTGGAACTGATTGTTCCTCTTGAATCCCTGAGCTTGATTGCTCATTACCGCCAATCTTTGTGATAATTGCCCGAGATCCTCAAACTCCATGCCGAACAGCTTTTCCTTGATACTCGGCAACATGCCAGCTATGGCTATTCCTGGCAATTGGTCATCCGGCAAGTTCAAAGAATAGCAAAGATTTTTGGATTCCCTGAATCAGCGCAGATACTCTTGTGGCGTTTCGCCAAGTTTCATCCTTATGCTCATGAGATCGACCAACTTCTTTTCACTGGTTCCCGTAAAGAAATATGAGTGGAACTTCTGCTCCAGCTCTGCCCATGTATTGATAGAATTCGCCGGCAGAGAGGCAAACCAAGAAAAGGCTGGTCCTGTCAGCGTCAAAGGGAAGTATCGAATTCTCCAAGCTTCATCTGCCGACGCTTCACCAAGCTGCATCAGGTAACGGCTGATATGCTCTCTCGTAGTGGTGTCGTCTTGGCCTAAGAACTTGGTAAGGTCAGTAGGAGGCTTGACTCTCGGAGGGAGAGCCACTCGATTGTACCACTCTGGGTAAGGAGACTTATATGTGTATGTTTGATTCTTTGGCTTTAGGCCGAACTGATTCTGCATCATATCAGCCATTTTATGCATGATGAGGTCAACGTTTGAATCAGGAGCTGTTTGTGCTTGCCCCCCAGTATGTAATCCTGCTGAACTCCCGTAGCCTGGATTCGGAAGAGCACTAATCGAGTTATAGTCCATAAATTCCCGATATCCATTTCCAAACATATCTTTCTGTATCCTGTTTGCCACAGGAGACACTCTAGAGGCAGATGGTGGGACGTTCCCTGTTGTGCCGAACATGAGCTGGCCATAGATCTGGGGAAGTTGTTGTGTTTCCTGAGACACCAGTCCACCCGTGCTTGGGCCTGCTCCACTGTTTTCGGCAACTCTCCGGCGTTGAGGTACTTGGAACAACAATGGCCCCCGTATTGGACCAACAACTTCTTCAAAATACTTATCTGCGTTTGGACCGAAAGTATCGACCATGACAGCACGAAAGGTGTTCAGGAAAGCCGACTGATGACTGGTCACTGCCCCTGACACGATCCTATGCATCATCTCCGCCATCCTCTGGAGAGCCGCTTCTTCGCTACCGTCAGGTAGCTCAAGTTGGTGATGAGGAACAACCTTCGGGAACGTCTGCTTCTGATAGACTTTGCCACTTTTATTCTTGGAGAAGGTCTCCAAGCACTTGCGCTGGAATTCATCACAAGCTCGCTGCAACAGATCTTTTGATTCTAGCGGCAAATCGTCCATGGTCACCTCGAAGGCTTCATCTTCGTTAATCTCAGGCATCTTGAAATGAAGAGTCCCACCGGGCGTGCCAAAAAGTGTGTTGACGCAAAATTCATCACCTCGCGTCAAGGCACACAGCAAGCCGAACGAGGCTGGCTTCAATCGGGTGCCCGGAGCGTACTGAATCCGAAAGCGTGCCAGTTGGTTTGACCTGAAAACCAACAAGGGACAAAAGTGTGAGAATACCTTGGAACATGCCGGGTGAGACCAGACAGTTCCATATGTATGGCTTTGAAAGCCAATCACAATGGCACACAGCTATAGAAGCTGTTTGCCGAAATAGGTTTATAATGTCATTCGGCAAGTATAAAAGATAAATCACATAAACATGTTGAATACCGAACGCATATGTAACAAAAGGATAAAGAGTGTAACTTGTAAATATAAATCTATACGGATGACATATGCATAGGCTAATCCAGCTAGTCTGCCGCACGTCTAGCCTTCATAAAACCCGTCAGGTGAAAACTCAAGCAAAGCTAATCCACCGCATGATACCACTTGCTATAAATCTACACCACTCCTTATAATTAGATTAATCCACCGCATGATACGATCTAATTATAAGAAGCTAAAAGCACACGTACATCTGGACAGACCTATATGTACTCATTACTCGTGTAAGCTTAACCAGAATCGGCAAACTAGCCGAACTGGGGTCCATGAAGAAGAAACATACAAGCCAAACATGATTAAACTAATCTAAAACCTGTACCTGCCGCACGACACCTAGCTCTATCAAAGCCTAAACATGATCGACATGCACGAACCCACAACACATAACAATCTAGATTGAAAGTCAATTCGGCCATCGTGATCTTATAACCAGCAAAGCACAAACAAAACTCGTGCGACAAGGCCGAACGAAGATCAATCTAGATCGGGCAAAAGGTGTTGTACGAATTAAATGAATAAAACATATAACACATGATTACTTGATGAATCTATTAGATCTGCCAAATCTAACAGAGTCGATAACTATTTTTACTCATGGCTTAATCCGCCGCACGATACAAGGAATAAGCAAAAACTTCCCGTCATAAGCTTAAATCCGCCGCACGATACTAAGCTTAACATACGAGACTACTTGCATCATATCTAAATCCACCACATGATACTAGACATGATAGCAAAGTTGCCGGTACTTACGGAGGTCGACGGATCGATGATTCCTCTCAAAGAACTCAACGACACGACTTAGGGACTCGAAGATGGCACGGGGCCGGTTTGTATTGATGTGTTTGTGAACAGTTTTACAATGGTCGAGGGTTTATATTTATACCCTGGACAAAGCATGAATCCTAGACGATTACGACTCACAATAAAATACGGAAAGATATAAATCTATATTATTTGGTGCCTTCCATTGTCACGTGTCTTCTCGTGCAAGCCAGCTTTACTCGCAACATGCGTTTCCCGAATTGAGCCTACTACCTTGTGAAATAGCCGACCGCGTAGATAGTTACCAAAACTCTGAGGACCAAACAGCTGCCGATTGCTTGCCGAATCTTTCCTTTCTGCTAGTCGGGCCCATCTGTCATACCCTTACGTGTACGAAAATCTGGTGTTAACAAATGTGAACCATGAGAAAGCTGGTCCTGTCAGTGATAACGGGATGTACCGAATCCTCCAAGCTTCATCTGCAGATGCTTCCCCAAGCTGCATTAAGTAACGACTGATATGTTCTATAGTGCTAGTATCATCCTGGCCTGAAAACTTGGTGAGATCAGTGGGAGGCTTTACCCTCGGAGGAAGTAGCACTCGGTTATACCACTCTGGGTAAGGAGATTTATAAGCGTAAGACTGATTCTTTGGCTTCAGGCCGAATTGATTTTGCATCATGTCAGCCATCCTATGCATGATAAGGTCAATATTTGTATCTGGAACGTCATGCGCTTGTCCCCCAAGAAATGCCCCTGCTGAATTTTTATAGCCCGGATTCGGAAAGCATCAATCGCATTGTAATCAACGCAATCCTGATATCCATCTCCATACATGTTCTTTTGCAACCTATTTGTTGCTGGAGACACCCTGAAGGCAGATTGTCGGATGTTTCCCGTCGTGCCGAATGCGAGTTGGCCATGAGTCGTGGGAAGTTGTTGCTTCTCATGAGGGACCATCCCACCTCTGCTTGTACCAACTCTGCCGTCTTCAGCGATCCTTTTCTGATGTTGGGGTACGGGGAATAATATTGGCCCTTGTATCGGGCCAGCGGCTTCCTCAAAATGTTTATCAACTGCAGGTCTGAAAGTACTAACCATGATGGCACGAAAAGTATTTAAGAAAGCTGATTGATGATTTGTCAAGGCCTCTGTCATAGCCTTGTACACCAGTTCAGATAATTTTTGAGCATCTTCCTCATCGGTGCAATCGGATTGATGAGGAAGGAGAGTTCTTGGGAGTGACTGCTCTGGAAAACCTTGTTACTCTTATTCTTAGAAAAGGACATCAAGCATTTGTGCTGAAACTCATCGCATGCTTGTTGAACTAAATTTCTCAAGTCTCCTGGCAACTCATCCATGGTCACGTCCAGAACTTGATTGTTGTCGAATTTAGGCATCTTGGAATGTGAAGTCCCACCGGTGTGCCAAAAAGTGTGTTGCCACAAAATGTGACGCACTGTGCCTCACACACAGCAAGCCGGAAAGCGTGGCTTCAATCGGGTGCCTGGACGGTTTGAAATCCGAAGACGTGCTAGTCGGTTTGACCTGAAAGCCGACAAGGGAAAAAACTGTGAGAATAAAACTGGAACATGCTGGGTGAGACCAGACTGTTCCATATTTACGGCCCTGAAGCCACTTACAACGACATACAGCTATAGAAGCTGTCTACCAAGCATGTTTATAGAGTCATTCGGCTAATATAAAAAGAAAGCATGTGAAAGCATTGATTGCCAAATACACATATAAGAAAAGACATGTTTGAACAAATAAAAATAAATTATAAATCGACGTATAACCAAGCTCGGCAAACTAGCCGAATTGGGATCCCTGAAGAAGGAACATGCAAACGAACACGATCAAACCAATCCAAAACCTGCATCTGCCGCACGATACCTAGTTTTATCGAAGCTCAAGCGAGATTGACATGTATGAACCCACAACACGTAACAATCTAGATTAGAAATTAATTCGGCCATCATGATCATATAATTTATAAGGGATATCATGAAAACCAACAATTATTGGAACATAAATAAACTTGTAAAGAAAGGCCAAACAAAGTCAAACTAGATTGAGCAAAAGAGTGTTGCAAAATTAATTAGATCATGCAACACATGGTAACTTAATGAATCTACGAGATCTTGCTGAATCTAATAGAGCCGATAACTATCTTGTTTTTGCTAAACATATCAAGTAAACGCCTGCCGCACGGTATTTACTCATAAGCAAAGCATAAACAAAGATTTCTTGATTGTTAATAGAGATCCGCCGCACGACCATTGGAAACAAACAAGACTACTTGCATCAGATCTAAATCCACCGCATGATACTAGACATGATAACAAGGTTGTCGGAACTTACAGAGGTCGACGGATCGATGATTCCTCTCGAAGAACTCGATGACACGACAAATGACTCGAAGATGGCACGGGGCCGGTTTGTATTGATGTGGTTGTGAACCCTTTTTACAACAGCCAAGGGTTTATATTTATACCCTGGACACAATATAAGTCCTAAGAGGACACGACTATGAAACGTTAAAGGAAAATACAACATTTTTGGCCTTCAACTCCCTTCGGAATCTTGATTGCCTTAATTGTCGCAATTTTGTTGCCCGATTGGCTCTTGCTTCCGTCGCTTCAACGGAAACCCCCTTTTCTCAGAATAGCCGACCGCATAAGCAGTTGTCGAATCCTTTGGAAATTAGCCGACTGCATGGATACTTGCCGAATGCCTAATACGCCAATCTCCGCACACTAGCCCATCTGTCATCTCCTTATGCGTGCGAAAATCCGGTGTTAACACTTTTTTATATGATAATCCGGGGTATCTCCCGGTAGTGCTTTGATTATGGTCAGAAGCTTGACCTTGGGAAACCTTTGGAAATTCTTTTTATGTTGATGAGGTGGTTTCCCCTCTAACACCAACTTGATCTGCAAAACTCATAACAAGGCACCATGAAATTCGCAAGATTTATGATAAACAAAATGATCTACCACGACCCTTTTAATGTTTCTAGGAATGGAGAGCAAAAGGGTTTCGAAGATTTTGCAAATGAAGTTGGAGTTGCAGATCAAAGCGAGAAATTCTTTTAATGAGCATGGACTTGGTGTGGTAGGAAGGAAGTAACTTCCATGCTCAGGAGCTTTTATTTCAAGGGGAGAGAAGGTAGAATTGATCTCTTCATGAACTGGCTCTCCCTCCATGGGTTCGTTTCAAGTCTCATCCTTGACATGTTCTTGATGTTCCTTCGAAGTGCAAAAGGATGTTGAATTGGGAAGCACGAACGAGTCCCATAAGTCATCATCTCTAGAAAGACCATCCTCATATTCAAAGGAATACACACAAGGATGCGTCGGAGTTCCTCCTTCAGAGGATCAAGAGTCTCGCCTAAATCGTCCTTTTCTTGGATAAAAAGTTCATCATCGTTTTCCAAGAATGACTCAGGGATCTCAAAAGGTTGCACCGACATAACCGTTTCAGGCTCGTATGTATAGGAGGGAGGTTCAGCCATAGAATTTTTGGCTTGAACCGTTGGTATGGAAAAGTTTTCCCTCCTTATATTGACAGCAAATTCCCCTATCATTGGAGGTTCGTCCAAACGTTTACGTAGGGGAAGCCCGATCAAGACATCAAAATCTTGAATGTTGAAGACGTGAAAGTCTAGCGTCAACTTGACATTGTCATATTTAAGTGGCATTTCACGAAGGATGCCAAGACTATTCACGCTTGACCTTGACTCTAGCCGTATGTGTTTGTTTGTTGGGGCAAAAGGCTTGTCAATGAACGTGTTCGCAAAAGATGCGGACATGATGTTCACCCCAACAATAGGATTGTAAAGCACTTCCATCCAGTCTCTACCTATTTTAGCGTGGATGAATGAACAAGAGGGACTAATCCTCTTTTTCTACCCAATCGCTACTTATGATGGGAGGCAACTCCTCTGCATGAAGAATTTCTTCAGGAGGTTCAAGAGGAGTGGCAAGAACTGGAGGCTTGTTCTGGTATGAAGGCTTTGAGGTTTCTATGTAATTGTCAAGGCATTCTTCCTCGAAGAACGTAAAATCTGAAGGGAAGAAAAGTTTCTTCAGAGGTTCCGTTAGCGATGAGGGTGTCTGAGTTTGAATCTCAGGTTCAATTTTAACCGAAGAGACCTCCTCATGCTTGGGTTTGTCTTCCACTTGGAGAGGATCAGGAGGTGGAGTGATCTCTAGAATATGGTCTAGCAGAGCTTCTCCTTCCTCTAGGGTTTTACATATAAACGATCCTCTAGCGGAAATGTCCAGCTGTAGGGCAGACTCCCTGTTCAACCCTAACCAAAAGTGTTGTAACAATATGTGGTTGGGTAGAGACAAGTCTGGGCCTAATCATGAAAGAGTTGTGAATCTCTCCCAAGCTGCACCTAATGTTTCCTTCTCTTTTTGTTGGAAGTTCAGTAACTCTTGCTGTAGGTATGCAATACGAGATATGGGAAAGAATGTGAGACAAAATATGTTCCTTAGTTCTTTCCAATCTCCGTTAACTTTTCCTACGATATTGTTGTACCATTGTTTCGCCATCTCAGAAAGAGAGAACGGAAACAACTTCCAACGCAATGTTTCTTGTGACATGCCTGTAATTGTCAGGCATGCATAGAGTAACTCAAATTCCAATAGATGATGATAGGGGTTTTCATGATCGTACCCCGAGAAGGGTTGTTCATGAACCATGACTATAAAGCCTGGGCGAAGTTCACAGCCAGAAGCTATGATTGGCTTTGATGATTGTGGTGGCTCAAAGAACTCGGCCCGCGGAGCGGATAGGTTTTGGATAGTGGTTGCTCCATAGGTAAGGTAAAGAAAAAGATACACAGGTGAACTAGGTTCGGAGACTAAAGACGACAATCGTTCCCCGGCAACGGCGCCAGAAATGCTTGTTGGTATTTCTTAGCGTAAGCAAAAAAGTCTGCAAGCGCACAGAAGTATCGTTGTAGCACTTCACCCAGAAGAATTCAGGGTATCGTATTTTCCACAGGGAACGGTGTGCTATAGTCTCTTGGTCTAGTCCTCTTAGATAAGACAAGGAGAAGGGTAACAAGGGTAGCAAGGTTCTTCTAAGGAACAGGTTCTTATGTGATCAAGCTCAACCAAACATAGCTTGCTTTGGTCAATGGGTGGAGACTGGTTTCCCAATCTATGTCGATACAGCTCTACCTGGAATCTCGAACGTGGGTGGGTTACGAAGGACAGATAGGGCTATCACCACCTGCCGCCTACCTCCTCAACCCTAGGGACCCAGGCAACCAACATGCAACCACTTAGCCTAAACACCGCGTTTACACTAAGGGCCACTACTCTAGCGGTAGCTAGGACTTGCGCCCTCTCACTAAAGCACTCACCTGAGGGTGAACGATCGGTCCAACAGACTATGAATGCCAAAGCTAGAACACAATAAGAACTTAGAACCAAAGTTGAACATGAACCTTTATACAACTTAGAACCGAAGTTGAACATGAACCTTTATACTTCAAGAAGTATACAAGATCGTAGAGGTACAAGCGGAGTCATACCGGTGATCCCGGTGTTCCTTCCGCGGAGGTAGCCGACAACTCTGGTACTTCTCTGACTCGCACTCACTCACTCCCTATTCTAGTTAGCTATTAGATCTAAGATATATGAGGCACTACTCTTTCTTCCATGGATCCCTCTTGCGATGTGATCAATGAGCACTTGGATGCTTTGTGAGGAGGGTGGAGGCCTCCTTTTATAGCTGGAGTTGCCTTGGGGGAATGGAGGACCTCTCCTCCTCCTTTGGAAAGGCCAAACCAACCTCAAACCACCTTCGAGATGCACTGCACCTGGACGCAAACCATGTGAACCTCCTTCGCAAAGGCGGTGGGAGTCTCCTTGCCAAAATTAGCTGGAAACCGCCTCAGCGACAGTGCGGCCGCGCCCCTAATCGGCCCATCTTCGGCGGGTTGGTTCTTTTGGGCCTCTAGATGGGTCCTGCAAAGTTTTGGCTCATTTGGAGTTGGTTTGATTTGGGTCTTGGCTTTTTTTCCTTCTGACAGGGCCCTGATTTGCCTGGTATTGGGCCTATCCCCCCTTGGGCTCATATCGGGTGCATTTACATGCCATATGTTGCATGTGTTGGAGCCCGTTCGAAATCGTTTATGTGAATACCCTCTGGCAATTGACCAAACACCAAAACTTGTGGAAATAGTTAGTTGTAAGACCTATTCTATGTTTGATATTGGTTTTTATGCGAGTCTTGGCGGTTATAAAGCATGAGTTAAGGACCGCCAACAAACTCCCCCACACTTACCTCTTTGCTCGTCCTCGAGTAAAGCTTTAGAGATGAAAGTAAACATGAGCATAACATTCCTGAGATATACAACTATTATAAAGATCATTCCAAAACATTCCTTACAAAGGTGGGATATGTGGCATTGTCTAACATGTTTCCTTGGGATGTTGAAAAGTGGAATAGCTCTCGAAGCAAAGTCATCTTCCTTTATTCAAATCTTAGCAACTTGGAGGTTTTCAAAGTTTTATATAAAAACATAGTTCACTTTTTTATACTCCTTAAATGATGCTCTCGGATCACTCGATGGTGTATGATTCCATACCAAGGCATAGAAGAGTTTTGCCTTTTTTGTTGTCCCTACTTCTAAAAGGCTTATGTGGAGCTTTGGTATGGATAAACATGATTGCATACTTGTATTGTATATATTGTAAGGTCAAATTGAGGATCCAAGGAGAGAAGTGTCATACTCTTAGATCAAGATGTGCATGTGCGTGGACTATGATATGAAAAATACTCCTTTTGTGGATATGATCTCTCTCTATAACTTATTACCTTAAGACATGGCTATCTTTCTCATTTTTTTCTAAGCATGAGCATTCATGTACTCATCATTTTTTGTGGGTATTAATTATACCCCTAATTTTACTGCTGGCACTTGCCCATTTTTTTTCTTTTGTTTCTTTGGGACCTTCATGTGTCCCTTTTTTATATATATTTTTGCATAGCCTATGTCTTTTCTTCTAAAAGATATATGTAGAGAGAAATCACTATTCTAAATCATGGAGTATAAAAAGACAATTTTTTGTCTACCCCCAATGTAGGAGCAGAGCTTTTTGGTGGAGCTAAATGGATGCATGTTTTTGTGCACTCCTAGTGTAGGAGCGGCAAGTGTATGTGGAGTGTACGTGATCTTGATATTGGGAGCATGATAAATCTCTCGACAAGGGTCAACAAGACTTGACCAATCTCAATACAATAACAAGCAGCGTATGTAGAAAGCATAAAACTTTTTGCAGGATAACAAATTTTGCTTTGGTTGGAATTCCTCACCAAACGAGGAGTATCTGATACTATGGTTTTATATCATTTTCAAAAAAAATTCTCCAAGTACTTCGAATAGAAACGGTAGGATTCATAAGCCAGAACTATATCACACTTCACAACATCTTAGTCATCATGATTTTCCTATCAAAATATTTTCCCACAAGCATAAGTACATGTATATGGAACAACCTTTATGCAAGCTTGTATCTTAAAGATGTTATGTTCATGTCACTTTTCAAATTTTAAGATAAAGTGTGGTTAAGTTCTCTACAAGGAAGTAAGGAGTAGTTGTTGGTTCATTGAGTTTAATTTTAGTGGTCAAGTTTTATGTATGTTTAAACTCAAGAACTAAGGAAGCTGAGGAGAGTGTTGCACAAACCATGGTTTGAAGATGAAGGATTGATGAAGATTCAAAGGTGGTTTGGCTGAATTGTAAGTTCAGCCAATCCCCCTTGAGTTGTTGATCCTGGCCTTATTTATGTCAAGGCGATCGATGTTTGTGCAACATGTGAGGGGGAGATCTCGAATGTGAAGGACCAAGAATGCAATAGCAAGGCGACCAGAGGGGGTTGAATGGGAGCACAAAAATTTCTCTCGAAACATTGGCCTTTGTTCCCAAAATCAACCCCCAAAAGCTTTGACCAAAACCGTGATGCCCACGACCCTTGTTATAGGGTGGATGATCCCTAGGATCAAAGCGAGGCACCACCAAGCGATAGCAAATCAAAACGCCAAAAGCACCGGCACAGGTTTGACCTCTAAAACCTAGTCCTGAACGTAGATTGAAGCCTACGTTGAGAAATCCCTAAATACCAATGCTAACAAGTAGCAAAGATACCTAGAGAGGTTCCTAGGTGAACTATAGGGCCAAACGAGAAGTCCGGAAACCAAGCGAAGAAGCCGGGAGAGCAAACACACTAAAACTCAAGTTTCAGTAGGATCCCGGACTGTCCGGCGTTCCTGTCCCGGACTGTCCGGCTCAACCGCGGACTGTCCGCGAGGGGATGGCGGACTGTCCGCCGGCAAAATCCCCGAAACAACACTGCTGCTGAAGTCCCCTGGACTCTTCCCTGACTGTCCGTGACCGTGCACTGCAGACTGTCCACCGGTTAATCCGAGTCAACACAGCCAAGCCGCGCGACCACTGCTTCGGTCGGAGCCCGACGCGCAGACTATCCGCGCCCCCAACGTTGGACTGTCCGCGAGTGCCCAGTGAGGGCGATTTTGGTCGCCCTCAACTCAAATCTCCCCAAAACCAATTCAACTCAAAATCCCTAGTTCCCAAACTTGTAGAAGATGATCACGAGGTAGTTAGGAGACTATCCCCAAGAAATCATCTGCTCAAAACGATCCAATCAACGAGAATTCGAAAGGGAAGAAATATGAACGAAAAAGCGCCACGAAAACGAAATCAACCCGATCTACTTGTTCGTGAGGAGTTAGATGAATTCCTTCAGTGGAAATGATCTCCTCACTATAAAGAATAAGTTGATTCAAACAGATTTCGAAAAGACGAAGTAGAGAGAGAGATCGAGTGACGGGAAAAACGCGGAGAAGCGAAGAACGCGAAGAACACGAACAAAGCGCGAATCAACACATCGATCTGCAACCGTGTGGCTACCACACGCTTCAATAGTGAGATTACGGTCTCACTTCCTCAAAATCTCCAGTACACAGAGGTATGGTTCTCTCCGGATCTCAGTTGCTACAGCAGGGGATTGAGAGAGCAGGAAAACCTAGAAGGCAAAGAGCAAAATGACTGAGAAAGGATGGGAGGTGGGTGTCTCCCTCTACTTATCCTAATTCTAGTCCCCACTCTACCCCTAGCTAATTACAGAGCGAACCAGCTAAACCCTAAGGTTATTCTGGACCAACTCATGATAGGTGGTGATCCAACGGCCACGCCCGCACAACTGGTAGCGTTGCCTCGACGCAACCTCACCAATTGCCGCCACGTGCCACCACCACTCTGCTCGTCCTTTTCACGGACCTCGCCCCCGGTTTTGGGGCCAAAACCGGGAAACCGGCCTTCACGACCAACCCCCGGTTTTGAGGCCCAAACCGGGAAACCAGCCGTCCATCGCCTGAGTTTTGTGGCCCAAACTCAGAAACCCGCAGCGCCCAGGTTTTGAGGCCCAAACCTGGAAACCGTCCTCAGCCCGAGTTTTGTGGCCCAAACTCGAAAACCATCAGCGCAAACCTGGAAACCGTCCACTCGGTGGTTTTTCTGTGGCTCAACCACCAAATCGACGTTGTAGAAGGGATGCACCACCCGTGCACCCCGTCCACCGACACGTGTCCCCAGGTCCTCGACCCAAGCAACACCATGCCCGCTGTTGACACCTCGGGTGGCACGCAGAAGAAACCGCAAGCGCACGGCTGTCAGTTGTAGCTTTTCACCTCAGAGTATTCCGGGGTATCGAATCCATGAGGAACGCGAAGTGATTTTTGAGAAAACTAGGGGGATAAGGATATCTAGGATAGATGAAGGGAACGGGCACTATCTACTGGGGTAGATCCTAGTTCTATTAGACTTCTAGTGATTTAAGTTCTTTACTAGTGTACTGTGGGCGTACTAGCCTTTACCACTGACTTAGGTTGAACGCTAGCACAACGAGCCCTACTGTTAAACTAGACCAACTACGTGGTGGGATTCAAGGCGCACAGGGCTGTCACCACCTGCTTGCTACCACAGCTATCCGGGGGCCTAGCCGTATTCACTAGCAATATATAGCCTAAGTACCACACTTAATCTATATATTACTACTACTAGCCCTGTACTAGAACTAGAGCACTTGAAACTAATATTAAGCAATGAAACAAGCACACAGATACTGAAAATAAATACTTGAAGATGAAATAGATACTAAGTTACCAAAGTTGAAGCGCAGAGCAGAGAGAAGCAGAGGTCTCCGACAACTTCGGAACTCTCCAGACTTCTACTCTTCTCATTTCTAGCTCCTCTTCTAGTGAGGCACTCACACTCTCTCTAATCTCTCTAGCATAGCAAGTGTGCTAACCTAACCAAATGGTGAGGAATGATGTGAGGCTCTCCGAATGAGAGCTCTAGGGGCCTATTTATAGAGCTAGGAAGCTAGGGGGGTATTTATAGAGTGAAGGGGACGTCGGTTAGGGTTTAGGGGGTGGCGCCCGCCACCAAACCCTGGCGCCCGCCACCTCTCTGCCGTCCATTGCAACTGCCATTCATCCAACGGTCTTCATTTGCTCTTCTAAGTCGGTTTGAGGGTCGGTTAGGGTTTAGACACGTGTCCAAAGCCCACTATCCAGGTGATACTCTTCTTAGCCCTTGGATCAAACCGTCTTAGTGTGCAATGGCCAGGATTTGAGCTTGAGGTGACTCCCACGGATCGATGACGTGGCTTGGGCCACTTTTGGCACGAGTGACCTGGCGGCCGCCAGTAATAGGTGGCGGCCGCCACCTTGCTCAGGCCCAAATGGGCCAGAGTGGCTTGGCCTTGCTCCTGGTACTCTTGTTTGGCCCAAATTCCATCATTTCCTGCATTAAGATAAGAAACTATGCACATGTGGAAATAGGTTAGTTATAAACCAAATCTTCTACCTTTTATGTTGTTTTACCTTGGTTTTGGGTGAAATGTTGATGGTGAAATGATGCTTTAAGCACCATCAACAAGCTCCCCCACACTAACCTCTTGCTCGTCCCGAGCAAGCATGGACTTTAAGAATTGAAACAATTTTATTGAACTAAGCATTCATACAAGATGTTCAACTACCTATACTCATGTTAGTAACCTTTCCAAGTGGCTCATAAATCATACCTATGGCGGTTGAAGGATAGAATAGCTTGCAAGCAAGAGAAACACACTTTCCTCTTTTACATACCTTGGGGTTTAAGGATATTTTCAAAAAGAAAAACATGGTTCATTGAATCTCTCTTTAAATCTCAAGGCACTCATGGTGTATATCCTCACTTTATGGCAATAGAAAATGCCAGAGTCTATCCTATGGTTTATGTGGAGTTAATAGGGAAAGGAAGGAATGTAAGTCACTTCTATCTCTCTTTTATTGCTAAGTCAAGTTTAGGATCATGGGAGAGTATAGTCATGCACTAGCCAAGGTATAGGGTGGACTAACTCAACTCCTTTGTTCTTTTTTTTGAAACTCTTCTCTTACCAAGGATCATGGCTATATGCATCTCTCTCTTTTTCTTTTTTTGAATACTTGGACACTTGTCCTTTTTTTAGAGCATTTTCTCTCTTTTTTTTGAATACTTGGACACCTGTCCTCTTTTTTTTTAGATGCTATATAGCCATGTCCTTTGAAGGAATGAGAAAATTTATACAATTCTTTTAGAACAAAATTTTGGAGGAGAACTACGTGAGTATACTCTCAGTGTGAGAGTGCTCTCAAAAAGGCATGGTTTGCCTTGGCTTTCAGAGCATGACTAAACTCTTCTACCTAGATCAACTATTCTTGACAAGGCTCAAAGATTGATTTAGAAGGCTTTATGGGCTGTTCTCCTATACTCTAATATTTTGGCTTTGGTAGGTGGATAGGAAAGAAAGATCATGAACCATGGTAATTTTGGTTTTCAAAATAATAACTCCCAAGGTTGTAGCAGAGTACTAATGCAATTTGAATTACTACTTCTATATCTTATCAAACAACAACCTAGGTTGACTTCCCTATAAAAATGAGTAGGCTACTACACATGAATAAAAGGTAGAATAACATGTCGTGTAAGCACTCAATTCAAAAGAAATTGTTTCAGCATTTTTTTTTCCTAGCTGCATTTTTAGTTCAAACCGAGACATCTAGTGATCCAAATTGTACAGAATTTAAAACACAGGTTTAGGGGTTCACCGGGGGTGTTTCGGTGCAGAGTGGCCTGGCGGCCGCCATGGGCTTTGGCCCACGCGGCTTGCAAACAACGTGGTAGCTACCTTGCTAAGTTCAGGTTACAGTTTTGAACATTCTATCACGTTTTACTGAGCTGTTTAGAGAGGGGATTTCCCCCACACTAGAAGCTTTGGTACTTTTTATTTTTAAAATGAAAAAAAACTTGATGAAGGGAAAAAATAATAAGGGTGTCTTTTTATTCATTATATAAAAATTTCCTAAACAAAAGTTCTAAATTGAAAATTAAACAAACTAAAATTTAAATCAAGCAAAATTAAACTTAAACTAAATCAAACTAAAAATCTAACTAGATACCCTAAATCTAATCTAATCTACTGAAGGACCTTCGTAGAGATCCTCGAAGCTCGTCTCTTTGAAGAGACGCTTGATCTTCGAGGTGCAGTCCTTACGGAGGATGGTGAACCGATCCTCCATATCCATTCGCCAGAGGGCTATCTCTGCGACTTGATCCTCCAAGGCGCTCTTCTCCTTGCGCAGCTTCTTCACCTCGGCGGCGAGTTTTTCGAGGGTTAACCCCTTCTCACCACCGCTGTGCTCCATCTCGCTGGGGACTCCTGCCGGCGATAGGTTGAGACGGCGGCGCACGGATGGCTCGGAGAGCGACCCATTGGAATCATGAGTGCTCGCCTCGCGCTCACGCAGCCTCTTCTCATAATGCCCATCGGGCATCCTCACGCCATACACCTCTAGTTTAGCGGGCTGTAGCTCCAGGTGTGGCTATCCGAGGCAAAGCTGACCCGGGATTTCACCCTTGATGGAGTGGGCGTCTCATCGCCCCTGGTTTTGACGGCCGGAGACTTCCTCGGGGTGATCTCCCTCGTGGTCGGCCTGGTGGGCGTCCTCAACTTCTTCCCGGGTGGCGTCACCGGAGGAGGATGAAGACGGAGCGGAGGCGAGGCCAGGGGGCGCTTCATCCCTGGCAGCCGCCTAGCAGGGGTGGCGTCCGCCACTGGAGTGGTGGCTGGTGCCTTCCCTGCACCCTCCGGTGGTGTCCCCTCGACAGAAGTGCCGTCAGGCAGCATCATTGCTAAAGGAGGTACGTCAAGTACCTTCATGTCGTCGTTGATCAACGACCGGATGATGGCTTTGGTGGAGGACGAGACGGATCCTTGAGGGTTGTAGGACATGGATTTCCATGGAGACGACATGGTTTTGGAGGAGGCTTGGCTAGGCTTCGTGAATAGATGGAGGGAGAAGAAGGAGTTCTTCTTTTAAGAAGGGGGAGAAGTGGAGGGATAAGCCTTAGATGAACTAACACGTCCTCATCTCCTCCTTTCACTCTCCCGAGCTTGGGATTAGCTGCCACGTGGAGGGGGGCCTCTAAACCACCGCCTAGCGTGGCGGGCGCCAGGGTTTGGTGGCGGCCGCCAGTTGGGAGTGGCGGCCGCCACTCCTCCTTCGTGGGGCATCGAGCGGGAGAAGGTAAGCCTCCTAAATTTCAAAGTTCCGAGCTCGAAATGGCTTGGTTGGGCCTAAAGAGGCCTTTCTCGGGGTTTTGGATGGACTAGGTGCATGAAATGGACAAGGGGTAAATTGGGTCCATCCATTAATTGTCATGGGCTTGAGCTACTTCAAAGTTAATTATATCAATTTCGTTTAGCTCATTTTTATCAAAGTCATAGAATATTTTTAATCTTTGTCCATTGACTTTGAAGATTTGCCCATCGACACTTTCTAATGTGATAGCTCCATGGGAAGAGGTTGCAACAACCTTAAAGGGTCCTTCCCATTTGCATCGAAGTTTACCATGTCCGAAAAGTCGAACACGGGAGTTAAAGAGTAAAACTTTATCTCCTACTTCGAACTCTTTCTTTTTGATCCGTTTATCATGCCATCTCTTAGTCTTCTCTTTATAGAGCTTGGCAATATGATAGGCTTTCTCTCGCCATTCTTCTAGTTCAGAAATTTGCATCTTCCTGTTTTGGCCAGCTTGGTCAAGGTCCATGTTCCATTTCTTAATGGCCCAATGAGCTTTGAACTCAAGCTCAACAGGAAGATGACAAGTTTTCCAATAAACTAGTTGGTATGGGGACATTCCAATCGGGGTCTTATAGGCGGTCCGATAGGCCCACAGAGCTTCGGGTAACTTATGTTTCCATCCCTTTCCCATTTCTTCTACTGTCTTTTGCAAGATATTCTTTATTTGTTTATTGGACGTTTCGGCCTGTCCACTTGTTTGGGGGTGGTATGCAGTGGCTACATTATGTTGGACTCCTTGACTAGCTAAGAAATGTCAGAAGCTCTTATCTATGAAATCAGGGCCTCCGTCACTAATGACTAGTCTAGGAACTCCAAAACGAGGAAAGATGTTTTCTTTGAACATTTTCTTCGAATGCTTAGCATCTGCCGCTCGACAGGGTATGGCTTCTACCCATTTTGAGACATAATCCACAGCCACAAGAATGTACTCAGCGTCATAGGATTTAGGAAAGGGGCCCATGAAGTCTATACCCCAGACATCGAACAACTCAACTTGGAGATTGTTCACGAGAGGCATAGCACCTCAGGCATTAATGTTACCATGCTTTTGGCAACGAGGACAACGTCTCACATAATTCTTTGTGTCCTCGTACATGGATGGCCAATAAAAACCACTTTGCCATATTTTAGCATGTGTCCGAAAAGCTCCATAGTGTCCTCCATATTCGGCGGAGTGACATCTATCTATGATTTTTGTTACTTCTTCTATGGGGACACATTTTCTCAAAAGTCCATCTGCACAGACCTTATAGAGATATGGTTCATCCCATAGGTGCGTTCTGCTTTGATATAGCAGTTTCTTTTTATTCTCCCCCGGCGGGACATAGCCGACAACTATAAAATTCACGATGTTTGCATACCAAGGGTTGGCATATGTGAATTTTAAAAGGGTATCATCGCGAAGAAAGTCATTTATTGGGAGATTGTCCGAGTTATTGACTTGTAGTCAAGACAAGTGATCAGCTACTGAATTCTCTACTCCTTTCTTGTCTCTTATTTCCAGGTCAGATTCATGAAGGAGTAGGATCCAGCAGATCAACCTTGGCTTAGCATCTTTCTTGGTGAAGAGATATTTTAGGGCAGAGTGATTGGTATAAACGACCACCTTAGCTCCCACTAAGTAAGATCTAAACTTGTCTATGGCAAAGACTACGGCCAAAAGTTCCTTTTCTGTGGTTGCATAGTTGAGCTGGGGGCTAGTCAGGGTCTTACTAGCATAAGAAATAGCATAATGCTTCTTATCTTTAGTTTGACCAAGGATGGCCCCCACAGCATAATCACTAGCATCACACATGATTTCGAACGACAAATTCCAATCTGGGGGTTGGATGATTGGTGCCGAAGTTAGAGCCTTTTTCAAAATATTGAAAGCTTGTAGACAATCCTCGTCAAATTTGAACGGGACGTCTTTTGCTAACAGGCTCGTTAAGGGTCTAGCGACTTGTGAGAAATCATTAATAAACCTTCTATAAAAGCCGGCATGGCAATCGTCAAAGGTTTTCCCATAGACCGAAAAGTCATCCATGAATACCTCCATGATTTGTTCAATCATGTCGGAAAAGATGGACATCATACACCGTTGGAAAGATGTCGGCGCATTGCAAATTCCAAAGGACATGCGTCTATAGGCATAAGTTCCATACGGGCATGTGAAAGTGGTCTTACTTTGGTCATCTGGATGGATGGGAATTTGGTGATAACCGGAATATCCATCCAGGAAGCAAAAGAAGGAATGGTTTGCCAATCTCTCTAGCATCTCATCTATAAAAGGAAGTGGGAAATGATCTTTCTTTGTGGCTTTATTCAGCTTCCTATAGTCTATACACACCCTCCATCCAGTGACAGTGCCTTGAGGGATTAACTCATTTTTCTCATTCTTAACGACTCTCATGCCTCCTTTCTTGGGAACTACTTGCACGGGACTTACCCATTCACTATATGGAACTGGATAAATAATTCCCGCGTGCAAGAGTTTCAGAACCTCCTTTTTCACGACTTCACGCATAGCGTTATTAAGTCGTCTTTGGGGCTCTCTTGAAGAGGGTATCTCAGGATCGAGAGGGATACGATGGGTGCAGAGATTTGGACTAATTCCCTTCAAATCTTGAAGTGAATAGCCAAAGACAGATCGGTGTTTTTCTAAGACAAGGGTCAACCTACAGACTTCCTCTTCATATAGCTTACTGCTAATGATTACAGGAGTCTCGGAGTCTTTGTTTAGAAAGATGTATCTCAGGCCTTCAGGCAGAGGTTTTAGCTCTATGGAAGGTCGAGATGGCTTTTCTGATTCATCTAAGCGAAACGGTTCATCTGTCTCGGCTTCTTCTTCGACAAAGAACTCAGAATCATCTTCAAAATCAGGCTGAGCCAACTCATAAAGAGTAGAGGTTCTCGCTTGATCGAGAAGATCTGGTTCTGGTGGTTGTTCGGCAATAGAATTTAATGCACGAATGAAAGGTACTAAGTACTCTTTTCCACCGATTTGAGCATTAAAGTGCTCTAGACATGGTCCTTGCAAAGCTAGTATGGACCAAGGTTGTCCTAAGAAGACGTCAAAAAAGACTACATCGAAAATGTAGAAATCTAAGACCATGTCCGCTCCATCTACTTGGATGGGGACCATCTTTAGGATTCCTTCACTTTCCAAGATGTCACCATTTGGGTCTCTTAAACACCGTTTAGTTGGTTGTCGTTGAAGGTCGGGGAATGTTCTGGATACGTAATTACTAGCAAGAACATTAATTCCCACGACAGCGTCGTAAAAGGCAAAGGCTCTTTCTCCCCAAATTCGACAATCTATTATGCTAGGTACTTTATCTATGCGAGAGATGTTTTCTGATACTTCGGCTTCCATTGTCCATTCATGACTCATGATAGCTGAAAGTTCCAAAAGACGTTCTCGGCTATAGATTCCATCAGAGGACTCAGGAAGTGGTTTGTCGGATGGGAGAGGTTGAACGGAGTAGTTCATAGCATTTTCTTAATCGTCAAACACATCATCCTCTATCTCGCCCAAAAATTCCGGAAGAATTTCTCTCCCAGATGTGGACGGAATAGGCTCTGCTAAGTCCAGCGAGCTAGACTCGGGCTCTTCTTGTTGTTCTACAGTCGAAACTTGGGTTTCTACGACTTTTTCCTCAGGGATTTCATCGGAAACTCCAGTATAAGGAGTATTCTCGAGAATTCTATCAAGAACCTCCTTTCCACCTCGTGGAGAAAGATGAAGAAACGCTCCGCCTGACGAATGATCAAGGTGAAGAGCGCTCTCTTTCTCTAAATCGACATAAAAATGCTGAAGGAGCATTGGATCGGGTATGGCTAAATCGGGTCCTGAATTGATTAAATAAATAAAACGGTCCCAAGCCTCCCCTAATGTCTCCTTATCATTTTGTCTAAAGGTTAATACTTCTACTCGTAGTTGTGCCACTCGGTGGACAGGGAAATACGTCAAGATAAACTTGGTCCGTAAAGTTCCCCAGTCTCCTCTGGCACTTCCCACGGTTCGAGCATGCCATGTTTTAGCTGCTCCCGTCAAAGTGAACGGAAACAGCTTCCACTTGACAGTGTCAGGTGAAATGCCCGAAATGTTCAAGCATGCACAGACTTGCTCAAACTCACGTAGATGTGTGTAGGGATTTTCTGATCCTGTAAACATGCTCTCCTGAACTTTGTTAATAAAGTCAGGGCGCAATTCGTAACTATCGGCATATATAGGTTGTGATGATAAATGTGGCTCTAATCGCAAACTCTTAGGAGCTGTGAATTGTAAGATAGATTGGTTCTCCATGCGGAGAGGGTAAAGATGATCCTAACTCTAGTCTCAAAAAATCAGCTACCGTTCCCCGGCAACGGCGCCAGAAAAGCTTGTTGACACCTCGGGTGGCACGCAGAAGAAACCGCAAGCGCACGGCTGTCAGTTGTAGCTTTTCACCTTAGAGTATTCTGGGGTATCGAATCCACGAGGAACGCGAAGTGATTTTTGAGAAAACTAGGGGGATAAGGATATCTAGGATAGATGAAGGGAACGGGCACTATCTACTGCGGTAGATCCTAGTTCTATTAGACTTCTAGTGATTTAAGCTCTTTACTAGTGTACTATGGGCGTACTAGCCTTTACCACTGACTTAGGTTGAACGCTAGCACAATGAGCCCTACTGTTAAACTAGACCAACTACGTGGTGGAATTCAAGGCGCACAGGGCTGTCACCACCTACTTGCTACCACAGCTATCCGGGGGCCTATCCATATTCACTGGCAATATATAGCCTAAGTACCACACTTAATCTATATAATACTACTACTAGCCCTGTACTAGAACTAGAGCACTTGAAACTAATATCAAGCAATGAAACAAGCACACAAATACTGAAAATAAATACTTGAAGATAAAATAGATACTAAGTTACCAAAGTTGAAGCGAAGAGGAGAGAGAAGCAGAGGTCTCCGACAACTCCGGAACTCTCCAAACTTCTACTCTTCTCCTTTCCAGCTCCTCTTCTAGTGAGGCACTCACACTCTCTCTAATCTCTCTAGCATAGCAAGTGTGCTAACCTAACCAAATGGTGAGGAATGATGTGAGGCTCTCCGAATGAGAGCTCTAGGGGCCTATTTATAGTGCTAGGAAGCTAGGGGGGTACTTATAGAGTGAAGGGGAGGTCGGTTAGGGTTTAGGGGGTGGCGCCCGCCACCAAACCCTGGCGCCCGCCACCTCTCTGCCATCTATTGCAACCGCCATTCATCCAACGGTCTTCATTTGCTCTCCTAAGTCAGTTTGAGGGTCGGTTAGAGTTTAGACACGTGTCCAAAGCCCACTATCCAGGTGATACTCTTCTTAGCCCTTGGATCATGCAGATACATGGGTGTATGCCTAGTCTCTGAGTGATGAGTGATTGTCAACAGGGACAATGCGCATGTTCTTTGGCTTGTGTTGTGCAGGTGTCGACCACGGATACAGTGATCAGAGGCAAGGTGAAGGTCAAGTAGAGACGTGCCGTGCCGATGTACCGAGAGTGGCGAAGGGCGGACGTGAGGCTTGGACTGAGGGACCGGTGGCCCGAGGATCAGCTGTGGTGGCTGACAGCCTGGGACAGCGACGAGCGAAGACTTGCGGGCACGGTGTTGCTCGGGTCAAGGACCTGGGGACACGTGTCGGTGGACGGGGTGCACGGGCGGTGCATCCCCTCTATGGCTCGGTTTGGTGGTTGAGCCACAGAAAATCCACCGAGTGGACGGTTTCCAGGTTTGGGCCTCAAAACCTGGGCGCTGATGGTTTCCGAGTTTGGCCACAAAACTCGTGCTGAGGACGGTTTCTAGGTTTGGGCCTCAAAACCTGGGTGCTGCGGGTTTCTGAGTTTGGGCCACAAAACTCAGGCGATGGACGGCTGGTTTCCCGGTTTGGGCCTCAAAACCGAGGGTTGGCTGTGAAGGCTGGTTTCCCGGTTTGGGCCACAAAACCGGGGGTGCGACGTCCGGGAAAAGGACAAGCAGAGCGGTGGCGGCACATGGCGGCAATCGGTGTGGTTGCGTCGAGGCAACGCTACCAGTTGTGCGAGCGTGGCCGTCGGATCACCATCTACCCTGAGTTGGTCCAGAATAACCCTAGGGTTTAGCTGGTTTGCTCTGTAATTAGAGAGGGGTAGAATAGGAATTAGAATTTGGATAAGTAGAGGGAGACACCCTCCTCCCACTTTATCTCAGTCATTTGCTCTTTTGCTTCGAGGGTTTCCTGCTCTCCCTATTCCCTGCTGTAGCGAACTGAGATCCACAGAGAAGAGAACAATACCTCTGTGCCCGTGAGTTTTTGAGGAAGTGAGACCGTAATCTCACTATTGTAGCGTGTGGTAGCCACACGGTTGCAAATTTGTGGTTGTGATTAGCGTTTTGTTTGTGTTCTTCGCGGATTGTTTTTCTCCACGTTCTTCCCGTCGATCGATCTCCTTGTTCAGTGCATCTCTTGCAAATCCATTTGAACCAAGCTGTTCTAGATCGTGAGGCACTTCTTTCCACCGAAGGAATTCACCTCTAACCTCACGAGCTAGTAGATCGATCGATTTTTCTCTTGGATCGGTTTTTGCTCCCTTTGCCCTGATTTCTTCCAATTCACCGATTTGGAGTTAGGTTCGAGCCATGATTCTCTTGGGATAGCTCACTAACCTCCTTGGAACTCCTCATACCAAGTCTAAGCCTTAGTGCTTTTGATTCGGAAGAGATCGAGTTGAATTCGTGGAAGAACAGCACTGAATCGGGGGCATCGGACGCTAGGGTTCGTGGCATCGGACGCTGACCCGTATAGCATCGGACGCTCTGTTGCCACATGTCAAGTTCTGACAGTTTTAAAAGGAGCAACGGACGCTGCCATCGGACGCTCCGTTGTCCATCGGACGCTCCGGAGTGTAACCATCGGACGCTGAAGAGTTACTATTCACAGTGTCCGATGGGTGTCCAGTAAGGATCCAGTCCGTGGTTTGTTCGTTCGTTGTCGGTTTTGATTTCTGGCTTTTACGTTGGGTTTCTAGAGTCGTATAGTGTCTCGCTGTGCTTCTTGGAAGCATCCACTCTATCTCTAGTGTCGGGGACACATACGAGCTCTAGGTTTGCTCTTGGGGTGTTTTTCGGGACAGTGGCGACAAGTTTCCGAAAGGAAAATTTGAAGCTCCCATTCACCCCCCTGTGGTCGCTTTCTGGTAGCACTTTCGAACCTTCAATTGGTATCGGAGCGGGTTAAGGATCTTCCACCTTAGCCGGTTCCAGATCCACAGAAGGCGACATGGATCGCGGCGTGGGCAAACCGCCGTTTTTCGATGGGACGAACTATGCGTATTGGAAGATACGCATGTCGGCCTATCTGCAGAGTTTGGGTGCTTCCATTTGGGATATTTGCAACTCTACCGATTACGTTGTCTTGGCTGCTCGTGTCTCTCAGCTTCAGATCGATGAGCACGATGCCAATAGCCGAGCCCGTAATGCTCTTTTCTCATGTTTGAGCATGAGTGAGTTTGATCGCATTTCTCACCTCGCTACGGCTTGGGAGATTTGGGCTACCCTCATGCATTTCCATGAGGGAACCTCTCAAGCCAAAACCCGTCTCTACGAGTCGTTCAAGCGAGAGTATGAGAACTTTCGACATATGCCTGGCGATAGAAAGTTTATTCGCTCGCTTTCAGGTGATTCTCAACAGGGTGAGGGCTAACAAGGAGCCGTTGCCTTTCGACGATCATGAGAGGGCTTTGAAGCTTTTGCATACCCTTGATCGGTCGGTGTGGGATTCCAAAGTTCAGGCGATCATCGAATCACCTAACTATGAGACCCTCACGTGCGACGAGCTCTTCGGTAAGCTCAAGTCCAGTGAGATTGACGCCATGGCGAGGGCTTCTTATGAAAATCCTTCTGGCCCGTCGATGGCTTTGGTTTCTGGCTCTTTTGCTAACCCCTCTGGAGGTTTTGCACTCTCTTCTCTCTTTTCTGTTACAGAGGAGCGGCTGGAGTATTTGGGGGATGACGAGTTGGCTTTGCTCGCCAACCGGTTCTCGCGGTTCCACAACAACCGCATGAACCGTCGCCGCAGAGGAGGACGCTCGGGATGCTACGAGTGCGGCGACCCCAACCACTTCATCGCCAATTGCCCGAAGAAGAACAATCAAGTCTTCGGCAAGGCGGATCATGGGCAGAAGTACGACTCCGGCAAGCGCAAAGAGAAGTACGTCCCCGCGAAGCACAAGCGGAAGGGCGGCTTCAACAAGGAGTACATCAAGACGAAGTACTTGGAGAAGGCCCAGGCTGAGCAGCGTGCGTTCTTCGCCACGCTCAGCGACGTCGACGACTCGGATGACGACTCCGCTTCCTCAAGCGACGACGAGTCCGAGAAGAAGAAGAGGATCGAGGACAAGCTGAACAGCCTCTGCTTCTTCACCGACGATGACGGCTTCTGTACCATGGCCCTCGGCAAGGAGGTCGACGGCGAGCTAGAGGACACTCCTCGGAACGACAATGATGACGACACCTCCCAGGTATCTCAGACCCCCAACGAGCTTTCTGCTGAGGTCGAGAAGCTTACTGCCGCGCTCCTTAGTCAGGATAAGTTGCTTAGGCGTGCTGCTAGAGAGCGCAAGGAGTTTAGGCAGAAGTTGGAGGATACAGTGAAGGAACTTGAATCTGTCAAGTCCACCGTAGTTGTTACCGATGAGGAGGAGTGTGAGATGTGCACCACACACATTACTGACCTTCTCACTTTGAGAGGTAAGTATGTTGCGTTGGTAGGAGAGGTGGATGAACTGAAGGCTAGATCTTCGCTGTTGGGTGCGTGCAAGTCCTGTGCGGGCTTGCAATCTGAGTTGGCAGAGAAGAATGCCAAGATTGTGTCTCTTGAAGAGGCCAACTCAGGTAGCACATGTGTGGCTAGATGTGTTCTTTGTGAGGGTTTGGAGATGGAGATTGTGAATGTGAAGCATGACAAGATGCAAACCGAGGAGGAAAACACATACCTTCGGACCATCTTGTCATGGGTGTCTTGTGGTGAGCCGTAGCTCGGGATGATGATCTCCCAATTTAAGCGAGCTGCTGGAGGTCCTGGTGTAGGTTTTGCTCCGGGTGTTGATCTTTCTGCTTTTGGGAAGATTGGAGAGTCGAGTGGTCTTAACCCTTGTGAGAAGCCCAACTCCATCACTACTCCCAAGCTTACCAAGATTCCACCCAAAGAGCCTCTCAAGCCTAACACCAAGGATGGGGTCTTTGTTGAACCTCCGAGAGCTCCACCCAAGAAACAATCATGGGCTCCCAAACCAAACCACCTCAAGAACAAGCTGGACACCATGCCACCCATTTGAGAGGAGCTTTTGCCACAGAAGGGCAAAGTGATCCATACCCACTACCGTGAGTACCAACAACCCCCTTTGAGAGCGGTGAGGTACCATTGTGAGCACTGTGGGCGAGATGGACACCTGAGCGAGTTTTGCTTTCGGCGCAAGAGAGAGGCGCGCCACGCAAAGGAGATGAACAATCCGGACATGTGCCATCCTTTCCATGATGTACATGTGCCGAACGTTCAGAGGCGTGCTGCTAGCCCTAGAGGTCTAGAACCTCAAGTTTCTAGGACTAGGCAGTGGAGAGGCCGTGCCCGGCGGGAGCCTGCAGTTGTAGGCTATGGACCCCGTGGCGGTGACTTTGTAGTTGAGCATTTTCCCCCACCGCGTTTTGAGTATCGCGATGGACGCTCCTCCCTTAGCGGACCATGTTTTCCTCAACGTGGTGATCGCTCTTCACGTAGGCGTGCTAGGAATGGTTTTTCTGCTAACCGATCTTTTGAGCAGTCGGCCCAACACTGGTATTCTCCATACTTCACTAACCCCAGTGTTGGCCCGTATGCTCACCCTATGTCTTTTTATTGATGTAGGTAAAACGATTGGAGAACATTTGGTTGGTGGATTCCGGGTGTTCGAGGCACATGACCGGAAACGCCAAGTGGTTCTCCAGTCTTAGTCCGGTCGCCGGAATGGAGTTTATCACCTTCGGCGACAATAGCAAAGGTAAGATATTGACTCGTGGGTTTGTGCGAGTTAATGAGCACTTTGTGTTGCGCGATGTTGCTCTTGTTTCTAACTTGCATTTTAACCTTCTTTCTGTTTCGCAACTTTTCGATGATGACTATGAGATTCGTTTTAAATCGAATCTCAGTCGTATTTTGGATCCTCAGGGCAATCTTGTTTGTGTGATTTTGCCCTTTGGTAAAGTCTTTCGTGCGGATTTCTCGGAGTCTTTTGGCATTTCTCATTGTCTTGTGGCTAGACCTTCCTCCTCTGATCTTTGGAAGTGGCATAGGAGACTTGGACATTTGAGCTTCGACTTGCTTGCAAGGCTTAGTTCCCTTGGCCTAATCCGAGGATTGTCCATGTTATCCATGGAGAAGGATCTTGTTTGCCATTCTTGTAGACATGGGAAGATGGTTGCCGCTCCCCACCATCCAGTGACTCAGGTCATGACCAAGCACCCTGGAGAGCTTTTACACATGGAACTTGTTGGTCCGGCTCGGGTGAGTTCGGTTGAGGGGAAGTGGTATGTGCTTGTTGTTGTTGACGATTTTTCGAGATATTCATGGGTCTTCTTTTTAGCTGAGAAGACCGAGATTTTCTCCTTTGCTTGCAATCTGATTTTGTGTCTTCAGAACGAGTTCCCTTTGAACTCGATGCGAGCTATTAGGAGTGATAATGGTTCTGAATTCAAAAATTCAGATTTTGAGAAGTTTTGTAACTCTCTGGGTTTAGAGCATCAGTTTTCTTCTCCTTACACACCACCACAGAATGGTGTTGTAGAGAGGAAGAATTGGACCCTTGTAGAGATGGCCAGGACGATGCTCGATGAGCATAGGACTCCTAGGCGGTATTGGGCCAAAGCTATGAGCACTGCATGCTATATTTCCAATCGCATTTTTCTCTGAGCTTTCTTGAAAAAGACTTCTTATGAGTTGCGTTTTGGAAAACTCACCAAGGTGAGTTATTTTCGAGTTTTTGGTTGCCATTGTTTTATACTCAAAAGGGCAACTTGGACAAGTTTGAGTCTCGTTCTTCTGACGGGGTGTTTTTGGGTTGTGGCACTCATACTCGTGCTTATCGTGTACTTAACCTTGACACTAACCGAGTAATGGAGACGTCCGATGTCACCTTCAACGAGACCATGGTTTGTCCTTCTTCTCGTTTTGAGCGTGCAGGTGATCATGAGGTTAGAGAGCCTCTTTTTGATGACGAGGATGAGGGTGCTGAAGGTATGGATGATCCAGCACCCCCTCCACCTGCTGTGCCGCAAGGAGCGGCTTCTACTGCGACTCACGGCATAGACACTTCTTCATCTTGGGGGCCGTGGGATCCGCCACCCCGAGCGGTACCTTTTGTACCCGGGGAGGCACCAGCTGCTGTTGAGGGGGAGATCACCTCTGCTCGGGAGGCGCCACGACACATCCAGCGCCAACACCCGCCTCAACAGATGATCGGCAGCATCAGCGAACGTGTCACTCGGTCAAGGTCACAACAAATCTCTCACTTTGCTCATTCTTCATTTGTTGCTGATTTTGAACCCCGAGATGTTGGACACGCTTTATCTGATCCAGATTGGGTCAATGCCATGCATGAGGAGTTGGAAAATTTTGAAAGAAATTGGATTTGGGTTCTAGTTTCTCCTCCCTCTGAGTGTCACCCTATTGGGACAAAATGGGTTTTCAAAAACAAACAAGGAGAGGATGGCCATGTTGTGAGAAACAAGGCCAGACTTGTAGCCCAGGGATATAGTCAGAATGAGGGAATAGACTATGAGGAGACTTTTGCTCCTGTACCTCATTTGGAGGCAATTAGGATACTCTTGGCTTTTGCTGCATCCAAAGGTTTCAAACTTTTTCAAATGGATGTCAAGAGTGCCTTCTTAAACGGCTACATAGAAGAGAAGGTGTATGTTAGACAAGATCCCGGTTTCGAAAATCCCAAGTTTCCAAACCACGTTTTTAAACTTCACAAAGCTTTGTATGGTTTGAAACAAGCCCCTAGAGCCTGGTATGATAGGTTGAAAACCTTTTTGCTTGCTAAGGGTTTCAAAATGGGGTGTGTGGAAAAACACTTTTTCTCCTCAAGCAAGGCACTGATACTCTCTTGGTCCAGATTTACGTGGATGATATCATTTTTGGTGGTTCTTCTCATGCTTTGGTTGCCAAGTTTACAGACACTATGAGCAGGGAATTTGAGATGAGCATGATGGGCGAGTTGACGTTTTTCCTCGAGATGCAAATCAAGCAATCCCGGGAAGGGACATTCGTGCACCAGGGTAAGTATACTAAGGACATATTGAAGAAATTCGATATGGGTGAGGCCAAGCCTCTTCCAACACCCATGTCGACCACGACGGCTCTGGATGCGGATGTGGATGGAGAAGCTGTGGATCAGAAGGAGTACAGGAGTATGATCGGGTCGCTGCTGTACCTGACGGCGACACGCCCGGACATTCAGTTCGTGGTGTGTCTTTGCGCGCGCTTTCAGTCATCGCCGCGCACTTCTCACCGTCAGGCGGTCAAGCGCATTATGAGGTACTTATCCTTCACTCCAAAATTTGGGATTTGGTATTCTGCTTCCTCCACCCTTTCCCTTTGTGGTTATTCCGATGCCGATTTTGCTGGTTGTCGCATTGATCGCAAGTCCACTTCTGGGACTTGCCAGTTTATTGGTTCTTCTCTTGTTTCGTGGTCTTCTCGCAAGCAGTCTAGTGTCGCCCAGTCTACCACGAAAGATGAGTATGTTGCTGCGGCTAGCTGCTGTTAACAGTTACTCTGGATGATGGCCACTTTGCATGATTTTGGTCTGACCTTTTCTCGTGTTCCCTTGCTTTGTGACAGCACGAGTGCGATTAGCGTGGCTAAGAACCCCGTGCTGCACTCTAAGACCAAACACATTGATTTGCGCTTTCATTTTCTGCGAGACCACTATGAGAAGGGTGATATCGACCTTCGCCATGTCGATACTCATCATCAGTTGGCTGATATTTTCACCAAGCCTTTGGACCAATCAACCTTTGCTAGGTTGAGAGGTGAGCTTGGTGTGTGTTTCCCCTTCTAGATGGGGGAAACATTTAGGTTCTTGTACCATAACCTGACTATTTTTCGTTTGTCTTGTTCTCTTTTGCATTTCAGCATACTCTTTTACATTCAGAGCTTTATGTATATAATCTAAAGAATGTAACTATGCTCTGTATAGGATTTTCTCTGATGCTTTATGCTGATGCAGTAGCTTATGCTCTTTCTGATCACTGATACATGTTGTAAGCAGAGCTATTTTATGAATGGTGAATCTGTTTAATGAACATAAAACTTGAAAATGTTCACCATTAAGATATGCAACTAGCATGTGTAGAATGTGTTCAAATCACTTGTGCTTTTTCATATATGCTAGGTTGCTATGTCACTAGTGTTGAGTCTTTCACTTGGTATGTTCATTTTCTGTTCTAAAAATCTGAACCAAGTTAAATGAATTGGAAAAGATCGAGATGGGATTGCTTGTCAGCACATCACAGTTTCGAGACTGTTTCTCATTGCACTTTGAGTTAAACTTGAGCTGTGTAGTGTATGACCGAAACTGTTGCTTTAAGCTTCTGACTGCTTCTGCATAGGCTTCGCACAGTTGAAAAGTTAGGCAATGACAAGCTTTCAACCTCTCGCAATCATATGCTGAAATTTTTGACCTTGTGTAAATTAACCGCTGCAACTCCGATAAAATCTGATACACAAGTCTATGTTTCATTCTATAGCATGATGATTGAACTGTGCTAGGGGTAGTTCACCTTGTATACATGTTTAGCACTTGTCTGATTTCCTGTCTTCACATACTTAGTGCTATTTTGATGGTGAATACCTTTTGGCTGAAAATTGCTCTTTTTGCTCCAATGTTCAGCATTCATATCTAGTGATCAGTTTGAGCCTTTGCTAGCTTCTTATGGATATTGTTGAGTCATCGGATCAAAACTGTTTAGAGCATCCTTGCACTCTCTTGGTTATATTCCTGAAGCTGCTAACTTGCATTCTTTACTCATATGCATTTTTGGAAGGAAATATTCTGTCGAGGGGGAGTTATTTGTGTGCCTATGCACAGTTGCTTGATGGTGCATTTTCAACTAAGGGGGAGAAAATATTGACAAATCATGTGTTCCCTGGGTTGTGTGCACTAGTTGAGGGGGAGTTTGCTAGTTGTGTTGAGCCTTTGCCTCTTTCTTGAGGAACTAGCAAACGTTTTTTCAGCTCATTTTTAGCTCTTCAATTGGTATCGAACTCTTTTAGTTTTGAGTTGGTAACAGTTGGTATTGAGTTGCTTCGCTAGCGGTGTTGAGCCCGTTCTGCCTTTTCTTGAGGGCTAGCTCTGTTTTGCTTGATTTTCAGTTGATTTTCCAATTGGTATCGAGCTTTCTCGCTAGCGGTGTGGAGCCTATTCTACCTCCTCTTGAGGGCTAGCTTTGCTTTGCTTGGTTGTGTCGAGCCGTTGCCCATGTCTTTGGGAACCAAGTTGTCTTGCTCTTTCCACTTGACCTTCTTCGGCTTTGCTATGCTTTTGGGTCATTTGGTGGAGTTCTCTCTCTTTCTTCCTTCCTTCCTCTTTCCATTATGATTTGTGTTGGTAGTTGACAATGCACTCATCAAGGGGGAGATTGCGGAAACATGGGTGTATGCCGAGTCTCTGAGTGATGAGTGATTGTCAACTGGGATAATGCGCATGTTCTTTGGCTTGTGTTGTGCAGGTGTCGAGCATGGATACAGTGATCAGAGGCAAGGTGAAGGTCAAGTAGAGACGTGTCGTGCCGATGGACCGAGAGTGGCGAAGGGCGGACGTGAGGCTTGGACTGAGGGACCAGTGGCCCGAGGATCAGCTGTGGTGGCTGACAGCCTGGGACAGCGACGAGCGAAGACTTGCGGGCACGGTGTTGCTCGGGTCGAGGACCTGGGGACACGTGTCGGTGGACGGGGTGCACGGGCGGTGCATCCCCTCTACGGCTCGGTTTGGTGGTTGAGCCACAGAAAAACCACCGAGTGGACGGTTTCCAGGTTTGGGCCTCAAAACCTGGGCGCTGATGGTTTCCGAGTTTGGCCACAAAACTCGGGCTGAGGACGGTTTCCAGGTTTGGGCCTCAAAACCTGGGTGTTGCGGGTTTCTGAGTTTGGGCCACAAAACTCAGGCGATGGACGGCTGGTTTCCCGGTTTGGGCCTCAAAACCGGGGGTTGGCTGTGAAGGCTGGTTTCCCGGTTTGGGCCACAAAACCGGGGGTGCGACGTCCAGGAAAAGGACAAGCAGAGCGGTGGTGGCACATGGTGGCAATCAGTGAGGTTGCGTCGAGTCAACGCTACCAGTGGTGCGGGCGTGGCCATCGGATCACCATCTACCCTGAGATGGTCCAGAATAACCCTAGGGTTTAGCTGGTTCGCTATGTAATTAGAGAGGGGTAGAATAGGAATTAGAATTAGGATAAGTAGAGGGAGACACCCTCCTCCCACTTTATCTCAGTCATTTGCTCTTTTGCTTCTAGGGTTTCCTGCTCTCCCTATTCCCTGCTGTAGCGAACTGAGATCCACAGAGAAGAGAACAATACCTCTGTGCCCGTGAGTTTTTGAGGAAGTGAGACCGTAATCTCACTATTGTAGCGTGTGGTAGCCACACGGTTGCAAATTTGTGGTTGTGATTTGCGTTTTGTTTGTGTTCTTCGCGGATTGTTTTTCTCCACGTTTTTCCCGTCGATCGATCTCCTTGTTCGGTGCATCTCTTGCAAATCTGTTTGAACCAAGGTGTTCTAGATCGTGAGGCACTTCTTTCCACCGAAGGACTTCACCTCTAACCTCACGAGCCAGTAGATCGATCGATTTTTCTCTTGGATCGGTTTTTGCTCCCTTTGCCCTGATTTCTTCTAATTCACCGATTTGGAGTTAGGTTCGAGCCATGATTCTCTTGGGATAACTCACTAACCTCCTTGGAACTCCTCATACCAAGTCTAAGCCTTAGTGCTTTTGATTCAGAGGAGATCGAGTTGAATTCATGGAAGAACAGCACTGAATCGGGGGCATCAGACGCTAGGGTTCGTGGCATCGGACGCTGACCCGAATAGCATCGGACGCTTCGTTGCCACGTGTCAAGTTCTGACAGTTTTAAAGGAGCAACGGACGCTGCCATCGGACGCTCTGTTGTCCATCGGACGCTCCAGAGTGTAACCATCGGACGCTGAAGAGTTACTGTTCACAGCGTCCGATGGGTGTCTAGTAAGGATCCAGTCAGGCCATTTTGGCATCGGATGCTTCCGGTGCTAGGTCATCGGACGCTGCCAGCGTCCGATGCTGCTGAGTCTGTGCAGTTTCTTCCGTGGTTTGTTCGTTCGTTGTCGGTTTTGATTTCTGGCTTTTACGTTGGGTTTCTAGAGTCGTATAGTGTCTCGTTGTGCTTCTTGGAAGCATCCACCCTATCTCTAGGGTCGTGGACACATACGAGCTCTAGGTTTGCTCTTGGGGTGTTTTTCGGGACAGTGGCGACAAGTTTCCGAAAGGAAAATTTGAAGCTCCCATTCACCCCCTCTGGCCGCTTTCTGGTAGCACTTTCGATCCTTCAGATCATACCGTCTTAGTGTGCAATGGCCAAGATTTGAGCTTGAGGTGACTCCCACGGATCGATGACGTGGCTTGGGCCACTTTTGGCACGAGTGACCTGGCGGCCGCCAGAAATAGGTGGCGGGCGCCACCTTGCTCAGGCCCAAATGGGCCAGAGTGGCTTGGCCTTGCTCCTGGTACTCTTGTTTGGCCCAAATTCCATCATTTCCTCCATTAAGATAAGAAACTATGCACATGTGGAAATAGGTTAGTTATAAATTAAATCTTCTACCTTTTATGTTGTTTTACCTTAGTTTTGGGTGAAATGTTGATGGTGAAATGATGCTTTAAGCACCATCAACACCCGCAAGTCTTCGCTCGTCGTTGTCCCAGGCTGTCAGCCACCACAGCTGATCCTCAGGCCACCGGTCCCTCAGTCCAAGCCTCAAGTCCGCCCTTCACCGCTCTCAGTCCATCGGCACGGCACGTCTCTACTTGACCTTCACCTTGCCTTTGATCACTGTATCCGTGCTCGACACCTGCACAACACAAGCCAAAGAACATGCGCATTATCCCAGTTGATAATAACTCATCACTCGAGAGTCGGCATACACCCATGTATCCACAGAATGTGTGGTAGTTGAACTTGAGAGATCTCCCCTACACTTTGTTCTTATACCTGTTTTTATTTTTAACAAAAAAACAAAGTAGGGAAATACAAAAAGGGCTCTACTAGCTGGAATACTGGGGAGTCTAAATTTATTTTATTGTTATTATTATTTTTTATGGTAACATCGAGAAAGAATATATCCATGCTTAATGAAAATTAAAAACATAAGGCTTAAGAAAACATAGATAAAAAAGTTTGTCGTTATTACAACAAGGGCTCTACCAGCTGGAACACTGGGGAGCCTAGATTTATTTTATTATTTTTGTTTTATCTTCTTTTTTTATGGCAACATCGAGAAAGAATATATCCATGCTTAAGGAAAATTGAAAACATAAGGCTTAAGAAAACATGAATAAAAAAAAGGTTGCCATTTTTTTAAAAGAGAGAGAGAGTTTCATATATATTTTTTCAAAAAGATTTTTTCCTGATCACCAAACTTTTTATCTTTAAAAAACAACTCAAACAAGGCTTAAGGTAAAACATGTAGCATAAAAGGTAAAACATGTAGCATAAATTTAAGGTAAAACATGTAGCATCCTTGGGCTACCAATTCCTCAACCTTCCACTGACTTCCCTATGATTCAGTATGCTGATGACACTTTGTTGATCATGCAAGCAGAGGCAAAGCAATTGTTCTGTCTCAAGGCTATACTGAACACATTTGCATCTTCTAATGGGTTGAGAGTAAACTTCTCCAAATCACTAATGATTCGTATTAATGTCTCAATTGAAAAAATGGCCATCCTTGCTGCTACTTTTGGGTGTCGGGTGGGTTCTCTTCCCTTTACATACCTGGGGCTTCCCCTCGGTACTACAAAACCCACAATAGAAGAGTTTGCTCCCCTATTGGATATGGTCGAGAGAAAGTTATCAGCTAGCTCCACTCTTCTATCTTATTCAGGCAGAGTGCAATACATGAACTTCTTGATAACCCCAACTCTCATTCATGCCATGGGTACTTTCAAGTTGCAGAAAGGGGTGATTGAGAAGGTGGACAGAATCAGGAAGCAATGTCTCTGGAGGGGAAACACTAACAAAAAGAGAGGAGGGAATCTAGTAGCATGGTCAATGGCCCAAAAGCCAAAGAAGAAGGGAGGGTTGGGCATCAAGAACCTATATTTGCATAATGATACCTTGCTTATGAAGCAACTTCACAAGTTTTATTCCAAAGAAAACATCCCCTGGGTACAACAGGTATGGTTCAAGCATTATTCCAACAGGGTGCCTCACTCACAGAGAAGTATGGGTTCATTTTGGTGGCGTGATGTTTTCAAGCTAAAGGACCTTTACATGGAAATCACATATGTTGTGGTGGGAAATTCGAGTACCACTCTTTTTTGGAAGGATAATTGGACTGGGGTAGTCCTGAGGGAGAGTTTTCCTGATCTTGCAGCATTTGCAGCTGTAACACCCTAAAATTTGGTTTCTCAAATTTAGCAACTAAATTGAGTTTTTATTTAATTTTTGGAGCATATAACATAGGTCAAACAATAATTTTTGAGATATTAAAATAAAACATAGGGTTTAGAAACATGTTTGTTGTATTCATGCCCGTGCATGATATTTTGGTTGAGTTTAGGGCTAGGTTGCTTGTGTTCAAATTCAAATCTCATTTGAATTTGATCAAAAGTTTAAAGGTTTAGAAAATAAAAGGCTTTTCTTTTTATCCTCTCCCTACCCCTCCTAGCCCAAACAACAGAAATAGCCCAGTCCCGCTTTTCCTCCCTCCTCCCCTCTTTCCAGCTTGGCGCCCGGAAGCGGCCCAGCATCGGCCTGGCCTGCTCTCCCACTCTCTTCTCCCCCTCCCGCTTCGGGCTTGGCCCATCTTGGCGCTAGCACCCCATCTCCCCTCCTCTCTCGCGCGCGCGAGATCCGGCCCACCCTGCGGCCTGCCTCCTTTTTTTCTCACCCCCGCGCGCAGCCCGTTCCCTAGCCCAACTCGGTGACCTGCTGCTGCCGCCCGCACTGTCCCCCTCTCCCACTGCGCGACAGGGCCCGCACGCTAGTCGCAACGGCCCCGCGCACGCTCCCTTTTCCTCTCTCTGCGTAGTGGCCCCCAACCGTCAGCCGCTTCTCCCTTCTTCCCCACCGAGCTGCCGTCCCCAAGCCCTCCTTTAATCTGACGCCATCACTCGGGTGAGTGATGAGGGCCATCAAGGGCCTTCAAGCAGCGCCTTGATTCCTCAGCCATAACCGCCATGCCATCCGCTCCCATACCGACCCCAACACCCTATATAAGCCCCTGTCGAGCTCTCCATTTCACCCCTCCCTCACCGAGCTCCCATCTCTCCCTCCTCCATTCGACATCAGCTCTGGAGTGTTTCCCCGGTGTCGCGAGCCCCCTTTTCGAGGCCGTGGTAATCTCCTCTCCCTCCCCGTCTCCTTCCCTTCGAGTTTAGGGCTCGGTTTCACCAGTACTATGAGCTCTGAGATCTCTCCAATGGCGTCGCCGCGTTAGGGTTCTGCTCTGGCGACCCCCACCTCTCAAAAACCCCTCCCTCGAGTTCGCCTAGCCCCGCTAGTCCCTCCGGTGCCCTCGGTTAGGTTGCGACGCCCGAGAACACCGTTCCGGCGAGTCGTCACCGAGCTCTAGCAGGCTCCCATGGCCGCCGCCGTGGGGAGCGCCGCTACGCCGACTGCTTCCTCTCCAGCCGCTCCCAGCTGTGGATCTGATCGCAGACAGTCGAGATCACCCAATACCCCTTGGAGTGCATAACGGGTCCATCAGAGCGTCGTGGACTCGGTCCACCGCCAACTCATGCGCGGTCCATGCCAACGTGGTGAACCCGACCAATCCCACAGTGCCACGTGGTCGCCACGTCAGCCAGCGCCCTAGTCAGCAGCCACACGTGCACTATTTTGCGAAAAACCCCTTGGCTTTATTTGAATTAACCCGCAGTCCACCACAGTTATATAAGACCTCAGTTTTTTTCGGTTAAGCCCCTACGTTTTATGAAAACAGGACCCGCCGTCCATGCCGCTTGTAGAAAATTAGGATTTTATTTGTTTTAATTCAAAATCAAGTTCGGGTTATTTGCAGAATTGCCATTGCACCTTGTTTTCAACATAACTTTTGATTTAAAACTCCGATTAGAGTGATTCTTGCGCTCACGTGTTCGTAGAAACGTGTAGAATAGTTTTAGAAGCTTTTTATCTTGTTTTAGTACTGTTTGGTATACTGTTCTAATAAAATACTATTTGTTTGCTTGTAGTGATTGGATTGGATGCATGTATGGTGATTTTGACCGCGTTTAGGGTGTGATCTCTCAGTGTTTATCAAAGAGCAAGTGTTTGGACATTGAGATCAGCAGTGAGCTAAGGATTTAAGATAGGCAAGTGTAACATGAGATCCCTTGTTACCTAATAATCATTTAATCACCTTTTCATGTGTATGTGTCTAATTTGATGAACCCTAAGTGCTTTACCTAGAAATATTGTACCTTATATTCCTTGCTACCTATGGGTTTGTGCATATGGGTAGACTGGCTTAGTTTGCTATCACCAAACATAATGATCTGTAATACTGATTAATGATATATGCAACTATTGTTTAAAATATGCTTTTTAGCAACATGGATATTAGGGAGCTAGAGCATTGGGCCTTTTTGGGTGCTCTAGTCTGCCCTCCGTATGGACTCAAACTTAAAGCGACAACCTAGGATATACAGTACTACCACAAGCCATATGGCTCTGGCTTGGCTAAGTATCAGACTTCTACTAGTTTGTGGCAGCTTACCGAAAGGCGCAAAAGGGGCTCCGATTTGTTTGATCTCAGTCTATCAAGAGGGTACAATGTGGTTTCTTGTACACCTCTTGTAGAGGGGATCTTACTTCTTGATGGGGAAACCTATAGCGGGTTGCTACTTATTAGTGGGACTTGTGAACGGTCTCGTAGTGAAACCCTGCCTGCTCACCTTGGAAGTGTTATGGGGCTCGCGGCCCCGGGCAAATGGGAACCATGACTTGTCGATAAAGTTGTACACCTCTGCAGAGTTATAAATTGATATATCAGCCGAGCTCTCGGTCATGAGCGGCCTGGATCCTTTTTGAGACAGTTCTATGGATGGTTTTGGTGATGATAATCTTGATGATAATTAATTATACTTTCACCATGGGAGCTTAAGCACAACCTAGTGACATAGGCTTAATAAATAAAATATGACCAACTAAAAATGCTTACCGCAGTTCAGCCATGTCTAGCCTTTTGAGCCTTGCATCCCGTCATGTTATACTTGTTGAGTTTGGTGCGCTCACACTTGCTTTACCTACAATCAATAAAAATCCCGCATGGGTACCAGATGGTGGATTCAAGTAAGGAGTTACAAAAGATGTTTCAAGGGCACTAGGCGAGTGTTCCCCCAGTCAACCATCCCTGTGAAGTTTGGAGGCCCAAAGAGTAGTTATAAGATAGTTTCCACGTTGCTTTGTAATAGATGTAAGTCTTGTTGTAACTATGTTTCGATATGTAATAAAGCATTGTCTTTGGGAAATTCCATATTTGTTGCTATATGTGTCTTGTGGACTTCCTGGGCACACATATAGTTGGCGCTTGGTATTCTTTGGAAAACCGGGTGTGACAAATTGTATCAAAGCAATGTTAACTGTAGGACGCAAGCCTCGTTAGAACTGGATGTGTTAGCACGCTTTCATCCTTCCTTAGTTCTTTCTTTCTCTCTAACCTTGTTATTTGGTAAAAGATATGCTACTTCTATCTCTGTTCTATTATAAAACTTTGTCTCTATTCTGAATCTTCTCTCTCTATCCTTTAGATGGATCATAACAAGGAGACCACCAACACCAAAGGTCAGCAGGACCAAGCTATGTTGCCCATGATTGCATTTGACAAGGAGAAGCTTTTAACCATGCAAAGAAAGTGTCGGTGTTTCGAACCCGGGGGATCTAATGAGTGAATTTTTGTGCATGTGTTCCCTGATCCGGATGGTGATGCATGAAGAATACAGGCGGTTTATCCTGATTCGGGCAAGAGAAGGCCCTACGTCCAGCGGGGGGGGAGATTGTATTATCTTGCACCGAAGTGCTTGTATAGGAGCAAATACAAGCGTGAACGAGAGAGGACAGGATGCGTGAAGGGAGGAACTAGGACCCGTGAACTAGCCCTAGTGTCCTAGGCTATGGAGGAAAGCTTGAGGACTCGAGTCCTTGTGTTCGTGAGTGCCGCCTGCCCTAACCTAATCACCGGCGTCCCCTTTTATAGACGAAGAGGAGGCACGGGTTTACACAGTCTTTAGGGCTGTCATAGGCGATGATGTCACTGATGACATCGGGGATGACGATGTCGGTCATGTCGGTGCCGCTGTAGCGACGCTCCCCGTCCTGTGGCGACGTGCCCGGCGACGGGGGCGAAGGACGACGCCCATGCGCCGGTGTGCGCAGAGATGTCGTATCGGGAGTTATTGGAGCGTAGACCGGTCCCGGTAGACCCGTGCTCGAGGGTGTTGTCGAGACCTTCACGGTTGAAACTCGAGGCTAGACGGAAGAGGTCGAGCTTTGGACCGTACGCGGGATGTAGCACTGTATATACCTCGAGGGGTGTCCTCGAGAGGGGATCAATGCGTGGCATGGGGTGACAGCTCCGCACGACGTGCTTGTTTCCTTAGGAAATCAGTTGAAGTTTGATTTTACTGGGGTACGGTCAACTGTGTACTTGTTGTAGCCATGCGGGCCTTGACCGGAGTGGACAAGGTACAATTAATGCTTCTGGGGTCGTACGAACGACAGGTATGGGGTAGTCGTGACTTGCTTCCTTCGCTAGGAAGCCTTTGATGCTTTCCTCCAATACCTGACACAGAGGGCTCAGGTGGGACGGAGAATGGGCGCTTGCCCGAGGCCTGGCTCGGAAGGCTTGGGCGAAGCGGAGAATGGGTGCTAGCCCGAGGCCTGGCTCGGATGGCTCGGGCGAGGTGGAGAAATAGCGTTGGTCCGAGGCCTAGCCCTAGAGTCTCGAGCGAGGCGAAGAAATAATGCTTAGCCCGAGGCCTAGCTCTGGAGGCTCGAGCAAGGCGGAGAGTGTGTGCTGACTCGAAGTCTTTCTTGGATCTTTGGGCCGTCGTGGCCCACTTCCTCTTGATGGGCTTTTGGCCTGGTGGCCTATGTAATGTTGGTTACCCTTTTAGCCTTGGCTATGTTTTTCTTGATCGAGGTTTTAGGGTACCCCTTTTTCCATACCATCGATAGTAGCCCCTGGGCCCCGGCTCTAGCGCTGACGCTCGAGCTGGGGGTTACAAGGTCATAGTCTCGTGAGGTGTTCAAAAACTGCCCCGAGCCTTGGCCCGAATGTCGTCGTTCGAGATAGGGCTGAGAATTAAAAAGGGAGAGGAGAATTATAAGTTTTTCCATCGGGGACGCGTGAGCGTCCCCTACGGGGGTAGCCCCCGAGCCCTGATTTGAGTGTTGGCACTCGAACCAGGGGTGAAAGATTGTCTTCAAGGACTTTGTTTATCTTGCGTGGGTCGAGCCCCCGAGCGAGCTCGACCCTCTTTCCTCGAGGGTTGTCGATCATAGACGAACCCTTGGGCCTTGCGCGGTTTTGGATATTTTCGGCCCCGGCGCCTTTCCCACGAGCCCTTTTGATCGGGCGCGAGGTGGGAAGCATCGTACCACCCTCGATAGGGCAGAGTCTAAAAGTGCATGATGAGCTGGTGTGCGTGCGCACGATAATCCTGGGGAAACGTGAGGGTTACGTGGCGCTTCGACCCCCTCCTAGGGAAGCGTGAGGGTCGTGCGGCGTTTTGACTTGCAAGTGTTGGCTGCCGGTCCTTCCCGTTATAAATTTGGGGCAAGGGCCTTTGCATTTGTCCAGTCCGCTCCATCGTCCTCTTCGTTGCTCCGTGTTAACTCCTCGTTCCCTCGCTATGGATCGTGGGAAGCGGCCTGCTGATGAGCAGCCAAGCTCAGGAGGTCCGGGGCAGCGCCGCCGTATTCTAGGGTTAGTTCGCCGCTTCTTCTCGTCGCAGTTCAGCGGTGTTTTTAATTACATCCTTCGTGTGTTCCTCAGGGTGATCTCGACGTCAAGGTCGATCCCTCTTCGCCGTCCGACTTCTCCCCCAGTCCCTCCTTCAGTCCTTGATCTAGAGGACACGATTTTGGCAGTGTCGGCAGCATTGGACGCCGCCAAGGAGGAGGCCGTGGAGCTTCGTGGGCAACTGGCCGCGGTGGACGGCCGAGTGGCCAAGCTGGAGGCCACGCTCCAAGTCCTTCGTCTGGCGGTGGAGTTCATGCGTGCCCGAGGTTACAACCTCGTGGAACGTCTTCAGGACGTGCCTGAGCGCGTCTGGACTTCGGTGGAGCACAGTGTTCACCGAGGCGCAGCGGTGGCCTTGGCGAGTGCTCAGGCCCGCTCTGGTCGTGACCTGCGTGGGCTCGTGGGGTTTCCGGAGGGATCTAGGGCGGCCGACTTCGAGGAGCTCATCGAGGAATTCGATGACGCTGCTGAAGCCGTAGTTACCGAGGTTCCTGCGGGGCAGGTCATCCGAGACTCTCGGTGAAGGGGCCAGGGTCACGATTTCATCGGATGTCCTGGAGCCGCTTGGAGCCGGCGTCGAGGACGATGAGCGCCTTGGTGTACTCTTCGAGCAGCTTCAGGGTAGACCCATTGAGACCTCTCATCTGTGAAAACACATATATATGTATATATATGCGATCGATCTTTGGCCGTCGAGCCCTTTCGTGCCCTTTGATCACTTGCTTGTTCGGCGTCTCTCTGGTCCCTCTTTGTTTTCGGAACTTTTGTTCACAGCACCGTCTTTTTGATTCGTGGGGTGCTTTCGACCGCCACTACCCTGGTTCGGACCGCTTTGTTCCGTAGTGTTGGGGTCCGGTCGGTGTGACCTTGCGGCGGTATTTTAGCCCTTTCCTCGAGGGTGGGTTTCCGCGTCGTGAGGTTTCGCCCAGTTCATTGAGTGTGACTGGCCGCCACCTTATGCAGCGAGGCATTCGTCCAAAGCCTGAAAATCTCATAATCACACGAAAAAAAGGAGATTAGTCGCGTCCCCCGAGCCCCTCGACTGCCGTCCGATGGCTTTGGGCTTGGGGGTAGTCCAAGGTTTTTTCGACCTTATCTCGGATGCGAGGCGAGCCCCCGCCCTCTTTTTTCGCAAAGGGTCGGTCAGGGCCGGCCTCATCTTAGTTTTTCGCCCCTCACACATCCTTTTCGCAAGGAAGAGGGGTGGGGATGCCGCGCTACCCTCGGTGGGTATCGGTCACGGCATCCCTGGTGAGCTGTTAACGGGTAAATCCGAGTGTGTGCCCATGCCCCGTTCGATAGGGGTCGGCTAGGGGCCTAGAGGTGCACACATAGAGCCAGAGGAAAGTCACCAGGGCCCAGAATCGTTCGATTAGTTCTGAGGGCTCATTGCCTCCCTTCGTTGGGATCCAGTTTGTAACTGTTCTTCTAGCCTCGGATACAACTTTGGATGCCCTGAGCGGTCAAGCTCAGGCTCGGTTCGGGCCATGCAATAGGCGCATCCACGGTTATCCCTGACTCAGTTATCCTGGGGCGGCTGTTGAACCCTCAGAGGGGCAAGCCTTCGAACCTCTAGAACGTAATGGGCTCAGTGCCCTGGATTCCTGCGCTAGGAAGGAGTTAGAGGTAGGTTACCTTTTTCGTTGGAGTGGTGGACGCGCCTTTTTAGGCAGCTTTTACAGGGGCGTGGGCTGCGCCGGTTGCGGACGTGTGCTGGGACCCACGCCTGGGCATTTAATGCTTGCCTGTGCACTCGTATCGAGTGGATTTCCACAATCATGAGATCCCCTGGTGTGCACCGCATTAAATGTGTGTGAATAGTAACTGGACGGGATCTGGCCGTTGGTTTTCACCATATATATTTATATATACCCCTAGGAGATTTTAGGACGGTTCCTTTCCTTGTACGCCATCTCCCTTCCTTGCTCATCTTCTTCCTCCGTCCAGCCACGCAAAAGCAAAGGAGGGGAAGGAGAGACCGGATCAGCGGTGGGGTAGGAGGTTGAGCGAAAAAGAAGAAAGAGAAGAGAAGGAGAGAGAAAGAGAGAGAAAGGGAGTTTGAGCGGCCTTTTACCTTCGTGACGTCCGCGCCCCCCTCTTCATCATTCGGGATGGCTGATGCTGCTGAGCCATAGGGCGCTTCTGTCACCACCTCGGAGAAGTTAGCAGAGCTGGTGCAGAAGAGGCTCCTTCGGGGCTTATCCGGCTCTGATAGGCCAGAGTGGATCGCCCCTGGTCCGGAGGAGCAGGAGCCAAGGCCACAAAAAGGTTATGTGGTCAGCTTCATCGCCTTCCACGAGCGCGGGCTCGGAATGCCATCGGGCCGGTTCCTCCGGGCCCTTCTTTCTTATTAAGGGCTTGAGCTGCACCACCTCGCTCCCAAATCTATTTTGCAGGCGGCCATCTTCGTGACCATCTGCGAAGGTTTCCTGGGGATTGAACCCCACTGGGAGCTCTGGATTCACCTCTTCCGGGGAGAATTCTTCACGAAGGCGGTTTCGGATGGATGGAGGTTGGTGAGGTCGGGGAGCTGCGTGCTCTGCGTTCGCCAGCATAGGCGAAACTGTACATCCCGTCCCAGGCGACTACCTTGAACAAGGACTGGCGTTTGGGCTGGTTCTATCTTCGCAATGACGACGGCCTGCTGCCAGCTTACACTGGTCATGTCGTGGAGTCATGGCCGGACTCTTGGAATTACAGCATTGTTGGCAAGAGGCAGAGTCGGCTCGACCCGCTACTCGAGGCCTTGTCGAGGCTACGGAAGGCGGGTCTTATGGCCGAGATGGTCATGGCCTAGTTCCACCAGTGGTGCGTACTGCTGCTGACGAACCGTCCCCTGATCATGGCGAAGATGAGGGACGACGCGCATCTTTCGCTGGGGTGCCAGATGAAGGCGTCTTCGCCCGCCTACCCCGAGCTCGTTTGTCGGGTGATGGATGCGGTAAAGGAGGTGAAGGATGCTAGCAAGCTACTCAGCATTCCGATGCGCCCGTTCCATGGGTACATCAGTTTGGTAAGGGGATCGGTCCTTTTGGGCGTGTTGCCACAGAGCTTTCTTTTCTCTTGTTTGGTCCTTATCCTTCTCCTTGTAGGGTCTACGGGGGGTCAGCGCCTCGAAGCCTCCCCTTCCCGAGGAAAGGGAGGAGAGGCGACGCCTGGCCGAGGAGAAGAAGAAGAGGAAGGATGATAGGGACACCAGGCAGGCTAAGCGTCGGAAGGCTCGTGAAGACCTGGAGAGCCGTCGACGGCAACAACGGCTCCATGGTGAGCCGGAGGAGTCCTCCCCAACGGAGGAAGATTCCGACGACGATGATGATGGCTCGAAGGGGGACTCCGAACCCCTCGCGGGTTTTCCGGATGTGGACCGTTCGCCGGTCCGGTTGGCGAGTCCCATGAAGGGTCCATCCGAGGTGCAGTCGGCGGGAAAAAACCCTGTTCCTCCCTTGATCGCGGGTGGCGAGGCTTCTGCGTCCCGCGGGGGTGGTAGGTCTGATCAGGGTCCGTTGCCGCCACCGCCGGTGGGGGTTTCGATGGAGATTCCCGAGACAGAGCTCCCACCTCCCCCGCATGGGGTTCCCCAGCAGGGACGCCGTGACTGCAGACCCCATCCACGCCCTCTGCAAGGAGGGCCCCGAGGGCTGGGTGAGAAATCGTCGCTCACCCTTCACGTGTTCGCTTGTGTGGGGATTTTTCTTCATGATGCGTATCTTTCTCTTGTCTCAGCAGGAAGCGTTCCGCAGAGGCGCCGTCCCTCTGTCCCCGAAAGGCGCTGAAAGTGGGTGCGTCCTCCTACGCCAGCGCGGTGGTGGCACCGTCTGCGGTGCTACCACTACCGGGGTCTGGTGGTCTGGCCGTCACCCCCGAAGTCGTCCGGCTCCCTCAGGGGGCCTCGATCTCTGGTGGGGCGCCAGATGAGGCCCCGGGAGCCTCGACCGTCGAGGTCGTGGCCGCCAAGGCGGCTGAGGCCGAGCCGTCCCAGGCCGTCGCGTCCGAGGTACATGAAGTCGACGCCCTGCCTCAGGGGTCGCGTTTGCCGGGGGTGATCCATAATATCTCTTCCAACGAGACTTCCCCAAGAGATGGGAAAGCAGAGGTGGAGGGCGCCAGCGAGGGTACCAGTGCGTCGCCGAGGCTGCCGGCGCCAGTGATCGGAGGAGAGGGCGAAAACTCGGCCCTTGCCCGCTTGGGGGGTCGTTCTTCCGCTTGGGGCGGCCCTCGAGTGGAGTGGAGGGATCCAACTCATCCCAAGGCCGAGCAAGTGTTCATCCTCGACGACGCCCCTAAGGCCGAAAGCTAGAATGTCCTTGGGCAGCTCGGCTCGGTCCTCACGCGGTCGCTGAAGACGTCCTTGACGTTGGTAGAAAGGTATCTTCCTCGGGCCGTCCAGGTGAGGGCCCTCGTTCGGGCGATCTTCTTCTTCCCGTTCCGTCCTATAAGGGGTTAATATTCGATTGATTATCTGCATTAGGAGCTTATGAAGACCTCCCAGGCTAAGTCGGATTTCCTCCGTCGGGAGAGCCGTGTCTGAGAGCAGCTTCAGACATCGAGCGCTGAGCTCGCCCGTACCCAGAAGCAGCTTGCCGAGAAGAGTACCGAGGCGGGCGGACTGAGCGTCCGTTGCTCAGATCTGACCGCCGCGGTTGCCGAGGCCCAAGAGCACGTCGCTCGGGAGGCGGAGAAGGCTAAGAACCTGGCGTTGCGGCTAGAGGAGTCCAAGAAGGCGGCTGAGGCCCTTCGTGCTCAGGCTGCCAAGGAGGCGTCCAGAGCACGGGCCCTAAGTACGGACCTGGAGCAGGCTCGGAAATCTGCTGAGACCTCGGCCACTAATGGCCAAAAGTGGGAGGGGCTGGCGAAAGGTGGCCCTTTGTTCCGTAGGCCTTGTGGTTTCCTTATCGTGTTTTTTGATCTTTTGACGAGTTGTGTCGATCCTCTGCAGAGCTGAGGGGGAAGCTTGCTGAGGTGGAGGAGGCGTCGGCCGCCCTGCAGTCTGTTTACCAGGCTGAGGCTTCGGATCACCAGGCTTTGCAAGATGCTGCCGTCGAGGCCTGCGCGTCCCTCGGGACTGTAGATGGTCAATCGCGGAGCTCTCTGACCAGCCGTCTGGCCACTCTGCGGGGTCAGGTGAATGACCGGGTGCACGGCGCCCTGCACCTTGGGGTGAAGCGGGCCTTCGCCGTGACCTCTAGCCATTATGACGGCCTCAATTTTGACGCCGTGAGCCAGGGATATATCCTGCCGGATGATGAAGAGAAAGCTAAGCGGGAGATTGCGGAGTTCATCAAGGCGGTTGAGGCCCCTGGGGAGACCCTGACTCAGTTTTTTGAAGAGGACGTGGGGCTTCCCCCAGCTACGTCCTCGGCTCCTAAACACCCCCTGGTGACTGCTCCTGCGGACGAGCCTCGAGAGGAGAGACAAAGGTAGTTTGGGCCATCGGGCCCCTTGTGCTGTGTCCTTCGTGGGAGGATACTTTTGTAAGAAAGGACATGCTCGCGGCCTTCGAGGTTTAATGTAAAAATGTTTTTGTGCTCGAGTCTTCTTATTTTTCTTTGCCTGAGTTTTGCTTTGACTAAGTTTTCGACACGGACTCGGGACCCTCGGGGTGGGAGTAACTGGAGGTACCATAGCCCGAAGTCGTAGGAGAGCTCCCGTCTCGACGCCCCTCGACCCTTTGGGAGCTCGAGATGTTTTCTACTTAGCCATGTAGTGCGTTCGAGGTATAGATGAATAAAATAACGTCGAGCTCATTAAAAAACTATGTGAGTTTTAGGAACTTAGAGGGTTACACCCCAGTCAGCTCCCGAGGGAGTTTTGACTCTGATTTGGCAGGGTCGAGGCTACCTCTGTTTTGAAAAAAAAGCACTTGGAAACAGGAACTGTTATTCATTCGTGATGCGATGTTTGTACAAAATACGAGGAGTGTACAAGGCCTTGAGGATCTAGGGATAGAAACAACATAGCTGTTCGATGTTCGAAGCGTTGGTGAAGATTTCGCCTTTGCTGTTCGAGAGTTTATATGTTCCGGGCTTTAGCACTTCAGCCACGGTGTATGGTCCTTCCTATGGTGGAGTCAGCTTGTGCCGTCCCACGCTGCTCTGCCACCGACGGAGGATGAGGTCGCCAATTTGGAGGTCTCTCTTGCGCATGTGCCTATCGTGGTAGCGTCGGAGAATATGCTGGTACCTTGCAGAGTGAAGGAGGGCCATGTCCCGTGCTTCCTCGAGCTGGTCGGCGGCGTTTGCAAGGGCCCCTTCATTTGTTTCTTCGTTGTAAGCTTTCAGTCGAGGGGACCCGTACTCCAGGTCAGTGGGGAGGACGGCCTCCGATCTGTAAACTAAGAAGAACAGAGTGAAACCAGTGGCCCGACTAGGTGTTGTTCTTAGGCTCCAAAGGACCGAGGGTAGTTCTGCGGCCCACCGTTTCTCAAATTTCTTCAGCCGGTTGTAGATTCTTGGTTTGAGACCTTGGAGGATCATACCGTTGGCGCGTTCGACTTGACTGTTGGTTTTGGGATGGGCAACTGCACACCAATTCACACGGATGTGATGATGGTCACAGAAGTCTAGGAACTTCTTGCCAGTGAACTGTGTGTCGTTGTCAGTGATGTTGACGTTCGGGATTCCGAAGCGGTGGATGATGTTGGTGAAAAATTCGACCGCTCGCTCGGAGCGGATGTTGCCCATGGGCCATGCCTCGATCCATTTAATGAACTTGTCGATAGCTATGAGATGGTGCGTGTAGCCTTTGGTCGTCCTTTGGAGGGGTCCCACGAGGTCGAGCCCCCAGACTGCGAATGGCCATGAGATGGGGATCATCTGGAGGGCGTGTGCTGTAAGGTCCATTTGTTTAGCGTAGAACTGGCACCCTTTGCAGGAGCGCACGATGTTGGTGGTGTCAGAAATAGCAGTCGGCCAGTAGAATCCTTGCCGGAAAGCTTTGCCGACGAGGGTCTTTGGCGCTGCGTGGTGGCCGCAAGCCCCCAAGTGGATGTCCTTGAGGAGGCTCTTGCCTTATTCGATGGGGATGCAGCGTTGGAGAATCCCCGACGCGCCTCTTCGGTACAGTTCCTTGTTGTTGCCATAAACCACATAGGTCTTGGCTCGCCGAGCGATTCGGCTGGCTTCGACTCGGTCTTCCGGTAGCTCCCCTCGAGTTAGTCAGTCGATGAAGGGAGTTCGCCAGTCTTGTTGGTGGCTCGAGGAAGGGGAGGGTGGCTCGATTTCCATGGCCTTGGCCTCGGCTGAGGGTGCCTTGGTCGGAGGGCCAGTATCGAGCGAAGGTGTTATAGTGTCAGCCTCCGAGCCCAGGTCGATGGAAGGCTCGAGGAGGTCCTTTTTGAAGACGTCGAGTGGAATAGTCCCGCGAGAGGACGCGATCCAAGCCAGCTTGTCCGTGGCTTCGTTGTAACGTCGGGCGACGTGGTTGAGCTCGAGGCCGAGAAATTTGTCCTCCAACTTACGCACCTCGTTGCAGTAGGCTTCCATTTTGGGGTTATGACAGCTCGAAGCCTTCATAACTTGGTCGACGACAAGCTGCAAATCACCTCGGGCATCGAAGCGTCAAACTCCCAGCCCGAGGGTGATGCGTAGGCCGTTGACATGAGCTTCGTATTCTACGACATTGTTGGAGGCAGCGAAGTGGATGCGGATGACGTAGCGCATGTGCACCCCGAGGGGTGAGATGAAAATCAAGCCCATGCATGCTCCTGTTTTCATGAGTGACCCATCGAAGTACATGGTCCATAGCTCGGCTTGGATTTGTACCGGAGGTAGCTGGGTGTTGGTCCATTCTGTGATGAAGTCCGCAAGTATTTGAGATTTGATTGCCTTCCTTGGTGCGTAGGTGATTGTTTCACCCAGGAGCTCAGCTAACCATTTAGCGATTCTTCCTGCAACATCCTGATTTTGGATGATCTCTCCCAGCGGGAAAGATGAAACCACGGTGACTGGGTGACTGAGGAAGTAATGCTGGAGCTTGCGACGTGTTAGGACAATCGCATAGAGCAGCTTTTGGATGTGTAGGTAGCGAATTTTAGCTTCTGATAGTACCTCGCTGACAAAATACACCTATCGCTGGACCAGTAGCGCGTGTCCCTCTTCTTGCCTTTCGACTACTATGACTGTGCTGACCACCTGGGTGGTTGCGTCGACGTAGAGGAAAAGTGATTTGGGTGGCTTGGTTGCTATAGCTGGTTGCGGCGGGACAAGGATCAGAGCCAAGATCAACACGCCCTAGAGTTTGCTGAGGGCTTCTTCGGCCTCTTTGGTCCAAGCGAAGTGTTCGGATTTCTTTAAGAGGCGGTACAGGGGGAGGGCTTTTTCCCCTAGCCGCGAGATGAAGCGGCTGAGGGCAGCGAGGCAGCTCGTGACCCTTTGTACGCCTTTTAAGTCCCGGATTGGCCCCATTTTCATAATGGTTGTGACCTTTTCGTGGTTAGCCTCGATACCGCGCTGGGAGACAATGTATCCTTGGAGCATGCCATGTGGTACGCCGAAGGTACATTTCTCTGGGTTGAGTTTGATGTTTTTGGCTCGAAGGCATCTGAACATGATTTCCAGATCCCTAATGAGGTCATCGACTTTCCTGGTTTTGACTACAATGTCATCGACGTAGGCCTTGACGGTTACACCTAGATGATCTTCAAAGACGTGAAGCATGCATCGTTGGTATGTTGCTCCGGCGTTTCAAAGGCCGAAGGGCATGGTGATGTAACAAAACATACCGAAAGGGGTTTTGAAGGAAGTCGCGAGCTGATCGGATTCCTTCATTTTAATTTGATTGTAACCAGAATAAGCATCAAGAAACGAAAGGATTTTGCATCCCGCAGTGGAGTCTATGATCTGATCAATGCGTGGTAGAGGGAAAGGAACCTTGGGACATGATTTATTTAAACTGGTCTAATCTACGCACATCCTCATTTTTCCATTTTTCTTTTTGACTAGTACAGGATTCGCTAACCACTCGGGATGATGAACTTCCTTGATGAACCCGGCCGCCAAAAGCTTGTGTACTTCTTCCCCGATGATCTTGCGCTTCTCCTCGTCGAAGCGGCGCAGGCGTTGTCTCACCGGTTTGGATCCGGCCCGGATTTCCAAGGCGTGCTCGGCGACATCCCTCGGTATGCCTAGCATGTCCGAGGGACTCCACGCAAACATGTCAATGTTTGCGCGAAGAAAGTCGTCGAGCACAGCTTCCAATTTGGGGTCGAGGGATGAGCTGATCGTCAGCGTCCTGTCTTCCAATGAGCTTGAGTCGAGGCAGATCTTCTTGGTATGTTCCACTCCCTCGAAGTTGCCGACGCGGCGCTTGGACTCGAGGGCTTCAGCGGCGAGGTCGTCGAGTGTTGAAGCTAGTTCCACCGTGTGCACGTTGGCTTCTCCTTTCTCGATGCACTCGATGTCGCAGGAGTAGGCATGCTCGTAGGAGGAGCCGACGGTGATGACCCCTTTAGGCCCAGCATCTTCATCTTCAGGTAAGTGTAGTTGGGGACTGCCTTGAATCGGGCGTAGCCGGGTCTGCCGATGATGGCGTGATATGTGCCAGGGAACCCAACCACCTCGAAGCTGAGGGTTTCTCGCCTGAAGTTCGAAGGGGAGCCAAAGCAAACCGGGAGATTGACACGCCCAATGGGTAGGGACTTTTTCCCTGGTATGACTCCGTGAAAACCTCCGTCGCTTGGCTGGAGTTGCGACTCCTTGACACCAAGGAGCCCGAGGGTTTCAGCATAGAGAATGTTGAGGCTGCTGCCCCCGTCCATGAGTACTTTTGTGAGAGGAGTGTTGAGGATTATGGGGTCGATGACAAGCGGATAGGCCCCAGGGTTGATGACGCGATCCGGATGGTCATCACGGTCGAATGTGATGGGCTCGTTAGACCAGTGGAGGTACTGGGGAGCTGCGGTCTGGGCGGAGAGGATTTCCCGTCGCTCCTTCTTGCGTTGCCCAGGACGAAGCTTAGTCGAGGGGCCTCCATAGATCATGTAGCAATCGCGGACCTCTGGGAAGTCCTCGACCTCCTCTTCTGCGTTATTGTCGCCCTCCTTGCCTTTCTTCCCATCGTCCTTCTTGCCTTTTGAGAATGCGGCAGTCCTCGAGAGTATGGTTCACCGCTCCTTGGTGAAAGGGGCAAGGTTCTTTTAGCATCTTATCGAAGGCGCCTCCACCAAGGGGCCCTCGAGGCTTCTTTCGTTCAGCTGCGGCGACGAGATCATCCTCCTCGACCTCACGCCTGGCTCGCTAGCCTTTCTTCTTATTTTTGTTGTTATTGTTGATGCCCTTTTTTTGGGTCCTTGCTCGAGCCTTCGCCGTCTGGGGCCCGCACTTTGCCATTCTTGCATGCTTCGTCGAAGAAAGCTCCGACCGCTTTGTCACCGGTCGCGTAGTTTGCGACTACGTCCATTAATTCGTTGACCGTTGTGGGTCGGTTACGTCCTAATTCGTGGACCAAATCCTTGCTAGTGGTGCCGGAGATGAATGCCATGATCACGTCATGGTCGGTGATGTGCGGGAGCTCCATGCGCTGCTTGGAGAAGCGTCATGCATAATCGCGGAGAGACTCGTTGGCTTGCTTCTTGCATCATCTCAGGTCCCACGAGTTGCCTGGACGGATGTATGTTCCCTTGAAATTTCCTTCGAAGACCCGAACTAGGTCAGCCCAGGTTCGGATCTGGCCGGGAGGGAGCGCCTTGAGCCATCTTTGGGCGGAATCGGAGAGGAAAAGCGGCAACTGATGGATGATGGCTCAGTCATCACCCCGAGCCCCACCTAGCTGACAAGCCAGGCAGAAATTGGCTAACCAGAGCTCGGGCTCGGTTTCGCCGTTGTATTTGACGAGGCTCGTAGGGGCGGAATGGTTCTAGTAGCGACGTGCTGCGGATGGCCCTGCTGAAGACTCAAGGGCCAGGCAGCTCGGGCGCAATGCGATCTTCGTCGCTATCGTAACATCCCCCTCGATGGGCGGTAATGCCTCGTTCCTCGGCTCCTTTGTCCTTGCGACGCCGCCCCCGGAGGATGTCGTGGCGGGCATCGTTCAGATCACGCGGCTCACGTGGATCGACGATGCGATCCCGCACATTCTTAGCTTGGCGGGTGACGGGCTGGTGAACCGAGGCCTCCATTTCGTTGCGGGGGGGGGGGGGGGGGGGCTCGATTGGTCGTTCTGAGGCTGCACCTCGATGCTTCGAGGCCGAACTCTCGGCCTGCTGCGGATACATGGGTGTATGCCGAGTCTCGAGTGATGAGTGATTGTCAACGGGTTTGATGCGCATGTTCTTTCGCTTGTGTTGTGCAGGTGTCGAGCACGGATACAGTGATCGAGGGCAAGGTGAAGGTCAAGTAGAGACGTGCCATGCCAATGGACTGAGAGCGGTGAAGGGCAGACGTGAGGCTTGGACTGAGGGACCGGTGGCCTAGGGATCAGCTGTGGTGGCTGATAGCCTAGGATAGCGACGAGCGTAGACTTGCGGGGCACAGTGTTGCTCGGGTCGAGGACCTGGGGACATGTGTCGGTGGACAGGGTGCACGGGCGGTGCATCCCCTCTACGGCGTCGGTTTGGTGGTTAAGCCACAGAAAAACCACCGGTGCACTTTTTACAGGTTTGGGCCACAAAACCTGGGTGCTGCGGGTTTGCCGAGTTTGGGCCACAAAACTCGGGCTGAGGACGGTTTCCAGGTTTGGGCCTCAAAACATGGGCGCTGGCGGGTTTCTGAGTTTGGGCCACAAAACTCAGGCGATGGGCGGCTGGTTTCCCAGTTTGGGCCTCAAAACCGGGGGTTGGTCGTGAAGGCTGGTTTCCCGGTTTAGGCCACAAAACTGGGGGCGGAGTCCGTGATAAGGACGAGTAGAGCGGTGGTGGCACGTGGCGGCAATCGGTGAGGTTGCGTCGAGGCAACACTACCAGTTGTGCGGGCGTGGCCGTCGGATCAGCATCTTCTTCGAGTTGGTCCAGAATAACCTTAGGGTTTAGCTGGTTCGCTCTGTAAATAACTAGGGGTAGAGTGTGAATTAGAATTAGGATATGTAGGGGGAGACACCCACCTCCCGAACTATGTCTGTCATTTGCTATTTGCTTTCTAGGGTTTCCTGCTCTCCCAATCCCCTGCTGTAGCGAACTGAGATCCACAGAGAAGACAACCATACCTCTGTGTTCGTGAGATTTTGAGGAAGTGAGACCGTAATCTCACTGTTGTAGCGTGTGGTAGCCATATGGTTGCAAATTCGTGGTTGTAATTCGCGTTTCGGTGTTGTTCTTCGCGGGTTGCATTTCTCCACGATTTTCCCGGCGAACGATCTCCTTCATTGTTGCATCTTTTGCGATTCCTTTTGAACTGAGTTGTTCTAGATCGTGAGGCGCATCTTTCCACCGAAGGAATTCTTGTCTAACCTCATGAGCTAGTAGATCCATCGATTTTTGTTTCGAATCGAGTTTTGTCTCCTTTGCCCCGAATTCTTCCGATTCACCGATTTGGCGTTAGGTTCGAGCCATGATCTCTTTGGGATAGCTCACTAACCTCCTGCTCTCCCAATCCCCTGCTGTCTCCTTCGAGCTTCTAATTCGGAGGAGATCGAGTTGAATCCACGGAAGAACTATGCTGTTTCGGGGGCATCAGACGCTCTTTTCGTGACCATCGGACGCTGAGTTCATATCAGCGGACGCGTCTGGTGCCACGTGTCATCTGACAGCGTTTTAAGGAGCATCGGACGTTGACCATCGGAGCGTCCGTTGCCATCGGATGCATCCGGGGGTCGAGCATCGGACGCTAGGGTTTCACTGTAGCCAGCGTCCGATGCCTGTCCAGTAAGGTTCCAGAGAGGGTCATTTCGCATCGGACGTGTAACACCCCCGTGTTAAGCATTAATTAAAACTCTAAGTATGGCAATTAGTATGCATAATCATCTAGTTTCATGGCATATAAGTATATCATTTGTGATGATTTCCAAGTTTGATTATGTGTGTTGTATGAATGTGTTATGTGTGTCACATGAAATGACTACTCAAAACCAAACTTAAGAAAACTCTGGTTAATTCTAAAATGAATTTTCTGAAATAAACTTGAGGTAACTAAGGTACTATTTGTTGGGTCAACTTTTACTCTAATCAATAGTGAGGTTGGTTGCTTGTAATGAACACCAAAAGACCCCTAATTAAATTCCTTAAGATTTGAAGGTTCTAAATTAGCAAAAACCCTAATTTAGGATTTATCAGGATGATCGCATTGACCAGCTTTGAAAGGATATTTAGAGAGCTCGCATGGTAGTGAGCCCCAAATGAAAGTTGTAGTAAAGATCAAGTGGAACAAAATTCGTTTAATGGTCTAGGTCGGTTCCGAAAATAGCGAAACATGGCTCTCAAGATCGGATTAAGTGCTGATTTCACGGATTCCAAAAATTGGAATTTCGGGCACCATGGGGTTTTCGTCGATAATTATTATTGCACAAACAATTGGGAATTTGACCAAGCCTCTTTAAGAAAAGTCAGAGTACTCATCAAGACGACAACAACAAATTAAGTTTTATCAGAATCGGAGTTCGTATGGACAGTGATCGTAATTTTGAAAAATAGCGAACAGTTTTTGCGGGAGAATTATTTTTGGAAGAACTTTTCAAAAAAAAGAATAAAAGGCCAGCAGCCCCTCCCTTCTCCTGCACGTCTCCTCTCCTCCTCCTCTCTATTTCCCTCTCCCCCTCCTTCTGCCTTGGTCGAGCAGCAGGGCAGCAGCCATGGCGCTCCCTGCTGTTCCTCCTCTCCTCCAATGCAGCACCAGGGCAGCAGTTCCCCACCAAGGACGCCCCTCTTCACTTCCTCCTCTTCTCTCTGGAATAGACAGCAGGCAACAATCCTCCTCCCCTCCAAGACCTGAGCAGCAGCTATCCATGGCAGCTTCTCCTTGCCCGGTTCCATTCCCCTTCCTTGCTCCTCCCCTCCTATTCGCCAGCAGCAAGTAGCAGTCAGCAGAGCAGCGAGCTGCAGTCCCTGCAGCAGCACCAGCAGCACCCCAATCCACCCCAAACCCTAGCTCGGTTTCCTCCCTTCTCTTCTTCCCTCCCTTCTCCTTTCTTTCCCATGAACAGCAGCAGGTGCAGCTGCCGACCAGCAGAGAAGGCAGCAGTCCAGCAGTTCAGCAGGGCCAGCAGCAACAAGTGCAGCAGCAATTTTTGTTGTTTTCATTTATCTATGTTAATTAGGGTTGTGTAGGGAGAAGTTCATATCTATTGCTGTGTTGCTCAAATTGTTCTGAAATTTTTATGGTAGCATCCTCATGTGATGTATGTGCTGAGATAAAAATTTCAGAATTTTTGGTGTATGTATGATGGAGCTATTGATTTATCTTGCTTGCAGCCTAGTTAATAGATTAAACTATTTTGTGGTAAATAGATGCATGTAAAAATAAAAAAAAAAGTTGTTCCACTGCCTTTTTATGATGTCGCTGTTGCTCCACAAATTTTATTGTCATTAGGTGTTGTGCAAAACATAGAGTTTTAGATTTATCTTCTCTCTATTATTCAATTCTAGGGTGGTGTGGACAGTTTCTAGGACATTAACAATTGCACCTGGTAAATGATGTATTCTGTGAAATTTGTCTAAAGAAAAGTTGTAGACAACTTACATATCTAGATTGTGTTAAATTTTCATGATTTTGGGTCAAATAGTTTAAGAGTTATGGCTGTTGCAAATCTACTGTCAGGTTTTGGCTAAATTCTGTCAAGATCTGAATGAGTGGCTTGTTTCACCTAGTTAAGTTGAAATTCATGCTTAGGTTTTAAAATAAGAGTTAAAATACTGTTCATTAGCTTTCCAAATTGTTAAATACCACAATTTTGCATAGCCTAGAACTCTAGTTATGAATATTTCAAGTGAAGTGACTAAATCTGCCCTGACCTTGGGCAGGGTTGCTTTGTTGTGCTGCTTTGACCTTGGTGAATTTAGAAATATTCCTTGGTGTTAATAACAAGATTATAGAAAATTAGTTAAGTTTTCTAATATGTCTAATGTTACCACTTTTGGAGGCTAGGAACTCTGGTTATGGATGATTTAAGTTGAATGTTAAAGTCTGTCCAGAAACTGGACAGAAATGCTTATCTGAGTTGTTTAGCTTAGTTAACTGTAGAATCATCTCATGATGATAATAACAAAGTTGTAAATAATTGCATAACTAAGCTTCTGTTAAAATTTGGTGGCATTGGGCCTAGTAGTGTAGTAGTTACAGCTGTTAAAGATGAGGTTCAGAAATTGGTTGTCCTTTGTTTTGTCTAGACCAGATTATATAAATATATATGTTTGACTCTTTTAACTTGTGAATCATGCTGAGATGTTTAAAGATGAATTGTAGCCAATTTCATAAGCTTTCGATAAAGTCTTGTTGCATGTCTTTTGAAGTTATTTAGCTCTAATTATGACTTAATTTCTCAGCTATTGAGTATATGTCCAGTTTTGCTGAAATGGCTGCAGAAGTAGTTTCTATTATGGTAATGACTTCATGAGGTAAAACATATTTTCTATAGATATGTATAAAACACAAGTTGTAGATTAGTGTCATATCTTTCTTGTCCTAAAATTTCATGATTTTAGGTCAAATGGTCTAGGAGTTATGGTGCTTCTATGTTCAGTGTTAGGTTTTTGTATGCTCTCTAAACAGATCTGAATGGTTGCCTTGTTTGACTTAGATAGGCCTTGAATCATTCCTTGGTGATAATAAAATGGTTGTAGTGTTTTCCTTAAGCTTTCTAAAATGTCTTAGATCATACTTTTTTGTGGTCTAGAACTCTAGTTTTAAGTGTTTAAAGTTCAATGTCCAAATCTGTCCAAACCCAGGACAGGATTGCCTTCTTGTACTGTTTTGCTTTGATGAGTTTAGAATAAGTTCTTGGTGTTGATAACAAAGTTTTAGATAATTATCTAAGCTTTCTAAATTGTCCAAGATCACCACTTTTGGTGACATAGAGTTCTAGTTATAGCTATATGAAGTTGGATGATCAAATCTGTCCAGAATCTGGACATGGATGTTTGCCCAACTTGTTTGACCTAAATTGCTGTAGAACCAACTCAAGATCATAAGAACAAAAGTGTAGGTAATTAGATAAGCTTTCCGAAAAGTCTAGGTTCATAGTTTGAAATATTTTCAAACTCCAGATATGGCTGTTCTTTGTGCAGTGTTGGAATCTGTCAAAATCCTGTACAGAACTTCTTCTTTGCGCTGTTTGACCTTGTTAAGTCTAGAATCAGTCTTCGGTGCTAATAACAAGTCTGTAGACATTTATATAAGCTTTCGAAATTGTCCTCAATCACTATTTTTGGAGGTCTGAAACTCTAGTTATGGATAGATAAGGTTGATTATACAAATATGTCCAAAATCTGGACAACAGTGTTTGATTGTATTGTTTGACTTAGTTAACTCTAGAATCACTTAAAGATGATAATAACAAAGTGATAGTTAACTTAATGAACATTCAGAAGAGTTAGTATAACCTATCCTTGCTTAAGGTGAACTAAAGTAGTCTGCTCCAACAACTGTAAAAATGATTAATAAACAATTAAGTTTTGGTTTGCATCTTTGAATGGTTAGTATCTTGGTTGAAGACCATGGGACAGCCCCACTCCGAGATCCCATGGCAGTGGATGATGCTTGTGTTACACTCTTAAAAACTTTAGTTAATCCATCTAATGATGTTGTATGAAAATGACACTCTAACCTCGGAACACTTGTTGGTAGGTTTCAAGTTGGTTTTGTTGGTTTGCAACTCTACTGCGAAGGAAAATTATACTCGACCTTTCTTATCTTGTGTTAACTTTTGTTATGCATTTGTTCGTCCTGCACCTTAGCATGCATTGCATCATACTAAAGCATGCATCATTATATACGTGTAGTTCATACGAGAGAGTCGATGGTCGTGTTGAGCAAGCTTCGGATCGAGGAGGTCCAGTTGATCGAGCCTAAGAAGGAGAACTTTATCGGACAAGCTTCTTCGAGAAGATTCAACTTCAAGTCTCTAAGGAACTAACTTCTGTGGGTCTTTCGGAGATCCTAGTCTTCTCTGCAACACAGGCAAGCCCCAGTGCATACTACCCACTCTCTGTTTTACAAATACTTTATTACACTGTTGGTCTTGTGAAATGTGCATTAAGTAAGTAGGAGTTGAATGAAACCGTTGCTGCATGAATACCTTGGATTTCCAGATAATCCCCTAATGATATCCCATCAGTAGTGATAAGACGATCCCAAATGCTTAGCAATGCTTAGACTTTGGTAGAAGTCGATCGATGGTTTCATCGTTCGCAAGATATAGGTTTTACCTTTTCTCTCTTCGACTCTGTCTATGGGTCGTGAGAACCCTAATATGATGATATTATTTAAACTGAGACCGGGCGGGTAACTTGCAAAGGAATGGAGTCCTGGTGTAGTGTTTCCGCCTGTGACGCTTAGGACCCGTCCGCTCTTGGCCCGTTGGATCGAGAACTATTTGTTAGTATTGGTCCCATGCTACGGTAAGCCCTACTGTGCCTATGCTCTTACTGGAACGGCGCACCCGCGCACTGGGAGTGGAGAGATGGCGGCAGTAGCGTGTACCCACCCTGCTCGGTCCACTGATGGACGTTACTCATCAAGGTCATTGTAGGGCGATGGTGCACTGTACTTCCGGGTGGCGCGGCTCCGGTCCTGTCTGAGCGGATCCATGGAAAGGTTGATATATGCAAGTTCGGTCTTGCATATGTCGTGTGATAAGGAAGCCCCAGCTGGGTAGATCAAGCGATTTGAATCGTCGCTTGCTCCACGAGAAAAGGAGACTCGTCCTCGCACCCTCAGCGTAGTTTAATCAAGTGAAGATGATGGCAAGAGAAGTTTATCATGAAATGTGATGCTTAAACAAGTGTTTGATTTAGATAGGTGCAAAGTGGATACTGCTTAATAACTTAATGCACCGCTAAAACTTGAAAATAGGACGAACTACTAGAAAGCTTTTTCTGCAAAGCTCTTCTCTTCTGCTAGCCCCACTACATCCCTTAAGCCAGCATGCCCTTGGAGTCTTTTTCTTAGTTGGGTAAGTCTTGTTGAGTACCCTCATGTACTCAGGGTTTGTTAATCCCCTGTTGCAGGTTTTAGCTTGTGGTGTCAAGCTGGATCATGTCCGTGGGCTCGATTTGATCTGGTGGTTCTCTCTTCGACTTAGGTGCTCTACCTAAGTTAGGCTCTGTAGTGCTGTTCTTCTTCCACAATCTGAGTTAAGTTTATTTGAAAAGTAACTTATTCATGCTTTGTAAAGTTTATCTTACCTTGCTTCCGCGCTCTGATGTTATTTTGTATCAACTGTTGTAATGTTGTAGTTATTTCACTCAAGGTGAGGATGATCCTGTAACTCGTGGATTTTTCGGGGTTCTCTCGGGAACTTCCGACGGATCTTTCCAGTAACGTGGTACACATGCATAGTCATCAAAGCTCTGGGAGATGATGATGTGTGCAGGTGGGCCACATTGCCGCGAGGTTCTGCCACAAATGGTATCGGAGCAGGATCCTCTTCGGAGGGGGATACTTACAACATTACTTTTGAAAAACTTCAAAATGATTTCTTAATCTAAAAGGTTTTGAAAGTAACAAACTAAAAATGCTCTTTCCTCAATTTCTTATTGAAGAACCTTGTGGTGCTAGTAGTGACTCCAACAGTATACACTAGGAAAGCTAATGTATAAAGTAAAGCCCTATATCTAACTAACATAATGGAGGTAGAAAACTCCTACAATGAGAGGCCGTATAGGACGAGCATACATGATATCGTGCATAATAATAAAATAATGTGCTAAACTTTCTTCTCTAATTTTGAGTGCAGCTATGATCCCCTAACAGAGATTCGTCCCTAGATTCTGTTACCCCTTTAAAAAGGTCTGATCCTTGAGAACTTTGAATATCCTTATATATTTCACTACATAAAACCAGAATCATGATAACCTCCTTGGTTCTTTCTTGATGTGCATGTCAAGTATTAAATTGACACGTGCTATTTGTTTGATACTGTGAAAACAACGAATGGTGGTCGAAAGTTACTGAGATTGTGTCCTACGAAGGAACCATGATCCGTGGACTGGATAAAGGCGTCGAAACCTAGGGTCACCTATGGACGCATATGGTGTTACTGCTAGGCGCTCGCTATTATCTAGGCCATTGGTCATGATTCTTTTTAGCTCATGATTAACGTGGTTTCAATTCTGGACGCCCGAAAGGGAGTTTAGAACCATATTCCATGTAATTTTCTTTAAACCCTTGTAATTATAACCAACTCTGGATTTGGTTATAATTTCTTCAATACGAGATGTGAGTTACAGAAGTTGTGCTCTATTGTGGTGCCATGATCGTGACCACGGTGCCGCGTCAGAACACAGAGAATCTTGTGTGCCGGCTTACACAAGTTTCCGCTGGGCGCGCGCTGGTATCGAGGTCAACAGTCATGATACATTATAGCCCGCGAGCAATGTACGCTCTCTCTCTGGATAATCCTCCTTCATGTCACCCAAATATCCACTACCTTGTTGAAACTACGTTTTGCTCTCGGTTGTGATTCAAAAACCAACCCCAACTGCTTTGTGAACTCCTTGTCTTTAAACCTTCTTGACACATTTCCTTTTCCATTACGTAACCCTATACTTTAGGTACTTCTAAAATCTCTGGAAGAGATTTCTTTAAGGGGGGAGGAGCTGTAACACTCCCGGTGTTAAGCATTAATTAAAACTCTAAGTATGGCAATTAGTATGCATAATCATCTAGTTTCATGGCATATAACCATATCATTTGTGATGATTTCCATGTTTGATTATGTGTGTTGTATGAATGTGTTATTTGTGTCACATGAAATGACTACTCAAAACCAAACTTAAGAAAACTTTGGTTAATTCTAAAATGAATTTTCTGAAATAAACTTGAGGTAACTAAGGTACTATTTGTTGGGTCAACTTTTACTCTAATCAATAGTGAGGTTGGTTGCTTGTAATGAACACCAAAAGACCCCTAATTAAATTCCATAAGATTTGAAGGTTCTAAATTAGCAAAAACCCTAATTTACGATTTATCAGGATGATCGCATTGACCAGCTTTGAAAGGATATTTAGAGAGCTCGCATGGTAGTGAGCCCTAAATGAAAGTTGTAGTAAAGATCAAGAGGAACAAAATTCGTTTAATGGTCTAGGTCGGTTCCAAAAATAGCGAAACAGGGCTCTCAAGATCGGATTAAGTGCTGATTTCACGGATTCCAAAAATTGGAATTTCGGGCACCATGGGGTTTTCGTCGATAATTACTATTGCACAAACAATTGGGAATTTGACCAAGCCTCTTTAAGAAAAATCAGAGTACTCATCAAGATGACAACAACAAATTATGTTTTATCAGAATCGGAGTTCGTATGGATAGTGATCGTAATTTTGGAAAATAGCGAACAGTTTTTGCGGAAGAATTATTTTTGGAAGAACTTTTCAAAAAAAAAGAATAAAAGGCCAGCAGCCCTCCCTTCTCCTGCACGTCTCCTCTCCTCCTCCTCTCTATTTCCCTCTCCCTCTCCTTCTGCCTTGGTCGAACAGCAGGGCAGCAGCCATGGCGCTCCCTGCTGTTCCTCCTCTCCTCCAGTGCAGCACCAGGGCAGCAGTTCCCCACCATGGACGCCCCTCTTCACTTCCTCCTCTTCTCTCTGGAATAGACAGCAGGCAGCAATCCTCCTGCCCTCCAAGACCTTTGCAGCAGCTATCCATGGCAGCTTCTCCTTGCCCGGTTCCATTCCCCTTCCTTGCTCCTGCCCTCCTGTTCGCCAGCAGCAAGTAGCAGTCAGCAGAGCAGCGAGCTGCGGTCCCTGCAGCAAGCACGAGCAGCACCCCAATCCACCCCAAACCCTAGCTCGGTTTCCTCCCTTCTCTTCTTCCCTCCCTTCTCCTTTCTTTCCCATGGACAGCAGCAGGTGCAGCTGCCGACCAGCAGAGAAGGCAGCAGTCCAGCAGTTCAGCAGGGCCAGCAGCAACAAGTGCAGCAGCAATTTTTGTTGTTTTCTTTTATCTATGTTAATTAGGGTTGTGTAGGGAGAAGTTCATATCTATTGCTGTGTTGCTCAAATTGTTCTGAAATTTTTATGGTAGCATCCTCATGTGATGTATGTGCTGAGATAAAAATTTTAGAATTTTTGGTGTATGTATGATGGAGCTATTGATTTATCTTGCTTGCAGCCTAGTTAATAGATTAAACTATTTTGTGGTAAATAGATGCATGTAAAAATAAAATAAAAAAAGTTGTTCCACTGCCTTCTTATGATGTCGCTGTTGCTCCACAAATTTTATTGTCATCAGGTGTTGTGCAAAACATAGAGTTTTAGATTTATCTTCTCTCTATTATTCAATTCTAGGGTGGTGTGGACAGTTTCTAGGACATTAACAATTCCACCTTGTAAATGATGTATTCTGTGAAATTTGTCTAAAGAAAAGTTGTAGAGAACTTACATATCTAGCTTGTGTTAAATTTTCATGATTTTGGGTCAAATAGTTCAAGAGTTATGGCTGTTGCAAATCTGCTGTCAAGTTTTGGCTAAATTCTGTCAAGACCTGAATGAGTGGCTTGTTTCACTTAGTTAAGTTGAAATTCATGCTTAGGTTTCAAAATAAGAGTTAAAATACTGTTCATGAGCTTTCCAAATTGTTAAATATCACAATTTTGCATAGCCTAGAACTCCAGTTATGAATATTTCAAGTGAAGTGACTAAATCTGCCCTGACCTTGGGCAGGGTTGCTTTGTTGTGCTGCTTTGACCTTGGTGAATTTAGAAATATTCCTTGGTGTTAATAACAAGATTATAGAAAATTAGTTAAGTTTTCCAATATGTCTAATGTTACCACTTTTGGAGGCTAGGAACTCTGGCTATGGATGATTTAAGTTGAATATTAAAGTCTGTACAGAAACTGGACATAAATGCTTATCCAAGTTGTTTAGCTTAGTTAACTATAGAATCATCTCATGATGATAATAACAAAGTTGTAAATAATTTCAGAACTAAGCTTCTGTTAAAATTTGGTGGCATTGGGCCTAGTAGTGTAGTAGTTACAGCTGTTAAAGATGAGGTTCAGAAATTGGTTGTCCTCTGTTTTGTCTAGACCAGATTATATAAATATATATGTTTGACCCTTTTAACTTGTGAATCATGCTGAGATGTTTAAAGATGAATTGTAGCCAATTTCATAAGCTTTCGATAAAGTCTTGTTGCATGTCTTTTGAAGTTATTTAGCTCTAATTATGACTTAATTACTCAACTATTGAGTATATGTCCAGTTTTGCTGAAATGGCTGCAGAAGTAGTTTCTATTTTGGTAATGACTTCATGAGGTAAAACATATTTTCTATAGATATGTATAAAACACAAGTTGTAGATTACTGTCATGCCTTTCTTGTCCTAAAATTTCATGATTTTAGGTCAAATGGTCTAGGAGTTATGGTGCTTCTATGTTCAGTGTCTGGTTTTTGTATGCTCTCTGAACAGATCTGAATGGTTGCCTTGTTTGACTTAGATAGGCCTTGAATTATTCCTTGGTGATAATAAAATGGTTGTAGTGTTTTCCTTAAGCTTTCTAAAATGTATTAGATCATACTTTTTTGTGGTCTAGAACTCTAGTTTTAAGTGTTTAAAGTTCTATGTCCTAATCTGTCCAAACCCAGGACAAGATTGCCTTCTTGTACTGTTTTGCTTTGATGAGTTTAGAATCAGTTCTTGGTGTTGATAACAAAGTTTTAGATGATTATCTAAGCTTTCTAAATTGTTCAAGATCGCCACTTTTGGTGACATAGAGTTCTAGTTATAGCTATTTGAAGTTGGATGATCAAATCTGTCCAGAATCTGGACAGGGATGTTTGCCCAACTTGTTTGACCTAAATTTCTGTAGAACCAACTCAAGATCATAGGAACAAAATTGTAGGTAATTAGACAAGCTTTCCGAAAAGTCTAGGTTCATAGTTTGAAATATTTTCAAACTCCAGATATGGCTGTTCTTTGTGCAGTGTTGGAATCTGTCCAAATCCTGTACAGAACTTCTTCTTTGCGCTGTTTGACCTTTTTAAGTCTAGAATCAGTCTTCGGTGCTAATAATAAGTCTGTAGACATTTATATAAGCTTTCTAAATTGTCCACAATCACTATTTCTGGAGGTCTGGAACTCTAGTTATGGATAGATAAGTTAGATTATACAAATCTGTCCAAAATCTGGACAACAGTGTTTGATTGTATTGTTTGACTTAGTTAACTCAAGAATAACTTAAAGATGATAATAACAAAGTGATAGTTAACTTAATGAACTTTCAGAAGAGTTAGTATAACCTATCCTTGCTTAAGGTGAACTAGAGTAGTCTGCTCCAACAACTGTAAAAATGATTAATAAACAATTAAGTTTTGGTTTGCATCTTTGTATGGTTAATATCTTGGTTGAAGACCATGGGACAGCCCCCCTCTGAGATCCCATTGCAGTGGATGATGCTTGTGGTACACTCTTAAAATCTTTAGTTAATCCATCTAATGCCCCACTCCGAGTTGAATGAAACCGTTGCTGCATGAATACCTTGGATTTCCAGATAATCCCCTAATGATATCCCATCAGTAGTGATAAGACGATCCCAAATGCTTAGCAATGCTTAGACTTCAGTAGAAGACGATCGATGATTTCATCGTTCGCGAGATATAGGTTTTACCTTTTCTCTCTTCGACTCTGTCTATGGGTCGTGAGAACCCTAATATGATGATATTATTTAAACTGAGACCGGGCGGGTAACTTGCACAGGAATGGAGTCCTGGTGTAGTGTTTCCGCCTGTGTCGCTTAGGACCCGTCCGCTGTTGGCCCGTTGGATCGAGAACTATTTGTTAGTACTGGTCACATGCTACGGTAAGCCCTACTGTGACTATGCTCTTACTGGAACGGCGCACCCGCGCACTGGGAGTGGAGAGATGGCGGGAGTAGCGTGTACCCACCCTGCTCGGTCCACTGATGGACATTACTCATCAAGGCCGTTGTAGAGCGGTGGTGTACTGTACTTCCGGGTGGCGCGGCTCCGGTCCGGTCTGAGCAGATCCATGGGAAGGTTGATATATGCAAGTTCGGTCTTGCATATGTCGTGTGATAAGGAAGCCCCAGCTGGGTAGATCAAGCGGTTCGAATCGTCGTTTGCTCCACGAGAAAAGGAGACCCGTCCTCGCACCCTCAGCGTAGTTTAATCAAGTGAAGATAATGGCAAGAGAAGTTTATCATGATATGTGATGCTTAAACAAGTGTTTGATTTAGATAGGTGCAAAGTGGATACTGCTTAATAACTTAATGCACCGCTAAAACTTGAAAATAGGACGAACTAGTAGAAAGCTTTTTCTGCAAAGCTCTTCTCTTCTGCTAGCCCCACTACATCCCTTAAGCCAGCATGCCCTTGGAGTCTTTTTCTTAGTTGGGTAAGTCTTGTTGAGTACCCTCATGTACTCAAGGTTTGTTAATCCCCTGTTGCAGGTTTTAGCTTGTGGTGTCAATCTGGATCATGTCCGTGGGCTCGATATGATCTGGTGGTTCTCTCTTCGACTTAGGTGCTCTACCTAAGTCAGGCTCTGTAGTGTTGTTCTTCTTCCACATTCTGAGTTAAGTTGATTTGAAAAGTAACTTATTCATGCTTTGTAAAGTTTATCTTACCTTGCTTCCGTGCTCCGATGTTATTTTGTATCAACTGTTGTAATGTTGTAGTTATTTCACTCAAGGTGAGGATGATCCTGTAACTCATGGATTATTCGGGGTTCTCTCGGGAACTCCCGACGGATCTTACCAGTAACGTGGTACACATGCACAGTCATCAGAGCTCTGGGAGATGATGATGTGTGCAGGTGGGCCACATTGCCGGGAGGTTCTGCCATAGGACGCGTCCAGTGCCTGACCATCGGACGTAGGCCAGCGTCCGATGTCGTGTCTTCAGCACGTTTTCGTCCGCAGTTTGTTCGTGCGTTCTCGTATTTGATTTTGGGTTTTTGTCTTGGGTTTCTAGAGACGTATAGTGTCCCGCTGTGCTTCTTGGAAGCATCCACCCTACATCTAGGGTTGTGGACACTATTCAAGCTCTAGGTTTGCTCTTGGGGTGATTCTCGGGACAGTGGCAACAAGTTTCTGAAAAGAAATTTTGAAGCTCCCATTCACCCCCACCCCCTCTGGTCGCTTTCTGGATGCACTTTCGGTCCTTCAATTGGTATTGGAGCGGGTTAAGGATCTTCCACCTTAGCCAGTTCCAGATCCATAGAAGGCGACAAGAATCGCGGCGTGGGCAAACCGCCGTTTTTCGATGGAACGAACTATGCGTATTGGAAGATACACATGTTGGCCTATCTTCATAGCATGGGTGCTTCTGTCTGGGAGATTTGCAACAAGGCAGATTACGTGGTCTTGGCTGCTCGTGTTGCTCAGTTGCAAATCGATGAGCACGATGCCAATAGCCGAGCCCGTAATGCTCTTTTCTCATGTTTCAGCATGTCTGAGTTTGATCGCGTTTCTCACCTCCCCACGGCTTAGGAGATTTGGGCGACCCTCATGCGCTTCCATGAGGGAACCACTCAAGTCAAATTCTGTCTTTATGAGTCGCACAAGTGGGAGTATGAGAACTTTCGACACATGCCTGGCGAGAGAATAAAAAGTTTATTCGCTCGCTTTCAGGTGATTGTCAACAGGATGAGAGCTAACAAGGAGCTATTGCCTTTCGACAATCATGAGAGGGCTTTGAAGCTTTTACATACTCTCGATCGGTCGGTGTGGGACTCTAAGGTTCAGGCGATCATCGAATCACCTAACTATGAGACCCTCACGTGCGACGAGCTCTTCAGTAAGCTCAAGTCCAGTGAGATTGACGCCATGACGAGGGCTTCTTATGAGAATCCTTCTGGCCCGTCGATGGCTTTGCTTTCTAGCTCTTCTGCTAACCCCTCTGGAGGATTTGGACTCTCTTCTCTTCTTTTTGTCACAGAGGAGTAGCTGGAGTTCATGGGGGATGATGAGTTGGCTCTACTTGCCAATCGGTTCTCGCGATTCCACAACAACCACATGAACTGTCGCCGCGGAGTTGGACGCTCGGGATGTTTCGAGTGCGGCGACCCCGATCACTTCATCGCCAACTGTCCCAAGAAGAACAAGCAAGCTTTTGGGAAGGGCGTGAAGGGTTACGAGGATGCTACGCTAGCCGGAAAACAAAATTTTTCAACCCCATAAACCAGGAACTACTTCTAGTTATAGATCACGGGATTACAACTAGACGCGCAGATGCAGCGGAAGACGTCTCGGTGTAGATGTGCACATCGCAGCGATGCCATGTAGATGTTCACGTCTGAACTTGTGCTCCAGAAGCAGCACCTCCGAGGTATCCCACACGTACAGGGAGGAAGCGTCACGCCTCCAGACTGCTAGGTCTGCGAGGAGCAATAAGCGTGGGCGTGGGGTGGGCGACGACTGTCTAATGATGTCGTCAAACCCTGGTCACCCTAGCCCTCTTTATATAGGCGTCCCTAATGAGCCCACCGACCTGGAGGCCCATTAGCAAACCCTAATCCCGGTCTGACTCGAGTCCAACTCGAATCAGGCTTCCAGCCCATAAGCGTGCGACCCTATGGGTTCACGCACACATAGACACGGCCCGAGTACTCCTACTCGCCCGATAGTTGACAGCGGCCTCTGGCAAGACGTGTCAACTCCTATGTATACGCAAAGATCATATCTGACGAACCACCAAGATCACATATACGTAATTCCCTTGCCACACAATATTTGGTCCAACTCATAGGTTAACACTTAACCTAAGCACGACCATGCATTTTATGATCCAATCATTTGAGTGGTCCAGTGATATCTCTCTCTCACGGAGAGGGGCAAATCCCGTCTTCATCGTCTATGTCTCACAGCATATTTCCTGATAAACCCAAAGACTATCTTTATGACTACCCTATTACGAAGTAGCGTTTGACAGTCCCTAAGTAAGTCGATTCATATCCTGAGAATATACCACAATCTCAGGTCGAAGGACATAAAGTACATGATGTGTAAAGAGATAATAAGAACATCTCATGCTGGGTCAGTCCAGCCCCATGTCCTACATGTGCCCACATTATTAGTTTGACATCTCCATGTCTATGACTTGTGAAACATAGTCATCAACTAATACATGTGCTGATCTAATATTCATGTGTGTCCTCACATGAACTCCGATCAGGGACAACTATCGAATAACCATACAAGTAAAAGAGTCTAACAGACAATTCACATAATTGTCAATCAATACAAGTTGTCTTTAATGGATATTCAATGAACATAAATCATGGATACAATAGAAATATCATCATCTCTATGATTACCTCTAGGGCATATTCCCAACAGTCTCCCACTTGCACTAGAGTTAATTTTAGATATCTAATACCCATAGACCTCACATGCGCCTCATGCTTAGGCTGTGGAAGAGCCTTTGTCAAAGGATCTGCTATATTCAAATCCGTATGTATTTTGCACATCTTAATTTCATCTCTTTTAATGAAGTCTCGAATGAGGTGAAATTTCCGCAGTACATGTTTGTTCTTCTGGTGATTCATGGGCTCCTTAGCCTACGTGATCGCCCCATTGCTATCACAATGTAGAGACAATGGGCTAGACGCATTTGGAAACACACCAAGATCAATAAGGAACCTCCTCATCCAAACACCTTCTTTTGCAGCTCCACTAGCTGCAATGTACTCGGCTTCTGCTGTAGAATCGGACACGGTCTCCTGCTTGGAACTTTTCCAACTGACTGCACCACCATTTATTGTGAACACTAAACCTGATTGAGATTGTGAATCATCTGTGTCAGTTTGGAAGCTAGCATCGGTGTGACCATTTACAACGAGCTCCTCCTCACCTCCATAGATTAGGAACACATCTTTCGTCCTTCTCAAGTACTTAAGGATGTTTTTAGCAAGTGTCCAATGACTCTCACCTGGATTAGCTTGATATCTGCTCGCAACACTTAGAGCATATGAGACATCCGGGCGTGTACATATCATGGCATACATGATGGAACCAATAGCCGAAGCATATGGAACCTTACTCATGCGCTCTCGCTCATCAGATGTCGAAGGACACTGTTTCTCGCTAAAGCGCATGCCATGTGACATAGGCAAGAATCCTTTCTTGGACTGTTCCATGTTGAACCGCTTCAACACCTTGTCAATGTACGTTTCTTGGCTTAATCCTATTAGCCTCTTTGACCTATCTCTATAGATCTTAATGCCCAGAATATATGTTGCTTCTCCTAAATCCTTCATAGAAAAACTGTTATTCAGTGAAGTCTTTACGGTTTGCAACATCGAAATTGTAACATCTCGGCTCAGGGCTTAATAGGATTAATAGAATACTCATACCAATAAGTTGGAACTTCTTTTCCGGAAGCCCATCTCCTAAAAACTCCAAAGTTAAGCGTGCTTGGCTTGGAGCGATGGGTGACCGACCGGGAAGTCTTTCCCGGGTACGCATGAGTGAGGACAAAGTGCGCAGAAAAGACTGGTGTTGGTCTGTGGGGATAGTCTAGGTCCTATGAAAGCTGCCTGATGTAAGCGGGCCCGGCCTCCAGGAGGCGGGACGTTACAGGAATGTCATTCCCAATCAGCAGTATGTCATCTACATACAAGATTAGAAACACAACAACGCTCCCACTTTCCTTCTTGTAAACACAAGGTTCTTTTTCACTTTGATGAAAGCCAAAACCTTTGACCACCTCATCAAAATGAATATTCCAACTTCGAGATGCTTGCTTCAATCCATAAATTGATTTCTTAAGCTTGCATATTTTTCCAGCATTGCTAGGATCAACAAAACCTTCGGGCTGTATCATATACACGTCCTCTTCCAAATTTCCATTTAGAAAGGCTCTTTTAACATCCATCTGCCATATCTCATAGTCGTAATAGGCAGCAATTGCTAGAATGATCCGGATAGATTTAAGCATCGCTACCGGCGAGAAAGTCTCGTCGTAGTCAACTCCTTGAACTTGCCGAAAACCTTTTGTGACAAGTCGAGCTTTATAAACTTGGACGTTTCCATCCATATCCTTTTTCCTTTTATAGATCCATTTGGACTCTATGGGTCTTACCCCATCAGGCGGGTCAACTAAGTTCCAAACTTGCTTGGCTGCCATGGAATCTATCTCGGATCTCATGGCACTATGCCATTTCTCGGAATCAGGGTCCATCATTGCCTCGACATAAGTTGCAGGTTCGTCATCATCTAACAATAACACATCCCCACGCAGCTCACGGATTCTTGCCGACCTTCGTGGTTGGGGTAGGGTGCCTGTTGCCACAGGTAGCTCAACTTGTTCTGCTACATTAGCATCACTCGTGGAGTCAATCTCTGTTGGCTCATCATGAACTTCTTCAGGATACACCTTCTGCCCTCTCTTGTCTCTTTTGAGAAACTCTTTCTCTAAGAAAACACCGTTTCGAGCAACAAACACTTTGCCCTCTGAGCGGTTGTAGAAGTAATACCCTAAAGTTTCCTTTGGGTCTCCCACGAAAAAGCATTTGTCCGACTTGGGTGTTAGTTTATCTGATATAAGTCGTTTGACATAAACTTCACAACCCCAAATCTTTAGAAAAGACAAACTGGGACTCTTACCAGTCCACATCTCATATGGTGTCTTAACTATGGACTTAGACGGTACCCTATTTAATGTGGAAGCAGCTGTTTCTAGAGCGTATCCCCAAAATGATAAAGGAAGGTCTGACTGGCTCATAATAGACCGAACCATGTCTAACAGAGTTCGGTTACGTCGCTCGGACACGCCGTTTCTCTGAGGCGTTCCGGGTGGCGTAAGTTGTGGAACAATTCCGCAACTCTTAAGATGATTGCTAAACTCGTGGCTCAAATATTCGCCTCCACGATCTGATCGCAAGGCCTTAATTTTCTTGCCATGCTGATTCTCTACCTCATTCTGAAATTCTTTGAACTTTTCAAATGTCTCAGACTTATGCTTCATCAGATAGACATAGCCATATCTGCTAAAATCATTAGTGAAGGTTATGAAGTATTGAAATCCGCCTCTAGCTGTCGTACTCAATGGTCCACATACATCAGTATGTACAAGTCCCAACAAGTCAGTCGCCCTCTCAGGAAAACCTATGAAAGGTGACTTGGTCATTTTGCCCAGCAAACAAGCCTCACATGCCTCGTATGATTCAAAATCAAACGAAGTTAGAAATCCATCAGCATGGAGCCTCTTCATGCGATTCTCACTTATATAACCCAAACGACAATGCCACATATAGGTAGGGCTTAACTCATTAAGCCGAGGCCTTTTAGCAGTAATATTACAGATAGACATAGGTGCATCATCAAGATTTAAAATAAAGAACCCATTCATAATGGATGCAAAAGCCACAAACATATCATTCTTAGAGATTACACAACCATTATCTTTACTCGCAAATGAATAGCCATCCTTCATCAAACATGAAGGTGACACAATGTTTCGACTTAAACATGGAATAAAATAATAATTATTTAACTCCAAAATAAATCCTGATGGGAGGTGGAGTTGCATCGTCCCGATGTTCAACGCAGCAACTCTTGCATTATTGCCAACACGGAAATCAACCTCCCCCTTTCCAATGCTTCTACCTCTTATCATTCCCTACATCGTATTGCAAATATGAGCAACCGAGCCGGTATAAAATACCCAAGAATTAATATAAGAGTTAGCAAGGAAAATATCTGTAATATAAACAACAAGTGTATGAGCAGCGGGAGTACCTTTACCACCGCCATCCTTCATCAAGGATGCTAAGTACACCTTGCAGTTTCTTTTCCAGTGACGTTTCCCCTTATAGTGGAAGCACTCAGAATCAGCAGTTGTTCCAGCAGCGTCAGGCGCAGGAGGATCATATCGTATGTTGTATGGTTATTATCAAACTGCATCTGCAGATCTGGTTCCATGCTAGCAAGCATCAGGCATCCCACTTCAAGATCAGCATCACATGCTTTCTTGTAAGCGGTTTTCTCAGTAGCAGGTGCATTATCAGCAGGTTCCTCTGGTAGTGGGGTGTCTAGAATATCTTCCTTTTTCTCAGCCCTGAGAACAATTCTTAGGTTGCGGATCCAATCCGCATAGTTTGTTCCATTCAATTTATCTTTCTCAAGGATTGAACGTAAAGTAAATGGTGGATTGCTAGGTGCCATTGATCTACAACAAAAGTAAATGCAAAATACTAAGACAATGTATCCAAGATAGAGTAAATGATATTAAATCATTAATAAAATCTAGTCCCACTGAGATCAATATCCCTCTATTGAATCTCAATGATTCAAGACCCAAACTAACAAGTCTACTAGTGAGCTTTAGCATCACCGCTAGTGGACATGGTAGATCGGTAAGCAACTCTTTGCTAATCATATAACATATGACTCTTGATGTTGGCCAACATCTCTATGTGTGCTCAACTCCTTATGCTTCAAGGTCCCTAACCGATAGGATGACCTTGTTCAAGCAACCAACCCTTCTGCAGTAAGTATCCGATACAAACCTGCCTGGTCAAGGAAAATCAGTGACACCCTAATTTCATAGGAGCGCCACCGATTGTACAAGACATATGATAGTGCAAGGTTTGGGGAAGCATATGACTTGAACATTACTGAGGGATCGTTCTACACTTTCACTACCGCATGTAGACAATAAACATGAATCATACGTGAAAGTAGAACATTATAAGAGAATAGCATCAACACAGATATGACTTGGAATAGCCCAGTGTCCCTTTGGAGATCTCCATCTCCGCCAATCTGTTCACAATGATGATCTCCATCAACATGGTACATGCACGCCATCCTCCAGTGATGAATCCACCGAGACTAGCTACAACTAGCGTAATAAAGTAATTACATAGTCGTGTGTAGGATCATCATGATTTTGGCACGCAGGCCATTACATCAAATGGACAATATATATGTGGCTCCAGCCATATTGTCATAATCACGACATGCAAGTCAGGAAAAATTACATACATGCATAAAATACACATAAGGGCTATACCAGTCATCAAACCCTGCAAAACAGAGTTAAACGTTCCCGACGTCTAATCTTGAATCGCAGAAAACATAATTTTCCCAGCCTTTTTCTCAAATATAAATTTGACCAAACTGACTAAAGCGGGAGAAAATTGGATGTAAAATTTTTTGTAGATCTATTTTCATTTAAAGATCATCTCAATCTGAGGTCGTATGCAAAAGTTACGGTCGTTTTACCGAACAACGCTCTTTTGCAGATGTCGCGTTATATCTCATGCACCCGGCTCTTGACCTAGATTCGATCAATCTGATTGATCTCCATACTTCCATGATTGGATTTACACGTATCACTTTCTGACCGGTAGGAGTAGATCATTACATGACCAATACGGCAAGATCACGAATCAAGATCAGAAATTGATCTACAACCACGCATATCTCTATATGCACACAACCGAATCTATAACGAGGCAGTAACGGCTCTGATACCACTGAAGGGTTACGAGGATGCTACGCTAGCCGAAAAACAAAATTTTTCAACCCCATAAACGAGGAACTACTGCTAGTTATAGATCACGGGATTACCAATAGACGCACAGATGCAGCGGAAGACGCCTCGGTGTCGACGTGCGCGTCGCAGTGATGCCGTGTAGATGTTCATGTCCAACCTTCACGTCTCCACGTGCGGTTCGTCCTTGAGCTCCAGATGCAGCACCTCCGAGGTATCCCACACGTACAGGGAGGAAGCGTCACGCCTCCAGACTGCTAGGTCTGCGAGGAGCAATAGGTGCAGGCGTGGGGTGGACGACGGCTGTCTAATGACGTCGTCAAACCCTGGTCGCCCCACCCCTCTTTGTATATGCGTCCCTAATGAGCCCACCGACCTAAAGGCCCATTATCAAACCTTAATCCCGGTCTGACTCGAGTCCAACTCGAATCAGGCTTCTAGCCCCTTAAGCGTGCGACCCTATGGGTTCACGCACACATAGACACGGCCCGAGTACTCCTACTCGCCCGATCGTTGACAGCGGCCTCTAGCAAGACATGTCAACTCCTATGTATACGCAAAGATCATATCCGACGAACCACTATGATCACATATACGTAATTCCCTTGCCACACAATATTTGGTCCAACTCATAGGTTAACGCTTAACCTAAGCATGACCATGCATTTTATGATCCAATCATTTGAGTGGTCCAGTGATATCTCTCTCTCAAGGAGAGGGGCAAATCCCATCTTGATCGTCTATGTCTCACAGCATATTTCCTGACAAACCCAAATACTATCTTTATGACTACCCTATTACGAAGAAGCGTTTGACAGTCCCTATGTAAGTCGATTCATATCTTGAGAACATACCACAATCTCAGGTCGATGGACATAACGTACATGATGTGTAAAGAGATAATGAGAACATCTCATGCTGGGTCAGTCCAGCCCCATGTCATACATGTGCCCACATTATTAGTTTGACATCTCCATGTCTATGACTTGTGAAACATAGTCATCAACTAATACATGTGCTGATCTAATATTCATGTGTGTCCTCACATGAACTCCGATCAGGGACAACTATCGAATAACCATACAAGTAAAAGAGTCTCACAGACAATTCACATAATTGTCAATCAATACAAGTTGTCTTTAATGGATATTCAATGAACATAAATCATGGATACAATAGAAATATCATCATCTCTATGATTACCTCTATGGCATATTCCCAACAGGGCGATCATGGGCACAAGTTTGACTCCGGCAAGCACAAGGAGAAGTACGTCCCCGCGAAGCACAAGCGGAAGGGCGGCTTCAACAAGGAGTACATCAAGAATAAGTACTTGGAGAAGGCCCAGGCTGAGCAGCGTGCTTTCTTCGCCATGCTCAATGACATTGATGACTCGGATGACGACTCCGCTCCCTCAAGCGACGACGAGTCCGAGAAGAAGAAGAGGATCGAGGACAAGCTGAATGGCCTCTGCTTCTTCGCCGACAACGAGGGTTTTTGTACCATGGCCCTCGGCAAGGAGGTCGACAGTCAGCTGGAGGAGATCCCTCAGAACGACGATGACGACGACTCCTCGCAGGTATCCCAGACTCCTGAGGAACTCTCTGCTGAAGTTGAAAAGCTTACTGCTGCTTTGCTTAGTCAAGACAAGTTGTTGAGACGTGCAGCTAGAGAGAGGAAGGAGTTTAGGCAGAAGTGGGAGCACACGGTGATAGAGCTTGAGTTTGCTAATGCCACTATTGTAGTCTCCGAGGAGAGTGAGTGTGAGATGTGCACCAAGCACATGACTAACCATCTCACTTTGAGAGGTAAGTATGCTGCTTTGGTTGGAGAGGTGGATGAGCTCCGGGCTAGGCCCATGTTGTTGGGTGGGTGCAAGTCTTGTGCAGGCTTGCAATCCGAGTTGGCAGAGAAGGAAGCCAAGATTGTGTCTCTTGAGAAGGCCAGCTCGGGTAGCACTTGTGTGTCTAGGTGTGTTTTGTGTGATGGTTTGGAGATGGAGATTGCCAATGTGAAGCATGACACGATCCAAACCGAGGAAGAAAACACATACCTTCGGACCATCTTATCATGGGTATCTTGTGGTGAGCCGCAGCTTGGGATGATGATTGCCCAATTCAAGCGTGCTGCTGGATGCCTTGGTGTAGGTTTTGCTCAGGGTGTTGAGTGTGTTTCATCTTTTGGCATGATTGGAGAGTCGAGTGGTCTTAACTCGAGTGAGAAGCCCAACTCCACCACTACTCCCAAGCTTACCAAGATTCCACCGAAAGAGCCTCTCAAGCCTAACACTAAGGATGGGGTGTTTATTGAACCTCCGAGAGCTCCACCCAAGAAACAAACATGGGCTCCAAAACCAAACCACCTCAAGAACAAGCTAGACACCATGCCACATATCCAAGAGGAGCTCATGCCACAGAAAGGCAAAGTGATCCACACCCACTACCGTGAGTACCAACAACCCCCTATGAGAGCGGTGAGGTACCATTGTGAGCATTGTGGGAGAGATGGACACTTGTGGGAGTTTTGCTTTCGGCGCAAGAGAGAGGAGCGTCGTGCCAGGGTAATGAACAATGCAGACATGTACCATCCTTTCCATGATGTACATGTGCCGAATGTTCAGAGGAGAGCTGCTAGGCCTAGAGGTCCAATGCCTCAAGGTCCTAGGCCTAGGCCGCAAGGAGGACGTGCCCGGTGGGATCCTGGTTTTGCAGGATATGGACCCCGTGGCGGTGGATTTGTTGAGTGTTTCCCTCCACCGCGTTTTGAGTATCGCGATGAACGCTCTTTCCTTAGCGGACCACGTTTTTCTGTGCGTGGTGATCGCTTTCCCCGTAGGCGTTCTAGGAATGGTTTTTCTACTAACCGTTCTCTTGAGCAGCCGGCCCAACACTGGTATTCATCCTATTTCACTCACCCCAGTGTTGGACTGTATGCTCACCCTATGTATTTTTATTGATGTAGGTAAAACGATTGGAGGACATATGGTTGGTGGATTCTGGTTGCTCGAGGCACATGACCAGAAACGCCAAGTGGTTCTCCAGTCTTAGTCCAGTCGCCGAAAAGGAGTTTATCACCTTCGGCGACAATAGCAAAGGTAAAGTGTTGTCTCGTGGGTCGGTGCGAGTTAATGAGCATTTTGTGTTGCATGATGTTGCTCTTGTTTCTAACTTGCATTTTAACCTTCTTTCTGTTTCACAACTTTTTGATGATGACTATGAGATTCGTTTTAAACCGAATCTCAGTCGTATTTTCGATCCTCAGGGCAATCTTGTATGTTTGATTTTGTGTAACACCTCTGGTGTTTAATATGTAATTAACCTGACATGTCATCATCATCTTTAGTCATTAATCATTCTTGTCATGCATTTAAGTTTGCTTAATACCTGTGTAATGTTTTCTTTTTCAAAAACCCTAAAAGCCCTAACCTTCCTATAAGGGCAAAATGGTAATTTCACCTCTGTGCCTAGCTTTGTGTAATTCTTGTTCAGTTGGATGTCTTGAAGTTTTGTTGTGTTGGCCAAAGTTCAAAAACCAAAATCAGATTTCAAATCCCTTTGCAAAACCCTAAATTCCAAACCCTGGTTTTTACCCCTCTTTTAATAAGTTAAAAATTATTCAAAATTTGGGGTTGGTCCAAAAAGCAAAGTTGTAGATCTGGCCAAGAGAAACAACTTTGGTATTTACAAATTTTCAAGTTTCTGTACAAAGTTTGAAGTAAATCCAAATTCATTCAAATTCCAGTTTTTGTCCCCTTTTCAGTTTTCAAAATTTATTTAAAAACTTTTGAGTTTCAGAAAAAGGGTATATTAGCAAAGTTGTAGGTTTTGATAAAAGGAACAACTTTCATATTTGCAGATTTCCAACTTTCAATGTAAAATCAAAAGTAATTTTGAATTCATTCAAATCCCAAAAGTGTTCCCTTTTCTGATTTCGTATTTAGTTCAAAAACTGTTTGGAATTTGAAAATATTCATTTTGACAAAGTTGTAGATCTCCTTTTTCTGCACAACTTTGGTATTTTGAGTTTTTCCTGTGCATTTCAAATTTTGGGAGAAATTTGCAAAATACAGAAAGTCAAAACCTAGACCTAGCCCTGTTCATCCCCTACCTCTAGCCGGCACGGAGCAGGTGGGGGGGCCGGCCATGGCGCCTCGCCGGCACTGCGCACGCCGCGTGCCTGGCAGCCGCACGCGCGCCTCCAACCTGCCGCCGCTGACCCCGTGATCATTCTGCCCCCGCACGCGCGAGCGCTGACCTCCGCGCCCGTCCCCTACAGTGCCCAGGGCGTCACCGCCGCGTGGCCGTCACCGGCAAGCCTTCGCCTAGGCCCTGGGTGCACGCCCGTCCTCCCGCCGGCTTGCAATCGAGTGCGCACGCTTCGGCCGAGCTCATCCACACCATCCCGTGCTCCCTACCGTCCCCGACCGTGCCTATAAAAGGGACCGCCGGAATCCGAGCTCCTCACTCGTCTCCGCCGCCGTCGCGAGCCCACTCCGAAGGTCCCGCCGTTCAACCACCTAGCCCGAAAGCTCCGCCTTGAGCTCGCGAAGTTTCCCAGCCCCCAAATTTCACCTCCCCCGCCTCCTATCGCCCGGCGTACCTCGCCGTTCCCATCTCCGGCGAAAACCCGGCGAACTCGGGTTCGTCAAATACTACCTCTCCGGCCACGATCATATTCCCCTGACCCCTGTGTCAGCTTCCTTGGCTCCGCGCGACTCTAACCAGGCCCTTGCGGTCTCGTGTGTTGCGCAGGATCGCCGAATTGCCGGAGTGCCGCCGCGGCCGTCTCCTTCCTCGAGCCGCATCTCTCGAACGTGTCGAGCCTCGCCCTCGAGCCTCACCCTCCAGCACGTGTCGAGCCTCACCCTCGAGCACGTTCCCGAGCCACACTCTCGAGCACGCCTGTGAACCGCGCTCCCTCGAAGCAGCCGAGCCCTGCCTCCGACCCGTGGTAAGCACTCGAAGCCCCCGGTCTCTGCTTCCACTCCGCTTTGCCCGAGCCTACCGGCCAGGTCTCGGACGGACGCTTGTCTCCGCTTCGCCCGAGCCTACCGGCCAGGCCTCGGACGGACGCTTGTCTCCGCTTCGCCCGAGCCTCCCGGCCAGGCCTCGGACGAAACGCTTGTTTTCGCCTCGCCCGAGCCCTGCTGTCTGCCTCGCCGCGATTCGCCCGAGCCCCTGCGAGAAAGGAGCACAGCGCTCTTTTCTTTTTCCTTTTTGAAAGAGTGTGAATAGTGTGCTGTTTTCTCTTTTTTGTGTGAATTAATTTGTTGTTCCTTAAATCCTGATAAATTTATGGTATGCTCCATGCACTGTGTAGTATTTTAGAAAAATATGAAACTTGACTTTTCTGCAAGAATTTGAAAATGTAAAATCCCTCTTTTAATTAATAAATGGATGGTTTTGGATTTTTAGAAAATTATTTATAACTCCAAAAATCATGAGATAAATTTTTGTGAGCTTCCAATGCCATGATTAGTCTCTGGTGAAATTTTGAAGTCTTTTGGAAGAAGTTGATTTTTGAGCATTTATTTTTAATTGTTAAATAGTGCCTTCTGTTAATTAATGTCTGATTTTATTTGAGCATCTTAATGACCTCCAAAAATTATGAAATTTGTTTTGCCATCTATCTACACCATAATGAACTTATGTGATTAATTTGGTAATTTTTGGAGCAACTGCATAAAATGACCTTTTTAAATAATTAAGAAAAATAGAAAAAGGGATTAGGGTTCATGTTGTATGCCCAGTTTTGTATTGTTCATGTTAGCATACTCATGTGCATGCATCATTGCATTCGTATAGTCACCGAAGAAGGAGTCAAGATCGAGGCAGCCGCCGACGAACCTGTCCCCGAGGCTACCCCGAGTTCCGACAACTGCCCTGCCGCCTTCGAGCCTGCCCTCTTTGCTCTTCAAGGCAAGCCCCGGTGCATTTAACCCTTTCCTTGAATTTATAAAATGATTTCCTTAAATGCTTTTGAGTTAAATTATTGCATTAGGTTTATAGGAGTTGTGTGCTATCCTAATTGATGCACTATCCACCTTGACCACTGATACACCCGATACCTGCTTTTCAAAAGTATTTGAAAAATGCTTAGCAATGCTTATTGAATTAGACTTTGCAATAAAATGTCAATTTCAAAAGTGTGATCACTTAAGGAATGCTTATGGGAATTTGGTCTTACTTCCCGGCTGTTGACTAGGTATCTGATCCGTACCTAGTCAATAGCGAGGAGAGGTTGTCCGAGCGTACGGTGCCGTCATGTTGTAGTCCGGGACTCAACAGTTGACACCGACCGGGACAGGATTGAAAAACTGACAGGACTATTACGCTTGGGTGAGATATAACCAAGGTATAGTTCTAGCTGGAAAATTAGGGACCATCCGTATGGGGGCGTGCTGGTCAAGACTTGTAACTATTCACATACTTCGGAAAGCTCTGGCTCCGAGAAATCCTTGATTGGGACCGACAACCGCGCACTGGGAGTGGAGAGATGGCGGAAGTAGCATGTACCCACGTGGTCGTCGTACCTGGAAAGGAGTGGTGTACTGTACTTCCGGGTGGCGTAGGACCGGTCCAATCTTGGAGGAATCGTGGTAGACGAGTTGGCATATGCAAGCTTGGGTGCTACATATGCAGTGTGGATAGGGATCCTTAGCTGAGTATTATTTATCCGGATTAACGTTGCTCCTTGGTGATGGAGACTTGGTCCACTGACTGTCAACGGAGAGTGGTTCTCAACTAGGTATGTTTTGAAATGTAAAATGAATCATGAACGATGAAGAATTGAGGAATACTGAATCCTTCCAAAATAAAATAAGGTTTACAAAATGCTTTTCTACAAAATACTTGATCTTGCTTAAGCCTTACCTTGACTACCCTAAGCCTCTCATTCCTGAGTCTTCTCCCTTTTCTTTAGTCGGGTAAGTCTTGTTGAGTACCCCAGTACTCAGGGTTTGTTACCCATGCTGCAGGTATGACAGAGTCCCCGATGTGTCTTGCACCCTGCTGCGTGACCATCGTCCAGGAAGAGGCCGATGAGGCCGAAGAATAGTTGTACACCCTCGGGCTGGGTGATTATAAGTATCTTTGCTGTTCTCCACTATGTTGCCAATGTCTATCTCTATTATCAGAACTTGGTTTGTAATAACTGCACCTTAATTTCTATTTGGAACCCTGCTTTGTAAAACTATTGTTATTTAAGTCTTCCGCTCTTTATTCCGATGTTATTTGTAAAAGTATGCAATGCTGTAACCGAATTGTGAGATGATCCTGTGGACATTGGGCACTGATGTAGCCCGGTGGCGAACAGGTCTTAATCACATAGAACATGGGTTCGGCTGTCAGAGGTTGACAGGGACACGTGGGCCATGGGATTAGGGTCGTTCCGTCACAGAGTGGTATCAGAGCATCTTACTTTAACGTTGCAGTGTTCGTTTTTGCGAAAACTTCAAAAGACCTTTTGAGTCCAAACAAACTAAACTTGACTATTTTGAGTCCAAATTGCTTCTCTCATCTTGTCTCTCATATGGCAACACTAGCTAGTGGAACAACATGTTTTTAAGCCCTATGTACCTTATTTATTTATTGCATTGCTTTGTTCCGTAGGAACGATTCATGCATCATGTCATAATCACTTAAGTAAACTTCCTCTCTAAGTTCGTTTGGGTAGAATGCCTTTACCTTTTCTTGCTAGCCTTCTGATCCTCATCCATCTAATCTTGTCCAGACATGGCTCGCCTCAAGCTGACTGCTCGCATGTCGACTGGACCGCATGGTGTGCCATGCCACCAGCTGGCACCACGCGCTGGGGAGGAGATTGGAGAATCTTCCAACGGTCGTCGCTTTCCCCACCGCACCCGCAAGAATCTGAAGGAGGAAATCAAGAATCTGAAGGCTGAGATAGAGAACATGGAGCATGACTTCTACCTTTCCCGCCTGGAGTTTTATGAGGCACGAGCTTCCCTGGAGCAGGCCAACCGGAACACAGTTCGCGCCATCGAGCAGCGCAATGATGCTTGGACCCGTGAGGACGTCACCAGAGCCCAGCTCCATGGACTGCAGCAGTACACCGCCCAGATTGAGCAGTTCAATGATATGCTTCATGAGGAGGTACACCAGCTACACAACCAACTTCACCCCGTGGCTCCACTTGTTGCTGAGGATCCTGAAGACGGAACAGTGGAGGAACCAGAAATGGAACTGGAGCCAGACGAGGACGAAGAAGTTGAACCTGCTGAAGATGTCCACGCCGAGGACGAGGACGAGGAAGTAGAGCCTGAGCTCATCCTCGAGGAAGAAGATGACGATGAAGACATGATCATCATCGACGACGACTAGACTCGTAGTACCATCTGCTTACCTAAAACCTTAGTTTAGGTTTGGGGGCGTTAGTCTGTCTGTTGCCAAGTCTGGCATGTATCTTTCTTTTCGTATCTTTTCCCTTTATCGGTCTATATCACCTGTCAGTCACCTTATCAAGTCATCTGCCTTTGTATCAGTGAAGCTATCTATCAGTTGTTTCAGAACTTTGTCTATGAATGCTGAGTCCCAAGTTGTTTAAACAGATGCCTGTGAACACTCGCACCGGAGCCGGAGGTGCTGGGGATGACCGTCTCCCAAACCCTCCACCTGTCCCAGCTACCCTAGCAGAGGCCATTGAAGCCTTGGCCACTGCTGCCAACCTAATGGCTCAAAACCAAGGACAGCAGAACATTCACCGTGGTCGCCACAACATCAACCAAGAGACCACCTATGTGGAATTCACCGAAACTCATCCACCGGTCTTCACCAAGGCCGATGAACCCCTCGAAGCTGATGATTGGCTCCGCACCATGGAGCAGAAGTTTGGTCTTATCAACTGCACCGACATCCAGAAGCCACGGTTCGCTTCATAGCAGCTTCGTGGTCCGGCAAGTGCTTGGTACGCCAACCTGTTGGCTGCCCAGCCAGAAGGTCATCAGTTGACCTGGGAAGAGTTCCGCACCGCTTTCCGTGCTCATCACATCCCTTCCGGATTGATGAAAATGAAGCTTGATCAGTTCCTGGCTCTCCAACAGAAAGACTCCACGGTCATGCAGTATGTGGGTCAATTCAATCATCTCAGCCAGTATGCCTCAGAGTATGTCAACACAGATGAGAAGAAGAGGGATTGTTTCCTCAGAGGACTGCACCCGAAGATCCGCAGGAGCTTGTCCAATAACCTGACTGGGTCTTATCACGATGTTGTTGACCGGGCTGTTGCTTTTGAAGAAAGCAAACGCCAGTACCAGGAAGAGAAGAAGAAGAAGAAAGCAGGGTCAAGCAGCTTCTCTGGCGGTCACAAACGCCAGAGAGTCATCTATCACCCCAGCCACCACCACAATCGTCTACCTTACCCCAACCAGCAAGTGGTCGTCCGTACCGCGGCCACCACCCATAATGCCAACCAGCAAAGTGCCACACAGCCGAACGCCCCAGGTGTTCGTATCACCACCCCACAAACCGCCTACAACCATCCCTGCTACAACTGCGGCCAGCTTGGTCACTGGTCTCGTGAGTGCCCAAAGCCCAAGAGGTATGCTCAGAATACTCAGAAGAATCCTGGAGGATCTCAGCAGCAGCAGCACCGCGCCCAGCAGCAACATGCCCAGAAAGGCAGGATTGTCAAGAAGCATGGGCAAGTCTACTACACCACTGTCAGCGACATTCCAGAAGGGGAGCCCGTCATGATCGGTAGGTTTCCTGTTGCCAATCACCCTGCAGTTGTGTTGTTTGATTCTGGTGCATCGCATTCCTTCATCAGTCGTACTTTTGTCATCAAGAATGAAATATCAATTGAGGATTTAAAAGAAAGTTTCTGCATATTCTCGCCTGGAGGGCGTATAAGTACTAAGGAAGTGGTTCGCAGTATACCAGTAAGGTTGGGGGAACATGTATTTCCCACCACCATGATAGTGCTTCATGATCAGGAGATAGATGTCATCCTAGGCATGAATTGGATGTGTCAGTATAAAGCCATGATCGACATCTTGAATAGAGTTGTGAGAGTGGATATTCCTAACAGTACCGCCAAACTCCTTCTCCAACTTCCAATGCCTCAAAAACCAGCAGCCACTCAAATAAACACATCCTATGTTCTGGAAACCAGGGACATCCCCGTGGTTTGTGAATTCCCTGATGTTTTTCCTGAGGATTTGCCTGGTCTGCCTCCTGACCGTGATGTTGAGTTTGCCATAGAGCTAAAGCCCGGGACTGCTCCTATATCCCGCAGAGCTTATCGAATGCCTCCCAGAGAGTTGGCAGAACTAAAAATCCAATTACAAGATTTGTTGGACAAGGGTTTCATTTGCCCAAGCTCGTCTCCTTGGGGCTGTCCTGCAATCTTTGTAAAAAAGAAAGACAAGACTCTCAGAATGTGCATTGATTATCGCCCACTCAATGAGGTTACCATCAAAAACAAATATCCCTTGCCTCGTATTGATCTTCTCTTTGACCAGTTAGCTGGAGCCAAAGTATTCTCCAAGATCGATCTCAGATCCGGCTACCACCAAATAAAGATTCGTCTTGAAGATATTCCTAAAACAGCTTTCACCACCAGATACGGCCTATATGAGTACTTGGTCATGTCCTTCGGTTTGACCAATGCCCCTGCTCATTTCATGTACCTCATGAACTCTGTGTTCATGCCAGAGCTTGATAAATTCGTGGTCGTGTTCATTGACGACATCCTTGTCTACTCAAAAACCCCTGAAGATCATGCCGAACATCTTCGTATCGTTCTATCCCGTCTCAGAGAACATCAGCTGTATGCCAAGTTTAGTAAATGTGAGTTCTGGTTAGATTGGATACAGTTTCTTGGTCATGTCCTATCCGCTGAAGGTGTGTCAGTTGACCCTGGTAAAGTGGCAGACATTCTGGATTGGAAGCCACCTACCACTGTTCATCAAGTCCGCAGCTTTATGGGAATGGCAGGATATTATCGTCGATTCATCCCAGATTTCTCAAGAATCGCCAAGCCTATCACCGAGTTAGTAAAGAATTCTATGAAGTTTGTCTGGTCACCAGCCTGTGAGCAAGCCTTTCAAACTCTGAAGAAATTGTTAACTACATCACCTGTGCTAGCCCAGCCGAACATCGAGAAGCCCTTTGATGTCTACTGTGATGCATCTGGTACTGGTTTGGGCTGTGTTTTGATGCAAGAAGGTCGAGTGATCGCATATGCCTCCCGACAGCTTAAGCGACATGAAGAGAATTACCCAACTCATGATCTCGAGTTAGCAGCAGTAGTGCATGCCTTGAAGATCTGGCGTCATTATTTGTTGGGCAGTACCTGTAATGTGTACACTGATCACAAAAGCCTGAAGTATATCTTCACTCAAGAAGAGCTGAATATGAGACAGAGAAGATGGCTTGAGTTAATTAAGGACTATGATCTTGAAGTGCATTACCATCCGGGTAAGGCGAATGTGGTTGCCGATGCACTCAGTCGCAAGTCTTATTGCAACTGTCTGATGATGAAACCCTATGATTCTTCTTTGTGTTATGAGCTGGAAAAGTTGAATATTGAAATGATTCCACAAGGAACTCTGAATAATATCAGAATAGAAACCCCTATCAGAGAGCAGATCATCGATGCACAAAAAGATAACCCTGGAATCAAGCACATCATTGAAAAGGTCCAATCCGGAAAGGCTGATTGTTTCAGGATTGATGATGCAGGAGTAGTATGGTTTAAGAATCGGTTAGTAGTTCCTAAAGTGCCTGAGTTAAGAAAGTTAATCCTTGATGAAGCACACTTGACTAGATTCTCCATCCACCCCGGCAGCAACAAAATGTACCTAGATTTGAAGCAGCAATTCTGGTGGACAAAGATGAAGATTGAGATCGCCCGGTATGTCGCTCAGTGTGATACCTGCCAGAAAGTCAAAGCCGTGCACATGAAGCCCGGAGGAGAATTGCAACCTTTATCTGTACCTGCTTGGAAATGGGATGATATCAGTATGGACTTTATCAATGGTCTACCCAAGACATCAAGAGGTTTTGATTCCATATGGGTGATCGTGGATCGCCTCACTAAGCAAGCTCACTTCCTGCCAGTGAAGACCAGTTACACCGTCCCCACTTATGCCACTTTGTACAAGAACAACATAGTAAAACTCCATGGCATACCCAAAACCATTATCTCTGATCGTGGTACCCAGTTTGTCGCCAAGTTTTGGAAAGCGTTCCATGCCTCACTTGGAACCAAGCTCTTGCATAGTACAGCATATCATCCTCAAACAGATGGACAAACTGAGCGAGTCAACCAAGTGTTAGAGGATATGTTGAGAGCATGTGTGCTCACCTTCGCAGATACTTGGGATGACTGTTTGCCCTTGGCAGAGTTCTCATATAATAACAGTTACCAAGAGAGCATCAAAATGGCACCCTTTGAAGCACTGTACGGCCGCCGTTGTCGTACACCTCTCAGTTGGTCTGAACCCGGAGAAAGGGAATTCTTTGGAGTTGATCTAGTAAAAGATATGGAAGAGAAAGTCAAGCAAATACAAGAGAACATGAAGATTGCACAGTCTCGACAGAAAAGTTATGCTGACAAGAGACGTCGACCTCTGCAGTTCAAGATCGGGGATTATGTGTACCTGAAGGTCTCACCCACCAAAGGAGTCACTCGTTTTGGAGTCAAAGGAAAGTTAGCACCCCGCTACATTGGTCCGTTTGAAATTCTGGATCGTTGTGGCAAGGTAGCTTACAAACTGAGTTTGCCCGATCATCTTTCAGCGGTTCATAATGTGTTTCATGTCTCCCAACTCAAGAAGTGTCTCCGAGTACCTGAACATGTGGTTGAAGTTGAAGGCGTTGAGCTAGAACTAGATCTGTCATACACTGAGTATCCAGTTCGTGTGTTGGATTCCAAGGACCGTGTTACCCGAAGAACTACCACAAGATGGTACAAGATCCAGTGGAACCAACACTCGGAAGAAGAAGCCACCTGGGAATCCGAAAACTTCTTAGCAAAGAACTATCCCGACTTTCTCGATACTCTGTAGATGTAAGGTTTTGCCCTTGTCCTTCTAAAGACGCAGAATCTCGGGGCGAGATTTCTTTTAGGGGGGAAGGCTGTAACACCTCTGGTGTTTAATATGTAATTAACCTGACATGTCATCATCATCTTTAGTCATTAATCATTCTTGTCATGCATTTAAGTTTGCTTAATACCTGTGTAATGTTTTCTTTTTCAAAAACCCTAAAAGCCCTAACCTTCCTATAAGGGCAAAATGGTAATTTCACCTCTATGCCTAGCTTTGTGTAATTCTTGTTCAGTTGGATGTCTTGAAGTTTTGTTGTGTAGGCCAAAGTTCAAAAACCAAAATCAGATTTCAAATCCCTTTGCAAAACCCTAAATTCCAAACCCTAGTTTTTACCCCTCTTTTAATAAGTTAAAAATTATTCAAAATTTGGGGTTGGTCCAAAAAGCAAAGTTGTAGATCTGGCCAAGAGAAACAACTTTGGTATTTACAAATTTTCAAGTTTCTGTACAAAGTTTGAAGTAAATCCAAATTCATTCAAATTCCAGTTTTTGTCCCCTTTTCAGTTTTCAAAATTTATTTAAAAACTTTTGAGTTTCAGAAAAAGGGTATATTAGCAAAGTTGTAGGTTTTGATAAAAGGAACAACTTTCATATTTGCAGATTTCCAACTTTCAATGTAAAATCAAAAGTAATTTTGAATTCATTCAAATCCCAAAAGTGTTCCCTTTTCTGATTTCGTATTTAGTTCAAAAACTGTTTGGAATTTGAAAATATTCTTTTTGACAAAGTTGTAGATCTCCTTTTTCTGCACAACTTTGGTATTTTGAGTTTTTCCTGTGCAGTTCAAATTTTGGGAGAAATTTGCAAAATACAGAAAGTCAAAACCTAGACCTAGCCCTGTTCATCCCCTACCTCTAGCCGGCACGGAGCAGGGGGGGCCGGCCATGGCGCCTCGCCGGCACTGCGCACGCCGCGTGCCTTCAACCTGCCGCCGCTGACCCCGTGATCATTCTGCCCCCGCACGCGCGAGCGCTGACCTCCGCGCCCGTCCCCTACAGTGCCCAGGGCGTCGCCGCCGCGTGGCTGTCACCGGCAAGCCTTCGCCCAGGCCCTGGGTGCACGCCCGTCCTCCCGCCGGCTTGCAATCGAGTGCGCACGCTTCGGCCGAGCTCATCCACACCATCCCGTGCTCCCTACCGTCTCCGACCGTGCCTATAAAAGGGACCGCCGGAATCCGAGCTCCTCACTCGTCTCCGCCGCCGTCGCCAGCCCACTCCGAAGCTCCCGCCGTTCAACCACCTAGCCCGAAAGCTCCGCCTTGAGCTCGCGAAGCTTCCCAGCCCCTCAATTTCACCTCCCCCGCCTCCTATCGCCCGGCGTAGCTCGCCGTTCCCATCTCCGGCGAAAACCCGGCGAACTCGGGTTCGTCAAATACTACCTCTCCGGCCACGATCATCTTCCCCTGACCCCTGTGTCAGCTTCCTTGGCTCCGCGCGACTCTAACCAGGCCCTTGCGGTCTCGTGTGTTGCGCAGGATCACCGAATCGCCGGAGTGCCGCCGCGGCCGTCTCCTTCCTCGAGCCGCATCTCTCGAACGTGTCGAGCCTCGCCCTCGAGCCTCACCCTCGAGCACGTGTCGAGCCTCACCCTCGAGCACGTTCCCGAGCCACACTCTCGAGCACGCCTGCGAACCGCGCTCCCTCGAAGCAGCCGAGCCCTACCTCCGACCCGTGGTAAGCACTCGAAGCCCCCGGTCTCTGCTTCCACTCCGCTTCGCCCGAGCCTACCGGCCAGGTCTCGGACGGACGCTTGTCTCCGCTTCGCCCGAGCCTACCGGCCAGGCCTCGGACGGACGCTTGTCTCCGCTTCACCCGAGCCTCCCGGCCAGGCCTCGGACGAAACGCTTGTTTCCGCCTCGCCCGAGCCCTGCTGTCCGCCTCGCCGCGATTCGCCCGAGCCCCTGCGAGAAAGGAGCACAGCGCTCTTTTCTTTTTCCTTTTTGAAAGAGTGTGAATAGTGTGCTGTTTTCTCTTTTTTGTGTGAATTAATTTGTTGTTCCTTAAATCTTGATAAATTTATGGTATGCTCCATGCACTGTGTAGTATTTTAGAAAAATATGAAACTTGACTTTTCTGCAAGAATTTGAAAATGTAAAATCCCTCTTTTAATTAATAAATGAATGGTTTTGGATTTTTAGAAAATTATTTATAACTCCAAAAATCATGAGATAAATTTTTGTGAGCTTCCTATGCCATGATTAGTCTCTGGTGAAATTTTGAAGTCTTTTGGAACAAGTTGATTTTTGAGCATTTATTTTTAATTGTTAAATAGTGCCTTCTGTTAATTAATGTCTGATTTTATTTGAGCACCTTAATTACCTCCAAAAATTATGAAATTTGTTTTGCCATCTATCTACACCATAATGACCTTATGTGATTAATTTGGTAATTTTTGGAGCAACTGCATAAAATGACCTTTTTAAATAATTAAGAAAAATAGAAAAAGGGATTAGGGTTCATGTTGTATGCCCAGTTTTGTATTGTTCATGCTAGCATACTCATGTGCATGCATCATTGCATTCGTATAGTCACCGAAGAAGGAGTCAAGATCGAGGCAGCCGCCGACGAACCTGTCCCCGAGGCTACCCCGAGTTCCGACAACTGCCCTGCCGCCTTCGAGCCTGCCCTCTTTGCTCTTCAAGGCAAGCCCCGGTGCATTTAACCCTTTCCTTGAATTTATAAAATGATTTCCTTAAATGCTTTTGAGTTAAATTATTGCATTAGGTTTATAGGAGTTGTGTGCTATCCTAATTGATGCACTATCCACCTTGACCACTGATACACCCGATACCTGCTTTTCAAAAGTATTTGAAAAATGCTTAGCAATGCTTATTGAATTAGACTTTGCAATAAAATGCCAATTTCAAAAGTGTGATCACTTAAGGAATGTTTATGGGAATTTGGTCTTACTCCCCGGCTGTTGACTAGGTATCTGATCCGTACCTAGTCAATAGCGAGGAGAGGTTGTCCGAGCGTACGGTGCCGTCATGTTGTAGTCCGGGACTCAACAGTTGACACCGACCGGGACAGGATTGAAAAACTGACGGGACTATTACGCTTGGGTTTGATATAACCAAGGTATAGTTCTGGCTGGAAAATTAGGGACCATCCGTATGGGGGCCTGCTTGTCAAGACTTGTAACTATTCACATACTTCGGAAAGCTCTGGCTCCGAGAAAACCTTGATTGGGACCGACAACCGCGCACTGGGAGTGGAGAGATGGCGGAAGTAGCATGTACCCACGTGGTCGTCGTACCTGGAAAGGAGTGGTGTACTGTACTTCCGGGTGGCGTAGGACCGGTCCAATCTTGGAGGAATCGTGGTAGACGAGTTGGCATATGCAAGCTTGGGTGCTACATATGCAGTGTGGATAGGGATCCTCAGCTGAGTATTATTTATTCGGATTAACGTTGCTCCTCGGTGATGGAGACTTGGTCCACTGACTGTCAACGGAGAGTGGTTCTCAACTAGGTATGTTTTGAAATGTAAAATGAATCATGAACGATGAAGAATTGAGGAATACTGAATCCTTCCAAAATAAAATAAGGTTTACAAAATGCTTTTCTACAAAATACTTGATCTTGCTTAAGCCTTACCTTGACTACCCTAAGCCTCTCATTCCTGAGTCTTCTCCCTTTTCTTTAGTCGGGTAAGTCTTGTTGAGTACCCCAGTACTCAGGGTTTGTTACCCATGCTGCAGGTATGACAGAGTCCCCGATGTGTCTTGCACCATGCTGCGTGACCATCGTCCAGGAAGAGGCCGATGAGGCCGAAGAATAGTTGTACACCCTCGGGCTGGGTGATTATAAGTATCTTTGCTGTTCTCCACTATGTTGCCTATGTCTATCTCTATTATCAGAACTTGGTTTCTAATAACTGCACCTTAATTTCTATTTCGAACCCTGCTTTGTAAAACTATTGTTATTTAAGTCTTCCGCTCTTTATTCCGATGTTATTTGTAAAAGTATGCAATGCTGTAACCGAATTGTGAGATGATCCTGCGGACATTGGGCACTGATGTAGCCCGGTGACGAACAGGTCTTAATCACATGGAACATGGGTTCGGCTGTCAGAGGTTGACAGGGACACGTGGGCCATGGGATTAGGGTCGTTCCGTCACATTTTGCCTTTTGGGAAAGTCTTTCGTGCGAACTTCTCGGAGTCATTTGGGATTTCTCGTTGTCTTTTGGCTAGACCTTCCTCCTTTGACCTTTGGAAGTGGCATAGGAGACTCGGTCACCTGAGCTTCGACTTGCTTGCAAGGCTTAGCTCACTTGGTCTAATCCGAGGATTGCCCAAGTTGTCCATGGAGAAGGATCTTGTTTGCCATTCTTGTAGACATGGGAAGATGGTTGCCGCTCCCCACCATCCAGTGACTCAGGTCATGACTAAGCGCCCTGAAGAGCTTTTGCACATGAACCTTGTTGGTCCGGCTCGGGTGAGCTCGGTTGGGGGGAAGTGGTATGTATTGGTTGTTGTTGACGATTTTTTGAGATATTCATGGGTCTTCTTTTTGGATGAGAAGACTGAGACTTTCTCTTTTGCTCGCAATCTGATTTTGCGTCTTTAGAACGAGTTCCCTATGAACTCTATGCGAGCTATCCGTAGTGATAATGGTTCTAAGTTTAAGAATTCGGATTTTGAGAAGTTTTTTAACTCTTTGGGTTTAGAGCATCAGTTTTCTTCCCCCTACACACCGCCACATAATGGTGTTGTAGAAAGAAAGAATCGGACCCTTGTAGAGATGGTCAGGACGATGCTCGATGAGCATAGGACTCCTAGGCGATATTGGGCCGAAGCTATGAACACTGCATGCTATATTTCCAATCGCATTTTTCTCCGAGCTTTCTTGAAAAAGACTTCTTATGAGTTGCGTTTTGGAAGACAACCCAAAGTGAGTTATTTTAGAGTGTTTGGTTGCCATTGTTTTATACTCAAAAAGGGCAACTTGGACAAATTTGAGTCTCGTTCTTCTGACGGTGTATTTTTGGGTAATGGCACTCACACTCATGCATATCATGTACTTAACCTTGATACTAACCGAGTCATGGAGACATCCGATGTCACCTTCGACGATACCATGGTTTGTCCTTCTTCTAGATTTGAGCGTGCAAGTGATCATGAGGTTGGCGAGCCTCTTTGATGACGAGGATGAGGGTGCTGAAGGGATGGATGATCCAGCACCATCTCCACCTGCTGTACCGCAAAGAGTGGCCTCTACTACCACTCACGGCCCCGAGTCTTCTTCTTCGACTACTTGGGGGCCGTGGGATCCGCCACCTCGAGCGGTACCTTTTGTACCCGAGGAGGCACCAGCTGCTGTTGAGGGGGAGGTTTCTTCAGCTCGGGAGGCGCCGCGACACATCTTGCGCCAACACCTGCCTCAATAGATGATTGGTAGCATCGACGAACGTGTCACTCGGTCAAGGTCACAACAAATCTCTCACTTTGCTCATTCTGCATTTGTTGTTGATTTTGAACCCTGAGATGTTGGACACCCTTTATGTGGTCCAGATTGGGTCAATGCCATGCATGAGGAGTTAGAAAATTTTGAAAGAAATCGGGTATGGGTTTTGGTTCCACCTCCTCCGGAGTGTCACCCTATAGGTGCAAAATGGGTTTTCAAAAACAAACAAGGAGAGGATGGCCACATTGTGAGAAACAAGGCCAGACTTGTAGCCCAAGGGTATAGTCAGAAGGAGGGGATAGACTATGAGGAGACTTTTGCTCCTGTAGCTCGTTTGGAGGCAATTAGGATACTCTTGGCTTTTGCTGCATCCAAAGGGTTTAAACATTTTTAAATGGATGTCAAGAGTGCCTTCTTAAACTGCTACGTAGAAGATGAGGTGTATGTGAAACAACCCCCCGGTTTTGAAAATCCCAAGTTTCCAGACCAGGCTTTTAAACTTCACAAAGCTTTGTATGGTTTGAAACAAGCCCCTAGAGCCTGGTATGATAGGTTGAAAACCTTTTTGCTTGCTAAGGGTTTTAAAATGGGATGTGTGGATAAAACGCTTTTTCTCCTCAAGCAAGGCAATGACACTCTCTTGGTCCAGATTTACGTGGATGATATCATTTTCGGTGGTTCTTCTCATGGTTTGGTTGCCAAGTTTGCAGATCTTATGAGCAGGGAGTTTGAGATGAGCATGATGGGCGAGTTGACATTCTTTCTCGGGATGCAAATTAAGCAATCCCGAGAGGGGACGTTTGTGCACCAGGGCAAGTATACCAAGGACATTCCGAAGAAGTTCGATATGGGTGAGGCCAAACCTCTTCCAACACTCATGTCGACCATGACGGCCCTGGATGCGGACAAGGATGGAGAAGCTGTGGACCAGAATGTGTACCGGAGTATGATCGGGTCACTGCTGTACCTAACGGCAACACGCTCGGACATACAGTTTGCGGTGTGTCTTTCCGCATGATTTTAGTCGTCGCCGCACACCTCTAACCGTCAGGCGGTCAAGCGCATTATGAGGTACTTATGCATCACTCCAGAATTTGGGATTTGGTATTCTGCTTCCTCCACCCTCTCCCTTTGCGGTTATTCTGATGCTGATTTTGCTGGTTGCCGACTTGAGCGCAAGTCCACTTCTGGGACTTGTCAGTTTTTAGGTTCTTCTCTTGTATCTTGGTCTTCTCGCAAGCAGTCCAGTGTCGCTCAGTCTACCATAGAGGCTAAATATGTTGGTGCGGCTAGCTGCTGTTCTCAATTGCTTTGGATGATGGCTACTTTGCGTGATTTTGGTCTGAGCTTTTCTCGCGTTCCTTTACATTATGACAGCACGAGTGCTATTAGCGTTGCTAAGAACCCCGTGCTGCATTCCAAGACCAAACACATTGATGTGCGCTTTCATTTCTTGCGAGAGCACTATGAGAAGGGTGATATCGACCTTCGCCATGTCGATACTCATCATGAGTTGGCAGATATTTTCAACAAGCCTTTGGACCAATCAACCTTTGCTAGGTTGAGAGGTGAGCTTGGTGTGTCTTTCCCCTTTTAGATGGGGGAAACATTTTGGTTACTGTATTATCGACTGACTCTTCTTCTTTTGTTTTGTTTTCATTTCTGGTAGGTTAGTCTTTGCATTTCATCATGCATCCTTACTTTCTGAGCTTCATGTATATAATCTTTAGAATGTGATTATGCTCTATATAGTTTGCTTTGATGCTATATGATGATACTTGTAGCTTATGCTCCTCCTGATCATTGATACATGTTATGAGTTGAGCTATTTTTTAAATGGTGAACTTGTATAATGAACTTAAAACTTGAAATTGTTCACCATTGAGATATGCAACTAGCATGTGTAGGATGTGTTGAATTCACTCGTGCTCTTCATATATGCTTGGTTGCTATGTCTCTAAGTTCTGAGTCATTCACTTGCTTGGTATGTTCATATTCTATCATAAAATTGAACCAAGTTTTAAGTGAATAGAAAAGATCGAGATGGGATTGCTTGTCAACACATCACAGTATCGAGACTGTTTCTCATTGCATTTTGAGTTAAACTTGAGCCGTGTAGTGTATGACCGAAACCGACGCTTTATGCTTCTGATTGCATATGCATAGGCTTAGCTCGGTTGAAAAGTTAGGCAATGACAAGCTTTCAACCTCTCGTAATCACAAGCTGAATTTTAACTTGTGTAATTTCACCGCTGCAACTCTGATTACACTCTGAAATCACAAGTATATGTTTCATTCTATAGCATGATGATTGAACTGTGCTAGGGGTAGTTCACCTTGTATACATGTTTAGCACTTGTTTGACTTCCTGTCTATACATGTTTAGTGCTATTTTGATGGTGAATGTTTTTGGCTAAAACTGCTCACTTTGCTCATATGATCATATTTCGTGTTTGGTGATCAGTTTGAGCCTTTGCTGGCTTGTATGCTTGTTGTTGGGTCATTGGAGTTATCCTTTGTAGAGCATCTTCTCATTCTATTGACTATATTCCTGAAGCTGCTAACTTGTATTTTTGACTCATGTACATTTTGGAAGGAAAAATTTGCTTGATAGTGCATTATCAACTAAGGGGGAGAAATTCTTGCCAAATCATAAGGGGGGAGAAATCATATCATATCTTAGTTGTGTGCACTATTGGAGGGGGAGTTACTAGTTGCTCGCTTGATGTATTTATGGAGTTTTTCAATTGGTATGGAGCGATTTTATGCTAGTTGTGTTGAGCCTCTGTGCCTCTATCTTGAGGGACTAGCAGTTTTGCTTTGTGGATGCGTTTCTCAATTGATATCGAGCTTTTCTGCTCTTCAGCTGGTATTCTTCAATTGGTATCGAGCTTTCTTGCTAGCGGTGTTGAGCCCGGTCTGCCCCTTCTTGAGGGCTAGCTCTATTTTGGCTTGAATTTCAATTGATTTTTCGATTGGTAACGAGTTTTCCTGCTAGCGGTGTTGAGCCTGTTCTACCTCTTCTTGAGGGCTAGCTTTGCTTTGCTTGGTTGCGTCGAGCCGTTGCCCATGTCTTTGGGGACCAAGTTGTTTCGCTCTGTCACTTGACCTTCTTCTAGCTTTGATATGCTTTTGGGTCATTGGACGAGTTCTCTACTTCTCCTTCTTCTTCGTTTCTTCTATTCCATTATGATTTGTCTGAGTAGTTGACAATGCACTCATCAAGGGGGAGATTGCGGATACATGGGTGTACGCCGAGTCTCGAGTGATGAGTGATTGTCAACGGGTTTGATGCGCATGTTCTTTGGCTTGTGTGTGTGCAGGTGTCGAGCACGGATACAGTGATCGAGGGCAAGGTGAAGGTCAAGTAGAGACGTGCCGTGCCGATGGACTGAGAGCGGTGAAGGGCGGACGTGAGGCTTGGACTGAGGGACCGATGGCCTGAGGATCAGCTGTGGTGGCTGATAGCCTGGGACAGCGACGAGCGGAGACTTGTGGGGCACATTGTTGCTCGGGTCGAGGACCTGGGGACATGTGTCGGTGGACGGGGTGCACGGGCGGTGCATCCCCTCTATGGCGTCGGTTTGGTGGTTAAGCCACAGAAAAACCACCGGTGGACGGTTTCCAGGTTTGGGCCACAAAACCTGGGTGCTGCGGGTTTGCCGAGTTTGGGCCACAAAACTCGGGGTGAGGACGGTTTCCAGGTTTGGGCCTCAAAACCTGGGCGCTGGCAGGTTTCTGAGTTTGGGCCACAAAACTCAGGCGATGGGAGGCTGGTTTCCCGGTTTGGGCCTCAAAACCGGGGGTTAGTCGTGAAGGCTGGTTTCCCGGTTTGGGCCACAAAACCGGGGGCGGAGTCCGTGAAAAGGACGAGTAGAGCGGTGGCGGCACGTGGCGGCAATCGGTGAGGTTGCGTCGAGGCAACGCTACCAGTTGTGCGGGCGTGGCCGTTGCATCAGCATCTTCTTTGAGTTGGTGCAGAATAACCTTAGGGTTTAGCTGGTTCGCTCTATAAATAACTAGGGGTAGAGTGGGAGTTAGAATTAGGATAAGTAGGGGGACACACCCACCTCCCGAACTATCTCAGTCATTTGCTATTTGCTTTCTAGGGTTTCCTGCTCTCCTAATCCCCTGCTGTAGCGAACTATGATCCACAGAGAAGACAACCATACCTCTGTGTTCGTGAGATTTCGAGGAAGTGAGACAGCAATCTCACTGTTGTAGCGTGTGGTAGCCACACGGTTGCAAATTCGTGCTTGTGATTCGTGTTTTGGTGTTGTTCTTCGCGGGTTGCTTTTCTCCATGATTTTCCCGGTGATCGATCTCCTTCATTGTTGCATCCTTTGCGATTCCGTTTGAACTAAGTTGTTCTGGATCGTGAGGCGCATCTTTCCACCGAAGGAATTCTTCTCTAACCTCACGAGCTAGTAGATCCATCGATTTTCATTTCAAATCGAGTTTTGTGTCCTTTGCCCCGAATTCTTCTGATTCCCCGATTTGGAGTTAGGTTCGAGCCATGATCTCTTTGGGATAGCTCACTAACCTCCTTGGAACTCCTCATACCAAGTATAAGCCTTAGAGCTTCTGATTCGGAGGAGATTGAGTTGAATCCACGGAAGAACTGTGCTGTTTCGGGGGCATCAGACGCTCTGTTCGTGACCATCGGACGCTGAGTTCATATCAGCAGACGCGTCCGGTGCCACGTGTCATCTGACAGCGTTTTAAGGAGCATCGGACGCTGACCATCGGAGCGTCCATTGCCATCGGACGCATCCGGGGGTCGAGCATCGGACGCTAGTGTTTCACTGTAGCCAGCGTCCGATGCCTGTCCAGTAAGGTTCAAGAGAGGTTTATTTCGCATCGGACGCGTCCGGTGGCTGACCATCGGACACAGGCCAGCGTCCGATGCCGTGTCTTCAGCATGTTTTCGTCCGTCGTTTGTTCGTGCGTTCTCGGATTTGATTTTGGGTTTTTGCCTTGGGTTTCTAGAGACGTATAGTGTCCCGCTGTGCTTCTTGGAAGTATCCACCCTACTTCTAGGGTTGTGGACACTATTCAAGCTCTAGGTTTGTTCCTTGGGGTGATTCTCGGGATAGTGGCAACAAGTTTCTGAAAAGAAATTTTGAAGCTCCCATTCACCCCCCTCTGGTCGCTTTCTGGTAGGACTTTCGGTCCTTCACCTGCTGCACGGCTGCGGCCTGGAGAAGGTCTTTCATCTCGTCCCGAATGCGTCGACCTTCGAGGGTCGATGGCTCGGGCATGTTTCGCAGTAGCATGGTTGCAGCAATAACATTTTGCCCTGCTCGAGGGAAGCAGTTGGCGGTAAGCTCGGGCACTTCATCTTCGATGATCTGCCGTTGGACATCTCGAGCCCTACTTCGAGCGTCTTCGCCGCGTGGCGGGGCGCGGCTTCGCTCAAAGACTTGCTCGATCTGGTTTAGCCGCCGGTGATCCTCGTCGAGTTGGGCCTTCATCTCCTAGATTTGCGTGATTTGCGCGATCTGTTCATCATGCTGGTTGGCTGGATGGACGGGATCCTCTGGTTCGTTTCCTCGTCCTAGAGGCGTTCCTCCAGCTGTCACTGCTGCTGCCACGGCGATCGTGTCATGGTTACGCGTCTCGCTGTCCGAGGTGGTGACTCCATCACGCTCGATGTGGAAGCACTCCCTCATGGGGTCATAGTCGTCCTCGTCATCGAGGAGGTCGTCCTTGTTAGCGTCGAAGTCATCGAAGCAGTAGTTGCTGACTGCAAGAAAGCGGTGTAATGCTTCTGCGTCATGGAGCCCGAAGAATTCCGCGTTTGCCCACGTATCGTCGTCGTCGGTGGTTTCGGCGGGCGTTGCCATCGTTGCCACAGGGCTGAGGGTTGGTCCCAGGTGACATCCCGGGAGACCTGTAGTGTTGTTGAAGTGGGCACGCACCATCGTGGAGGAGGCTTGAGCGGTATTGTCGAGGCCGTAGAGGTACGAAGACAGCGCCGCCCCTGCCCTTGGTGCCGGTAAGCCCGGCGCCTCCACTGGTGGTGGTATCGCAGTGCTTGTCATCGGGGTTTGAGGAAGATCCGTCGTAATTCCTCGGCCGGCCTGACCCATCCCAACCAAACCCCTTACAGAGGGTTTCATTGGATCGGCCGGGCGGGAAGCTTCAGTGAAACGTGGCGGGGCGACCTTGGTCCGCGCGGAGTGAATAGGTGCGGTCGGCACCCAATGTCTCTGCGAGGCACGGGGTGACCGACATCCTGGGCGTCTGATATGCTCGGGCAGGCGCTGAGGGGTCTCGGCAGCGAGGGGCTGCGCGACCGGGAGAAGGGCCATGTCGTAGCCGCTGCCTAGAGCGATGAACTCTAGACTCCCGAAGCACATCACTGTGCCGCAACGGAGTGGTATAGAGGGATCTTCCATCCGGAACGAACTGTGGGGAAACATCGAGAAACACGCGGCCCCTACCTGGCGCGCCAACTGTCTATGTTTTGAACCCGGTGGTCTACACCAATGAGTGAATTTATGTGCGCGTGTTCCCTGATCCGAATGGTGATGCAAGAAGAATACAGGCGGTTTATCCTGGTTCGGGCAAGAGAAGGCCCTACGTCCAGCGGGGGGGGGGGGCGGAGATTGTATTATCTTGCACCGAAGTGCTTGTACAGGGGCAAATACAAGCGTGAACGAGAGAGGACAGGATGCGTGAAGGGAGGAACTAGGACCCGTGAACTAGCCCTAGAGTCCTAGGCTATGGAGGAAAGCTTGAGGACTCGAGTGCTTGTGTTCGTGAGTGCCGCCTGCCCTAACCTAATCCCCGACGTCCCCTTTTATAGACGAAGAGGAGGCACGGGTTTACACAGTCTTTAGGGCTGTCGTAGGCGATGATGTCACTGATGACCTCGGGGATGACAATGCCGGTAATGTCGGTGCCGCTGTAGCGACGCTCCCCATCCTGTGGCAACGTGCCCGGTGACGGGGGTGAAGGACGACGCCCATGCGCTGGTGTGCGCAGAGACGTCGTATCGGGAGTTGTTGGAGCGTAGACCAGTCCCGGTAGACCCGTGCTCGAGGGTGTGGTCAAGACCTTCAAGGTTGAAACTAGAGGCTAGACAGAAGATGTCGAGCTTCGGACCGTACGTGGGACGTAGCGCTGTATATACCTCGAGGGGTGTCCTCGAGAGGGGTACAGTGCGTGGCATGGGGCGACAGCTTCGCACGACGTGCTTGGTTCCTTGGGAAAGCAGTTGAAGTTTGATTTTACTGGGGTACGGTCAACTCTGTACTTGTTGTAGCCATGCAGGCCTTGACCGGAGTGGACAAGGTGCAATTAATGCTTTTGGTGTCGTACAAACGATAGGTATGGGGTAGTCGTGACTTGCTTTCTTTGCTAGGAAGCCTTCGATGCTTTCCTCCGATACATGACACAGAGGGCTCAGGCAGGACGAAGAATGGGCGCTTGCCTGAGGCCTGGCTCGGAAGGCTCGGGCGAAGCGGAGAATTGGTGCTAACCCGAGGCCTGGCTCGGATGGCTCGGGCGAGGCAGAGAAATAGCGTTGGTCCGAGGCCTAGCCCTGGAGGCTCGGGCGAGGCGGAGAAATAACGCTTAGCCCGAGGCCTAGCTCTGGAGGCTCGGGCGAGGCGGAGAGTGTGTGCTGACTCAAAGTCTTTCTTGGATCGTTGGGCCGTCATGGCCCACTTCCTCTTGATGGGCTTTCGGCCTAGTGGCCTACGTAATGTTGGTTACCCTTTTAGCCTTGGCTATGTTTTTCTTGATCGAGGTTTTAGGGTACTGAAGGATCGAGAGTGCTACCAGAAAGCGACCAGAGGGGGGGTGAATGGGAGCTTCAAAATTTCTTTTTAGAAACTTGTTGCCACTGTCCCGAGAATCGACCCCAAGAGCAAACCTAGAGCATACGAGTGTCCACGACCCTAGATGTAGGGTGGATGCTTCCAAGAAGCTCAGCAAGACACTACACAACTCTAGAGACCCAACGCAAAAGCCGAAAATCAAAACCGACAACAGACAAACGAACCGCGGACGAAACTGCGCAAAACAGCGCTGACCAGACTCTGCCTGCGTCCGGTCAAGAGGCACCGGACGCATCCGGTCAACCAAAACCCGTTTTGGAACCTCTCTATTCCTGACCGGACTCACTGAGTCTGAGTGTCCGGTCAGGAGTCGAGCGTCCAGTCACAAAAAGGCAAACCTAATGAACAGTAGCAAGAGCAAGTCCAGTCACTAATCAGTAGAGCGTTCGGTCGAGTCAACGAAAACTGAACCGGTCAAACCTTCAACGACCGGACTCTGGACCCTACGTCCGGTCACCCCGATCACAGCGTCCGGTCACCCCGACGCAGCTCCGTTTGTCCACCGATTCAACTCGATCTCTCCCAAAACGAAACCTCTAGGGTTCAAACTTGGAGAGATGAGTCACAAGGAGGATAGTGAGCTACTCCTAGGAGATCATGGCTCGAACCTATCTCCAAATCGATGAATCAAAGGAATTCGGGGGAGGGGAGATGAAAACCGAACCAACACGAAAATCGATCGATCTACTAGCTCGTGAAGTTAGAGGTGAATTCCTTCGGTGGAAAGAAGTGCCTCACGATCTAGAACATCTTGGTTCAAATGGATTTGCAAAAGACGCACCAAGTAGAGAGATCGATCAACGGGAAAATCATGGAGAAAAGCAACCCGCGAAGAACACGAACAAAACGCAAATCACAACCACGAATTTGCAACCGTGTGGCTACCACACGCTACAATAGTGAGATTACGGTCTCACTTCCTCAAAATCTCCATAGTTTTCCTTTTCTAGCCTTTCCACATTAGAAAGAGAGTTAGTAGCTAAAGCATGCTCAATTGACAATTTGTCATACCTTTCATTTAATGCCTTTAGCTCTTCCAATTTGGAGATAAGGAGCTTTTCTTGATTTTGAAGGGATTGCTCTTGTTCCTCCACCTCCTTCTCTAGCTCATCATTTTCCTTCAATACTTTGACGAACAAGAGCTTGTCTTCATACTTAAGATAATCAAGAGAATCATCGTGTTTATCATCCTCATCACTGTCTACTTGACTATCTCTTGATGTCTTCTCCTTGATTCCACCAAGAATTTTCTCTTGATCTTTCTTGGTTGCTTTCTTCTTATTCTTCTTGGCCATGAGACACAAGTGATGAGTGTCATGAGGTACTGAGGTTGACTCATCACTTGGTCGCCACCGGGGTTGAGAGTCGCTGCTGTCTGCCCCCTGCTCCCTGTCTGCTGAGCAAATACCGGACATGTCCGGTAGGCATACCGGACACGTCCGGTATGTGCACACAGTGCCCAGAGCAGCAGCAGCCTGCGCCTCTTGATCCGGCTCATCTTCCTTGAGGCTTCTTTAGGCTTCTTCACATGATGATGATTCAATGGACTCCATTTCCATTGAATCACAATCATGTGCTTCATCACATTTGGACTTTCCATATAGGTTGGTAAGTCTAGTCCAAATGACATGAGCACTCTCCAGAGGAGATTCTCCATTGTAGATAGCCTCCTTAAGAACCTCTGCACTCAATGAGTTTAACAAGATTAAACACGCATGAGCATTGAGTTGCACACATATCTCTTCCTCTTTTGTCAAGTTCTTATAGTTGCTCCAGTCAACTAGAGAGAGAGATATGCTTGCATCCACAATATGCTCAACAATGGGGCTAATAGCCCGAAATGCATTGTGTACATAAGATGACCAAGATAGAAAGTTTGAACTATCATTTTGGAGAAGCACCACGTTTGTCTCCATAGGCGAATCCATCGGTTCTCACAAGCGGTGAAGCTCAAACGTAAGTCCAAGCTCCGATACCAATTGAAAGGACCGAACGGACCTAAGATGTCGCCTAGAGGGGGGGTGAATAGGCGTTTCTGAAAAATTAACACTTTAAATGCGGAAGCGATTAGTAAGTGAGCTTCCAATTTCTTGGAAGCTCTCAATCGGAGTAAATCAACCCCACAAGAGACAAACACACAGTATATGAAAGATATACAAAGAATATAGAGTGAATTCCCTACACCACAAATGATTAGACCAATCTAGAATAATTCCTGTGCAGGAAGGTAATACCGGACACGTCCGGTAGGAATACCGGACACATCCGGTAAACCATAAATTGTCAAGCCCTCAGGCACTACCGAACACGTCCGGTATCAATACCGGACAAGTACGGTATTTGCGATTTCAGCGCCGTGCTCCAAATCGACTCCGGTTTCTTCTCAACTTTGTCACACCCTGCAGAGATACAGTCTATATATATGCACAACACACAAAACCTGCAGAGATAGCTCGAGCCACACAAATATCGAATGGAATAAAGAGAAAAGACACAATATTTGTTTTACCGAAGTTCGGCACCCCCTCGGGTCCTACTCTCCGTTGAGCCGGCTGCGAGCTACCACAAAGGTGGGCTCTAGAGGACACCACAGGTCACTCTAGCCGCAGTCTATTTCACCCGCAATCCTCCTTCCACTAGATGATCTCTTTTGAGGAGAGATCGAACCTTCACAAACTTTCCGAGGCACTCCACAAAGCTCTTGGGTGCTCAACGGCGACGCCTAGCCGTCTAGGACCGTAGAGTCCAAGAGTAACGAATGCGCACAACAAGATCGATGATTTGCACAAATGCTCAAGAGGTGGCTTGCTCTCTAATTTGAATCTCTCTCAACCCACAAATGGATTTGACAATTAGAATTCAATCACTCACTAAGACAGGGTTGGAAAGTGTTTTGGAAGCTCTAGAATGGGTGTGGGAACCAGTAGAATCAACAGCCACCAAAGGTGGAGGCTTGGAGGTATATATAAGCCCACTTTCAAAACTAGCCGTTATCTAGTCGTTGGCTGAGTCAGCTCATACCGGACACGTCCGGTATGACTTCACTGCGTGGGAAACACCTTGGACAGACCAACTTTCAAACTTCCCATATGAGCCTGGTAGTACCGACCACCTGGTCGGTAGTACCGCTAGTTATAAGGGGGGTTTCTGCAACCACTCTGGAAGTGGCCAATTTTGGCCTACCGGTACTACCGCTATAAGGCCGGTAGTATCTGTCGGTAGTACTGACCCTTGGGTCGGTAGTACCGCCCAACCCAAAAACACTCTCAGCCAGAAAACCGCAAATACCGGACATGTCCGGTATTCATACCGGACACGTCCGGTATGACTTTACTGCACCGAGACTAACTGAAAGACCGTAGGAAGGCTGCACTGTTGTGGCCACATAGCATACCGGACATGTCCGGTATGGACAGACATTGCAGCAAACAAGCTAAAAGTTAGTTCTAGCTCTCTCGTGTCTCACATAGGTTGGTTTGAGCACTTATGAAGAATCATCTACTATATGTTGCATCCCTCTTAATAGTACGACTTTCCTATTTACTCAAGATAAATTAGAAAACAAGATTTAAACCTCTTGAGATGATCTCCATTTGAGCCAAAGCCGCTTCTCTTTATTTTCTATATTTGGAGGAATGGTTGTCATGTTTATAAGTAGATATCCCTTAAGCATAGCCATCTTGAGCATGTGACTTGACTCCATGCAAGTGATATAATGGAGTTCCAAATGTGCCAAGTCACTTTAATCAATATTGTTCCTAGGAATGTTGATTCTCCATTAGATGCGATCTTCAAGCTTGATTGATCCTTCGACTAACTGCAAGTACTTTCTTCTTCACTCTAGCTAGGTTCTTCGGCCGCCAAGCTGTCGCTTGCCCTTCACCCTTGCTTAGTACCTCAAAAACTCTTTCCTTGCTATCTTCACCATCTCAAGCCATTCAACCATACTTCGCTTTGAATCTTTCCTTAGCAACCATATATGAACCGTGATTAACCCACAATACGATAGCCCTCTACATCAATATCATTCCCATTGTTGTCATGTATTTAGGTTGTGATTTTCATACAACAATTCATCATTTTGGGCTTGGCATTTTATTCCAAATACACTGTGCATATGATAGCCTTTTCATCAATATCAATCTCATTATTGTCTTGTGCTTGTGACATGATTTTCATACAACAATCCATCATTTTTGGCTTTGCATTTCATTCCAAGTACACTGTGCATATGATAGCCTTTTCATCAATATCAATCTCATTGTTGTCTTGTGCTTGTGACATGATTTTCACACAACAATCCATCATTTAGGCTTTGCATTTCTTTTCAAGTACATAGTGAGATAATCATTTCCCTATGTCACACTTAGCAAGCATATTAGATCTTTTAATCAATATTGTCATCAAATCATCCAAAATTACACTTAAGTGCAACATGCACTTTCACATGGTCCTCGTCGTCTGAAGAAGGCTCTGGACCAAGCACTATCCCGTCCTGGGGCTCCAGGGCCTCATCTGCAGGGGCCTCATCAGCTTCTGGGGCGGCTGCTTCTTGTGCCGCATGATGCATCTGATGGATTGCCTCATGAAGGTGATCGATGTAAACCTGCTGGTCGTGCACCTGCTGCATCAGGTGATGGGCACCTTCCCTGAGCTGATCGAGTGTTGTGCGAGCTTCATCTCGCTGGAAATCTGTCATCAGGTACATCTGCTCAGCGACAGTCCTGGCGGTGGTCTCTGCTCCGGTTGTGGCATGTGCATCGTCACGCTCCAGGGTGATCTGGTGTATCTTCTCCTGTAGTTGGACTACCTCAGCATCGAACTCCTCTTGTAGCTTCCTCTTGCTCTGGTAGGTGGCAGTGAGGGTAAAGGACACGCTCTCCAAGCTGCGCTCCAAGCTCTCACATACACCCACCAAAGCTCCGGTGGCGCTCATCGCAGATGTCTCGCAACAGAACCTCTCCTCTGCACCTCCTATCAGAACCGACTCCAAGGTCTGCCTCCAGCGCAATGGAAAAAGTGATCCGCGAGGGAACACTCCTGCCATGGCACTAGCAAGGTCGGCGGGGAAACGGGCGATGATATCCTTCAGCACCAAGTACGCTGCCTGGTTGGCTCCATCCTTCGCACAACTGCCTTTGGTGATCTCTGTCCACCCTGACCAGTGGAGCTTACTAGCCAAGGCCTTGACCTTGATCTGCACCATAACCAATGAGTCCTGCCCATAGATATCCTTCTGCCAAGAATATCGGGGCTCCTGTCCTGCCTCATATCCCACTGCCTGCAGAATCCTCCAAAGGATGGTCGGCAACCCAAAGTAGGACAAGAACGTGTTCTTGGTCAACTTTGTGGCCAAGCGGTGACGTGGAACTCCTCTGCCTCCGGTGGCCTTGCAAGCTATCAACTTAATCCGGGCCATCTGTAGAAACAAAGAGGTTTTGACTCTCGTGAGACGCATAATTAAGTTGGCAAATTTTATAAGAAAAAAGATAACTTTTAATTAAGGGGGGGTAATGCAAGTGCAAGAATATAAACATGATGCATGATCGTACTTACGTTCTCACTCACTAACAATGACTCGTAAGTCCTAACGTTCTAGTCGGTGACAAGAACGATCTCTGATACGTTATCTACTCGTTCTACTCGATCACGTAGTTAGTGTACCTGCAGAAGATTCATTTCAGCACTAAGCAAAATCCCAATGATAAAATAACGGAGTATTGGCTCATACGTACGAAAATACATAGAAACCAATTACTAAACACCATGCACCAATCTAGAAAACATACCCAACATTTGATACCCTCGTATATATTTGCGTAGAGCTCGCACATACTTGGTATAACAACTCTCACCCTAGACCGACGGTTGGACGGTCATGCTCTCATATCTCACCAAATCATTTTACGCATGTTTTCACGATTGACGTATTCCCTTTTCCCTCGAGAATGGACCAGCAAATAAAAGATCCAGCATGCAGCAATTCCTTGAACCCTGTTAGCAGTTAAGCCACCTGAATCCTAGTATAGGGCTTAAGGACAAGACTAGGCACACTTAAAATTTCAAAATAGCTTTGAAAATAGTTTTGAAACACCCATTTAGTTCGAAAATAGCTCCTTACAGTACAATAACTTGAACCATGCTCCGATACCAGCTGTGGCGGAACCGTCCAAATTATAAGAGCTCAAGTACTGTCTTAGCCAAATTTGACTGACTTTGACTCATACTTGAACCCATTTAACTTCGGTAGTCCGAAAATCTCGAAGGATTTCAAACATCGTACAACATACAGGATCGCATCGTTCAAGTACCACATTTGCAAGGATATAATAGTCGATAAATGGAATCGAAATTAACAACAGAGTGTGAAATAAAAGTTATTACAATACAGAGTTTAAAAGTGCGGAAGCTTAAACAAGTTTGAAACACGACCACCACATACGTTGTCCAAATAAACAATGTTTTTGATATCTCACTCCTCCTTTTTTAAATAATGTGCCACCAACAGTCCCAGTCCAGCAAAAGCAAAGGAGAAGCTTCTAGATGACCCTGCCCTGGGCCTACTCCTCATCACCCTCCACGGGGTAGAGACAGTGCTTACAATAGCCGTAGCAGACTTGGCCATCTGCAACAGCGTGATAAACCCTGAGTACGGGAATGTACTCAACTAGACTTACCCGTCCAACTCAAAATAAAAGACACCAAGGGTATGCAAGGCCTTTTTGGTGGAGCTGGGATCTTTAGTTGCGAAAAGCTAAAATTAAGGGGAGTAATATTTAATTATATAGATGAGCAGTTCAAATTTTAAGCCTATCTCTCAGTCTAGGTTTGCACCTAATCTACAACATCCACTTGAATCTAGCAATCAATAGAATAAACCATATCCAGTTGACGTATCCATATTTTAGTTGAACCTTAAACATCACATGGAGTTGTATCGTGGTGAAGCACGCCATAGTTTCCCACTAACCGGGGGAGACGGCGACTTGAATCGAATTACAAACCAGCTGGCGAGAAACCTTTAATACCAACCCACATTTTCCCCGTCGGGTCCATGCATTGGGTAATCGCTCGATACATGTTACTGGTGGTAATCGTCGCGGCTCACAGCACAGACCACCCATTTGTAACTATGTGATGGCCATTCCGAGGCAGATCGTGTTTCCATACTAGAGGGTGCGACACGGGTTGAGACCGGCCTAAACAACGTCTAACCGTCTTCGGGGTCGGCGATTACGGCACCGACAACCCTAAGTAAAAGGGCGCTTTCAAAAATGAACGAGGGCCAACATCGATACAAACCTACACGATCCAACGGACGAGCTGCCTCCACGTTCCAACTTGGTGCCTTGCATTCCAGTTGACCGTATTTCATTACTACTCAGGTTCTTTTCCACGATAGCAAATATAGACAATCGTGATCTGATAAACAAGGCTAACAGGCGGTGAGGTTTGACCGCACGGTTCTTGCCGACGGTGAGGTCGCCGGCGGTGAGGTTAGGCTCGGTGTGCTCGTCTCGACTAGGCGGTTCGGGTGGTGGGGTTGGTTTGGCTAGAGGACGGTCGTAGCTCGCCAGCGATGAGAAATGGTGGATGGCAACGGCGGTGTGCCTCGACCGTGCCATCTCCGGCGGTCGCTGGTGAAATTGACGTAGGCGAAAGCTTAAGTGAACCCTAGGGAGGCTACTAGAAGGGTTGGTTCGGCCGGTGAAGCTCCGGAAGAGCTTGGCCTTGGGTGAGGGCCATGGTGGTGCTCGGCCGGGAAGAAGAGAGAGCTAGGGGGCGGTAGAGACCTAGCAGTAGGGCGTTCTCACCTTGCCTTGGCTTGGTGAGGCTTGCCGATGAAAGAGGGAGACGGAGGAGCTTTGGTCAGAGGGGAACGGCCTTGAGCTCCGGGCGGCGTCGATGGCTACCGCGGCGGGGCTCCTTGCGTTCTGGTGTTGACGGGGCTCAGCTGGGGGTATGAGTGTGCGCACCGTGTGTTCGGGATGTAGGCGGGGCGGTGTGCGCGAGGGATTGAACTGAGGGGCTCCGTTGAGGCCGGAATGGCGAGGGGGATCTTGCGAGCTCTCGGTGTCAAACGGTGGCGAGCAGGGGGAGGTTTTGGTTCGCGTTCGCGTTCTCGGGAGAAGAGAGGGAGTGCGGAAGCGAGTGGCGTGCAAAGTGGTGAGCGAGGGAGCGGAGAGAAAGGTGCTCGGGTTTTGCTTGTCGGTCGGGCGGACGGCCGGTCGTGGCGGGTCCAGCGGCGGCGAGCAGTGCGAGGCGGCGGCAGGCGGTAGCGTGGGCACAGCATCCGGGGCGAGCAAGGAGTGGTCGCGGTGGATAGCTTGCTTGATCGGGCGGAGAAGATCGCGCAGCGATAGGGCGAGAGGGATACACATAAATAAAGCCAATTTTGAGCCATAAATCATTTTTGTTCTCACATTTTTAATTATTAATCGATGCTGAACTAGGTCAAGGTGTCAATAAGAAAAGTGTTATACTCAATATTACCTATTTTACAAAATTATTTGTCATGACAGAAATCTAGTTAAACAACCAAGTCCTATTGAAACCAAATTTCAAATAAACAAACAAAGGCAAAAACACTTCTATGCACATGAGATGATGCAATGCGTTGCTTATGAAAATGTCGTAACTAAAGTGGTTCCTAATGCAGTGCTTGACACTAGGGTGTCACAGATGCTCCTTTGCTCGCGGGCCATGATACTATCGCTTGTTTATCTGGTCAGGATCTTTCTGATTTGTAGTTTGTTAGTGTTACTAGGGAAGGTTTCATACCAGTATCTTTAAAGCCGACCGACAATCGGTTCAACATTATCATTTAATTTAATGGATGCAAATGTTGATTGGTTAAAATATCGTGTTGAGCAATATTGGACCTGTAAGACCGATACTTGTGAGGCTATTGATGATTTTGATGAGCTCAATAAGTTGGGCCAAGGTTTCACGTCGGCCGACCCTTTAGAACAAGTAGATATTGGGGATGGTTGTATACCTAGGCCGACCTTTGTAAATCAAAATCTTGAAGCCGATTATAAAATAAAGTTAATCGTGCTTCTGAAGGAGTATATTGATTGCTTTGCATGGAGTTATATGGAGATGCCCGGGTTAAGCCGAGAACTTGTTGAGCATCGGCTTCCTATTAAGCTGGGGTTCCGACCATTCAAGCAACATCCTCGCCGTTTTAATTCTACAATATATGACCGGATTAAAGAGGAAATTAATCGGTTATTACAGGCGGGGTTTATCCAGCCATGCAGGTATGCGGAGTTGGTCTCTAATATCGTGCCTGTGGAGAAGAAAGACACCGGGAAAATTAGGGTTTGCATTGATTTTAGAGATTTAAATAGAGCCACTCCCAAAGATGAGTATCCTATGCCTATAGCAGATATGTTAATCAATGACGCTTCAGGACATCAGGTTGACAGCTTTCTTGACGGCAACGCTGGTTATAATCAGATATTCATGGCCGAGGAGGATATGTCCAAAACGGCCTTCATTTGTCTGGGGTTTGTTGGTCTTTTTTAGTGGGTCGTGATGATATTTGGTTTAAATAATGCAGGTGCTACCTATCAATGCGCTATGAATTTGATCTTTCATGATTTGATTGGGATAATCATGGAAGTATATATTGATGATATTGTTATCAAATCGACTGCTCATATGTCTCATCTGGCCGATCTGTGTTTAGCGTTTGAGAGGATGCGTCGCTATGGTTTGAAAATGAACCCACTAAAATGTGCTTCTGGTGTGTTGGCTGGGAAGTTTTTAGGGTTCATCATTCACGACAAAGGCATAGAGATTGATCCTAAAAGGATAGAAAAGATCAAGAAAGTTCAGGCGCCTACATGCAAAAAGGACTTGCAAAAGTTCTTGGGAAAAGTGAACTACTTGAGGAGGTTTATTGCAAATTTGTCCAGGAAAATTATTCCTTTCACCCCTATATTAAAGTTAAAGGATGAAGCTGAGTTCACTTGGGGGGCAGAGCAACAAGAAGCATTTGAGAAAATAAAGGAATATTTGTCATCTCCACCAGTTCTTCGGGCGCCTAAGAGAGGAGTCCCCTTCAGATTATATGTCGCTGCTGAAGAGAAGGTCGTTGGAGCTGTCTTAACTCAAGAAGATGGAGGTTAAGCATGTTGAAGCTTATGGTGATTCCTTGCTAGTAGTGCAACAAGTTGCTGGTAAATTTCAATGTTTAGAGGGATCGTTAAATGTTTATCTTGACATGTGCCTTGACATCATTACTCATTTTACTGAATTCCAGATTCGGCATATACCAATGCATGAAAATCATAAAGCCAACATGTTAGCTCAACAAGCATCTGACTATTATGTTAGTAGACGCAATTTTCACATAAAGCCGGTGCAACAGCGTGCAGAAGTATTGTCGGTTCCTTTGGCCGACCAGTTTGTTTTAGAACCAGTTCGGCCCACCTTACCTTGGAGACCAGGTACATGTTAAGCATACTTGGGTAGACACTATGGCCGACCAGGTTGCTTTTGAGTTAAGTCAGTTAATTCATCCGATTGACCTGGTCGTTCTTGGAACGATTAATTTGTCTGAAGAGACTCAAAATCGGACCGAATCGAGTAAAACTGATTTAGAAGATTGGAGAACTCCCCTGCTTAAACATCTCAATGATCCAAGTACTAAGGTTGATCAAAGTGTTTGGCGGAGTGCATTCAAATATGTACTGCACAATGATGAGCTTTATCAAAGGACTACCGAAGACTTGTTGCTTAAGTGTTTGGGATCTGATCAAGCAAAGGTGGCTATGGGGGAGGTTCATGAAGGTATTTGTGGTACACGTCAATCAGCGCCAAAGATGAAATGGCTATTACGAAGAGCTGGGTTTTATTGGCTCACCATGATGGCCGATTGTTTTCGTTTCTACAAAGGATGCGAAGAATGTCAACGGTTTGGGAACATACAACTTGCACCTGCTGCTATGCTTCATCCTATTATCAAGCCATGGCCTTTTCATGGTTGGGGACTAGACTTCATTGGCCAAATTCATCCCCCATCTTCAAAAGAACATCCTTTTGTTCTGGTCGCTACAGATTACTTCACTAAGTGGACTGAAGCGGTGCCTTTAAAAAATATGACACATAAGGAGGTAATTGAGTTTATTACTAAGCATATTATACATAGATTCAGCATACCTCAGATGTTAACTACCGATCAAGGGACATCTTTTGTCTCTAAGGAAGTACGGGACTTCACCGAATTATACAAGATAAAGATGCTCAATTCGTCTCCATACTATGCTCAAGCTAATGGTCAGGCTGAGTCTAGTAACAAGACTTTGATCAAGCTTATCAAAAAGAAGATTGAGGATAACCCAAGGAGGTGGCATGAGGTTTTGTCTGAAGCTTTATGGGCTCATCGTGTGTCAAGACATGGTGCTACAAAAGTTACTCCTTTTGAGCTGGTATATGGACAAGAAGCAGTGTTACCCGTCGAGGTAAATCTGGATGCATATAGACTAGCTAAACAGAATGATTTATCTGCTGTTATGTATCATGATGCCATGATGGACAACATTGATGAAGTGACTGATAAGAGATTAAAGGCTTTTAAGGAGATGGAGAAAGACAAAGCCTAGGTTGCTAGAGCTTACAACAAAAGGGTAAGAAGCAAATCGTTCCAAGTGGGAGAATTGGTATGGAAGACTATATTACCACTTGGGTCGAAGAGCAATAAGTTTGGCAAATGGTCACCGAGCTGGGAGGGTCCTTATAAAGTAATCAAAGTGATATTTGGGAACGCATATGTGCTAGAGACGTTACACGGTGAAAGTCTCCCGAGAGCAATAAACGAGAGGTATTTGAAAAAGTACTTTCCAAGTGTTTGGCAAGAAGCCTGAGTACTTTCCAAGCAATGGCCGATACATGTATCACCCTTAGAACAAAAATAATCAGAAACATTTGTTTCTAGATACTGAATGACCAATGAGTTGGACATTGTTGTTATTCGGTTTGTTTTTAGGTTCTATTAAAGATCACCTAAAAACAGTGGGGCATATTTTGACACTCAAAAGTGTCATAGATAAAGATGAATTTAGAAGAGGTATTCGGCCTGTAATATTAGAGTCGAATTTGTCTTTTAATATTTCATAATTGACAGATCGGATGTTCTAAGTCAAATGGGCCTGATCATTTTGGACTTCCGACCAGTCATATTTGTGTCCGACCAATTGGCGCTGGTCGGAGACCTTATGATTATGATGAATGCTGAGTCTAGCGCTGATATATAGACCCTTCTCTTGTAAGGATGATTTGTTGATTAGTATGGGCCGATAAAGCCCATTAGACCGATTTAGTCGATTCAAGGATCGGCGAGATCAAGTTTACCTTGTCGCGTCCGGATTGAATTCTTGGATTCTATGTTTTGATGGAGTCCAGATAGGAAACTTGGAGATTGTATCTGGAGATGTTTCCTATTGGGATAAGACCAACCCCATCTATATATATGAGAGGATCATGGCCGATTGAGGCATCCGACCCTAATCGATCAAAACCAATCTACTACCGTTTTACCCCTTTTTTCCTCTCTACCTTGCTGTTCGGCGCGTCTCCCGGCGAGACTCGACGGCGTTCTAGGTGGCCTTGCTAGTCCTAGGACAACCTCTAGGTGCTTCTCCTCGACGGGTCTTCCTGGGAGGAGTTCTAGAGTTATCAACACAGCAGCCCAAAACCCTAGACTGATCTAAACCGGTCTCTAGAACGGTTTTGGTCGGTTTGACCAGGGTTCTTGCTGTCTCAGGTTGGACTGCAACCTCCGGGCGTTCTATCCCTGTTGGTGTTTGATTTAGATCACTTCCGACGTCAACATCAGGTGAATACCCTGCCAGACTCCTGTCCATCCGGTACCCAGGTCAACATGGTTCTTGAAGTGGATGTGCCTCCCTTGCCTCAGGTTGGTGTTCCTTATTCGATCTTTCGCTCTCCCGCTCAATTGGAGCTTGACCGGGTGATGAACCAGTGGTTTTCCGTACTCAACAGCCTGATGAGCCCACTCTGGAGATGGTCCAAGCTGAGATCAGTGCTGGAGGGGGAGTTGAAGCTTTAGTTCCTTCGTGGAATGAGTCTGATGGTGTCCCCGAGTCTTCTCGCCAGGGCTCAAAACTTGAAGTTGTGGGATACAACCCGGATCTTATCCGGCTTAAGGAGCTAAGTGAACACGTGATGGCGCCAGCCATGGCGCTCAAAGAATTTGTCGAGGTAACTCTTTGACATCCTCTTTGTATTTTGTTATCGTGTCCGGGTGCTCAGAGTATTATTTCTGCGTAGGGTTTTGACGTGAAGGTGACCGAAAAGATCACTCGGATTCGTCAAGAACTTTCTCAGGAGAACCAGCAGCTGAAAGACTATATTGTGCAGGATTAGATTAGTTAGCGAGTAGCCACCCAAGTGCTTCATAACCGCATAAACGAGCTTCAGAACAATCTCAAGATTGTTGTTGATGAGCGTGATGCAGCCAATAACTGAGAGGTTGAGCTACTCGCCAAGCATGCCACCTCAGAGAAAAAGCTTAAGGAGGTCATGAAGTCTTCCAAGAAGCAACTTGATGGTAAGTTGGAAGCACTTTCCAGAGTTCTTATTGCTTGTCAATTTATGGTTCTCATCTGGTTGGTATCTCTTGTTCTTCAGAATCGCAGAAGCTAGCCGCAGGATGGCAAAATGCTTTCAACCGGAAGGAGGCGGAACTTGAGGAGGTATTTGCTAACACACAAACTACTCTTCAAGAAGCCAAACTGATTCGAGAAGATGCTGACCGAGACCTGCTGCAGGCTTTGAAGTCGACAAAGGAGTCGCGGGAAGCTCTGGAGGCGGTTTGGGCGCAGCTGAAGGAGTCTCAAGAGTCTTTGCAGACTTCTCAAGATTCTTTGCAGACATTAGAGCAAGCCGTAGAGCCGGTTCTGGATTTAATACCGCGCCCTGAAGGAGCCGAAGAATCTTTGATTGATCGACCCAAAGCTGCACATGGGCGGCTGACGCAATACATCAAAGACATGGCGACTTGGGTGGTGTGTGGTCTTCTAGCGACGCTGCGACTTCACATGCCATCCTTTGACTTGACGTCCATCATGAGGCTGCCCGACGGCAAGGGTGATGAAGACCATGCGGCCACTCAGGAGGAGGTCAAGGCCGTGGCGGAGGAGTACTCTAAGATACTAGATCTTGTAGAGTAGTAGTCCGTCTTGATCCTTGGCCAGAATTTTGTGTATCCTGTGAACGAATATCACCATAGTTAAAGAATCAAAGTATAATTTACTTTTGAGTCTTGTTAATGTCGCATATTGTCGACTCGTCATTGCAAGGCGTATGTTGTCAATGGGTCGTTTTGTTTGTAGTGGATGTATGACCAGGCGTCATACTAGACGGGTCTATCCGAGTGCTCTCTAGCACTTGAGGTTGGGTCGTGTGACTTCGTTTCTCTTATAGTCTTAAGCGACCTATTAGAGAACTTAGTCTGCCCGAGTACTACTCTTAGTACCCTGTTCCAAGGGATAAATTTTGATCAAGCGCCTCTTGAGGACCGATCCGACGGTTCCTGTCGGGCAAATCATATCCTCTTGGTAGTCGCAGCTTGAGTGCGAAGTCGGATTGTCCTTCATCTGAGTAATAAGCAACAGGGTGAGGAACGCTCCCCTTGTTGTACCTTTACAGGGACCAATATCTTTTCTATAAGATATCGTATTCAATATAGGTTTGTAGCCGGGTTTTAAGCCATACTAGCAAATGAGTTGTATTGAGCTCGTAGCTCGTAACTCGAGTATGGTTGCCCCTGAACCAAGAAGGGTCCATCCGAGTAATATTATATATTAGTCAGTGGGATGTAATAGTTAGTGCTTTCTATGTGCTCTTAGGGATTTTATCCGACTAAATAGTCGGGATAAATGTGATTGCTTGAAAAAGGAAAACTCGTAAAGTTCTTGTTTCTGATGAAATCCAAACTTTATTAACGTCCAAGAAATAGATACATTTGCCCTGAGTCGAAACTATAGCATAGTCCTTAGGTATGGAATTTCTTCAGATGCTCAATATTCCATGAATTTGGCAATGAAAAACCATCCTCAGTGACTAGCTCAAATGACCCGGGTCTTGTTACTTTAGATACTATGTAGGGTCCTTCCCATGGACTCATAAGCTTGTGGCGTCCTGTGGTGTTCTGTATCTTCTTCAGGACCATGTCGCCTACTTGGAAAGTGCGGTGATGGACGTTCTTGTCGTAGTAGCGCCTCATCCCTTGGAGATATCTTGCTGATTCAAAAAGTGCGTTTATTCAGGCTTCTTCGAGGCTGTCGACTTCTAATCGCCTTGTATCATCAGCCTCTCCTTCGCTATATTGTTCTGTTCGTGGAGAATTCCAAATTAAGTCTGCCGAGAGGATTGCTTCTGTACCGTAGACCAAGAAGAAGGGAGTCTGTCCTGTTGCTCTGCTTCGCTGTGTCCTTAGCCCCCAAACTACTTTAGGTAATTCTTCTACCCACTTACCGCCGTGGTCCCTTAGAAGATCAAATAATCTTGGTTTTAGGCTGGCTAGGATGAGGGCATTTGCTCTTTCAACTTGGCCATTTGACTACGGATGAGCCACTGACGCATAGTCTATCTTTATTCCGCAGTCGCTGGCCCATGTCTTGAACTCAATTGCCGTGAAGGGAGAACCAAGATCGGTGATAATTCTGTGAGGCATCCCAAAGCAGTGGAAGATGCTCTGCATGAATTGTACTGATTTTGATGCGTTGAATTTGACCAAGGGCATGTACTCAATCCATTTGGTGAATTTGTCGATCGCCACGTAAACGTACTCGAATCCACCCGGAGCACGCTTGAGAGGGCCCACCATGTCGAGTCCCCAACATGAGAAGTGCCACGATGGTGGGATACAAATCAACTCGTGAGCTGGGACATGCTGTTGCTTAGCGAAGAACTGACATGATTGATAGCGGCGGACTAAGTCTTTTGCATCTTTCAGGGCAGAGGGCCAATAGTACCCGAATTTGAAGATTTTTCCGACTAATGTCCTTGATGCTGCGTGGTTGCCATAACACCCAGAATGAACTTCATTCAGTATTTCTTTGCCTTCTTCTGGTGAAATGCACTTGAGGAGGACTCCCGATGAGGCGCCGCGTTGATATAACTTGTCCCCGACTAGAACATAGTTTTTGCTACGCCTGGTGACTTACTCTGCTGCAGTTTTGTCACTTGGCAATTTGTGCTCCTTGAAGTAGTCAATGAAAACATTAGCCCAGTCAGGTGATATTGTTGAGATTTGTGCGGAGGGTGTTTGGTCGGGTTCTTCCTTTTGATGAATAGAGGGTTTAGATAACTCATGTATGAAGATGCCGCTAGGAACAGAGGCTCTGTCGGATCCCAATTTTGCTAAAACATCAGCAGCAACATTAAGATCTCGGGTAATATGAATGAGTTCCAATCCTGAGAAATTTTTCTCTAGCTTGCGGACTTCAGCGCAGTAGGCGTCCATTGTTTCCTTGGTGCAGTCCCAGTCTTTGTTGACTTGATGAATCACCACGGAAGAGTCTCCATAAACTAGTAGTCGCTTGATTCCCAATGTGACTGCTACTCTTAGCCCGTGTAGTAGCGCTTCGTACTCTCCTTCATTATTGGTGGCTGGCCACATGATTTGCAGGACATACTTGAGTTGCTCTCCTGCGGGAGATACAAGTAAAACTCCAGCACCTGCGCCTCCGAGTTTTAGGGACCCATCGAAGTACATCTTCCAATGTTTCGGAATAGCTGTGTCTTGATCCTGCTGAAATTCTGTCCACTCGGCGACGAAATTAGCTGGGACTTGCGACTTGATTGCCTTCCTTGGAGTGAACTTAATATTGAGTGACACGGTTGTGAAGGACGCTGCCCATTTAGAAATTCTTCCTGTAGCATCATGGTTGTGAAGGATTTCTCCCAATGGAAAATCTGTGACAACTGTGATTTCGTGGGATTCGAAGTAGTGTCATAGCTTTCTTGATGATATGAGTAAAGCATAGAACAACTTTTGAACTTGCGTGTACCTGACCTTTGAATCGGAAAGTACCTCGTTGATGTAGTATACTGGTCATTGAGTATTGTAGACGTGATTCTCATCTTTGCGTTCCACTACTATTGTTGTGCTCACAACGTGTGTGGTAGCCGCAATGTATTGCATCATTGGTTCCCTGGGTTCTGGCGGTGTTAGTATAGGAGAATTGGTCCTTTGAGTTGTTCAAAGGCCCTGTCCGCTTCTTCCATCCACGAGAATCCAAAACTCTACTAAGGCCTTTCTTAAAGCGCACTTCAAAATCATCCTCAAGAGGTTGCGAAACAGAAAGCAAGTTAGAAACCAAAGCAACATCCTTGAGCACGAAGTTCTCATTGAGCCGGATAGCTCCATGAGAAACAACCTTACCTCTACCACTATCCCCGAAAGTGATATACTCCTTATGCACAACGGGGTCTAGGCTGGAGAATCATTCTTTCTTTCCGATCATGTGGCGCGAACTCCCGGGATCCATAAGCCACATGTTCTCCAACCGAAGTTCCTGCATCAATAGAAAGGCAGGAATTGAGCGTATGGCACAACACTGGGGTTAGTATACTGAGAAGGATACTAGTGCTGTGTCATAGGCCCAGAAAAGGTGTTAGAAGAAGCACCAAACTATCCTCGTACCGTGGGTGGATAGCGATCACCACCAAACTGAAAGGGTGGTCCGCTATGGAACGGAAAACCACCAAACTCACCTCCACGTCCCATTTCAGGATAGCGATCACCATCATGCTGAAAAGGTGGTCCGCTATGGGACTGAGCAGCAAAGCCTCTTACACCCGGCTCACGATCGTATTGAGGACGACCGGAACCGCTACCGGCCTCACCACCACCCCGTGGTCTAGCTGCCTGAGGGGGTGCACCTTAGGCCTAGCGCCCTGCCTCTGAACCCCCTGACCTTGCACACCATGGAAAGGGTGGTGCCTGGCCTGGTTGTTTAGTTCCAACTCCTTCCTAGCGTCTCTCTTCCTCCGAAAGCAAAACTCAGCTAGGTGACCCTCGTGGTGGCAGTACTCACACTCGAACCTCACCACTCTCTTGGGTTGTTGGTTCCTATGGTTGCGGGGGTTGTTCACTCTAGCCAGCTGCTTGCCTCTCAAAAGGGGATCACTAGAGACGTCAGGAAGGGTGTCAAGTGTGTTCCTAAGATGGTTAGGTTTGGGAAGCCACACTTGCTTGCGAGGTGGAGCCTTGGGAGGTTCATCAAGGATGCCATCCCCCAACTCAGGATGGACTGAAGGTATGTGTTTTCCTCCTCGGTTTGCATCATGTCATGCCGACAGTTGGCAATCTCAAGCTCCATACTAGCGCATCGCTCACATGGAGCAGAAATGGTGCTAACTGAGTTGGCCTTCACGGCTACAACAAGCTGGTCACTAACATCTGCCAACTCAGTTCGCAAGTCTGGACAAAGCTTGCACGCACCCAGCAATGAAGACCTCGCCTTCACTTCTTCTAGCTCCTTCTTCAAGGAGTCACACTCATGACACTCACCCATCAAGTCTAGCCTACTCTTCAGCTCATCATACACCTCAATCAAAGAGGCATACTTGGTTTGTAGGGTGGAGAAGTTTGTCATGTGTGTCGTGCACTCATCGCACTCCTCCTCATCGGTCACCTTCACTTTGGACCTAGCACTCTCAAGCTCCTTAAGCGCCTAACCTAGCTTGGCCTTAAACTCATTACGCTCTCTAGTGGCACGCTTAAGTTGCTTGTCCTGAGCGAGAACTATCTCGGCCAAAGAGTCACGCTCACCAGTAAGATGATCGACAAGTGTTGGTATAAATTAACGCACACTCTACTTTATCCGCAAGCGCACAGATAAGATCTACCGATGTAGCACTTCACCGGAGTAACCCAGTTTTAATATCGAACCTAAAGGAACAGATAGTGTTAAGTATTAAAGTCTATCCCCTGAGTAGCTAACAAGGACGGAGAATCTAGAAGTATAGAGGGGATCACTAAGGCTGTCTAATTCCAATTTAAGAGTGATATGTTTATATTATTCTTAGTGGGGAAGTTGCCATAAAAGGTCACAAACAGAGTATGAGTCTTTTATGCAAATGTATAATCCTACCGAGCCTACACACGGGTAAGTGGACTATAGAAGAATCAACAAGGCTATAAGAGTCACCCTTGCGAACAACCACTACTACCGGCATTATAGGAGGTATTTATGAGCTATCAAGTCTAAGCACCACGCTTACACTATCCAACTACTATAACTCTAGAGCAACTTAGAATTAAAGTACTCAAAAGAGAGTCATGAACCTTAAGAATAATAAGAACAATGGCTCAAACTTAAATATAGACGTTGATTACCGAAACAATCGCTGAAGCAAGTTGAAGATGAACTTGAATCCGCAAGTACAAGATGAAGAAGTTGATCCGACAGGCCGGAGCTCCTTCTTGATCTCTTCCTCTCTCTCTCTCTTCTAGTTCTAGTATAAGACTAGGTTCTAAACCTAACTAGAGGGGTAACTAGTCTTCTACTTGATAGCTGGCTCTTGATTACAAATAGATGAACTAGATCTAATTCTAGATGAACTAGAAGAGATTCATCTAGAGGGACCTCTACTTCTAATTGAAACCCTAGTTTCTGATGTGGAGATGAATAATGAAGATGGAGATGCCTGGAGAGGGGGGTCTGGGGTTGCTTATATAGCCCGAGGTGGAGTAGGGGGCAAGGAATCGCCATGTCATCGATCCGCGTTACGTTTATCGCCCACCGTTGGATCAAACCGACTTCAGGGACGATGGAGATGCATCCTAGGAGGCGGTGGAGGAAGCTTGCAGAAGATGGAAGCTAGCGGGCCCGGGGGGAGACTGGTCGGTCTCCTGGTGGGACCGGTCGGTCCCACCTGGCAGGGTCCCGCGGTGCCCGACCTCCTGGTGTCTTCGGGTGTCCTCTGGAGTCTTTTAGAATATTCCTGACGTGCCGGTTGCGTTATCTCGCGTCGGTTTCCTTCTAGGGGAAGCAATCAGTGCTGGTTTCCTGGTTTAGTCCCTGCAGAATCATAATTCACCAAAACTCGTGGAATATGGTCAATTAAAACCCTAAACCTTTGTTGGTGATAGAATTCATGCTCTTTTCATATTTATTTATCCTTTAATTTTAATAGATAACCAGTGTTAACAATTCCCCCAAGCTTACCTTTTGCAAGTCCCTTAGCAAAACCAAAACTTAACAATGGATCAGGAGTTGGTACAATATCTTTACTTCCAACAAGTACACCTGCTGTTAAACAAAAATTCTCCAAAACATATCAATGTTATTCTTCATGGGGATTATTACTTTTACCTTAGATCTTGAATAATTGAGAGATTGAATGATCAAATCAAGCACTATGTTTCTAGTTCTTTCACTTCACCTTTATCCCGGAGTTTTAATTGATTTTTCAAAAGCTTCAATACATGTGTTGTCAAATTAAACAATGGATTCAAAGAGAAAGTCAACCAACCATTGAATCAAGTGCATGTGTATGAAAAAATGGAGTCGCATGCTCTTTTGAATATATTCACTTTCTTCTGTTTATCGGAGACATATGGCTATTCGGCTAATTCTACTGTCGGGCACGTGCCCATTTTTTTCTGATTTTTTTTTCGAGGTTCCGGACACTTGTCCCTTTTTATTTCATCGGGATCTATCTTTTTGAGGTTTCAGACACTTGTTCCTTTTTATTTCCTCGAATCTCTTTTTTTCTTTTCTCTTTTTTTCTCTTTTTTTTAATAGCCACATGCTTCCAACAAACTTCTGAGAGGGTAACAATAGATAATTATGAGCATTTATGTGGAAGATGGATGAAATGTGTAAGTGATCTCGATTCAATGGTATGATAAACTACTCATAGGGTCAACAAAGCTTAATTTAACTCAATGCAATTATTAGTCATATTTATATTTAGAAATCTCTGGAACTCTAGTGTTGTTTAGAACAAGATAATAGCAGCTTAGATCATCACATGTCATATCCCAACTACCTAGACCTTAGATTAAGTATTTGCCAACCATGCATTTAATTTTATTTTAAGGCATCATTATTAATTAGGAGAACTCATGCTTTGAAGACTAGGTACTTGAAAGTAATTACATAGAGCAACTATTCATCATTTCCATGCAAAAGATTAGAAAGAGAGGGTTCTCTTTTAGTCATCAACTTCTTAAAACAAACTAGACACACTATTTTATTTATTTAATCTAACACACTTTAAGATATAAAACTAATAGTAATAGTGGTAGTAGTGATAATAAAGACATACTTGAATCACGAAGATAACCAGGATGCGTCTCCCCCAAGCCAGTTCCCTTAATAGCGTTGAGCCTTCATGTGCCCATATATGTTTGTCTCTTTTTTTTAATTAATGGTGAGCCTTCATGTACTCACATTTTTTTGTTCTTTTTTTTAATTAATCATGAGCCTTCATGTGCTCACATTTTTTTGTTCTTTTTTTAATTAATCGTGAGCCTTCATGTGCTCACATATTTTTGTTCTTTTCTTGAATTTGTTTATAGAATGAAAAACTTAAGAGGATAAAGATACTTACGTGGATACATGGGGGTGCCTTCCCTCAAACTGAATGTTGACGTAGTCGTTTGATCTTGCAATGTAGTAGATTGGCAGTGGTTATGTCCTTCATCTATTAGAACTTTGATTGATGTTGATGTTTGTTGAGACAGTGCTCCAACAGTAGATGGCGCATTCACTTGCTCATCAGCTTTTCTTGGCCTTTTAAATCCTGTGAAACTCAAATAGACAACAAAACTTGTGGAACAGATTAAGCATTAGCGGTTGGCCACTCAAGCCTTAGATGTCTAGAATTTCAGTAAGATCTCTTCCTCAATATTTTTGTATTTTTAATATTTTCTGATGCAAGAGAAAATGCACAGGATGAATGCATGCATATTTATTAATATTTATTTTTATGCCACCACGGTGAACATTCCTGCGGGTTTTTACACACCATAGAATTATTCACATGAAGCTTTATGGTTTATGATGTAGTGTAACAAATGCTATATTTTTATTTTCAATGCAGAAATTAAAAAGTTTGCAATAAATGACTAAGAATTAAATATGAGAAATATGCAAAAAAGTAAATATGAGGATAACTGCCGGTTTTTACCTTTTGGCGAAGGTTCGGATATTTAGGTCCGACGAACTGGACCTTCCCTTGGTTCAGACATTCCAAGGTATGTCAGACGTTTGGAAAGTTGTTATTGATTGTACCTCTTAGGTGCAGACATTTTCTTTCATACTTTCTTGGTCTGAGTCTTCGCTTCCTGTGGTTCGTTGTCTTGAGGTTTCTCTTGTTCTTTCTTTTCTGGGACAGTGTCGATAGCTTCTTCGTCATGATTAGCCTCTCTATTCTTGATAGCTTGTCTTCTTTGGCTTTGAGAGTGGCGTCTTTCTCTTTTATTCTTCTTGGGTGCTTCATTGGACATATAGTTGATGAAGTTGCTGTTGACACTTACTAACGTCGCTACCAAGAGTAGAGATAAACTCTATCCCCGGCAACGGCGCCAGAAATGCTTGTTGACATTTCTTAACGCAATCACAGAAGATAGGGTTTTAAGCTATCCTCAGCAAAAGTGCCAAGAAGTGCCGTGTCGGTATTTCTTAACATGCCACAAGGATGGCGCCATTGCCTTGTGATATGCCAAGCATATACCGCACGATAGTTGGTAAATCTTAGCGAAGCAGCCAAAGTCCGCAAGCGCACGGAAATACTGTTGTAGCATTTCACCCGGTGGTATACAGGGTATCGTAATTTCTCAGGGAACGGAAGTGTTCAAGGTCACGGATCTAATAAACCCTAGAGAGAAAAGAGGGGAACGACTTAGGTAGCGAGGTTCTTCTAATGCTTAGAAGCCTCGAACAAGGTAACGTGTTTTCACAACCTTACTTCGGGCACCGGCTTATACCTGGTCTGTCAAGTAACTCCGGCCTATAGCTCTATGCCGTATCCGAACGTGGGGGAAACTAAGGGCAAACAGGGCTGTCACCACCTGCCGCCGACCCCTCAACCGTGGGATACGAGGCAAACGAGGGTAGCTCTTAGCTTAGACACCACGTCTACGCTATTAGCTACTACTCTAGCGTTCGCCAGGAACCCCTCCAAATGATTCAGAGGTTCCTCTACTAGAGTATCCACCAAAAGATGGACAACGAACCCGCAAGATTGTAAGAACAAGATAACAATGCTCAAGAACTTACTAGAACAAAAGTAGAACTCAACCTTTTCTTACTCCAATGTAGTAAGTCGGGTTGCAGAGGTACAGCGCAGGAAGTAGTCAACACTTCGGCCTCCCGACTAGTGCAACTAGGGGATGGAGCCGGTCACTTTGCTACTTCTCTTACTCTACTCTCTATCTCGCTCCCTATTCTATTCCTAACCTAGAGGCTAAGGATATGAGTGAAGCTCTTCCTCTCTACTTCTTCTCTTGTATCTTGATGTGGACTACATCTTGAGGAATGAAGGAATGATGAATTGTTGATATTCCTCCCCCCCTCCTTATATAGTGCCTTGAGGTCGGTTTCGGAGGGGGCATTCTGCAAAAAGCACCGACAACCGCCTTAGGGGCATTGATTGCACCGCCTCTGCAAAGGCGGTGGCCACGTGGCGTCTCCAGGGGGGCGGCCGACCCAGGCCCTGGCTGGGCCCCCGTGGGCTGGGCCAAAGCCCATTTGGCCTGAAACGTCGTGCTGAGTCTGAATCTGGTTGAAGTTTGTAGCACTTTTGTATGGGCTTTTATTCCTCTTGTTGTTTTGCGCATTTGATCGTGTCAAATTGCGCCTTTTTATCCGCTTTCCACCTGTATACAAGTTTATGGTCTACAAAACATACTTTTGCAATACATGTGGAAATTGGTTAGCGGTAAAGGTATATGTGAGTAGAATATGTGACTTTCTTCCTTTTTATGGGTCATGTTGGCGGTAGAAATATGTTGTTAAGAACCGTCAACAAACTCCCCCACACTTACCCTTTGCTCGTCCTCGAGCAAAAGCTAAGGATATGGTTGTTGATCAGGAGTTGCTTCCATGCCGGTTATTTTTCACTAATGCCAGGTTTATACCAAAGTGTCTACCAGGGTTTGAATATACTGGTTGATTACTCACCCTTGTACCTTGTTACCTGTGGGGCTTGTTAGCCTCCTCCAATCCTTGGTTGCTGCATGTCAGACTGGTTTTCACAGAGATGCTTTTCTTTTGTTCTTAGAGCAGCTTTTAATCCGGAGTTTTTTTTTTGAAAATCAAAGTAAGTTCCTCAAATGTTTCACATTTATTGCTATATCAAAAACCGAACCATTGGAGATGCAAGTCATAAACTTTTGATTGAGATGTGCAAGTGCGTGGTATATTTTTGTTCTTTTTGAACTCTTTGTCAAGTCTCTTCTCTTTTAGAATTCCTTTGAGAGTATGGACTATCTTTTCGGCTAATTCTACTTTGGCGGGCACGTGCCCATTTTTTCCAACATGCCTTCTGGCATGGATATTCATTTTTTTTCCTTTTCTGTGGGTATTTGCATACCCTTAATTCTACAGCGGGCACTTGCCCATTTTTTCCAACATGCCTTTTGGCATGGATATTCATCATTTTTTTGCATAGCCCATAGCTCCTTCTTGAATTCTTTTTTAGAAAGAAAAATTGACAAGAGTTTTATTTGATGGATGACAAGTGTGCGTGAATCTCAAATCATAAGTACATAACAAGAATCTACAACATTGGTCACAACAATTTGACAAAGCTCAATGTGAGTATAAGCAGCATATGAGGACTTTTGAATTTTAAGTTTTTTTTTTGAAATAATTCACCGGATGTCACGCTTTTCTTAAAACAAAGTCATAGCAATTCTCTGTTTATACCAAGTCATAACTAGCAACAACTTTAGACTAGAGTAAGCATATGCATCCCACCAGTTTCAAGTTCTTAAGTGAGCTATTTACCAATAAACCCAAATCTTGGTGGAAACTAAGTTATAAGCTAGGCATAGGTGAGAAATAAAACAGAGCAACTATTCATCATTTCAACGAGGAAGAAGCTCATATCTTACATCACATATAAGAGTGGAATTTATATGATGTCCAAAAGTTTTGCATCTTTAATTTTATTTATTTTAAAATTAAAAACTTAGGAACAATATGAGAGTAGAGTTGCACAAACCACCGTTGAAGATGAAGGAGTTTTGTAAAAGTTGAATTCATACTTGTCCTTCGCATGATGGTTCAGATGGTGTTTGTGCACTGTGTTGGGGAGATCTCGAGTTCGTGTGAGTTTATGCTCGAGAGATCTCCCCCACACTTGTGCATGTACCTGTCTTTATTAAACAAACAACAACAAGCAAAGGTTCTATCGGCTTGATTACCGAGAACCCAAAATTTTAATTTTTTTATTGGCTAAAGTTATTATTATTTTTATTATTATTATTATCATCATAATTTTTTTTTTGATAGCAACAGAGAGAAAGAACATATCCATGCTTAAGGGAAATTGAGAAACACAAAGCTCATAAGAACGTGGATCAAAAAAGGTTGCCATTATTTTGAAAAGAGAAAGCGAGAGTTTTTTTTTCAAGAGTTTATTTGTTCACCAAGCTTCTTTAACTCAAACAAGGCTAAGGTAAAGCATGCTGCACAAATCTAGCCTTGGTTTATCTCTAGCAAAAGAATTATTTCTATTATTTATGTCAACAAATCAAAGTTCATTAATCAAAATTAAACACCATGTTTAAACTTGATTAAAGGAGGCTAGTTTAACCTAAGCACCATGCTTAATTTAAAGAGCCTATGGATGTATCGTTGGAATCCATCCAAACTAGAGCATATGGCATAAGAAAAGGAAGCATGAATTTTAAAAGTAAAGGGACAAATATGAGCAAATGGGTTGGTGAACATTTATTACCTTTGCATACCTGAGTGTGTTTTATCGGCAGCATCTGTAGTCTTGAATTTTGAACCAGCTGTAGCGGTGTTTTGAAGATCGTACTCAGGTGGGCACCAAGGCTTTGGTTACACACACATACACGAGTAATGTGTATAGACCATGGGCCTTGATGTCATCAGCAAAGGTCGTGGAATATGGCGATGCAAGTCTTGTATGAGATGATAAGTGTACCAAGACTTGTATGCACGAGGTGGAGTCAGGTGGATCATGATGAGACCACTCTGCTCCTCCTTCCTTTCCCATTCTCTTTTTTTTTAGATATATAAATATTTTTTTTTTCAATCTCTTTTTTTTCATTTTTTTTGGAAGGCACATGGGCGTTTGTGATGGCCCAAGTCCTTCTCCTTCTTCCTTTTTTTTAGCAAGGTGAGCTAGCATAACCTTTAGTGTTTATGATGTTCTTGTCGTCCTCCCCCACACTTGAACTTTTGTGTAAAAGCTGAGTGTTGAGTTAGGGTTTCCTTTAAGTGCATTCCATCACCGAGGGTCATCCAAGGTTAAGGTTGATGTAGCTCCTTATTGTTTGTATGCATCCTTGTTCTTCTTAGTTTCCACCTGAAATGGTTAGTGACAAGAATACCCGAAGGTGCATACTAACTTGATAATATAAACTTGCTTTTATTAAAAAGGAAAGATGGTGTTTACTTTATTTTATTATATTTTTTTTTAAATGCATGCCTCTTTTTATTTTAAAGTTTTCAAATCCATTTTGCAAGAGTTCATGCAAAAGCAATATAAGATTTTTTTTTCTTTTTCATATTTTATTAAATTTTTTTTATGCAAGTTTTTATTATTATTTTTTAGAAGGAATTTATGCATGATAACTATTTTTTTATGATAATCCGGGGTATCTCCCGGCAGTGCTTTGATTAGGGTCATAAGCTTGACCATGGGAATCTCGTCTTGCAGCTATTAATGGTGGTGTAGTTCCCAGCTACACCACCGAACATTGAGCACAAGCGTTCAAGCTGCAAGGTCAACACCATCATGCGACTACGGGGTTTGCAATGTCTATGAAAAACATAGGCATCCACAACCATCCTCTCGAAAAGTTAGACAACAAGAATCAAGAATGGTTGTGATCCACATAGATGCATATGGTCCGAAACAAAACAAACTCTAGAGACTCCATGGGTGAGCATGAAACATGAGACATTTCAAAAGTAAGGTTAACATGCTCAAAAGTGGAATCTGGTTTGGTCTCTAGGGTTGTTGTTTCGGGCATGTCCTTGGCCAGGGGAGTTTTTATTATCCAAAGATGTGTCATGCAGAACCACTTGTTGATTCTCGGCCACCATCGAGAACAACAATTGTTAGGCCAGAGGGACATGACTTTGGTTTGAGCGAGGTTAAAGGTCGTTCAATTTCACCCAAGTGTGAAGTGAACGAGAAAAAGCAATTTGCCTCCTCAAACAAGGTGTGGTTGGGTTGTGGAACTCCTCTGATGAAACAAAAAGGGTTTGGCTTTGAATCCAGCTTCATGGTGGTAGGTTTACGGGAATGGTATTTGTGTTTCATAGGATAAAAGATAAAGATTTTTTTTAACACAAGGATACATGGGCAACTAGGTTCAGAGACTAAAAACGACAATCGTTCCCCGGCAACGGCGCCAGAAATGCTTGTTGACACTTACTAACGTCGCTACCAAGAGTAGAGATAAACTCTATCCTCGGCAATGGCGCCAGAAATGCTTGTTGACATTTCTTAACGCAATCACAGAAGATAGGGTTTTAAGCTATCCTTAGCAAAAGCGCCAAGAAGTGCCGTGTCGGTATTTCTTAACATGCCACAAGGATGGCGCCATTGCCTTGTGATATGCCAAGCATATACCGCACGATAGTTGGTAAATCTTAGCGAAGCAGCCAAAGTCCGCAAGCGCACGGAAATACCGTTGTAGCATTTCACCCGGTGGTATACAGGGTATCGTAATTTCTCAGGGAACGGAAGTGTTCAAGGTCACGGATCTAATAAACCCTAGAGAGAAAAGAGGGGAACGACTTAGGTAGCGAGGTTCTTCTAATGCTTAGAAGCCTCGAACAAGGTAACGTGTTTTCACAACCTTACTTCGGGCACCGGCTTATACCTGGTCTGCCAAGTAACTCCGGCCTATAGCTCTACGCCATATCCGAACGTGGGGGAAACTAAGGGCAAACAGGGCTGTCACCACCTGCCGCCGACCCCTCACCTGTGGGATACAAGGCAAACGAGGGTAGCTCTTAGCTTAGACACCACGTCTACGCTATTAGCTACTACTCTAGCGTTGGCCAGGAACCCCTCCAAATGATTCAGAGGTTCCTCTACTAGAGTATCCACCAAAAGATGGACAACGAACCCGCAAGATTGTAAGAACAAGATAACAATGCTCAAGAACTTACTAGAACAAAAGTAGAACTCAACCTTTTCTTACTCCAATGTAGTAAGTCGGGTTGCAGAGGTACAGCGCAGGAAGTAGTCAACACTTCGGCCTCCCGACTAGTGCAACTAGGGGATGGAGCCGGTCACTTTGCTACTTCTCTTACTCTACTCTCTATCTCGCTCCCTATTCTATTCCTAACCTAGAGGCTAAGGATATGAGTGAAGCTCTTCCTCTCTACTTCTTCTCTTGTATCTTGATGTGGACTACATCTTGAGGAATGAAGGAATGAAGAATTGTTGATATTCCTCCCCCCTCCTTATATAGTGCCTTGAGGTCGGTTTCGGAGGGGGCATTCTGCAAAAAGCACCGACAACCGCCTTAGGGGCATTGATTGCACCGCCTCTGCAAAGGCGGTGGCCACGTGGCGTCTCCAGGGGGGCGGCCGCCCCCCTGGCTGGGCCCCCGTGGGCTGGGCCAAAGCCCATTTGGCCTAAAACGTCGTGCTGAGTCTGAATCTGGTTGAAGTTTGTAGCACTTTTGTATGGGCTTTTATTCCTCTTGTTGTTTTGCGCATTTGATCGTGTCTAATTGCGCCTTTTTATCCGCTTTCCACCTGTATACAAGTTTATGGTCTACAAAACATACTTTTGCAATACATGTGGAAATTGGTTAGCGGTAAAGGTATATGTGAGTAGAATATGTGACTTTCTTCCTTTTTATGGGTCATGTTGGCGTTAGAAATATGTTGTTAAGAACCGTCAACAGTTGCATCGTGCCTTTTCTCCAATAAAGTGGAAATGGATTTCCTCTTGTAGATGATTGCACTTGTAGCGTAGAGGAATGGTCTTCCTAGGATGAGGTGGACATCACCATCTTCTCATATGTCGAGGATCAAGAAGTCTATGGGGACTTCATGACCTCTAATTCTGACTATGACATCTTCCATTATTCCTTCTTATTTATGCCTCTTGATATGGTGTCACTCTTGTTCTTCATTGGTCCAGCAGTTTGAAATGAAGCGTTAATTATGGAAGCTGCCAGCATCTTGCTCAGTGCGCATGTTCTTGTAGATCTAGGACCTTAACTCTGTAGAATTTGGGAGTGACAAACTTCTCCATGTTTTGCTCAAGAGTGTGTCCTGCTCACAAAGGCAAGGAAGAGATCGAGTGCATGGGCTCTGTTGGTGGAAAAACACCAACAGAACCAAAAGTTTTGTTTATTCCCCTTTAACCTTAGGCACATTGCACAAGACAAACTTGTTGTTTATGTGTTCTATTCAATCTTAACATGAGTGATAGGATTAGAGGATGAGCATAAAAGTAGCATCTTAAAATATTTAACAGATCAGATTACTTAACCCAAGGAAGGATAATCTATGCATAAAGTGTCGATCTTTTCATAATTGAGATATATCATCTTCCAAAGGTTAGATGCACAACATTCTAGCTCATTTAGGTAAGATAGTGAGATTCAAGAGAGTAAAGCTAGAAACAAGGATCAAAGGACTGAACATGTTGAGTTGATTAGGTTGGATCAAGTGAGGTGCCACTTAAACATGTTTAGTTCTTTATTTATGTTCATACTAGAATCAAGAAAAAGCTTTTATAGTGATGGTTACTTACCTTGAAATGTTACTTTGTCATTGGAAAGTGATTGTGCTAAACCACCTTGTGGAAGCTTCTCTTGTCTAGCGAGCTTGTCTCCTCTTGCTCGTCTCACAGTATGTTTGAGAGGAGGAAGATCATAGTGGAATCGTCTTTAGAGGTATTGACCTTCCTTCTCTTGTGTCGACTTATCAGTGAAGGTGTATTGTTCCTCGAGTATGTTGACTAGAATCCTCTCTCTTTCTTGTATTAATTCTGTACTATGAGGATGTAGGAACAGTTCCGCATTCTTCTCTTGTCAGCCTTTCTTGTTTTTCTTTAATTATTGGGTTGGCAAGAGACTTGAATTTAGAGCTGCTACTCGAGTGCCTCTATGAGAGTCTTTGTCTTGTAATGTCACAACTGAGATTTGTCCTCTCAATAGTGTCTAGATGATGGAGATCTTATCGGTTGTTCTTCTTGATTTGCTAGCTTAGGTACTATCTCTCCATCTTCTAACTCTTGTGGTGTAGCGGCTTCATCCTTCATGATGCCCTCCTCAATTCTTGGCAGTTGGTTCTTCCTTCGACATTTTCTCTTGGTTCTCTTTGGCTGCTCATAAGTGATGTAGTTGTTGAAGAATCAGCAAAAGATCCAAGAGTTGACTTCTCCAGGTCCGGCAAAGATGATAACATTGATGGTGTTCAAGAACGATCTTCCAAGAATGAGTGGTGGATCATATTCTTCTTCTCGACTGGGACAACATCTAGTGGTTTGTACTGATCAAAGTGGTGAGTAGGAGATCAATATGTCTTGCAGTTGGGTTTCTCCTTCCTCCCTTTGATTGTGAAACACATCTAGACAACGGAATTGTCTCTCCCAGGCTGGCTTGTGATGTAGATGGACTCCCAACAACATGTTCATGTGTTTGACTTGTAGATCTTGCTATTGTTGTAGTGGTATCATCTTGTCTCCCAAGCTAGCCCTTGATTAGAAAAGAGGATAACTTCCCACTTCTTGTCTTGATGTCTTGGGCAATGATGGTTGCAGGCATAAGTTGTCTCGTATGAGGTAAGTTGCATCTTGTTTGTCATCAGCGCCCAAGCAAGACCCAAAGCGAGGCTATTGCCAGCACCATTCATGATCTGAGAATAGGTTTGTGTGTCTATGGTTTGAGTTTTGGATCTTCAATGTTCAGACCAAAAAATGGATGAACAAAATTTCTCTCCTGCATAATGTTAGTGGACATATACCCGAAGGATTGCAAGAATTTGAAACATGGGTTGTTATCCATAACTTGTGTATTTTGCATCTATGCTAATAAAAAAATGTTTTTAGGATTGTTTTAACAGACTAGTATTTTATGTGTTGGCTGCACTTTAACATGATCCAAGGCAAAAGATAACTTGCAGTAGAAGACAAAACAAAATAAACTTTGATACTTACAGTTCTTTCATCTATGATGAACGAGCTGAGTCTTCATTGTGCAAAGTTATTGAAGTTCATTGTACGTCTTTCTTCATCTCCAGTGTGAGTGCATCTTCGGACTTTCCCAAATTGATATTGAAAGTTTCCCTGCAGGGGTTTGTCCAACAAAATATCTAATATCTACTATAGCATACTATCAGTTCAGAAATCAACCTAGACACCACGTCTGATTTGATCTAGGAAGGCATTTTAACCTAAGCACCATACTTAATTTAAAAGCCTTTAGAGGTAAAATCAGCACACCTTTTAGCTCAAGAATCAAACCAGACACCATGTCTTACTTTAATTCATGAAAACAGTTAAACTAAGCTCCATGCCTAATTTAAAAGGTGTATGATAATACATCAAAACCAAAGAATATACTATAGCAAATAAAGGTAACATGAAAGCATTGTAGAGATTTATTCAGATGGTGATGAAAGAGTATGATTAGTATATGAGCATATCCTAAAGGTAGGGACAACCAACATAGCAACATGGCAAGAAATATTCTTAGAAAGCCTATTCCCCAAGCTTGAATTTTGCACAAATCAAGATTAGATGAATGTAATTCAATGTTGCATGATGATTGATGGGACATACCTTGTGTTTGTTGTTCCTTCGTTCTTTTCTGCTCCAGACCTGGAAAGGTTAGTGACAAGAATACCCGATGGAATATTTTCATAATTATATTTCTATGCTCATTACAAGGATAGTGCAGCAGAAAAGTAGGCATAGCTCATAACCAGGTATTATGATGGGGTATAAGGATTCTACTGGTTATGGCTTGCTCATGGGGTACAGATAGATAAGAGTGGAATTCAAAAACAACATTCATAAGAATGAAAACAAAAATAGTGAAAAGATTGGGGCAAAAGGAAAAAGATAAAACTATGATTACAAGGTTAAACTAAGACTTAAGATGATCTACCGTTCCCCGGCAACGGCGCCAGAAATGCTTGTTGGTATAAATTAACGCACACTCTACTTTATCCGCAAGCGCACAGATAAGATCTACTGATGTAGCACTTCACCGGAGTAACCCAGTTTTAATATCGAACCCAAAGGAACGTATAATGTTAAGTCTTAAAGTCTATCCCCTGAGTAGCTAACAAAGACGGAGAATCTAGAAGTATAGAGGGGATCAATAAGGCTATCTAATTCTAATTTAAGAGTGATATGTTTATATTATTATTAGTGGGGAAGTTGCCATAAAAGGTCACAAACAGAGTATGAGTCTTTTATGCAAATGTATAATCCTACCGAGCCTACACACGGGTAAGTGGACTATAGAAGAATCAACAAGGCTATAAGAGTCACCCTTGCGAACAACCACTACTACCGGCGCTATAGGAGGCATTTATGAGCTATCAAGTGTAAGCACCATGCTTAAACTATCCAACTACTCTAACTCTAGAGCAACTTAGAATTAAAGTACTCAAAAGAGAGTCATAAACCTTAAGAATAATAAGAACAGTGGCTCAAACTTAAATATAGACGTTGATTACCGAAACAATCACTGAAGCAAGTTGAAGATGAACATGAATCCGCAGATACAAGATGAAGAAGTTGATCCGACAGGCCGGAGCTCGTTCTTGATCTCTTTCTCTCTCTCTCTTCTAGTTCTAGTTTAATACTAGGTTCCAAACCTAACTAGAGGGGTAACTAGTCTTCTACTTGATAGCTGGCTCTTGATTACAACTAGATGAACTAGATCTAATTCTAGATGAACTAGAAGAGATTCATCTAGAGGGACCTCTACTTCTAATTGAAACCCTAGTTTCTGATGTGGAGATGAATAATGAAGATGGAGATGCCTGGAGAGGGGGGTCTGGGGTTGCTTATATAGCCCGAGGTGGAGTAGGGGGCAAGGAATCGCCATGTCATCGATCCGCGTCATGTTTATCGCCCACCGTTGGATCAAACCGACTTCAGGGACGGTGGAGATGCATCCTAGGAGGCGATGGAGAAAGCTTGCAAAAGACGGAAGCCAGCGGGCCCCGGGGGGAGACCGGTCGGTCCCACCTGGCAGGGTCCCGCGGTGCCCGACCTCCAGGTGTCTTCTGGTGTCCTCTGGAGTCTTCTAGAATATTCCTGACGTGCCGGTTGCGTTATCTCGCGTCGGTTTCCTTCTAGGGGAAGCAATCAGTGCTGGTTTCCTGGTTTAGTCCCTATAGAATCATAATTCACCAAAACTCATGGAATATTGTCAATTAAAACCCTAAACCTTTGTTGGTGATTGAATTCATGCCCTTTTCATATTTATTTATCCTTTAATTTTAATAGATAAACAGTGTCAACAACAAGAGAAGAAGTTGATACCTCGGATGCGTCGTCGTCGTCGTCGTCGGTGTCGGTGTGCCTGTCCTGGCCCTTGCGGTCCTCCTCGTCCAAGGCCATGGTGCAGAAGCCCTTGGTGGAGTTGCTGAAGTAGCAGAGTCTGTTGAAGCGTTCTTCCGTCTTTTGCTCGGACCCATCATCGCTGGAGTTACCGTGAGAGCTCTTCTCGCACTACTAAATTCTACCCCTTATGCAACGACGAAAAAACATTGCGATATGCCCAATTTTGTTGCAAGCAGTAGTTTGTGCCACCAAACCTCATTCGTTGCTAAGGGTTGAAAGATGTCACGTGGCAATAAGGTATCGCCACACTTTCTAGTTTGGCGTTGCAAGTGCTAATATTTCTTGCAACCGTAGAGGTTCGTTGCCAAGCGTTGCAATTAGATGTTGTCGCAATGCCCATTGGCGTTGCAATATGAGCACTTGCAACACTAGGCTTCGTTGCAGGATCTCTGAAGCTGCATATCTCCGCCGCATCTCCGTCGCCACCGAAGGCGACGGCTTGGAGGAATGGGCTGCGGGCAGTGACGGCGACATTGAGCTGTCCTGCTTCGATTTGCCTTGAACTTTGAGTTGAGTTTCCCTTCTAGTTGTTATTTGGCACTAATAGAATCTATCTGTCCATCAGCTTACTAATTAGTAACTATTTTATACTAGTTCTGAATTGGTGGGTAGCCTCTTTTCAGTATCTGATTAAAGTAGTTTTTATTACTCCTTTGCCGAACTGTTTGCGAATAGCAGAGTGAATATGCTTTAAGTAGTTTCTCTTCGGTAGTGAAATTTGGGACATGCACATCCACATCAAATATGCTTTTGTTCCAGAAATTGGACGTCTTTACAATAATATCATATAAACTGAATTTTTCTAAAAGCATATTAAAGTGTCTACCTAAATACTAAATTTTGGCAAGGTCATTTTCAGTTGAGAAAATTACTAGGCTTTGAATTGTCTTGATCCTGCATTGGTTTTAGGCAACCACTGTATTTTACATATGCAGTAGGTGTCATGGGCTGTTTTTTCCAGTTTCTTGTATTTGGGTATGTGTGGTACCTATATCATTTTGAGGAATCTTTGTTGGGATGTGCTGCTCATGATGAGCTTATTTGCTGATACTGTCTTGAAGAAGTTAGGCTGCAATTTCCTTTATGAATTTTCCTGTTCTGCTTGCCTCTCTTTCAGTCCAGTGAATTAGCTTCAATTTATTTTTTGGTAGCACCTAAAGCATAGGCAACTGGTTTTCAAAGCATCTCTTTCAGTTTAGTGAATAACCTTCAGTTTATTTTTTTCAGTTCAGCAACAGTTTGCTCTGCTCATCCTAAGAAATCTGATTTCAACAACAATTTGTTGTAGCTTGTTTCCTGTCTCCCCATCTGTTATGCAGGTAACCCAGATAGCAGTAGCAGGTCTCCCCATTTGTTGCTTGATGATGGCTGCTATGGCCGGCCGACCGGTGATGGAGGATGTCAGCAGCTAGGGGAACGCCGGCCACCAGCTGCCCGGCCGGAGATCGCCGGCATCGAGTGCAGGGAAGAGTTAGGGCCGGCAACCAAAAGGACGACCGCGACTTCAGTGGAGAGAAACCGATCGGTTGCATCAAGGATCAAATATTAGATCAATCTAGCTTCCAATATATAATTAATTATGTCTATATTATTATATATATTCGGTTGTGGCTTCTTAGGACACAAACATCAAAAGGTATAAATGGTCAGTGTGTTGCCTCTAAATCATAAAGGTTCAAGGCTTCAATCTCATTTGAAGCATTTTTTTATGTTATATTAAATATTTTAACCCTAGAGTATTGCAACGGCAACAAAACTCTCAGCAACGGAAAATCAATCGTGGAAAGAGTGACTTTTTGATGCAACCAACAAATAAAAGCGTTGCGAAATCATCTTAGTATTGCAACGATAACAAAACTTTCAGCAACGAAAAATCAATCGTGGCAAGAGTGACTTTTTATTACAACCAACAAATAAAAGCGTTGTGGAATTATCATCGAATTGCAACGACAACAAAACTCTCAGCAACGGAAAAACAATCGTGGCAAGAGTGACTTTTATTGCAACCAACAAATTAAAGCGTTGCAAAATCATTTGAGTATCACAACGCAAAAAAAACTCTCAGCAACGAAACTGTAATAGTGGCAAGAGTGAACACTTATTGCCACTGATCTGAATTGTGTGGCAAGAACTCCTTGTTTTTGCAATGATCTCCATACTTATGGCCACGATACAAATTGCGTGGTAGGAATACCATCTATCGCAACCAAAAGTTCAAATCGTTGCCAGAAAAACCCTTGTTGCAACCAAATCAGTGTCGTTGCACCATAAAAGCGTGGCAAAAGGGGTAAAATTTAGTAGTGTCGACATCGCTGAAGGAGGCGATGAAGGCACGCTTGCTGGCGTCGAAAGCCTTCTTCAGATCTTACCTGCGGTAGCCTCCCTTCTTCTTCTTCCCGGCCTTGTTCTCCAGCTTGGCCTTGCGCCCGGAGTTGCGATTCATGCCAGGGAAGCTCTTATCACGCTTAGGGCAACTCGCGACGAAGTGATCGGGATCTCCACACCCGTAGCAGCCCTCACGTGCACCACCATGCCAGCGATTCAAGCGGTTGTTGTGAAACCGTGAGAACCGGGTGATGATGAGGGAGAGCTCGTCATCATCCAACGCCTCCACCTGCTCCTCTATCACTGAAAGCAAAGAAGACAAAGCAAAGAGAGGTTGTGAAGTGTCAGCGGAAAGAGTCGATCCACCCTTGCCTGAAACCAAAGCTATGGAATGTGAAGATGGGTTCTTCAGCTTGGCCTGAGTCAAGTGATCGATCTCGGTGGACTTGAGCTTGCTGAATAGCTCATCCACGGTGAGGGTGTCATAGGATGGAGAGTCTATGATGGTCGACCCCTTCACCTCCCATACCTTCTGATCCACGGCATATAGCAACTTGAGCGCCCTCTCATGATCATCATAAGGTAGGTTGGACCGATTGGCACGCATCTTGTTCACTATCGTTTGCAAAAGAGCGAACATAGCATCAATCGTCTCTCCCTCCAACTGAACAAAGTTCTCGTATTCCCGCTTGTATGTCTCAAAGAGTCTGGTCTTGACCTGAGCGGTCCCCTCATGATATCTCTAAAGCTTCACCCAGATCTCTCGAGCAGTCTGAAGCTCGGAAACACGCTCGAACTCAGGAAGGGAGATGTTTGCCAAAAGCGTGTTTTGGGCCTTAGAGTTCGCCTCGTGCTTGTCAATTTAGTGCTGACCCACACGAGCCGCAAGAACCACGTAATCAGCATCCTCGCATATCTCCCAAATAGAAGATCCGATGCTATTGAGATAAGCTCTCATCCGAATCTTCCAATAGGGATAGTTCATCCCATTGAAGTAGGGAGCCTTGCCGTTCCCTCGATCCATGTCGCCCTTAGGATGCAAAACCGATTAAGGTAGAGAAGATCCTTAACCGGCTCCGATACCAATTGAAGGACTGGATTGGTGACCAGAGGGGGGGGGGTGAATGGGAGCCTCAAATTTCAACTCGTGAAATAGATGGCCCTTGTCCCAGAAAATCACTCCAAAAGCGAAGACTCAAACAACTAGTGAGTTCACTTCCTACGAATAGGTGGATACCCTAGGAGATGTCCTAGTGGTACAGCGGAACTATCAGAAATCCCCAAAAACCAAGCGCCAAAGCCACAAAGCAAAACTGCACAAGTAGCAGGTTCCCGGACTGTCCGCGGTCAGAGTCCCGGACTGTCCGGTGAACGGCGGACTGTCTGCCACTGGAGGCCGGACTGTCCGCGGGCAACAACTCAGAAACCAAAGTGTTCTGAAACTCTGCTGGATAGGTCCCGGACTGTCTGTCGGTCACCTGACGGTGAACAGTCAGGGAGCTGTGTTGGGTGCACACTTGCCGCAACCTTCGCACACTAGTACAGAACAGGCCTATTGCCCCGGGCCATTTTGGCCTTTAGCCCCGGACATGGAGCCGGGGCTAAGGAATCGGGACTAAAGCCCCGACCTTTAGCCCCGGTTCCATGGCCCGGGGCTAATGGAGGGACCTTTAGCCCCGGTTGGTAACACCAACCGGGACTAAAGAGGCCAGCCACGGGGGCCCGGCTGGAGGCACCTTTAGCCCCGGTTGGTAACACCAACCGGGACTAAAGGGGCCTCCAGCCGGGCCACCGTGGCTGGCCTCTTTAGTCCCGGTTGGTGTTACCAACCGGGGCTAAAGATCCATCTGCTTTTTTCTTTTTTCTTTTCTGTTCTTTTCAATTGGTTATTGTTTTTGGTTTTACAATTACATTAGGTTTTCTAATACGTATTCTTCGCTGCTAATATATTCTATTATATGAGGCCAGTTTCAAATACACGTATTATTCTTCGCTGCTAATAAATATATATAAACACATAAAATTTACAATTACACACAAATGAAATATGAAACTATACATATATATATAATATAGAGCTAGCTATACACACATATGTACATAAAATATACAACATTATCCATCATGCATGCTTAACTTGATATTTACACACAAATATAATACCGTTCCTAACTTAGAGGTCATACAAGTGTTCATCTTGGTTTGGCTTCATTGGTTCGTCTTTATTAAACCAATACTCGGTGCCAGACTTAAGGACATGGTCATTAAGGAAGCCCGCGATGGTCTCTTGAATTGCTTTGAGGCGGACCTTATCCATCACCTGGTTCTTCAACCATGTCTCCTTCAATTTGGATTAAAATAAAAAGAAAGTATTAACATACATAATATTTATGTAATAGCAACAAAAAATAAAATAAATTTATTTACATGTTACGTACTTGCTGACTCTGTAAAGGAGTTCTTTTTTCATACACCGTCAGGAACTCGCAAACATAGTACCCACATAAATTGTTTCCCGGTGACTGCCGTAGAACCCACTGTACAATATGTAAAAAGAGTACTCTCGGTTGAGCGTGCGTCTGCTGAGTGATGCTAATTAAGGTAAAGAGGCAGGGAGGTACTCTACAACTTACATTTAGGACTAGAGGATCAGGAAGTTGCGCTTTCAGATCCGGACGGTGTTTCTGAACAAACCAAGTCCAAACCCTTCACAATAATTGGAACGTTAATTAACTATTGCAGAGTTAAAGAGCTATAGCAAGAATCAATATTTAAAGATCACATTACCCTCGGATAATATTAATCATATCTTGGTAATCTTCTTGTGGTTTTCTCAGAGAGTCATAGATTAGCAAACGACTCTCGTGGAGATCGATCACCATTAGAATCCAGTGAAAACTGCATTTATGTTTATATAGTCAACACATATATATATCTTTATGTCAACCTATAATAAAATGTGCATATGATAACAAAACTCACCTAAAGTTGTAGGGGAATAGTATATATCTTTTGTCCCTTTGGTTTACCAAGAACCTCCGCAAATTACTCTCTGTTTGAGTTTTCCATGCATCCGAGTGAGTATTGCTTGGGTGCTTGAAGACGATATATGGATCGATGAAACCAATCTCCTTGTCATTTTTATGCCTTAGTTGTCTCATCATGTTTCTGCACATGTTTACAAACGCTTGCTAGCAGTGTGAGGATAATTACTTATACATATACATAAGCTAAAGTGAGATTATTAAAGGAAACAATCACTTACAGGCAAAAGCAGCTGACGAGAGATTTGTCGAGAGCGTCCATGTGGCAGAGCTGATGTAACTCATTAAACTGAACATATATGATGTCATCACCACGGAAGTAATCATGGTCTCTAATTCTGACGCAAATGTAGTCATCAGCTTTTCTGCCACACGCCGTAAGGTACCACTGATTTAGCAAGTGCATCTGTGTACCAAGATCCCTCAGGGCCGCTGGGTTGTATAGACTTTGGCCATATACATATGCCCTCTTCCATTTATCAACTTCTGGAGCACTTTTGATGCCTGCTTCTCCGAGTATGTTTTCCACATTCAAACCAGTTTCCTCAAAAAATGCGAGCAGTTGCGCAGGATCAACGTCTCCATATGCTCGTTGTATGATTTCCATGTTTGTACCGTATTCATTATCAACAACTAGATCTGGCACTGATTGCTTCTCTTGTTCCCCGAGCTGTGGGACACCCTTTCCTGCTCTCTTCTTTGCCTTCTTGGCCTCCTCAAGTGATTTGCTAAGTGTGCGATCATAGTCTGATTTTGGCGAAGCCTTACGGGCAGCACGTACCTTTTTTTGGTGAGCGTCCACAGTTTGCCTTAGTTTTTCAGGACGAACAAAAAGGTACGGCTTCTCCGGGTTTCGCTTTGCTCGACCACTAGCAATGGCAGCTTCGAAGAACTTGTTACAGTCTTTTTGCACTGCAGCGTCAGTCTCCTCCTCGGTCATGTCATATGCAAGTTTTGTCATCTTGGGAGCTGATTTTCTCACAGGTGCTTTCTTCTTCGGAGGTGGTGGGGCTGACGCCTTTGTTTGTGTGACAGGCCTCTTCTTTGTTGGCGGTGGAGGTGTTGGAACCCGCCGTGGAGATGGGGCAGGTGGCGGTGTCGGAGCCCGCTTTGGAGGAGATGGTTGGGTCGGTGGCGGTGTTGGATCTCGTCGTGGAGGAGATGGGGCCGGTGGCGGCGTTGGATCACGCCGTGGGGGAGATGGGGCCGGTGGCGGTGTTGGATCCCGTCGTGGAGGAGATGGGGCCGGTGGCGGTGATGGATCCCGTCGTATTTGATCTTGATCATCATCGTCCGCAACACTGTGATCATGTGGTGAATGTAGAATTGGACTTAGGTTGGGGGATGTCCTGCTGCGAAAACAACATGGTATGAGTATCCATTTATACTATTAGCTCACCAATACTATTAAGTTTCATTCACTAATTTCATACACACCTAGGGATAGGTTGTTGAGGAGGAGGAGGTGATACGCCAGGAATTATGATATAGCGCTTGCGCCAACATATGAATGTCTTCTCCGCTTCTCCTAATGTATTCTCGCCATCACCTCCTTTAATGTCAAGTTCGACATTCTCGTAACCTTTTACCACCCTGTCCACCGAGACGCTAGCATATCCAGGAGGTATTATTGCTCCATGACTTCTTGGTGTCTTCGTAGGATCGATAGGAGATACAACACCTATAGCCACCATGACTGTGGTATTCCCCTGTGGAATGTGCAGTTCACATGTCGTGAGAGGCTCGGTGATGTCGTCCACAGGAAAGCGCAGTGCTGCGTCTGAGACCTCTGTGGAAGCGCAACTGCTTTTCATTTGCTCAGGGGGGCTGATATTGACTCCCGGCTCTGATGCAGATTGCCTTTGCATTGCTAACTGCACTTGCCTTTTTATTTCCTCGTTCATTCTGCCTTCAAGTGCTTTTTCTCGCTCAACTGCTTCAAGAGCCGCGGCCTGTGACTGAATAACCATTTCTTCTAACCGGCGCATGCGCTGTGCCTCCTCCTCCTTCTTTCTCGCGCGGCTTCTATAGGTCTCTTTGTCCTGAGGGAAGGCATGTACCCATGACAGCTCCCCATAGCCTCTGGTTCTCCCACCATGTTCAAGATTCTCCAGGGCGTATGTCAGCTCGTCCTTGTCTCTGTTCGGCTGCCACCTGCCACTGGCAGCCATTTCTCTAGCATAAACAAATCTTTCTGCTGCTCTTTGGAGTTTTTCGCCATAGTGTACCCTTCCTGTTTGTTGGTCCAGGCTTCCTCCATGACCAAAAAACCAATACTTGGCGCGCTCAGGCCAGTTTATCGATTCTGGTTCAATGCCCTTGGCTTGCAACTCTCGTTCCATTCTTTCCCATTTAGGAATGGCACTCTTATAGCCACCTGATCCCAAGTGATGGTGGTATTGTTTTTGTCGGGCATTCTGCTGGTTCCTTCTGATCCGTGCCTCACTCTCTTCTGATTTCTTGAATTCTACAAACTCATCCCAAAATGGCCTCAACTTGACGTAGGCCTTAGTGTTGAAATCCGGAGTTTGGTCCTTCTTGATAAATTTGTTGTATAAGTTCTTCTTCCAGCCCTGGAATAGTGTTGCCATTTTCTTCATAGCCCAGTCCCGAACTCTGGCCTTCAAATTTATATCTTCTGTTTCAAGTGTGAAATGTGCAAGGACCTCTTGCCAAACCAGTTCCTTATCAAGATCAGAGACAAAACTTATATCAGGAGCACTTGCCTTTTTCTTCCATTCACGAGCACTGATCGGGATCTTATCCCTTACAAGGCACCCACAGTGGGCAACAAATCTTTGTGCATGTTCTCCAAGTACTTGGCCTGTTTTCTCGTTGAATTCTGAGATAATGTACCGGCCCTCCAACGGCTTCTTCGGACCTCGTACGGTCCTACTCTTCCCGGTAGTCGTTGTCGATCCGGAGGGCTACATATGTAGGAACAGTAGATTATAAATACATTTATAAATAATTTAGAATTTCATGTGCACATAGAGATTATTGTAGGTATATACCTCGCCAGTATTTTCTTGCATTATTTCTTCATAATCGGCAAAGTATTGACTGCCGTCATCTACTTCTTGATTATTGTTATCATCACCTGCTAAATTTTGATTAGCGCCGCTGTTGATTAATTCGTACATTTCCTCCTCCATGTTGTCAACTGGGTCGGCCATTTCTGCGAATGACATGGAGGATAATAAACACCATATTTTTGCAACTAACGTGCATAGGGTTTCGGGTTTTGGGTTTCGGGTTTAGGGTTTACGGTTTGGGGTTTGGGGTTTAGGGTTTGGGGTTTGGGGTTTAGTGTTTGGGGTTTCGGGTTTGGGGTTTAGGGTTAGGGGTTTGGGGTTCGGGTTTAGGGTTTAGGGTTTGGGGTTTGGGGTTTAGTGTTTGGGGTTTAGTGTTTAGGGTTTCGTGTTTGGGTTTCGGGTTTGGTGTTTAGGTTAGGGGTTTGGGGTTGAGGGTTTGGGGTTTGGGGTTTAGTGTTTGGGGTTTAGGGTTAGGGGTTTGGGGTTTCGGGTTTAGGGTTTAGGGTTTGGGGTTTAGGGTTTGGGGTTTAGTGTTTGGGGTTTCGTGTTTTGGGTTTCGGGTATGGTGTTTAGGGTTAGGGGTTTGGGGTTGAGGGTTTAGTGTTTAGGGTTTCGTGTTTGGGGTTTCGAGATTGGTGTTTAGGGTTAGGGGTTTGGGGTTTAGGGTTTGGGGTTTCGTGTTTGGGGTTTCGGGGTTGGTGTTTAGGGTTAGGGGTTTGGGGTTTAGGGTTTGGGGTTTAGGGTTTAGGGTTTTAGGGTTTAGGGTTTAGGGTTTAGTGTTTAGGGTTTAGGGTTTGGGGTTTGGGGTGTAGGTTTTGACAACATTAAAAATAACATATATCCATGAAGACTATATTCGTAAAAATAACACTACCGACATGATCGAAAAGTCATATCCAAGTGATTATTCTATAAACATATCCAAGTGATTATTCCATAAACATATCCAAGTGATTATTTCATAAACATATATATGACCGATATAAATAAATGTTTACATATCTAAACCAAATTATCTAAGTGATTATTCCTCCTCCATCTAACACATGCAAAGGACACACCGTTGATGAGAGGACGACGACGGACGACGGCGAGGATGATGTCGCGGTGAGGACGACAACAGACGACGCCGAAGATCACGTTGCGGTGAGGATCACACGGTGAGGATGACGGCGGACGGCGCGGTCAACGCGACCAATCTCTTTTATCTACATGTGTGTAAACATAATATTTTGTTAGGGTAAAAACTATTTTCTATTTTCAATTCATATGGATTTCTATTTTCCTTTTCCTATTACACACACAGTGCACACACACTTTAATTACACACTACACACGCACACGCACAAACACTTCACACACACACGCACGCGCGGTGGCACTCCTCACCGGCAGCGCGAGGACGGAGGCACACGGCCGGAGCGGCCGCGAGACGACGGCGAGGACGAGACACGACGGCACAAGGGGAGCAACGGCCGGCGGCGAATGGCGAGGATGTCACGACGGGGCACCTTTAGTCGCGGTGAGGATGGCGGCGACGGACTACATGTGTAAAAACATACTATTTTGTTAGGGTAAAAAACATTTTCTATACATATTTTCTATAAATATATATTCATTTTTCTATGAACATATATAATTGTCCAAAGGAACACATGATTCATTCTTTTTTCTTTTTCTTTTTCTTTTTCTATACACTGCACACACACACACACGGCGAGCAGACCGGCCGGCGAGCACCACCACGGCGAGCAGACCGGCCGGCGAGCACACGCACACACAACACACGCACACACCGGCGAGCATCACCACGGCGAGGACGACGGCGCGCGGCGAACGGCGAGCACCACGACGAGGACGACGGCGCCGGCGAGCACCACGGCGAGCAGACCGGCCGGCGAGCACACGCACACACAACACACGCACACTCCGGCGAGCACCACCACGGCGAGGACGACGGCGCGCGGCGAACGGCGAGCACCACGACGAGGACGACGGCGCCGGCGAGCACCACGGCGAGGACGGCAGCGGCGCGCGCGCGGCGAACGGCGAGGACGAGTCGCGCGGCGGCGCGCCCGCGCGAGAGGAGACGCGGCGAGGGCCGAAGATCGACGGAGGGAGGAGGGCGGCGCGGGAGAGGACGACGGGGAGGCGGACGTCGGCGAGAGAGCTCGAGGAGGACGACGGAGGGAGGAGGGCGGCGGCGTGGGAGGCGGCGGCTCGGGCGTCTGACGTCGATCTGAGGAAGGAGGGCACTGTGTCCTATATAGGCGGGGAGGCTTTAGTCCCGGGCCGTGGCACCGCCCGGGACTAAAACACCTTTAGTCCCGGGGCGTAATCCCACCCGGGACTAAAGGGGGTGACTTTTAGTCCCGGGTGGTATTACGGCCCGGGACTAACACCTTTAGTCCCGGGGCGTAAGCCCACCCGGGACTAAAGGGGGTGACTTTTAGTCCCGGGTGGTGTTACGGCCCGGGACTAAAGGTTCCTTCAGTCCCGGGTGGTGCTACGGCCCGGGACTAAAGGGTCTTCTCCCGCCTTTATTTTTGGGTTTTCTGTGTTTTGGGTTTTGAATTAGGTTTTGGGTATATTAATATGTTGTAATACTTGTTATTTGCATAGTAAATTCAATATTTGGCATAAAATTACTTAAAAATAACATTTGTGTTTCCTTTTACCTTATTGTATAGTAGAAAATTTTGTAACATAAATTCTTTTCTTTTCTTATAATAACAAATATAAATGTAAAGAAAAATTTATATTTTGTTAATGCAAAAATAAAATGTTAAATTTAAATATCTAACATAGAAAAAATGTAATAATTAAAATAATGATCAGAAAAATCTAACACCACTTGTGGGGCATCAAGTTGGGCTCATATGCTTGCCAAAAATAAATCAAGTCATTTCGACAACGACATCAACGAACCATGACTATGCATAATCATTATTAGCTGTAATATATAATATTAGTTAAAACATCACTATATATATATCAAGCGGGTACACTGGTGATCTTTTTCTTGACGTATGTTCCTTGGTCATGATCATGTCGTAACCATGGAGTCTCCTCAGCATTTAGCAGGATGCTTGGGTCTTTGGTAACACTGAAGGGCGGTATTCGGTCATCCCTTTCATAATCTTCTGACATGTCTGACTTGTCCTCAATTCCCACGATGTTTCTTTTTCCTGAAAGAACTATGTGGCGTTTTGGCTCTTTGGTTAATTTATCATCATTTTTCCCTCTCTTGGGTTTTGTAGACATGTCTTTCACGTAGAACACTTGAGTCACATCAGCAGCAAGGACGAATGGTTCACCTTTGTATCCAATATTGTTGAGATCCACTGTTGTCATTCCATACTCCTTGTCAACTGTTACTCCGGCTCCGGTCGCCTTGACCCATTGGCATCGGAACAAAGGGACTTTAAAATCAGGTGCGTAGTCTAGTTCCCAAATCTCCTCTATGCGGCCATAATATGTTTGCCTCTTCCCAGATGGGTCTGTGGCATCTACGCGAACACCACTGTTTTGGTTCGTGCTCCTTTGATCTTGGGCCATGGTGTAAAATGTGTTTCCATTGATCTCATACCCTTTGTACGTGAGGATGTGCCATGACGGTTGCCTAGCCAACAAATATAGTTGCTCATCAATATTGTTATTACCCAGACATTCCTTTCGCAACCAAGTGCTAAAAGTATTCATGTGCTCACGTGTTATCCAAACTTCATTCTTCTCTGGAAATTGGGATCGTAGGAACTCCTTGTGTACATCGATATATGGATCCACCACGGCTGAGTTTTGAAGAACTGTGTAGTGCGCTTTATTGAAATAATCATTCCCCGTACCGATATATGTTTTCTTCCCTAGTGTCCCCTTTCCACATAGCCTCCCCTCGTGCCGCGATTCAGGAACACCAATCGGGTCAAGGTCAGGAATGAAGTCAACACAGAACTCAATGACCTCCTCTGTCCCGTAGCCCTTGGCGATGCTTCCTTCTGGCCGAGCACGTTGGCGAACATATTTTTTCAGTACTCCCATGAACCTCTCAAAGGGGAACATGTTGTGTAGGAACACAGGACCGAGAATATGAATCTCCTTGACCAGGTGAACTAGGAGGTGTGTCATGATATTAAAGAAGGATGGAGGAAACACCAACTCAAAGCTCACAAGACATTGAACCACATCATTCTGTAGAGTAGCCAGTTCTAGTGGATTAATTGCCTTCTGAGAAATTGCATTGAGGAATGCACAGAGCTTCACAGTGGCAAGACGTACATGTGGAGGTAGAATTCCTCTTAAAGCAACCGGAAGCAATTGCGTCATAAGCACGTGGCAGTCATGCGACTTTAAGTTTAGGAATTTCTTCTCTTGCATATTTATTATTCCCTTTATATTGGAGGAGAATCCAGATGGGACCTTGATGCTGTTTAGGCATTCAAACATGATTTCCTTCTCTTCATTGCTAAGAGTGTAGCTAGCAGGTCTTAAGTAATGGCGTCCATCATCTGTCTTCTCTGGATGTAGGTTGTCTCGTTCTTTCATGCGCTGCAACTCTTGTCGTGCTTCAAGTGTATCCTTAGACTTCCCGTACACACCCATGAATCCTAGAAGGTTGACACAAAGATTCTTTGTCAGGTGCATCACGTCGATCGCGTGGCGGACCTCTAGTACATGCCAATAGGGTAGCTCCCAAAATATTGACTTCTTCTTCCACATGGGTGCGTGTCCCATAGCGTCTTTCGGAACAGGTTCACTGCCCGTCCCCTTTCCAAAGACTACTTTCACATCCTTAATCATCTCAAGTACATCTTCCCCAGTTCTGTTGCGAGGCTTGCTCCGGTGGTCTGTCTCACCTTTAAAATGCTTGCCTTTCTTTCTAACCTGGTGATTCATCGAAAGAAATCGACGATGCCCAAGATACACTACCTTTCTACATTTTTTCAAATATACACTATCCATGTCATCAAAACAATGTGTGCATGCATTATATCCCTTGTTTGACTGTCCTGAAAGATTACTTAGAGCAGGCCAATCATTGATTGTTACGAACAACAATGCTCGCAGGTCAAAGTGTTCCTGTTTGTAATCATCCCACACACGTACACCTGATTTACTCCATAAAAGTAGGAGTTCCTCAACTAATGGCCTCAGGTAGACATCGATATCGTTGCCAGGCTGCCTCGGGCCTTGGATGAGCACGGGCATCATAATGAACTTCCGCTTCAAGCATAACCACGGAGGAAGGTTGTACATACATAGAGTAACAGGCCACGTGCTATGACTACTGCTCTGTTCCCCAAAAGGATTCATCCCGTCCGTACTTAAACCAAACCTTAAGTTTCTAGCATCTTTTGCTAATTCTGGGAATTCTCTGTCTATTGCTCTCCACTGGGACCCATCTGCAGGGTGTCTCAACATGTTGTCTACCTTACGGTCTTCTTTGTGCCATCGCACCAACTTTGCATGGTCCTTGTTTCTGAACAGACGTTTCAGGCGTGGTATTATAGGAGCGTACCACATAACCTTGGCCGGGATTTTCTTCCGGGGACGTTCTTCACCCTCAACATCGCCAGGGTCATCTCGCCTGATCTTATATCGTGACGCGTTACATACAGGGCATTCGTCCAAATTCTCGTATTCCTTGCCACGGTACAGGATGCAGTCATTAGGACATGCATGTATCTTCTGGATTTCTAAACCCAAAGGACAGACCACTTGTTTTGCTTCGTACGTAGTGGCGGGTAATTCGTTAGGCTTCGGAAGCATCTTTTGTTTTATAATCTTCAATAATTGTCCAAATGCCTTATCAGATACACCATTCTGTGCCTTCCATTGTAGCAACTCAAGTGTTGTGCCTAACTTTTTTTGTCCATCTGCAGCAGACGGATATAGTAATTTCCTGTGATCCTCTAGCATACATTCAAACTTAGCCTTCTCCTTATCACTTTCGAAATCTCTTTGTGCATCACGAATGACATCACCAAGAGCATCATCTTCAGCGACTGTGTCTCCTGCACTTGCCTCTTCTTCACCTTCCTCCATTGCAGTATCACCAAAGTCACCGTATTGAGCAATAATGTCATCGTCAGGGTCCAATTGTTCTTCTTCACCTTCTTCCATCATAACCCCAGTTTCTCCATGCTTCGTCCAACAACTATAGTTTGGCATGAAACCCGACTTGAACAAGTGTGAGTGAAGACTCCTTGAGCTAGAATATTCCTTCGAATTATTACAAAGGGCACATGGGCAGCACATAAAACCATTCCGCTTGTTTGCCTCGGCCACTCTTAAAAAATAATGCACGCCATCAATGAACTCTTTTGAGCGACGATCGACATTGTACATCCAGTGACGTGTCATCGTCTGCATTATATGACATATCACATAATTATATCGATCTCTCATTCTTATAAACAAATAAAATTATAAAATGTCTGACATAAAATTTAGTAAGAATCACTGGTGGCATAAAAGTAGTAGCAGTTGAACTTGTCTAATTAATTAATTATTACATCAAGATAACAGTGCAGCCTAATCCACTTGGCCACAACCAAAGCAACTAACAACACATGCACATTTCTCCCACATCACAGTCCAACAAGATGTACTGTCTGCCACTCCAACCGGATAGGAAGGTAAGGTAGGGGTAGGTGCAGTAGGAATTGAGTTGATTCTTGAGTTAAAAGCATCTAGAGCTGCAGAAGCTTCCTCAAAAGACTTGTACTTTTTATGCACAGCTCCCTTAACTTTGAGGACATACTGACTGCACTCGGCCCAGCTGGTGTAAATACCTGGTTTGGTGCCCTCGAAAACAACATACCAACCAGGCATCCTTCTGCGTTTTGTAAACTAAAGTATTATATATTTCTAATTTCTGTAAACAACTAATTTAACTGATCTCTATTTCTCCAAAATAATAAAATATACTAATTAAACCGGTCACATTTTGTAAACTAAAGTATTATATATTTCTAATTTCTGTAAACAACTAATTTAACTGATCTCTATTTCTCCAAAATAATAAAATATACTAATTAAAACGGTCACATTTTGTAAACTAAATTATTATATATTTCTAATTTCTGTAAACAAATGATTTAAATGATCTCTATTCCTCAAAAAAACTAATTAAACTGTCACATTTTCTAAACTAAAGTATTATATATTTCTAATTTTTATGTAAACAAATGATTTAAATGATCTCTATTTCAAAAAAAACTAATTAAACCGGTCACATTTTCTAAACTAAAGTATTATATATTTTGTTTTCTAAACCGGTCACATTTCTCTAAAAGACTAAAATAAACTAATTAAACGGTCATATTTTGTTTTTAGATTAATAATTTGAACTATCAAGTCAATGAACTCAAAATAGCTACAAAAATGAATAACTTAAGCTAGTAACCTTTCAACGAGTCGATGGCGGTGTAGATGTGATGAAATAAATCAATCGCCGGAGATGTGTTAACAAACAAAAATCACCGGAGGAGAAGAGAGCAAACAAGCAAGCAAGAGCAAGCAGTGACTGAATGAAGAAAAATGAAGACAGGAGCTCGGGCACGGCTGGAGGTAGAAGAACATTTCAAATATAGGGAGGGACATTTAGCCCCGGTCCTTATTCCCAGCCGGGGCTAAATGTTGGCATTTAGCCCCGGCTGGGTACACCAACCGGAACAAAACCTTTTAGTCCCGGTTGGTGTTACCAACCGGGGCTAAAGATGCCAACATTTAGCCCCGGCTGCATACACCAACCGGGGCAAAACCTTTAGTCCCGGTTGGTGTTACGGCCCGGGGCTAAAGATGCCAACATTTAGCCCCGGCTGCATACACCAACCGGGGCAAAACCTTTACTCCCGGTTGGTGTTACGGCCCGGGGCTAAAGGCCGGTCTTTAGCCCCGGTTGGTAACACCAACCGGGACTAAAGGCCCCTCTGACAATTGAGCCGTTGGGCTGGGGAGCTTTAGTCCCGGTTGGTGTTACCAACCGGGGCTAAAGGCCTTTCTAGTCCCGGGCGCAAATTTTTCCGTGGCTAATGCTGATTTTGCAAATCGTCCAAAGGCCTGTTCTCTAGTAGTGGCACTTGTGCAGGGTCGCGGCGAAGGTGGCCAAGTGTCGGAAGCGGTAGCGAAGGTAAAGCGAAAGTGGAATGGTGCTCAATTCCCAAAAAAATCGTCGTGTTACACTGTTCACACCTTGGTATTTATAGGGAATACCAAGGGACTCGGGCCAAATTACCAAAGGGTATAGGAAAGATTCCTCACCTCCACGCAGGGAGGAAGGGCAAAAGCGTAAACACACAGCTGAAGCGGGAACCCTAATCGGCCCCCCTCCAATGCGCCGCCACCTGGTTCTGTTCACCTTCGGGAGAGAGGGGCGGAGGTTTTGACCTTCGGCCGTGTTCGCCGGACCTTCGACTTCGCTTGCCTTCGGGCCAACGCACGCTCGTCGCTTGCTTGAACCTTCGCTCCAAGCGAGGTGGCTTTGTGAGCCAGCGAGGGTTGCCTGCAGTGCGGCTGTCGATTTAGACCTGCATGGAATGCAACAAGGCGACGAGGGTTGAACCCGCGTCCGGAGGTCAGGGTAACAATCCCGAAGGGGAGAGGGACCTCGCAAGGACACATAGAGTTCGCGAGGGTTATTTCTTTGGACACCAGCTCGAGCGGCGCCTCTGCCGAGGGTCCTTTTCCCCAACAAGCTGCTCCTGACTACCTCCCCTCAACCCCGGTGTGCAGACTGTCCGTGACCTGGGCGGCGGACTGTCCGGCAGTGCCCAGAAAGTGCAAAACTGCACGGGGTGAAAACCAAAATCGATTGCAACTCGACCAAATCAAATGGGACTTCAATCAAACTTCTCCCAAGTGTTCTTCTACGTATTGGGGTGCTAATCCTAAGAAATCTTCACACCAAACCAAGTCAATCAAGAGAAATCCGAAGAACACTAGAAAAGGGGGAAGAATGAAGAACGAACACGATTTTGACCCGATCTACGTGCTCGTGAGGTTAGAGGAGAAATCCTTCGGTGGAAAGAAGGAACTCATGGCGTAGAATAATCTGATTTGAATGGAATCGCAAATCATCTCATGGAGAGGGAGAACGAAGCAAATCTCCGGGAGAGGAAAAACTGAAACACGAAGAACACACAAGCAAAACACGAATCGATCGGGAATTCAACCGTGTCTCGAACCCACGAGACAAAAGTGAGATTACGGTCTCACTTCCTCAAAATCTCCAGGACACAGAGCTATTGTTGCTCACTCTACGGATCACAGGCAGCGAGGTATGATTAGAACCTAAGCGAGGGCTAGAGAGAGAGCTCAGGAATGGTGGCTGCCAGGATAGAGAGAGAGGAGGGGCTGCCTCTCTTATTTATAGCCTAAATACAATAGTCCTCTTCTACCCCTAGATACAAGAGCGAATAGGCTAACCCTAGGGGTATTCCAGTCCAACTCTGCGGAGCCTTGATCCAATAGCCATGCGCCTTCCTCATCCTTAGCCTTGCCTCGACGCAAGCCTCAGGATGCCGCCACGTGTCGTCCTGTCGACCGCCGCACCTTTCTCATGGATAGCTTCACCGCAACGCAAGCCTCTCCGCACCGCCACGCGTCGATAGTCCTTTTTAGACCTCCCCCTGGTTTTGAGGCTGAAACCGGGAAACCTGTCCTCCGGCTAAGTTTTGTCGCCCAAACTCAGAAACCCGCCAACCCAGGTTTTGACGACCAAACCTGGAAACCGTCCACGCCGAGTTTTGAGGCCCAAACTCAGAAACCCGCCACCCCAAGTTTTGAGGCCCAAACTCAGAAACCGTCGAGGGTAGTTTTTAGAGGCACAACTACCAAACCCGCGCCATAGACGGGATGTGGTTCTCACACCCCGACCACCGACACCGATGCCGATGCATGTCTGTTGACACTGGTTATCTATCAAAATTAAAGGATAAATAAATATGAGAAGGGCATGAATTCAATCACCAATAAAGGTTTAGGGTTTTAATTGACAATATTCCATGAGTTTTGGTGAATTGTGATTCTGCAGGGACTAAACTAGGAAACCAGCGCTCATTGCTTCCCCTAGAAGGAAAGCAATGGGAGATAACGCAACCGCCACGCCATGAAGTTTCTAGAAGACTCCAGAGGACACCAGAAGACACTAGGAGGCCGGGCACCGCGGGACCCTGCCAGGTGGGACCGACCGGTCCCCCCCGGGCCCGCTGGCTTCCGTCTTCTGCAAGCTTCCTCCACCGCCTTTGAGGATCCATCTCAGCCCTACGTGAAGTCGGTTTGATCTAACGGTCACGGTTGATCCCTCAGGGCTATATAAACAGACCCCTAGGCCCCAGGGTAGAACAAGCCCCTCTTCAGAAACGACTACGCCTCATTCAGAAACCCTAGAAGAGACTTCAAGAGCCAGCTTTCAAGTAGAAGACTAGTTATCCCTCTAGTTAGGTTTAGAACCTAGTCTTATACTAGAACTAGAAAAGAGAGAGAGAGAGGAAGAGATCAAGAAGGAGCTTCGGCCTATCGGATCAACTTCTTCATCTTGTACCTACGGATTCAAGTTTATCTTCAACTTGCTTCAGCCACTGTTTCAGTAATCAACGTCTATATTTAAGTTTGAGCCATTGTTCTTATTATTCTTAAGGTTTATGACTCCCTTTTGAGTACTTTAATTCTAGTTATTCTAGAGTTGGAGTAGTTGGATAGTGTAAGCGTGGTGCTTAGACTTGATAGCTCATAAATGCCTCCTATAACGCCGGTAGTAGTGGTTGTTCGCAAGGGTGACTCTTATAGCCTTGTTGATTCTTCTATAGTCCACTTACTTGTGTGTAGGCTCGGTAGGATTATACATTTGCATAAAAGACTCATACTCTGTTTATGTCCTTTTATGGAAACTTCCCCACTAAGAATAATATAAACATATCACTCTTGAATTGGAATTAGACAGCCTTAGTGATTCCCTCTATACTTCTAGATTCTCCGTCCTTGTTAGCTACTCAGGGGTTAGACTTCAAGGCTTAACACTATCCGTTCCTTTGGGTTCAATATTAAAACTGGGTTACTCCGGTGAAGTGCTACATCGGTAGATTTTATCTGTGCGCTTGCGGATAAAGTAGAGTGTGCTACATCGGTAGATTTTATCTGTGTGCATAACAATGTCCAGCCTCCATGCTGGGCACAATGCATTCGCCTTCCTTCTTGGCCTCCCGCCAAGTGTCATGACTCCATCGTCTTCCTCCCAACTCGGTCGATGCACCGCACATCCCCATGTGCTCTCGCTCGTCGATGCCACGTGCCAGCTGCCACAGTTGGTCCTCAGGCCTTCCGGTCCGTCGGTCCAAGCCTCATGTCCGCCCTTCACCGCTCCCGATCCGTCGGCATGGCATGTCTCTACTTGACGTTCACCTCACCTTCGACCACTGTCTCCGAGCTCCAGACCTGCACATCAACACAGCCAAGAGACACATGTTGCCTCTCACCCCTTCCGGTAAGCCTGTTGACCGATCGCTCATCACTCAAGAAGGGAACCACAAGGGCACATATCAACCTTGTTTCACACATGGGAAAAAGTGAGAAGGTAAAATCAACTCCCATTCCTCCTCCAACTCTAGATGACATCTCTAGTAGTGATCTTAGTGATAGCTCTAGTGATGATGAATCTAGTGATGAAGAGATAGACAATATAACTAGAAACTTGGATAAAAAGACCAAACTCTATATCATCAAGTTATTGGAGGAATTAGAGAATGTTCAAGTCGAGCTAGCTACTAGAGATGATGATCTCATTGCACGAGAGAACATCTACATAGCTAGCAAGGAAGCTCTTGCAATAGAGAGAAGTGAGGTGGCTGCCTTGCGCAAGGCTTTGGCCAAAGAGCAAGGAAGCCATGCTATTACAAAGAATGAGAATGTTGAATCAAGCAAAAGTATTGTAACTTTGATGAAAAGTACAAGGAGCTTGTGCTGCAATATAACATTCTTTGGGATAGCTACTCACATCCCTCTAAGGCCATGAATGAATCTACTCCCTCCACTAGCCAAGGATGTGGAAAATGTTACAACCTTGATACAATTGTTTATTCCACTAACCTTGCAAACATAGAGGCAATGAAAAAGGAAATTGCCAGGCTCAATGAGATGATTGGTCAAGGGTACAACAACAAAGGTATACACATAGGTACCAAGAAAGTGAATGACCAAAACAAGCCCAAGTACAAGGATGGAAGGCATCCTTTCATCAAGGATGGTTTGGGTCACACAAAAGGAGGAAAAACCAATGGAAGGAAGAAAATAAATGGCTATGAGTGTGTTCAATTCTTGAGCAAGGGCATGGTTGGTACAGATCAGCCTGCACAAATGTTGGCACAACAACCAACTAAATCAGCACGACCAAGCTTGGTCGGCAGTGCTGATCAGTTGGTCGGCAGTGCCGACCCCCGCAAGAAAGGGAAGGCCACCAACCATGCCTCTGGTCAGAACAAGCCCAAGCAAATGGTGTATTTGCCCAAGAATGATGCCCAGAAACCAAAGAAATCAATGTGGGGCAATCCAAATGCTTACACATACCAACCGAAGGCACATTCTCCTCGTCAAAGCTTGTCATCTTGCTTTGTCTTGAAGAACAACAGCAAGGGGGATGTGTATGCCAAGTATATTAGCAAAGGAACTAACACTTACTTGCATACTTCCATTTGGGTTCCAAAAATTCTTGTGACTAACTGAAGGGTCGAGATGGCGGACTAGAGGGGGTGGGGTGAATAGTCCATTCTAAAAATTAATCACGCCAGCTAACTGAAACAAATGCGGAATTAAAACTATCAGTCTAGCCAAGACTACACCCCTCTACCTATACTCTTTAGCACCTTATAAAAGATCCTAAACAAAGAAAATAAGGTGTCGGGCTAGCTAGAGCTCACCTAAACAATTCTAGCAGCAAGATCACACAAACCTATGCAACTAGTACTCAATTAATCGGGGAGCTCCTACACATGCTACTAAGCAAAAGCACAAAGCCTAAGCTCACTAGCAATGCTCAATAACAAGCCTACACAAGCCAAATTAGAGAGCTCAACTTAGCTACACAAACTAAGCAATGTGACTAGTAAGACTACAAGTCGACTAGTCACTCACGGGATCAACTTCTATGCTACACAAGCAAGGAAGGTAACTAGGAAGCTACAAAAGCTAACTAATTACAAGAGCAACTACACAAGCACAATATATATGAACGAAAATACAAGCTTGTGTAAGGAGAATGCAAACCAACGGGATGAACAAGGTTGACACGGGAATTTTATTCTGAGGTTCACTTGGTCGCCACCAAGCTAGTCCCCGTTGAGGCAAGCCCAAGGTTGCCGCCGATCCTCTCGCTAGTGGTGACCCTAAGTCACACTCTCCATGATGGAGTGCTCTCCAAGGGCTCTAGCTTTCGATCCGAGTGGACCACTTGGTGCTCTTCGCACCTCTCTCCACTAGAGTTGCCCTTCGCGATCTCCCGCGAGGCGAGCACAATCTTCACGCGGGCTTCATGATGGAGACCCAAACACCAAGCTGTCTAGGAGGTGGCAACCTCCAAGAGTAATAAGCACCACCGGCTTGCAACTCGACCCCCTAGTGCCATTCTATGCTATCTCTCAAAGCAACGCACTAGCGATCACTCACTCGCAATGGATTAGCACATTAGCAAGCACAAGCGAGTTAGAGGGCTCTCTAGCACATCCACACAAGCCACAAAGGCTTTGGAGTGCTCGGCTCAGCTTAGCATCCAGCCCACGGCCGGCCTCAACCACTATATATAGAGGGGGCGAAAGTAACTAGCCGTTCCCCACTTTTTCTCGAGCTCCACAAAAACAACTGGTACTACCGGTCGGGCCCCCAACGTTCCACGAAGCGAGCAGGCGAGAAACCAGGCGGTACTTCCGGTCAACGACCGGTACCTCCGGTCAACATGACCGGTACTACCGCTTCACACTTCACTACTCCCATTTGATCAAAAAGAGCTACAAGGCCGGTACTACCGCCCGGATTTGAACCTCAGCCCAACGGCTACTTCACCTGAGCAGTACCTCTGGTCCTTGACCGGTACTACCGCTCGCTGGGCCGTTACTTCGGGTCAACCCCTTAGGCGCCCGTTGGAAGAAACTAAGCACGAAACGAGACTTCCAGAGCCCCGATCGGTACTACCGACCCCCGTACCGGTACTACGACCCCCAGACTGGTACTACCGCCCGTCCCCCGGTAGTTCCGCTACCAGCCGGAGCTCCGCGGTAAAACGCCCATAACTCTTCGCTCCGAACTCCGATTTCGATGATCTTGGACATTTTGGAAAGCGTATTCAGAGGGCTACACAACCCACACGAATACACAATCCAAAACACAAAGGATTAGAACAGATTTCCAATCCAAGATCCATCACTTCTCTTTTTCAACCAAAGCTTTCTCCAAAACTTCTCCGAGTTGATCCAAAACAACTCCAACACCTTCTCCTTTGCAAATGTGCCAACACCACCAAGTGTACACCACCATGTGCATGTGTGTTAGCATTTTCACAATCATTTTTCAAAGGATTTTCACTTGCTCTCACCTCGCCACTTGATCCTAGTAACATCGCAAAGTTAGATCGCTCAAGTGGCACTAGATGACCGATATGCAAACAAATTTTTACCCCTTAATAGTACGGTCATCTATACTAAACCCGGTCATAAACTTCTCTACACACCTATGACCGGTGAAATCAAATGCCCTACACATATACCTTTGCCTTGGGCATTCCATTCCATCTCCTCCGGTGTTGATGCAACACATGCACCAACCTATCTCCAAATGATATGATCCACTTCATATCATCACATGGCCTCCATGGTCCATCGATCTTGACCTCACTTGCTTTTCACCATTGCTTCGGTCCTTCGGCGCCAAGTCTTTGCTCAAGCCTCCCGACACTCGGTACCAACGACTTCAAAGCCTCCAACTTGCCCTTCACCTTCGCAACCAGTCCATCAAGCCAAGTCTTGCCTTGATCTTTACCATCTTAGCCACATGACTCCATGTCATGTCACATATGAAATAAGCTCCTTCATCTCATGTGTGAGCCTTTGCAACATCCTCCAAGCCATTTCACCTCTATGGCATATGTTGCTCACACATGATCATATGTGGACTAATCACCTGTGTATCTCACATAAACACCATTAGTCCACCTAAAGTTGTCACTCAATGACCAAAACCAAACTAGGACCTTTCAATCTCCCCCTTTTCGGTAATTGATGACAACTCTACAAAGATATGGAAATTAAGCTCATTTGGATTCTATGTTACTTATCCAACGTTAAGACCACATATGAAGATTTGGATAAGCACCATACAACCTGACTTTGTAGTGTTAACTCCCCCTACATGTGTGCTCAAATGGTTTGGTTTCAAGCTTGCACACATGCATAAATATGAAATTTGTGGGAGTGTTAGCACTACTAAGTGATGCTAAGGTATACAAAATAGAATTGTACCTTTGTAGCATGTATACCACATTTTAATTCATCCTTAGCATCAACCTTGCTAGAAACAAGTGAAACTAGATACCACGTGAGAACAACATTATAATCAAGGTTCTACTTACCACTTGTTACACTAAGACTATGCTCTAAATATCAATAGAAGGAAAACAATCATCATCCAAGTCTTAGCTCTAGCGAACATTGCACACAAGCATATATATCCAATGTAAGACATATGCAAGCAAGTCACATGAATGTGCACATATCAAAATGCAATCAACCAAGTTCATGAGCTTGCTCGCCTTGCTTGTGTGCTCTCTTTGTCCCAGGAATTTTGATCCTTTTCCATTGTTCAATCTTGCTCCCTCTTGATCCAAATCCATCTTCCTTTCTTGTTTTCCCCCCTTTGTCCTTGACATATCACAGTTGATATATCTTTGCCACAATTTCTCCCCCTTTGTCATCAATAACCACAAAAGGTATGCTCTTTGCTCACAAAGGGTGACACTAGGGTAGATGGTTGACACTTGAGTCTTGTATTTTTTATGGACACTACCATATATGTTGGAATGACACCACATGTAGGATCTTTGACCTTGATACCAATAGGTGGGGCACCACCCCTATGTCATAGCATGAGTCATTCACTTGATAAACTTGAGCTCTTGTTGGCGAGGGATGCTTTGCTTGATTTGATCACTTAAAGTTGAGGATCACTTGAAGTCTTGTAGGATACCACTTGAATGAAAGTTTAAACTTGATATCCATTCGCATTATTGTCTTCTTCTTGAACTCCTGTCATGAGGTTCTCATTTGTGACTTGAACTATTAAATTTACACAAGATATCTAACTCGGTTTGCTCTACAGTAAGCTTCTTCACACATCTTTCAATGGTTATCTTACTCACGTTGAATTAGACACTTGAATGCTCATCTTCTAGATCAAGTAATTGGGTTCACTAGCTCATGAACAAACTCATATACTAACCACTAGATCATATAATCAAACAAGCAATAGTGGTAGGCTATGAATTTAAAACTTTTCATTTGTTATGCGTAATCCTATTAAGCATGTACTATATGCACTAACCACATACTAGTAAGGGATGAAATGATCATGCACATTACAATGATACCTTTGCTATCTTGGAGTAGAGGATAGTCATTAGATTCCAATTAAGCTCTGCAATAGCAATGTGATGTCCATGGTGAAGACCAATAGATACCAATTGATAGAACAAATCTTCACCCATATGATCAAGTGCACTAGCTCAATGTTGTGGTTGACATTGCTTCTTCATTTGTTCTTTGCTTGCTTGAGAGCTTCCCAATAAATACCAATGAAGATCATACCAATTGATAAACTTCAATTTGCTCTCTAATTTGGGTTGTTGCTTGCTTTCTAGATCAACCCTTTTGATTTCTTCAATTAAGCATCCCAAACATCCTTTGAATCAGCACTTCCATATTAGCCTTCCAAGTACCACACTTGGTTAACCTACAAAAGGTGGCAAGCCCCTACAAAAGGGAGAAGTGACCTCTCTCCAAAGAACATCCTTGACCCTTACTTGAAATGCCTTTGTTTGATTGATCCAATGGTGAACTCATCATGATGAAAGCTTCTTGCTTGGTTGCCTAAGTTCAACTCTTTCTTCTTTGAGTCCTTTTCTTTCTTCCAAATGATCTTCTATTATTACTAGGACTTGATCTCTATCTCCATCTTGATATTGGTTTTGATCTTCAATTTGAGTACCAAATTGTGTGCCAAATATACTTCTCAATTGAATGGCCTTGTACTCATCTTTGTCATGCTTCTAGCCCATTTCAAAACCAAACATAGGTCCCTCAATCACTTATAAACATGATTCCAACTTGAGGGCCTTTCAATTATAGTGACTCTAGATCAATCCAGTATTAAGCCAATCCAACTAGATTTGATCTTTCAATCATGGCTATCTTCTCAGCTCGCTCAGATTTTGCATTATTGGACAACTTTGAGCAATTGAGCTATACTCTACCAATTTGAAGCAAACTTGAAGATAACTTGTTTGAACACTCTCACAAGACATATATCCATTCAAACCACTTACTAAAGGTCATCGAACATATCCAATCAAACTAACTCAAACTTGAGCACTAAGCAATTTATCCATTCAAACTTCTCATAGCAAGCAACATATGCATATATATATATCCAATTCAATCAACGCAAACGCACCCAAATGAATGTGATCAAGTAGAGATATACCTTGGTAGCCCATGATCATCCAATAGCAAGCATCTACTCAATTTGATTGCAAGCCTTCAAATATATTCAATAGACCACCACAACATGAACTTTGCACTTGTATGTGGTAGCACTTGGACTTCACTTTATTTGACTTATCATTGGGTTTGGATGTGCACTAAGCTTCCTTACTTGACTCAATCACATGATGAACAATATGAAATCAATTGAATCAAGTCTCCAATGCCATGGTACCTACACACATTCATCCACTTTTTGATGGTACCCAAACTTGTTTGGGTCCTCTCAAGTTAGGTGCAAAATACCAAGGCAATGCCTTAGTATGAGTAGTGGGATGTTATGCAATAGTGACCAATGTGGTATCATCACCATCCTTTCTAAGCACAATATTATTATCAATTGAAGTGAGCTTAGAAGTGTTACCTAGGGGACATGAATTAGCCATGTGTCCCCTTTCCCGGCATGAGTAGCAAACTCTCTTGGATTGAGCGTTTTCTTCCTTGCTCATGTGTTGCTCCTCATTGCCTTGCTTCTTCGTGTTTGCTTGTGCCTTCTTCTAAAATTTGTTTCGACAAGCCAAAGCTAGGTGGCCCAATTTATCACAACTATGGCACTTGACTTGGGTGAGGTCTTGTGCTAATCCTGATCTTCTACCTCCCCTTCTTGTCTTCTTCTTGTTCTTCCCCATATCACCATCTTCATGGTTGATCTTTCTTTGCACGTGGGGCTCCCTTTCTTGTGGCAACACTTGAGGCTTCATGGTTGGGCAATGCTTAGCAAAGTATCCCATTTCATGGCACCGATAGCACATGAAATGAGATAGCTTCTTTTCTTCTTGCTTCTTCATCTTCTTGCCCTTGGTTTTGTTCCTATTGAAGCCGACACCACTCTTCTCACCATAGCTCTTTTGATTCTTCATCATGTGCTCATAGGTGACTTTGGAGCTGTAGCACCTCTCTAACTTGTTGCTCAAATTCTTCACTTGACTTTTGAGCTCTGTCGATGATATGAAAAAGGGGTACCCTAAAACCTACACCTCAAAAAACCAAATCATGGCAAGACCCACAATCACCCCTCAAACCTCAGCCTACAGGCCAGCCTAGGTACCAATCTATACTGGGCCAGCCCACGACTATACCTCCGCAGTGCAGCATATCCACAAGGAACCCATCTTTAGGACCACGCCAATGCCCGCTTGAGGTACGGCAGCGGAAACTCCGCTGAGCGAACGGGGCAGGCCTCGACAGCCTAGCCTCATCCCCCCTCACTCCTCGAGCATCCATCGAGGAGCATTCCCTCGAGCTCTCTGAAAGCGGCCTCACCCATCCCATCACATACTGCTCGGGGGGCATCCCACGAACTCCCCTTGGGTATGGAACACTTCCGGGTGAAGGAAGCGGGCCTCAGCGTCATCCCGCCTTCCGTATATATCTACCTCCTACTCATAGGCATTAAATGCACTCCACCTACCCCCATCCAAATCATATGGTCTCTGTACGACACCATGATGGATCGTACCCCGGTTAAATCAAACTAAGGTCGCCCATGCACGTGAAATGTGCCTGACGTGCGGAGCAATCGCTCCATACCGTGCACTGTGTCGTCAAGCGCCCCTTCGAGGCATAAGCGTCAACGCCTCCCCCGCAACCTCTGGGGCTCGACCCTATACGCTTAGGGCTTGACCAAGCCCAAGGGAGCCTCGATCGCCTCGATCGTCTCGACCACTCCCTCGAAGCATAACACTACCGGGGCCAGTGAAGCACTCCAACGGCTAGCGACTCCACGTCCCCGCGTACGCTCGCGCATGGGCATCGTCCACCACCGGCATCACCGGGCACGTCGCCACAGGGCCGAGCATGTCTCTATAGCAGCGCCGACATGACCGGCAATGCCATCGCCAACGTCATCGCCTACGATAGCCCTAAACTCGTGTACCCCTGAGCCTCCTCTTCGCCTATAAAAGGGGACGCTAGGGTTTAGGGTTAGGCAGAAGGAAAGGAAGAAGTGGCGTTAGGTCACACCACACACAAGCATTCAAACTCCCAAGCCACTATAGCCTGGGACTCCTGAGACTGATTCCCTAAGTTCCAGATCCTTCCTTCACACCCCTCGTATTCTCTCGCAGGGCCTTCTACCCCCACTGGACGTAGGGCCTTCTATTGCCCGAACCAGGATAAATCATTGTGTTCTTCTTGCATCACCATCCAGATTAGGGAGCACGCACATATAAATTTACTCGTTGGTGTAGGCCCCCGGGTCCCGAACACCGACAGTTGGCGCGCCATGTAGGGGGAAAGCGATTTTCTTCCTGCCTGAGGCCATACCTTTGCGAAGCCACGGAAGCGCTGTACTCCCTAGCATGGACCAGGTCGTAGCTTACCTTGCATTGTGGAGCACTCGGGGGCTCAGCAGGTCCCCAGCGTGGGCCATGACTCTTTGCGGATCCCGCGAAGGATCCGTAAAGGGTCACCATTAGCGAACATCTTCATTCGCTGATGTTATGTCATGCCTTGTTTCGCATCTGTGCACCGCTTCCCCTTTCCGTTCACTGATGTTACGTCAGGCGGAGAGATGAAGCCGACCGCATGATGAGAAACAGGAGGCATGGGGAGGAGGCTGGCTCTGCTTCCACTACCCTCCCTCTAAGCTCGCTCGAGCCTGCCGTCGACATGCATGTAGCCTAGGAACGGGCGTGGCTAAAAGAGGATGTTGAGTGGAATGGAACCAGCTGCCTCCCCCCACGGGCTGCCACTGGAGGCGGTGGAGGCTTTCGGGAAACCAACAACCCAGAAACGCCTCCCGCGCCCTCCGCGGCATAACCGGGCGAGCCGAGGGACCTGCCGCCAACGGCAAGCTCTCCGCCTGAACTGCATCACCTTCTGCGTGCTGGTACTACAACTCCAGTTCGCAAGGTTGTCGTTTCCTCCAAAGGATCGGCAGAAAGGTGACACGCAGCAGGGCAAGGCAAGCCCGACAGCCCAACTTCTTGCTTCTCAGACAATGAGGAAATCATTTGTGGTAGAAGGTCCTCGCAACTCATCATTGTGGTTGGACTCATGCCTATCGTCTTCGTCCACCATTGATGTGATGACATGCACGCCATGTATGGTTCTCCGACACATTCAAAACACCGCCTTGAAAAGGGCATGCTAAACGTGTCAGAGAAGGGAAGAGAAGGGACTGAGCCCAAGGACAAAGCAGGCATCAACCCTGATGACCCTTCTTCACTCGTGAAGGAGACAGGACCTCATGGATTCAACACAGAATCCTTCTCCTTCTCTCCTCCACGTACCTCCAAGTTCCATAGAAAGAGCACAGACAATGTATCTCTGTAATCCGAGAAATGAAATAAAAACAGGCTCCCTTCGTTCCAAAAAGGTTTTGCTCTGTAATCAAGGTTTGAAAAAAAACTTCCCAAACCCACGGTCAAGGAACTGTGGACAAAAGTTGTTTCCACCACCCTAGAGTAGACTTCCTTGTAAAGGTTCCTTCGTAGGATGCCCTTGCTAGAAATAAAAAAGCCAGAGGGTTCCCTAGTGAGCCTAGGAGCCACGCATGCATAGAAGGACGCCCCGGTTGAAATCACAACGGCACTAAACCACGAAGGTCTTTGCAGGGAAGCCGAAACACTTGGGTCTTCAGATAAGAAGCTCGACATACGAGGGCAGGCACCAGTACAGCACGACTAGGCAAATCACTGACACTCCAGCAGGGGTAAAGTACGCGAAGACTAGGGAAGGACCGGTTAAAACAAGGCATCCTGCCTAAGGGACTGCAGGTATCATAAAAAGCCCCCGCCGAGAAGTCTCGTCAGGGCGCTGACGCAGCAGGTGGCCTGACACCGCGCCTCGCTGACCGCCCGGGCTCTGACCCTGAAAAGAAGAGCTTTGCGGTGGTTCGCCCCCAGCGAATCCCGCAACAGTGCGAAATCCTGCCCAGTGGTATCACGGGCAAAACAGGGCCGCCCTCCTCGAAGTTCTGGCGTCAGCAGCCAAACCTGAGAGCCTAACTTTGGGGCGAACCAAAGGCTCGAGGACTCGGACATGATCGAAGACAATGAGGGTCGAGCCCGCCCGAGGACCGCAAGCCTTTGACGGGACTAATCGATACCCGCCGACTCTCGAGCTCAGGCGCCCAACCAAGCGATGCAAAGCGTACAAGGCGTCCTCGACAATCCAAGGAGAGCGGCGCCTATGGGTCAACATGATAAGCTACGTTCCTTTCTTCCAAAACTCTCTCCTCTATTTTTCACCAATAGAAAAACCCTATCGACCCACTCACGACTAATCAATGCCCCCTTGTCTTCGAGCATATGGAACAGGGTCAATCGTGTCTTCTAACGGAGAGCTAGTCGAGGTCCGACCGCGATCGCCCTCAAGGGCTAACGGCACCCCTAGCAGTACTAAGAACATGGGAGACGGACTAAGTTCCTTAGCGTTCAAACAAACGGCTGATTAAGCGTAAGAGGGGGCGATGGGAGCGTGCAAACCTCCTCCCTCTCACCATTCCGAGAAACGACGGCTGGTCACGCTCGAGAACTGGGCTAAACCTCGTAACATGGATGGGAAGGGGGAGTGCTTACAACGCTTCTTTCTAAAAAAACGAAGAGCGGCCCAAAGCGGAGCCGTCTCATAAGCCTGCTAATAAACCTATCTCTGCAGGAACATACCCTCGAGGAAAAGGATAAGTACCACTGTTGGTCATGCCATCCGGGCCCCAATGCCACAGAATAGAGCAGCACGAGCCGAGGCAGAGGCATTTGAAAGCGTCCCATGAATCGGGAAGAAGGCCCTGTCAACAGAAGTTCCAAAAAACAAAAAGGGATCGGAGGGGCATCGATGAAACAACGGAACAAAAAAGCGCAGGAAGGCCCGACGGCCAAAGATCGACTGCATATATATATATATTTATAGTCAAGGGGACACAAAAGCTCTACCCTGAAGCTGCTCGAGGAGTACACCAAGGTGCTCATCACCCTCGACGACGGCTCCAAGCAACTCCAGGGCATCCAACGAGGCCTCGATCCAGGCCCCTTCATCGGGAGTCCCGGATGATCTGCTCCACGGGAACCTCGGCGACCAAGGCCTCGGTAGCATCATCGTACTCCTCAATGAGCTCCTCGAGGTCGGCCACCCCGGATCCCTCCGGGAACCCCACGAGCCCACGCAGATCATGTCCAGAACGGACCTGAGCGCCCGCTAGAGCCACCGCGGCACCACGGTGAATGTCGCGCTCCACCGAAGCCCGGACACGTCCAGGCACGTCCTGGAGGCATTCCATGAGGTTCCAACCACGGGCACGCACAAACTCCACCACCGCCTCAGCCACCGGGCGAAGGACTTGGAGCATAGCCTCCAGCTCGGCCACTCGGTCGTCCGCCATGGTCAGTTGCCCACGAAGGTCCGCGGCATCCAACGCCGCCGACGCCGCCAAAACCGTGTCCTCCAAGTTGCGGATACATGGGTGTATGCCGAGTCTCTGAGTGATGAGTGATTGTCAACTGGGGTGATGCGCATGTTCTTTGGCTTGTGTTGTGCAGGTGTCGAGCACGGATACAGTGATCGAGGGCAAGGTGAAGGTCAAGTAGAGACGTGCCGTGCCGATGGACCGATAGTGGCGAAGGGCGGACGTGAGGCTTGGACTGAGGGACCGGTGGCCTGACAGCCTGGGACAGCGATGAGCGAAGACTTGCGGTCACGGTGTTGCTCGGGTCGAGGACCTAGGGACACGTGTCGGTGGACGGGGTGCACAGGCGGTGCATCCCTTCTACGGCTCGATTTGGTGGTTGGGCCACAGAAAAACCACCGAGTGGACGGTTTCCAGGTTTGGCCCTCAAAACCTAGGCACTGATGGTTTCCGAGTTTCGGCCACAAAACTCGGGCTGAGGACGGTTTCCAGGTTTGGGCCTCAAAACCTGGGTGCTGTGGGTTTGCTGAGTTTGGGCCACAAAACTCAGGCGATGGTCGGCTGGTTTCCCGGTTTGGGCCTCAAAACCGGGGGTTGGCTGTGAAGGCTGGTTTCACGGTTTGGGCCACAAAACCGGGGGCGACGTCCGGGAAAAGGACAAGCAGAGCGGTGGCGGCACGTGGCAGCAATCGATGAGGTTACGTCGAGGCAACACTACCAGTTGTGCGGGCATGGCCGTCGGATCACCACCTACCACGAGTTGGTCCAGAATAACCCTAGGCTTTAGCTGTTTCGCTCCGTAATTAGTTAGGGGTAGAGTGGGAATTAGAATTAGGATAAGTAGATGGAGACACCCACCTCCCATCCCATCTCAGTCATTTGCTCTTTGCCTTCTAGGTTTTCCTGCTCTCCCAATCCCCTGCTGTAGCAACTGAGATCCGCAGAAAACCATACCTCTGTGTACTAGAGATTTTGAGGAAGTGAGACCGTAATCTCACTGTTGTAGCATGTGGTAGCCACACGGTTGTAGATCGATGACTTGATTCATGTTTTGTTCGTGTTCTTCGCGTACTTTGTTTCTCCATGATTTTCCCGTCACTCGATCTCCCTCTCTAATGTGTCTTTGCGAAATCCGTTTGAATCAACTTGTTCTTTACAATGAGCAGATCATTTCCACCGAAAGAATTCATCTAACTCCTCACGAACAAGTAGATTGGGTTGATTTTGTTTTCGTGGTGCTTTTTCGTTCATACTCCTTCCCCTTCGATTTCCCGGTGATTGAGTTGATTTGAGCGGATGATTTCTTGGGGATAGTCTCCTAACTACCTCGTGATCATCTTCTCCAAGTTTGGGAATAAGGGATTGTGATTTGATTTGGATTTGGGAGGATTCGTGTGAGGGGCGACCGAAATCGCCCTCACTGGGTGGTCGCGGACAGTCCGCGGTTCCACCGGCGGACAGTCCGCGCGTCGGGGGCGAGCCGGACCAGTGGTTGTGTTCCTCGACTGAGTTGCTTCAGTTTGAATGGTGGACAGTCCGCAGTTGCAGGTCGCAGACAGTCCGGGAGTTTAGCAGAAGGGTTCAGCAACCTTGCTGTTTTGATCTTTTGGCTGGCGGACAGTCCGCCATAGGCTCGCGGACAGTCCGCAGCAGGGCGGACAGTCCGGGACGTCAAGTCCGGACAGTCCGGGACTTGGCTGAAGCCTCCGGTTTAGTGCGTTTGCTCTCCTGACTTTTCCAGTTGGTTTCCGGACTTCTCGTTTTGCCCTAGAGTTGACCAAGGAACCTCTCTAGGTATCTTTGCTACTCGTTAGCATCGGTATTTGGGGATTTCTCGACGTAGCTTTCCATCTACGTTCGGGACTTGGTTTTTGAGGGTCAAACTTGTGCCGGTGCTTTTGGCGTTTGGATTGCTATCGTTTTGTGGTGCCTCGCTGTGATCCTAGGGATCATCCACCCTCTTCTAAGGGTCGTGGGCATCACGGTTTTGATCAAAGTTTTTGGGGGTTGATTTGTGGGACAAAGGCCGAAGTTTCAAGAGAAATTTTTGAGCTCCCATTCACCCCCCCCTCTGGTCGCCTTGCTATTGCATTCTCGGTCCTTCAATTGGTATCAAAGCGGGTTAAGGATCTTCCACCTTAGCCGGTACCAGATCCACAGAAGGCGACATGGATCGCGGCGTGGGCAAACCGCCATTTTTCGATGGGACGAACTATGCGTATTGGAAGATACGCATGTCGTCCTATCTGCAGAGTATTGGTGCTTCCATTTGGGATATTTGCAACTCTGTCGATTACGTGGTCTTGGTTGCTCGTGTGACTCAGCATTAGATCGATGAGCACGATGCCAATAGCCGAGCCCGTAATGCTCTTTTCTCCTATTTGAGCATGTCCGAGTTTGATCGCGTTTCTCACCTCGCTACGACTCGAGAGATTTGGGCTACCCTCATGCGTTTCCATGAGGGAACCACTCAAGTCAAAACCCGTCTCTACGAGTCGTTCAAGCGAGAGTATGAGAACTTTTGACATATGCCTGGCGAGAGCATAGAAAGTTTATTCGCTCGCTTTCAGTTGATTGTCAACAGGATGAGGGCTAACAAGGAGTTGTTGCCTTTCGACGATCATGAGAGAGGTTTGAAGCTTTTGCACACTCTTGATCGGTCGGTGTGGGACTCGAAGGTTCAGGCGATCATCGAATCACCTAACTATGAGACCCTCACATGCGACGAGCTCTTCAGTAAGCTCAAGTCCAGTGAGATTGACGCCATGGAGAGGGCTTCTTATGAAAATCCTTCTGGCCCGTCGATGGCTTTGGTTTCTGGATCTTCTGCTAACCCCTCTGGAGGCTTTGCACTTTCTTCTCTTCTTTCTGTCACAGAGGAGCAGCTGGAGTTCATGGGGGATGACGAGTTGGCTTTGCTTGCCAACCGGTTCTCGCGGTTTCACAACAACCGCATGAACCGTCGCCGTGGAGGAGGACGCTCGGGATGTTTCGAGTGCGGCGACCCCAACCACTTTATCGCCAATTGCCCGAAGAAGAACATGCAGACCTTCGTCAAGGCGGATCATGGGCACAAGTACGACTCCGGCAAGCGCAAGGAGAAGTACGTCCCCACGAAGCACAAGCGGAAGGGCGGCTTCAACAAGGAGTACATCAAGACGAAGTACTTGGAGAAGGCCCAGACTGAGCAGCGTGCGTTCTTCGCCATGCTCAGCGACGTCGATGACTCGGATGACGACTCCGCTTCCTCAAGCGACGACGAGTCCGAGAAGAAGAAGAGGATCGGGGACAAGCTGAACGGCCTCTGCTTCTTCGCCGATGACGAGGGCTTCTGCACCATGGCCCTCGGCAAGGAGGTCGACGGCGAGCTAGAGGACATCCCTCGGAACGACAACGACGACGACGACACCTCCCAGGTATCTCAGACCCCCGACGAGCTTTCTGCTGAGGTCAAGAAACTTATTGCCGCCCTTCTTAGTCAAGATAAGTTGGTTAGGCGTGCTGCTAGAGAGCGGAAGGAGTTTAGGCAGAAGTGGGAGGATACGGTGAAGGAACTTGAATCTATCAAGTCCACCGTTGTTGTCACAGATGAGGAGGAGTGTGAGATGTGCTCCACACACATGACTGACCTTCTCACTTTGAGAAGTAATTATGTTGTGTTGGTAGGAGAGGTGGATGAGCTGATGGCTAGATCCTTGCTGTTGGGTGTGTGCAAGTCCTGTGCGGGCTTGCAATCCGAGTTGGCAGAGAAGAATGCCAAGATTGTGTCTCTTGAGAAGGCCAGCTCGGATAGCACGTGTGTGACTAGGTGCGTTCTTTGTGAGGGTTTGGAGATGGAAATTGCAAACGTGAAGCATGACAAGATGCAAACCGAGGAGGAAAACACATACCTTCGGACCATCTTGTCATGGGTGTCGAGTGATGAGCCGCAGCTTGGGATGATGATCTCCCAGTTCAAGCGTGCTGCTGGAGGTCCAGGTGTAGGCTTTGCACAGGGTGTTGAGTGCGCTTCATCTTTTGGGAAGATTGGAGAGTCGAGTGGTCTGAACCCATGTGAGAAGCCCAACTACACCACTACTCCCAAACTTACCAAGATTCCACCCAAAGAGCATCTAAAGCCTAACACCAAGGATGGTGTATTTGTGGAACCTCCGACAGCTCCACCCAAGAAACAATCGTGGGCTCCAAAACCAAACAACCTCAAGAACAAGCTAGACACCATGCCACCCATCCAAGAGGAGCTTATGCCACAGAAGGGCAAAGTGATCCACACCCACTACCGTGAGTACCAACAACCCCCTATGAGAGCAGTGAGGTACCACTGTGAGCACTGTGGGAGAGATGGTCACTTGAGTGAGTTTTGCTTTTGGCGCAAGAGAGAGGCGCGCCGAGCAAAGGAGATTAACAACATGGACATGTACCATCCTTTCCATGATGTACATGTGCCAAATGTTCAGAGGTGTGTTGCTAGGCCTAGAGGTCCAAAACCTCAAGTTCCTAGGCCTAGGCCGCGAAGAGAGCGTGCCCGGCGGGAGCCTGCATTTGTGGGCTATGGACCCCGTGGCGGTGGCTTTGTTGAGCATTTTCCCCCATCGCGTTTTGAGTATCGCGATGGACGCTCCTCCCTTAGCGGACCACGTTTTCCTCTACGTGGTGATCGCTCTTCTCGTAGGCGTGCTAGGAATGGTTTTTCTGCTAACCGTTCTTTTGAGCAGCCGGCCCAACACTAGTATAATTCCTATTTTACTAACCCCAGTGTTGGACCGTATGCTCACCCTGTGTCTTATTATTGATATAGGTAAAACGATTGGAGAACGTTTGGTTGGTGGATTCCGGTTGCTCAAGGCATATGACCGGAAACGCCAAGTGGTTCTCCAGTCTTAGTCTGATCGCCAGAAAGGAGTTTATCACCTTCGGCGACAATAGCAAAGGTAAGGTGTTGTCTCGTGGGTCGGTGCGAGTTAATGAGCACTTTGTGTTGCGCGATGTTGCTCTTGTTTCTAACTTGCATTATAACCTTCTTTTTGTTTCGCAACTTTTCGATGATGACTATGAGATACGTTTTAAACCAAATCTCAGTCGCATTTTGGATCCTCAGGGCAATCTTGTATGTGTGATTTCGCCCTTTGGAAAAGTCTTTCGTGCGAATTTCTCGGAATCGTTTGGAGTTTCTCGTTGTCTTTTGGCTGGACCTTCCTCCTCTGACCTTTGGAAGTGGCATAGGAGACTAGGTCACCTGAGCTTTGACTTGTGTAACACCTCTGGTATTAAGCAACCCTAAATGCAAAACTTGACATCTCATGAGCATAAGCATCATCATCACATGTTGCATTCTTTCTTTAAAGTGTTATTTCATGTGATGGTAGTTACTGTGGTGATTGGTGTGATGCTTGTTTGGCTTGTTTTGGAGTGTTTGAGTCTCCTAAGTAGTTGAACCTTGTTGAGGGGTCAAAATGAAGCTCGGTTTGTGTTGGTCATTATGGCTAACCAAGTCCCTAACCCTAGTTGCCTTAATAGAACCCTAGGAGCCCTTTTGTTTGACTAACTAAGACCTCCTTGATAGAAGCTTTGCATGGCTGTGGGCCCTTTACCAAAAGTGTGTAGATTTTAGAGTAGAACAAAAAGTGTTTAAGGGCTAACTCATGAAAATGGGTTTAACAAGGTGTTTTAGGAACCACAAGGCAGAAATGGGGGAGATTTGACTTAGAAAAATTCTTCCAAGTCCTAACGGCCGAAACAGTTTCGCCTGGTGATCTTTGGAGAATTCTTGAGAGCAATCCAGGCCGAACCAAAGCTGGAACTTTTAACCAAAGTTGTAGTCGGCATGTAGCTCTAACCTAAGGAACAATCGGTGTGTTGTTTCATCGAGTGGTTAGCAAGTTAATCGCGTCCAAAATCCGGCCATCAGCGACTGAATCGGTCGATTCAGTTTGAATCGACGCCGTGGTCATGGTCGACCGCGCCAGAACTTGGCCGCCGCGTGGCGTGCCGCGGCCGGCCGAGCCAGCGCTCGCGCGCGGCGTGGCGAGCTCAAGTTGCCAGCTCGCCCCCGCACTGACCGAAGCCGCCCACTCCCTCCGTTCTTTCTCCTCCTTGCTCTCGCCGTTGCTCGGGCGGAAAGGGGGGTAAGCACCGAGCGCCGCCGCCGTTCACCGCTGACCCAACCACCCAGCCAGCCTCGCCTTCACCTCCCGCATCGCCAGCTCTAGCTAGCGCTCGCCTAGAACGCCTAGGTAAGCCGCGGGGTGAGTTCCCGCCATGACCGCTGAGCTCGGTCCGCCGTGGATCGGCCCTCCCTCCGTGCAAATGCTTCCGCTCTAGCTCATGTTTGAGGGTCAATGAGGTTCGTGGAAGAGGTAGAGGGTGACGGTTTGGTCGATTAGGGTTTGGTGACCGCGGTACGCCGCCGTCCGCCGCTCGCCGTGGTCGCCGGGGATGGCATGGTCGTGGCCGCGGGTGCTCAGGGTGGAAACCCTGGCTTCCAAGCCTTGCGCTAGGTCTCTAGAGGTCGGAGGAGTAGGTCTCGGGGGTCGGTTTAGCTCGTCGTTGTCGGAGCCGGCCGGCGTGGCGAGGCCGCGCCGCCGTGTCTGCCATTGGCGATGGCGAGCTCAATCCGTGCATGCGCTAGGCCAGATAGTGGTGCCATCGGGTGCGGAAGGAGGAGAGGAGTAGAATGGTGGTGGTGGTGTCGCCGGGGAGGTCGCCGCCGGCGAGCTTCGCCACAGTCAAACCTTCCCCTGCTTCGGTGAAGATGACAGGTGGGGTCGGTTTGACCCAGGGTCCCGCCAGTCAGTCGCTCGGGTCCCGGTTGTCAGTGACCTCGGTGCAGTAGTTTGGGTGCGCGTAGCAGTTTAAGCTGAAGAGTTTTTCAAGGTTTTGTTTAAATAGTTTTCAGAAATGCTTATGTGGTTTGTTTAATTCATATCTTGAGTTCTGTAAATGCTAAAAAGGTGAACTAAGTTTTGTTAAGTTTGTTGTAATGAGTTCTATGCATGAAAAATATAATATGTCTAGATTGTGATAAATTTGTGTATAATTATATTTAAATTATGTTTAGGCTGAAATCTTGTTAAATGCATAGTAAACTGTGTATTGCTCAGAAAAATATGATTCTTATTTTGTTAGGTTAGTATTGATGAATAGTTTTTTGGGAAAAATATAATATGATGTTGTTCTGAGGAATATTTTGGCAGTAGCAATTAAAGTGATTAAATGTTGTTTTCTTGTTTAAATTGTAGTAATTAAAATATGAAAGTTATGAGCATGAGAATTTTTATACACTGCTCTTGTGCTAAGAAGTTTAGTGGAAAAATGGGAAATCTATTGTTTGACACTTTTTGTTAGGGTGTGTAATTCAAAGCACCTTTTCATGGTAGTATTTGTCTTTTTATAGAGGATAGAGTTTAAGTCCAAATGGGGTGAAATTTGGACAGGGGACTAGATTGCATGCTGTCAACTTCCAGTAATTTCTGTAGATTTTTCTGAAGTTGTTAACTGAGGGTTGCAGTTCTAGGATAAGCAAAATGATTAAATGGTAGCAAATGGTTAAGTAATAATCGGATGATGTTGACTACCTTGTTGAAGAAAATGAAGTAGATGACATGTGCTTATCTCCTGAGTTATCTTGTTCTATGTTGCATCACCAATGCATCCCATGTGCATTCATTTTATTTATATGTGTTATGCATCATATAGGGTCGGTAGTGGAAGCCCAGAACTCGCCACCGGAGGAGCCGTGTCCCGAGGAGACCCAGGACGAGAGGACCGAAGAAGGAGACGTCGAGGACCTGCCTGAGTGCCGCGACCATCGACCCTCTGACTTCGAAAGAGGCAAGCCCCGGAGCATCCCACTCCTATGGTTTGCAAATGAATTACGAAATTAACCTGATATGTTTGTTGCATTAGGTTATAGGAGTTGAGTGATACCGTTGATGCATTACTTATTTATCCTTGTCCACCTGCAATTATTATCTTGATATCCCTGTTAAGTCTAGGCTCGTTTATGCTTAGCCCTGCTTAGACCGGTAAAAGTCGGGTGATTTCCTGTCTCCCGCATATAGGTGGATACTGATCATGATTAGCCTCGTGCTATCATGGAGATAACCATGTGATAATTAATCTGAGACCGGGCGGGATGTAGGAGCAGCAGGACATGGGTTCTGTGTGCTAGTAGTCTCCCGTCTGTGTCGATTAGGACCCGACGAAGGCACACCTCAATCATTTTGAACGCGTCAATCACTTAACGGAGCAGGTGCGTGTACCTCCCGTGAAGCCGAGTAAGGTTATTCGAGCCGGTGATGGAGATGTTGACGCCTAACATCCAGGGCCTTATATGTACCGTGGGCAACTATTCTGAGCAACCTGGCATGGTCCGTGGACAGGTGGGGCCTGATTGACCTGGCATGAGCGTGGGCAGTTATAGCTTGAGCGACCTGGCATTGAGATAACCCCCGGTGTAGAAGGGCCCATGACCGTCCCGCGCGTTGTGTTCTCGAATTTCCTGAAGTGGTCGCCGACGGCTACCTGGCAAGGTGTGATCGGGCGAGTGTGCGACATTTTATCCCCAGCTGGGTAGGAATCGATTATAATCGCCATAGCTCCTGGACAATGAGTAACTTGACTGGGCATGTGTTACCGTAGTAACTTATGGAATTAAAGATGGTTATGGTACTGAATCTGAAAGGCTATTGATAAAATATTCACTCTTGCTTGATTAATTAGCCAAGTGATTGCTCTAGATCAGGTGCAAATCTAGTTAATCAGGTTGATTACATAAAATTAACTGCTAATACTCTAATGATGATGATTTAATAATAAAATGCTTTTATGCAAAAAGGTAAGTATGGCCAAACCAGATATAGCCTTGCATACTCCTTGGTGTCACCTTATTTTTGGTTTATGACGAGTAAGTCTAGCTGAGTACCTTCTCATACTCAGGGTTTTATCCCTTGTTGTTGCAGATGGGCAGTGCTTCTATGGCTATTGCGAGAACTGTCTGTACCCCATCGCGGGTGATGATTAGACCATGGGCATGGTCATCTCTTATCCTCTCCTGATGCTTTTGTGGACTGATCAGGCATTGGCACCGTATTGTGAACTATGAACTTATGTTTTAAAATTATGTTGCTTCCGCTTTGAATTCCAAACTACGGTTTGTAATAACTGTTAAACTCCGATGTATTTGAACTATGTGTGAACTGAATGTACCTCGTGGACATGTACGCTAATCTATTACGATCTTGGCTATTGTTGAATGATTGAAATCCTTCGAGATTTCCGGACTACTGGGTTTGTACGAGCTTAAGTACCTGTTATTCTCTGTGAAAGCGGGGATTCGGTGCTTAATCTGGTATAAATTGGTCGGTTCTATCACAACTTGCTTGCAAGAGTTAGTTCACTTGGCCTAATCCGAGGATTGCCCAAGTTGTCCATGGAGAAGGATCTTGTTTGCCATTCTTGTAGACATGGGAAGATGGTAGCCGCTCCCCACCATCCAGCGACTCAGGTCATGACTAAGCGGCCTGGAGAGCTTTTGCACATGGACCTTGTTGGTCCGGCTCGGGTGAGCTCGGTTGGGGGGAAGTGGTACGTGTTTGTTGTTGTTGACGATTTTTTGAGATATTCGTGGGTTTTCTTTTTAGCTGAGAAAACCGAGACTTTCTCCTTTGCTCGCAATCTGATTTTGCGTCTTCAGAATGAGTTCCCTATGAACTCAATGCGAGCAATTCGGAGTGATAATGGTTCTGAATTTAAGAATTCGGATTTTGAGAAGTTCTGTAACTCTTTGGGCTTAGAGCATCAGTTTTCTTCCCCCTACACACCACCACAAAATGGTGATGTAGAGAGGAAGAATCGGACCCTTGTAGAGATGGCCAGGACGATGCTCGATGAGCATAGGACTCCTAGGCGATATTGGGCTGAGGCTATGAGCACTGCATGCTACATCTCAAATCGCATTTTTCTCCGAGCATTCTTGAAAAAGGCTTCTTATGAGTTGCATTATGGAAAACTGCCCAAGGTGAGTTATTTTAGAGTTTTTGATTGCCACTGTTTTATACTCAAGAAAGGCAACCTGGACAAATTTGAGTCTCATTCTTCAGACGGTGTATTTTTGGGTTATGGCACTCACACTCGTGCTTATCGTGTACTTAACCTTGATACTAACCGAGTCATGGAGACATCAGATGTCACCTTCGACGAGACCATGGTTTGTCCTTCTTCTCGTTTTGAGCGTGCAGGTGATCATGAGGTTGACGAGCCTCTTTTTGATGAAGAGGAAGAAGGTGCTGAAGGGATGGATGATCCAGCACCACCTACACCTACTGTGCCGCAAGGAGCGGCTTCTACTATGACTCACGGCCCCGATCCTTCTTCCTCGATGACTTGGGGGCCATGGGATCCGCCACCTCGAGCGGTACCTTTTGTACCCGAGGAGGCACCAGCTGCTGTTGAGGAGGAGGCTACATCAGCTCGGGAGGCGCCACGACACATTCAGCGCCAACACCCGCCTCAACAGATGATCGGCAGCATCGGCGAACGTGTCACTCGGTCCAGGTCACAACAAATCTCTCACTTTGCTCATTCTGCATTGGTTGCTGATTTTGAACCCCGAGATGTTGGACATGCTTTATCTGATCCAGATTGGGTCAATGCCATGCATGAGGAGCTTGAAAATTTTAAGAGAAATCGGGTTTGGGTTCTAGTTCCTCTTCCTCCTGAGTGTCATCCTATTGGTACAAAATGGGTTTTCCAAAACAAACAAGGAGAAGATGGCCATATTGTGAGAAACAAGGCCAGACTTGTAGCCTAGGGGTATAGTCAGAAGGAGGGGATAGACTATGAGGAGACTTTTGCTCTAGTAGCTCGTTTGGAGGCAATTAGGATACTCTTGGCTTTTGCTGCATCCAAAGGGTTTAAACTTTTTCAAATGGATGTCAAGAGTGCCTTCTTAAACGGCTATATATAAGAGGAGGCATATGTGAAACAACCCCCCGGTTTCGAAAATCCCAAGTTTCCAAACCATGTTTTTAAACTCCACAAAGCGTTGTATGGTTTGAAACAAGCCCCTAGAGCCTGGTATGATAGGTTGAAAACCTTTTTGCTTGCTAAGTGTTTTAATATGGGATGTGTGGATAAAACACTCTTTCTCCTCAAGCAAGGCAATGATACTCTCTTGGTCGAGATTTACGTGGATGATATCATTTTCGGTGGTTCTTCTCACGCTTTGGTTGCCAAGTTTGCAGATACTATGAGCAGGGAATTTGAGATGAGCATGATGGGCGAGTTGACGTTTTTCCTCGGATTGCAAATCAAGCAATCTTGAGAGGGAACATTTGTGCACCATGGTAAGTATACCAAGGATATCCTGAAGAAATTCGGTATGGGTGAGGCCAAGCCTCTTCCAACACCCATGTCGACCACGACGGCCCTGGATGCGGACAAGGATGGAGAAGCTATGGACCAGAAGGAGTACCGGAGTATGATCAGGTCGCTTGCTGTACCGGACGGTGACACGCCCAGACATTCAGTTCGCGGTGTGTCTTTGCGCGCGATTTCAGTCGTCGCCACGCACCTCTCACCGTCAGGCGGTCAAGCGCATTATGAGGTACTTATACTTCACTCCTGAATTTAGGATTTGGTATTCTGCTTCCTCCACCCTCTCCCTTTGCGGTTATTCCGATGCCAATTTTGCTGGTTGTCGCATTGAGCGCAAGTCCACTTCTGGGACTTGTCAGTTTATTGGTTCTTCTCTTGTATCGTAGTCTTCTCGCAAGCAGTCTAGTGTCGCCCAGTCTACCACGGAGGCTGAGTATGTTGCTGCGGCTAGCTGCTGTTCCTAGTTGCTCTGGATGATGGCCACTTTGCGTGATTTTGGTCTGAGTTTTACTCACGTTCCTTTACTTTGTGACAGCACGAGTGCGATTAGCGTTGCTAAGAACCCCGTGCTGCACTCTAAGACCAAACACATTGATGTGTGCTTTCATTTTCTGCGAGACCACTATGAGAAGGGTGATATCGACCTTCGCCATGTCGATACTACTCATCAGTTGGCTGATATTTTCACCAAGCCTTTGGACCAATCAACTTTTGCTAGGTTGAGAGGTGAGCTTGGTGTGTGTTTCCCCTTTTAGATGGGGGAAACATTTTGGCTCTTGTATTTTAAACTGACTTTGTGTTTTTCATTTGGTTTCATCATGCATCTTTGCATTTCATCTTGCATATTTACATTCAGAGCTTCATGTATATAATCTTTAGAATGTGACTATGCTCTGTATAGTATTTGCTCCGATGCTTTATGATGACGCTTGTAGCTTATGCTCTTTCTGATCACTGATACATGTTGTGAGCAGAGCTATTTTATGAATGATGAATTTGCTTAATGAACATAAAGCCTGAAAATGTTCACCATTGAGATATGCAACTAGCATGTGTAGAATGTGTTGAAGTCACTTGTGCTTTTCATATATGCTAGGTTGCTATGTCGCTAGTTCTGAGTCATTCACTTGCTTGGTATGTTCATATGCTGCTTTAATTTTTGAACCAAGTTAAGTGAATTGGAAAGACCGAGATGGGATTGCTTGTCAACACATCACAGTTTCGAGACTGTTTCTCATTGCACTTTGAGTTAAACTTGAGTTGTGTAGTGTATGACCGAAACTGTTGCCTTAAGCTTCTGATTGCTTTTGCATAGGCTTCGCACAGTTGAAAAGTTAGGCAATGACAAGCTTTCAACCTCTCGCACTAACATGCTGAAATTTGAACTTGTGTAATTTAACCGCTGCAACTCCGATAAAATTTGGAATACACAAGTCTATGTTTCATTCTATAGCATGATGGTTGAACTATGCTAGGGGTAGTTCACCTTGTACACATGTTTAGCACTTGTTTTACTTCCTGTCTATACTTGCTTCATGCTATTTTGATGGTGAATACCTGTTTTGGTTGAAAACTGCTATTGTTTCTCAAATGCTCAGATTTCGTATTTAGTGATCAGCTTGAGCCTTTACTAGCATTCTATGCATTTTATGAGTCATCGGATCAGCTTTCTGTGAGCATCTTCATATTCTATCGACTATATTCCTAAAGCTCCTAACTTGCATTTTGACTCATGCATTTGGAGGGAGCGTGCTTCTATCAAGGGGGAGAAAATTTATTTGATGGTGCATTTTCAACTAATGGGGAGAAAATATTGACAAATCATGTGTGCTCTCTAGTTGTGTGCACTATTTGAGGGGGAGTTTCTGAGCTGAGCATTTTTGGTAGCTAGTTGTGTTGAGCCTTTGCCTCTTTCTTGAGGAACTAGCATTTTTGCTTTTATGCTCTTCAGTTGGAATCGAGCTTCCCCGCTAGCGGTGTTGAGCCTATTCTGCCTCTTCTTGAGGGCTAGCTGTGCTTTGCTTTAATTTCAGTTGATTCTTCAATTGGTATCAAGTTTTCTCGCTAGCGGTGTTGAGCCTGTTCTACATCTTCTTGAGGGCTAGCTTTGCTTTGCTTGGTTGCGTCGAGCCGTTGCCCATGTCTTTGGGAACCAAGTTGTTTTGCTCTTTCCACTTGACCTTCTTCGGCTTTGTTATGCTTTCAGGTCATTTGGTCGAGTTCTCTCTCCTTATTCCTTCCTTCCTCTATTCTATTATGATTTGTGTTCGTAGTTGACAATGCACTCATCAAGGGGGAGATTGCGGATACATGGGTGTATGCCGAGTCTCTGAGTGATGAGTGAATGTCAACTGGGGTGATGCGCATGTTCTTTGGCTTGTGTTGTGCAGGTGTCGAGCACGGATACAGTGATCGAGGGCAAGGTGAAGGTCAGGTAGAGACGTGCCGTGCCGATGGACCGAGAGTGGCGAAGGGCGGACGTGAGGCTTGGACTGAGGGACCGGTGGCCTGAGGATCAGCTGTGGTGGCTGACAGCCTGGGACAGCGACGAGCGAAGACTTGCGGTCACGGTGTTGCTCGGGTCGAGGACCTGGGGACACATGTCGGTGGACGGGGTGCATAGGCGGTGCATCCCTTCTACGGCTCAGTTCGGTGGTTGAGCCACAGAAAAACCACCGAGTGGACGGTTTCCAGGTTTGGGCCTCAAAACCTGGGCACTGATGGTTTCTGAGTTTGGGCCACAAAACTCGGGCTGATGACGGTTTCCAGGTTTGGGCCACAAAACCTGGGTGCTGCGGGTTTGCTGAGTTTGGGCCACAAAACTCAGCCGATGGTCGGCTGGTTTCCCGGTTTGGGCCTCAAAACCGGGGGTTGGCTGTGAAGGCTGGTTTCCCGGTTTGGGCCACAAAACCGGGGGCGACGTCTAGGAAAAGGACAAGCAGAGCGGTGGCGGCATGTGGCGGCAATCAGTGAGGTTGCGTCGAGGCAACGCTACCAGTTGTGCGGGCGTGGCCGTCGGATCACCACCTACCACGAGTTGGTCCAGAATAACCCTAGGGTTTAGCTGGTTCGCTCTATAATTAGTTAGGGGTAGAGTGGGAATTAGAATTAGGATAAGTAGAGGGAGACCCACCTCCCATCCCATCTCAGTCATTTTCTCTTTGCCTTCTAGGTTTTCCTGCTCTCCCAATCCCCTGCTGTAGCAACTGAGATCCGTAGAGAACCATACCTCTGTGTACTGGAGATTTTGAGGAAGTGAGACCATAATCTCACTGTTGTAGCATGTGGTAGCCACACGGTTGCAGATCGATGACTTGATTCACGTTTTGTTCGTGTTCTTCGCGTTCTTCGTTTCTCCGTGATTTTCCCATCACTCGATCTCCCTCTCTACAGCGTCTTTGCGAAATCCATTTGAATAAACTTGTTCTTTATAGTGAGGAGATCATTTCCACCGAAGGAATTCATCTAACTTCTCACGAACAAGTAGATCGGGTTGATTTCATTTTCGTGGCGCTTTTTTGTTCATACTCCTTCCCCTTCGATTTCCCGGTGATTGAGTTGATTTGAGCGGACGATTTCTTGGGGATAGTCTCCTAACTACCTCGTGATCATCTTCTCCATGTTTGGGAACAAGGGATTGTGATTTGATTTGGATTTGGGAGGATTCATGTGAGGGGCGACCGAAATCGCCCTCACTGGGTGGTCGCGGACAGTCCGCGGTTCCACCGGCGGACAGTCCGCGCGTCAGGGGCGAGCCGGACTAGTGGCTGTGTTCCTCGACTGAGTTGCTTTAGTTTGAACGGCGGACAATCCGCAGTTGCAGGTCGCGGACAGTCCGGGAGATGAGCAGAAGGGTTCAGCAACCTTGCTGTTTTGATCATTTGGCCGGCGGACAGTCCGCAGCAGGGCGGACAGTCCGGGACTTCATGTCCGGACAGGCCGGGACTTGGCTGAAGCCTCCGGTTTAGTGCGTTTGCTCTCCCGTCTTTTCCAGTTGGTTTCCGGACTTCTCGTTTTGCCCTAGAGTTGACCAAGGAACCTCTCTAGGTATCTTTGCTACTCATCAGCATCGGTATTTGGGGATTTCTCGATGTAGCCTTCCATCTACGTTCGGGACTTGGTTTTTGAGGGTCGAACTTGTGCCGGTGCTTTTGGCGTTTGGATTGCTATCATTTTGTGGTGCCTCGCTGTGATCCTAGGGATCATCCATCCTCTTCCAAGGGTCGTGGGCATCACGGTTTTGATCGAAGTTTTTGGGGGTTGATTTGTGGGACAAAGGTCGAAGTTTCGAGAGAAATTTTTGAGCTCCCATTCACCCCCCCTCTGGTCACCTTGCTATTGCATTCTCGGTCCTTCACAAGTCACGGATCAAAGTAGGGGGCAGAGGAGAAGTCGGACGGTGAAAAGGGATCGACCTCGACGTCGAGATCACCCTGAGAAACACACGAAGGACATGATGAAGAGCACCGCTGAGATGCGATAAGAAGAAGCGGCGAACTAACCCTGGGATACGGCGGCGCTGCCCCAGACCTCCGGAGATTGGCTGCTCATCAGCAGGTCGCTTCTCACGTTCCATAGTGAGGGAACGAGGGGTTAACACAGAGCAACAAAGAGGGTGATGGAGAATGCTGGTTGAATGCAAGAGCCAACGCCCCAAATTTATAATAGGAAGGGCCGACAACCAGCGTTCGTAAGTCAAAGCGCCATGCACGCCTCCCCAGGAGGAAGTCAAAACGCTGCGCGACCCTCACGTTTCCCCAGGAGGAAGCCAGAACGTCGTATGGCATTTCAGTTATCTCGCGCACGCATACCACCTCACCGAGGATGTCGGGACTCCGCCCCGCCGAGGGTAGTACGACGCTCCTCACCTCGCACCCGATCGAAAGGGCTCGTAGGAAGGATGTCGGTGCTAGCAATGCCCAAAGCCGCTCGAGGCTCGGGGGATCGACTACGCTCGGCAACCCTCGACGAAAGAGGGTCGAACTAATTTACACGCTCGACAACCCTCGACGAAAGAGGGTCGAACCCACTCGACGGCTCGACTAAGCTCGACAACCCTCGAAGGAAGAGGGTCGAACCCACTCGAGGGCTCGACTATGCTTCACAACCCTCGACGAAAGAGAGTGGAGCCCGCTCGGGGGCTCGACCCACGCAATATAAACATAGTCCTCGAGGGCATCTCACCCTTGGCTCGAGTGCCAGCACTAAAGCCAGGGCTCAGGGGCTACCCCCGCGGGGAACGCTCGCGCGACCCCCACGGAAAACTTTGAAGTCTCTATTCTCCCTCGAATTCTCACCCCTGGCTCGAGTGCCAGCACTCAAGCCAGGGCTCGAGGGCTACCCCTGCGGGGAAACGCTCGCTCGTCCCCCACGAAAAAAGTCTAAGGATACCCCACGCTCCTGATTTCATGACCCCCGGCTCAAGCGCTAGTGCTCGAGCCAGGGCTCGGGGGCTACTATTGATGATATTAAAAAGGGGTACCCTAAAACCTGCACCTCAAAAAACCAAATCACAGCAAGACCCACAATCACCCCTCAAACCTCAGCCTGCAGGCCAGCCCAGGTACCAATCTACGCTGGGCCAGCCCACGACTATACCTCCGCAGTGCAGCATATCCACAAGGAATCCCATCCTTAGGACCACGCCAACGCCCGCTCGAGGTACGGCGGCGGAAACTCCCCCGAGCGAACGGGGCAGGCCTCGACATCCTAGCCTCATCCCCCCTCACTCCTCAAGCATCCATCGAGGAGCATTTCCTCGAGCTATCTAAAAGCGGGCCTCGCCCATCCCATCACATACCGCTCGGGGGGGCATCCCACGAACTCCCCTTGGGTATGGAACCCTTCCGGGCGAAGGAAGCGGGCCTCGACGTCCTCCCGCCTTCCATATATATCTACCTCCTACTCAGAGGCATTAAATGCGCTCCACCTACCCCCGTCCAAATCATATGGGCTGTGTACGACGCCACGATGGATCGTACCCCGGTTAAATCAAACTAAGGTCGCCCATACCCGTGAAACGTGCCTGACGTGCGGAGCAATCGCTCCATACTGCGCACTATGTGTCGTCAGGTGCCCCTTCGAGGCATAAGCGTCAACGCCTCCCCCGCAACCTCCGGGGCTCGACCCTATACGCTAAGGGCTCGACCAAGCCCAAGGGAGCGTCGATCGCCTCGACCATCTCGACCACTCCCTCAAAGCATAACACTACCGGGGCCAGTCAAGCACTCCAACGGCTAGCGACTCCACGTCCCCGCGTACGCTCGCGCATGGGCATCGTTCTCCACCGGCATCATCGGGCACGTCGCCACAGGGCCGAGCATGTCTCTATAGCAGCGCAGACATGATCGACAACGTCATCGCCAACGCCGACGTCATCGCCAACGCCATCGCCAACGTCATCGCCTATGATAGCCCTAAAACTCATGTACCCCTGAGCCTCCTCTTCGCCTATAAAAGGGGACGCTAGTGTTTAGGGTTAGGTAGAAGGAAAGGTAGAAGTGGCATTAGGTCACACAACACACAAGCATTCAATCCCAAGCCACTATAGCCTACGACTCCTGAGCCTGATTCCCTAAGTTCCAGCTCCTTCCTTCACACACCCCGTATTCTCTCGCTTGTATTCGCCCCTGTACAAGCAACTCGGTGCAAGATATTACAAAACTTCTCCCCCCACTGGACGCAGGGCCTTCTATTGCCCGAACCAGGATAAATCGCTGTGTTTTTCTTGCATCACCATCCGAATTAGGGAGCACGCACATATAAATTTACTCGTTGGTGTAGGCCCCCGGGTCCTGAACACCGACAAGCTCATTGTTCTCCTTCAAAAGGTTAGTCTCACAAGACATAGAAGTAGAACAAGCATCTATTTGTAAAGAACATGGCATAGATAATAAATCATCACAAGAGGTGGATACATTCTTCTTGCCTACATCAAATGGGTTAGCAACATATTTTGCAATTGATCATTTGATCCATGTGATGAGCTCTCATTGTTTTTAAGTTTCTTAGAAAAAGCTTTAATGAGAGAGCCATATTTTTCAACTAATTCATCATGTGAAGCTCCAAGAACATCAAGTAAGTGCTTATGTTCTTCACATGAGTTCTTTAGAAATGAGTTTTCATTTGCTAATTTCATGGTTTTATTTTTCTCATTTTCTAAAGACATGGTCATGCTAGCAATCTACTAACAAGCTCATCATATGAATCAACATGATCAACCACATTGGCATTAGATACCTTGGTGTCACCTTGTGACATGAAGCAATGTGGTGATGGGCTTGTAGTTGTATCACAATCATCAACCGAGCATGAGCCATCAACATCATCAAGTGTGCTTGGAGTAGAATCATTAATTGCAACACTTGAATTATCACCATCAATATTGTGAAGTGAGCTTGTTGTAGATTGATCATCATCATCCTCACTTGACCATGAGGTGGGGCAATCTTCCACAATCACCAAGTTGTGGTCATGCTCACCATGCTCATGTGCCTCTTCCTTGGGCTCACTAACATCATCAGCATCATTTGAGGCACTCCTATACTTGTCATTGAGATACTTCCACATGTTATGGGAGGACTCTATATCCATGATCTCACTAAAGATATCATCATGCAAAGATCTAAAAATGATGTTAGTAGCTTGGCACTCGAGATCTAGACATTTCTCTTGTGCTTGAGTTAGATTCTTTTCATCCAACACATGAGAAAAGCCTACATCTACGATCCACCATATTTGAGGGCAAACAAACATGAAATTACATATCATCCAAGTTTTCGATCGTGTAAAGTGAGTGCCATCAAAAATGTGTGGACAACCAATTGAAGGGTCGAGATGGCGGACAAGAGGAGGGGTGAATAGTCCTTTCTAAAAATTAATTATGCCGCCTAACCGAAACAAATGCGGAATTAAAACTATCGGTCTAGCCAAGACTACACCCCTCTACCTATACTCTTTAGCAGCATATTGTAACAGACTCGCCCAATAATGTGGCCCACCTACACCTGTCATCTGTCCAACGACCTCTGACTGCTATGTAGGTGCGCCGCAAGACTGGATTAATCTGTTGGATATGGTCGACGCATCCAAAGGTCACACGAATCATCCGAGTACAATCATTACAGCACATGACATTTTATACAAAAATACCAGATCGGAGAATATCAACGGAAGTCTTACATAAACATAATATTACAAACCAGTGTTAATTATTACAACATATGTGAAAAGGGGTTCAAGTTGCGATAGTACTAAGTGCTGGATAAAAGTCTGATAAAATAACCATATTATTAAACCCTGCCCAAGGGCACATCACTTATCACCATCAGCCGGAAAGATAGTCATACAGCATGGACCGAAGCACATCTGTTTGGCAGTCTCACCTGCAACAAGGGGGGGTCATAGAACCCTGAGTACAGGAGTACTCAACAAGACTTACCCGACTAATAAATTGGGGAGAAGACTCAGGAATGCAGGCTGAGGGGAAAATCAAGGTAAGGCTTTAGCAAGAATCCAAAGATTTTCCTTTGCATAAAAGCTCCTACTACTAAGTAGTTGTGTCCTTCAATATGTCTAATATTAGCTAAGTAATTTAATGTGCATCTCATAATCAACCCATTAATCCTCTATTGTTTCATCATTAAACTACGCCGAGGGTGCGAGGACGAGTCTCCTTTTCTCGTGGAGCAAACGATGATTCGAACCGCTTGATCTACCCAGCTGGGGCTTCCTTATCACACGACATATGCGAGACCGAACTCGCATATATCAACCTTCCTGTGGATCCGCTCAGACCGGACCGGAGCCGCGCCACCCGGAAGTACAGTACACCACCGCCCTACAACGGCCTTGATGAGTAACGTCCATCAGTGGACCGAGCAGGGTGGGTACACGCTACTCCCGCCATCTCTCCACTCCTAGTGCGCGGGTGCGCCATTCCAGTAAGAGCATAGCCACAGTAGAGCTTACCGTAGCATGTGACCAGTACTAACAAATAGTTCTCGATCCAATGGGCCAACAGCGGACGGGCCCTAGGCGACACAGACGGAAACACTACACCAGGACTCCATTTCCTGTGTAAGTTACCCGCCCAGTCTCATTTTAATTACACCATCCCAAACCGAGGGAAGGGTTCCCAACAATAGCATCTCTCTTTTCAAAACCTACTCTATTGAGCAAGGCTAAGCAATCTAAGCATTTGTAAATAACCCAGTGTCAAGGATAATATAAGGAGTAATCAAGGTAGTTAATGCATCAAATAGGTAACATTTAATCCCTAAACTTAATGCACCAGATTTTATCAACAAGTATATTTCTTAAAAATTGCAAGGTAGGGGCAAATGCACCGGGGCTTGCCTTGGGGTTCTTCTTCAGGCTCGTCCCCACAGATATCAAACCCAACCTCGTAGAAGACCGGTGCCTCCCGTGCTGCAATCTCCGGCTGATCCTTGCTAACCTCGGTTTCTAAACGCAATATACGAACGAGCATATATAAGATGCATGTGATGTGAATATGAATGAATGCTCATGATGCAGGACAATTATAAGTAGAATAGTACAGCAGTAAGCAACAATCCAAAACTGAATTCAAGAACATACAACACATTTGGAATAAGATTCGCATAATTGATAACCCAAATAGATTTCATGCACCAAATTGTTTTAATCATAACAGGAGCTACAGAATAGCAATTCAGGTGATCCAGGGCAATCTGGAAAGCTTAACAAATTCACTACAACGTTTCTATAATACATAAAAGCTGATTCCAGAATCAAATGGACCAAACAATTCATTTGGTTAAATCTGTCCAGATTCTGGACAGATTCAAACACTACTGTTCCATAGACCATATCTGAAGTTCAGAAACATCAACATTCGTGACCTAGACCATTCTGGAAAGCACATGAAATCCTCTACAACTTTCTTATAATACACCAAATCAGATTCACAAGTTAAATACCCCAAATAGTTCAGTTTTCACAAACTGTCCAGATTCTGGACAGCACTGCATACCCAGATTGCATAGAACATAATTTCTAGTATATACATCCAACAATTATGAAATTTTAGGAGCAACTAGATATACAAAAGTACTACAACTTTCCTATACAACATTTTGATAGAAAACCACATGATCATGGTGTTATCATATTTCCAACAGAACTGATCCAGAAATGACAGAAATTGACAAGAGCATGTTTCTTTTCAATGGCATAATCAAACATGATCAAGTACTCAATTCTTAACATGATTATACAGCAGAGATCTATCAAGGATTCACATGTAACCTTCTTATTCATGATTTCTTATCAACAGTAATTAACTCATCAATTATATATATAAATTGTTAATCAAAGATTGAGCTAGTTAGACAACACAATCATGATACCATCCAAAGGGATTTCTCCTAACCCAAACCTTGCTGTGTGAATTGACTCAGTAAACATTACAGTGACCATCAAGCTTTTAACAATATGATAAAAGAAATCAAATTGCAGAACTAAGCTTAATCAAGCAACCACCATTATTGATTAATGACTTAATTATTAAGGTTAAAAATTTATTTTCTCCAATTAGGCTCATAATTTTTGCAGAGGTGTGTTATGTGTTGCAAAGTACAACAAAATTGATTTCACAATTTCTGGACTTAGGCAACAGCCTACAAAAATTATTTAAAGTGCCTAAACCATTTATTTAACTATTTTAATACCACAATAAAACTTGTCCAAATTCGAAGTTTCATATTTTTACAATTTTCTTTACATAACAAAGAGGCTACACAAAAATTTTCACGATTTTAGGAGCTATAACAAAAATAAAACAAAAATGACAAATTCTGCTACTGTTCATATGCGCAAAAATGAAAAACCCTAACGCTGAGCCACTGACAGGCGGGGCCCGGCTGTCAGGCCAACCTAGCGCTCCAGCCCGCGCGCGCGCCAGCACTGACCGCGCGGCGGCGGCGTTGACCGCGCGGCGGCGGCGTTGACCGCGCGGCGGCGGCGTTGACCGCCGGCGGCGAGGCCAAGGGCCAAACCGAAACCACCCACGCGCTCGTCATCACTTCGCGAACTCAGGCAGGGGACTCGTTAGGGCTAGGAACGACCGGAGACCTAGTGCCCGCGGCAATGGCGGCTCGGCCGCGCCGGCGTTCTGGCCAAAGCGGCGCGGTAGCGTTGAAACGGAGGCGAGCATCGGCATCAGGGACCTCACCTAGGGTTGGTGCTCGCGTCGGATAGGTCGGAGGTGCTCGGGGAATAGGAAGTCGACGGCGGCGGCGAAAATGGCGGTGGCCCGAAGCTTGGCGGCGACGTTCTGGCGACCCCGACGCGGTAGCGACCTGGAAATCGAGCCGACGATGATCAGTGAGCCAAGGAGAAGCTGGTGGTGTACCCAATTTGGTTCAAGAGGTCTCGAGCTCACCGCGCGACGAGAACAGTGGCCGCGGCGGCGGTTCGCCGGAGTTGGAGAAGACGAGGCTCGGTCGGGCAATGCAGGGGACCTGGGCGCGATTCAGTGGGTTGGGGGGGGGGTGGTCAGGGTCGTGGCGGAGCTGTGGTTGGGCTAGCACTGGCGGAGGAGACTGAACGGCGACGAATTCCGTCGCCGGAGTTCCTGCGTTCGTGGCCGGCGCTAGCAGAGAGGAAAGAAAGGAGTGGAGCACGGCGATGGATTGGTATATGAAGACGGCGAGGAGCTCAGGTAGTGCGCCAGCGAGTTGTGCATGCAGTGGGAGCGAGTGGCGCGTGGATGGGGACGTGTCTACGCTGGAACGCCCCTGCGTCCACGACGGCCGCCGTGGAGGCCATGCAAGCCTCCATGGACTGTAACTACAGTGAGTTCTGTCCCCTTTTGAATTGCACCCAAATTTTGAACTAAAGTGCAAAATCCGTAAGAATGAAAGTTGTTTAGAATTTTGTGATCTACAAACTTGCTTAAAGAATCATGTCCCAATTCGGCCTAGTTTTTGAATTAGGGTTTGAATTCAAATTTGACCTAAACTGATTTCTCAAATTACTTTAAAATTTTCTGAAGAAGTTCAAATTATGTGAATATGAAAGTTGTCACGTTTACCATTCCCTACAACTTTGATTAAAGGACCAAGGTCAGATTCTCAAAAGTTTGAGAGTTGTAGTTCAAGGGTAGATTCTAGGGTTTAAACAAATTTGTT